>JAYESD010000006.1:77753565-78474252 GCA_036927565.1 Tuctoria greenei
TCTTGGTTGAAACTCCATTGAGATCGTGGTTGAGGCTGCGTTTCTCCTCTTTTTTGTTCTTTCACTCAATTTTTTCATTTGTAGTCGGCGCATGGGAAAATGTATTTTTAGTATGTAGTAGTATATACTACATGTTATTGTTTCATTGTGATTAATGTTACAAAATACTGATTGTTTACCATCATTTCGTGCACTTGGCTGTATTTGCATATCGTTTGCATTAGCACATACGTATACATTTGGCTATTCATATTTTTTTCGTATTTTTTTGGAATGTCCCACTAGCTAGCAGATGACTGCTTTTAGATTATGATCTCCATGCATGGCAACAAAGGTGAATTAAGAAGCGAGCAAGTTGTTCTAAGACGAAGTCTACCCCTCTAGCTACACGCACCAGCCATGTGCAGGAATCGACGCGACATGAGATGTAATTAATCACGATTGGATGCGTGCACAAGGGCACGACTTGCGTCAAATTCTCCACTCCCGCGAAATTTTTTTCGTTCTACTTGGCACGCCACATTTGAGATTTTGACAATTCAATTTTCACTACCTGCGCCTCCAATTTCAGTCCCGCCTATTATTGTAACCCTATTTCAGCCACGATGAGTATAAATGGAAACACTGGCCTCTGTTCCCGACACACCGCTGCCCCGCCCTTCGGTGATCTCGCAGTACTCCAAAATGTGTTGTCTCTCTGTCCTGTGTTCCATACTTGTATTCCTAAGAAATTCCCGTGTTTTCATTCCCACGGTTTTTACAATTTTTCCCCCGTGGATCTCGCAGTGACGCATCGAAGCTCTTGGTGGTGTTGACTCTTGGGTACAATGCCGGACGACCAAGTTTGATGGGCTCTACCGAACCTCTTCGTCGCCGACACCTCCCTGCGACATCGCATCCCGAACTCCAGTTTTGTGCTAGGTAAACTACATGATCCATGTTGTCTTTTTATAGAGCTATATTTGCTTGGTTGTACACGATCCATGCAGTTTTAGCCTAGTTAAGTTATACACGATCCATCCTGATATACGAAGATTAAATAAATTAACAAAGAAGAAATGTGGACTTTTGTTTCACGAATTTAGTTATATATATATATATATATATATATATATATATATATATATATATATATATATATACACACACACACACACACTACATCTGTCCCTAAATAAATGTTGCTCCGACAGCTTATTACGGTAGTGTATTTCTAGTTCAATTCCTTGCCGGGGACGACAAATACTAAAAACTAGAGGTACTAGTATGTAATTTCTCGATTTAGAAGTAAATGACGCACGGGTTATCTGATCAACCACTCCAAATGTTGTACTCTCATTCCTGTTTTACAAATTTGTATTCCTAAGATTTTTAGTTCTCATGGTTTTCACTTTTTTCTTTCTTGTGGCTTTCTCGGATCGTATATTTTTTTCTATTCTTTCTTTTCTAATTCCTCTGTTAGTAACAAGCACCGTAGTTTATAGAAAGCACACCGTCTGATCCAAAATCTACGTCAGTCATGTAATCTGACGTTATCACTGTTATTGGGAATGACTACTTACAATGCTCTTTACATTAGGAACAAGACATCAAACCGTGATGTCGTCTACAAGCATTCATGGTGGCCAACAAGCACCTCGTATAACTATAAATGTGTTTACTATCAAAATTAAACAAATTTAGACAACATTAAATCGTTTGCATGGTACGCAGAGAATATGCAGCACATGATGTTCAGGAACCCCGAGGTTCTTCACTCCCTGGTACTACTACGATGCATGAACCAACAGCAGGTATAGATATACAAACCAGAAATACTCCTTCCGCCCCAGCGTAATTTTACTTTTGGAGCTCAAAAAATGTCCCACTCCAACTCTATCATCGGTAGTAGCTTCCAACTACCCATATCACGTCACATTACTACCTGCCTCTCTACCGTGCCATTTGTTTTGGCAGAGCATGTTAGTGTTTTACTCTACTCCTTTGGCATTGAATTTGGAGCATTTTGAGAGACTACGTTCTGTCCTTTAGATATATGATGATGGGTGTATCATGGTCATTTGCATTCTTTCCTAGGCTCTACTAATTGTTTTAGCATGCCTTGCGATTTTACTTTCTTATTAGTACTTAGTCTTTATAGTTAACAGTTCATCAGCCTGTGTGATGATGGCGTGATATTTTTATGCCTCCACGCTGTGCTCTCTCGCCGCCGGCCACTCCGGCCGGCACCGGCGCCCACGCCCTGCTGCTGGTCACTTCAGTGTCCTCCCCGACGCGTCTCCCTCGCCCATCGCCACGTTCCATCCTTCGCGTGCCATGATTACCCCGCCGCCCACAAATTCCTGGCCATTACTCGCCCTGCCATCAATCCTCCTCCAGAGTTTCGGCGAGACCGAACCCTCGCTTTTCTGAGTGTCGCAAGCTGGCACTATGTAGTACTGCACCTGCAGCATCCGCCACTGACAAGTAGACCTGATGTCTCATGGACCCACATGTCAGTGGCAGCTAATGCAGGTGTAGTACTGCGGAGGATTTCAATCCCGCAAGCTGCCTGCCTTATCTGTCTTGCATTCGCCATCTGCTACTGTTGGCGTTCATTGCTTGCCCTGCAACTAATAATTCTCTTCGAGACGCGCTCTGGCTGATGTCAGTCAGACCGAACCGGCGAACCCTATCTCTGTCTAGTCTAGCGTTGCCAGCTGCATGCCCCCTCACAGTCTTGCCTGCTTCGCTCATGGACTGAAAATCCTCTGCAGTACTACGAGTGCATACCGCCACTGACATGTGTACCTGATGGCTCATTTTAGGGTATAAACAGTCAATAATGTACCCCCATCAAAATATGTGTCGTTAGGACAGTCCTAACTATTGTAGTAGTTCATTTTTAATTCATTTGTGGGCGAAAATTAATATAAACCAGGAGGGAGTACTACAGAACAAAATGGTGCTGGCACGACGCAGTCCTCCCACGCTCGTATTTGCCGCACTCGTCCTGAAGATGGTATGAACATCAAACTTTTCTTCTTTTCACACTATTTGTACATGATACTAAACTTTTTCAGGCGGTAATTTGCTTTAGTCGTTTACCGTTTGAATCAATGTAACAGAAGGAAGGAAGCTAGGAAGAAGTGTGGCTAAAGGACTTAAGGTTGCCAGAATACGTTATGCATCCCAAGTTAGTAGAACGCAGCATGTGAAGCTACCAATTCAGTGCTCCGCTAGGTTGGGTGCTGCAGTTGCTATTAATCAGCGGCACTTTGTCGATGATGTGGTTATGTTTACAAAAAGACATGCATCCCTAACCGGTGCAAGGAAGTGGGCAGAGGTTGTCCATAGTAACAAGAGAGATATAGTACGAGACATTCTGGTTAGTGTTGTCACACCCCCACACATGTATTTTTTTCTTGCAATCTCCATCCTGTACGTTTAAAGCAACTTGTTATACAATGTACAGGATTTCTGGGACATGGAGGACACATCGGAGAGTGCAAGAAAATTTCTGAAAATTGCTGGTGAGCGCTGCAAGGTGTGGCGCTCGACTTTGCATGCCACCTATAAGAGTTATTCTACCGATGAAGAACGTATATGAAACCAGCCTGCTGACGTAATGACGCCCGAGTGGTTGCACCTAATAGAATATTTTGGGTCTGAGCGATTAAAGGTCAGCTAACTTTTTAATAGCTTCGCATCATACAATAAATATTTCATTTACTTTCATTCGTGGAATTAATTCTTAAAATTATTGCAGTCAATAAGCAGGACCAATTCTCAAAATCGAAGAAGACAAAAGGCGTGTCACTTGCTTGGCTCCAAATCCTACGCCCAACTTAGTTATGAGAAGGCATGAAAAATAAATCACGCTTTTACTTTGCGCTGCAAACAATATGTATACCGACATGTTGAAGTTTACTTGTATTTTATGTAGCGAGACCCAGAGACTGGAGAAGAACCCGATGACATACAACTATGGGAGGCAAGCCATTTGTTGGAGAACGGTTACTGAGCAAACAAGCTGGCAGAAGCTGTACATGTGAGTAACACTGCAAACAATCCCCAATTAAATAAATATTTGCAAATTAACTATGATTTTTATTTTCGTATATAGATCCAGGCATGTGCCCAAGTGGACGACATGGAAGCTGAGCAGGGAGGCCCAATTCCAAATGAGGAGAGAAACCACATCTTCCAGTGTTGTTATAGATCCTCAATCGGTTGTGCGGGATCACAGGTTCGGGGGCGTGGTTATATGGCTAACCCAACTGGTCCCGAACGTGAACGTATGCGTATCCAGGTGTTTGAACACCTCAGCGACCATGTTCGAAACTTAGAAGATAGAAATGCAGGCCTCAATGAAACAGTGCAGGAGTTGGAAGGAAGAAATGATAGCTTAACTACCCACATGGACGGCATAAACCAGAAGAATGAAGAGTTAATCATTCATGTCCCGAACTTACAAGGTCAGATAGCAGCTGATCGTTAACAGACAGCTAAGGAAATGCAGGACATGCGCGCCTCAATGATGGCTGAAATGCACAAAATGATGGCGACCACTCCACAAAAGGTCCAACAAATTAGGAACCGCCAAAAGCCACCTGCTCCAACAAGTAGTCATGGTCAGCTTAGGAAAACTCTTAGCATGCAAACACGTCACTTAAGTAATCCTTGAGTGTTGTTATGCATGTTGTAATATCAATTGATGGATGTTTATTGTTAAACTCGTGATTCTGTTGCCACTAATTTTCAAACCTGGTGCATTCGGGTTCTACTGCGCTAATTATAAAACGTGGCATTACGAATTTCTTGTCACGAATGATAAATTGTTGCAATAGGAAGCTATTGCCAATACAGATGATAAAACGTGGCAATAGAATGACAAAATATTGCAGTATAAACATTTGGCAACGACTAAAAAAATGTTGCATTAAAACACTATTGCCACATATAAGAAATCATTGCAATACCAAACTATTCGCCACGGATGTGAAATCGTTGCGGTACCATACTAGTTCCAACGGATCTGAAATCGTTGCAATACCGCCACATTTGTGGACTCGTTGCAATACCCAACTATTGGCCACGGCTACGAAATCGTTGCAGTACCAGACTAGTTCCTACGGATCTGAAATCGTTGCAATACGGTACTATTCACCACGTTTGTTGACTCGTCGCAGTATGATACTATTTGCCACGGTTGTGACATCGTTGCAGTACCATACTATTTGCCACAAATGTGAATTCGTTGCAATACCGTGATATTCGTTGCAATATGGTAAATCATCGCTACACCATAACTCGTTGCAATATGTAACTATTTGCCACGGCTGCGAAAATTGTTGTAATACTGTAATATTTGCCACGAACGCGAAATCGTTGCAATCGCATACTATTACCACGAACGCGAAATCGTTGCAATACAATGCTATTCGTTGCAATATGTTAAATCGTCACAATACGGTAAACCGTTGCAATACCATACTATTTGTCACGAATGTGAAATCGTTACAATATCGTACTATTGCCATGCCTGCGAAATCGTTGCAATACAATGGTAGTCGTTGCAATACGTTAAATCGTCGCAATACGCTAAACCGTTGCAATAACATACTATTTGCCACGAATGTGAAATCGTTACAATATTGTACTATTGCCACACCTGTGAAATCGTTGCAACCACATACAATTACCACGAATCTGAAATCGTTGCAATACCATGCTGTTTGTTGCAATACGTTAAATTGTCGCAATACGCTAAATCATTGTAACAACATACTATTTGCCACGAATATGAAATCGTTAAAATACCGTACTATTTGCCACGATGGTGAACCCGTTGCAATACCGTACAATTCGTTGCGATACGTTAAATCGTCGCAATACATGAAAACGTTGCAATAGCGTCCTATTTACCACCGATGTAGAATCATTGCAATACCATATCTATCGCCACGAATGCCAGGGCGTCACAAATAACCTATCGCTGCAGGAATTATTACGATGATTTGTAAAAACTATCGCCACGCTCTTTTTCGTTGCAACAGCGACCTATTGTGACGAAAAACAACCTATTGCGACGAATTTTTTCGTTGCGATAAACCGGAATCCTTGCAGTGTGTGTTGAACCACATAGCATAAGTATTTACTATTGACCGAGCTTATGGATAATTAGTTTAGGCTATGTATATGTACAATAGAGCATAATAGGAGTACCTCCATAACTCTCAACCTTAATTAGCCTCTAGGATCCTCTTACCCCCCTTAGACTTGAAAGCTCTTGTGTGTGTCACACTACCTCCACTATTATTTTATCCATCCTTACTAGATTCTTACCTAGACCTTTCTACCCTTTCCACTTGATGATTGTTATATCTCTTCCCTGCCTTCCTTTGGGATAAAATAAATGACACCCTTGGGAATACTCTTAAGGGGAAATGCTACAATGATATTTCCGTGCGCTAGCGGAATTCACTTTGTGATCCAATAGAAGCATTAACAAGCATTTATGACACATCAGTTAGAGATGTTTAGCTAATGGTGCATAAGAAATACCAACAAGCATTTCTGGCGCCGTTGCCGGGGATGATATGTTAGTATATCTTAGGAGCCGTCAACAGTGCTCAATGATTAGAGAAAGCCCTGGGTACAAGAAAATGACCCGGACGAATTGCTTGGAATGATCATCAATTTCGAGATGATGGAGAAGCAAGCGAAACATGTCAAAGAGATTCCCGACCTCACCTCAGCAAACAAGAAGGGGGTTGCCTTGAAATCCACTTGCAAGCCCATGTCTAAAGAAGCTCGAGAAGACCAAGAAGAAGATGACAGTGATGATGAGAGCAACGACATAGACGAAGAACACATGATCCTCTTTATGAAGAAATTTAAAAGGATGATGAAAAGAAGACAAGGGGGTAGATCAAATGAGGGAAAACACAAAGACAAGCCAAGACCGAAGTTGAGGCGGGCATGCTATAACTCTTGTGAATATGACCACTTTATAGCTGATTGCCCATATGAAGAAAACAAGAAGAAGACCAAGGAAACAAAGCCTCAACCTAAGAAGTTCTTCAAGACGAAAAAGCAAGCTGGATAGGCGCACCTAGGAAAGGAGTAGGACTCAAATGATGAGTCCTCATCCGAAGAGGAAGAGGATATGGCTAGCATAGCCATCAAGAAGACAATGAATAAATCCACCCTCTTCCCAACTATTGGCGCAAGGAAGAACAAAGACACATGTCTCATGACGAAGGAAGGTAAAAGAAAGGTAACATCTAAATCTTCCTCCTCGCATTCTTACTCTAGTGATAGTGAAGCCAATAGTGATAATGAAGATATACTTGTTGGCCTAGATAAGAAAACTGCCGCAAAAATGATATTCTTAATGGATAAACTTATTGATAAGGAGGAGCATGTTGATCACCAAGAAGATATGATCATCCTTCAAAAGGAAGAGTATCTTAAGATCAAAAAATTCCTTGAACTTGAAAAGGAGCGAAGCAACTCACTAGAGCTTGAATGAGCTTCAAGCAAGGAAGCTTGCTTGAAGTTAAGCGACTCAAATATAATTATCAAGGATGAACTTGCTAACTTGACCAAAGTTAACAAGATCCTTGAAGTACAAGTTGAGTCACTCAAGCGAAGTGACCCTTCATCCTCTTCAAGCTCACCTTGTCAACACCTAAAATCTGAAACTTCTACTACTTGTACATGTGCTAAAGTTGAAACTAACTTGAAGGACAAGTCGAACTTGGCAAAGGACAAGCATCCTTCCCGTAGTGGCATATTTGACAAGGAGAAGATCAAGCATGCACGTAGTGCATACTTGACCACAAGACCTCCTAATGTCAAATATGGCATTGGGTATTCTTATGGTGAAAAGCAATGTGCTAGAGGCCATAAGAATAACAAGGAGCGCATTGCCTTTTTCAAGGGAAACTCCCCTCAAGCTAGAAAGGATAATAATGTGGACAAGTCCAAACATGCTAATTCATATGAGCAAAAACTTTTATTTAGAACTTTTGATGCATCTTATGTTCTTATGAAAAGCAACTTCGGTAAGGTGTATGCCAAATATGTTGGGACACGCCACGGGAACACCAAGTCCCATGTGTGGGTGCCCAAATCACTTGTAACTAACCTCAAAGGACCCAAGAATGCTTGGGTACCTAAAACCAAGGCATAATTTGTTTTTGCAGGCCTACTCCTTCGGTCGAGCAAAATGGGTGCTAGACAGTAGATGCACCAACCACATGACCGAAGAAAGAAGGATGGTCGTTGAGTATGAAGTAAATGAAGATCCAAGCGAGGGCATTTATTTTGGAGACAATAGTCAAGGAAGGGTGCTCGGTACCGGTAAAATTGCAATATCATCTCAACACACGCTTTCTCATGTTTTGCATGTTGACTCCTTAGACTATAACCCTTTGTCCATATCTCAATTATGTGACAAGGGTTATAATTGCTTGTTCACTAATGAGGGTGTGACCATCTCTAGAAGGAGTGATGACTCAATCGCATTCAAGGGTGTGTTAAAGGAAAAACTTTATCTTGTTGATTTCAACAAGGATAAAGCCGAACTCGAAACATGCTTAATTGCAAAGACCAACATGGGTTGGCTGTGGCATAGACGGCTAGCACATGTTGGTATGAGGAATCTTCAAAAACTCCTTAAGGGCGATCACATATGAGGTTTGAAGGATGTTGTTTTTGAGAAAGACAGGCCTTGTAGCGTGTGCCAAGCCAGGAAGCAAGTAGGAGCACCTCATCCCGCGAAGAACGTCATGACAATGACAAAACCGCTCGAGCTACTTCGCATGGATCTGTTTGGTCCAATTGCTTACATAAGCATCTGCGGTAACAAATATGGCTTAATAATTGTTGATGATTTTTCGCACTTCACGTGGGTTTACTTTTTGCATCATAAGACAGAAACTCAAGGAACCCTCAAGAAGTTTCTCATGCGCGCCCAAAATGAGTTCTCATTAAAGATCAAGAATATACGAAGTGACAATAGCACGGAATTCAAGAACACCCAAGTTGAGGAGTACCTAGAGGAAGAAGGCATAAGACATGAGTTTTCAGCACTGTACTCCCCTCAACAAAATGGAGTAGCCGAAAGGAAGAACCGAACTCTCATAGAGATGGTGAGGACAATGCTTGATGAGTACAAGACGTCGGATCGGTTTTGGGCGGAAGCGGTTAACACCGCTTGTCACGTCATAAACCGACTCTATCTTCATCGCCAACTCAAGAAGACATCATATGGACTACTCACCAGTAACAAGCCTAATATTTCCTATTTTTGAGTTTTCGGTTCTAAGTGTTTTATATTTTGAATAAGAAGCCTAGGACTTCAAAGTTCGCTTCGAAGTCCGATGAAGGTTTCTTGCTTGGCTATGATTAGAACTCCTACACCTATCGTGTCTTCAACAAGGTCTCCGGACTTGTTGAAGTAGCATGTGACATAGTGTTCGACAAAACTAACGGCTCTCAAGAAGAGCAAGTTGATCAATGTGTGCTAGATAGAGAAGAAGCTCCTTGTCAAGCGTTGAGACGAATGGCGTTGGGCGATGTTCAACCACAATCGCCACCTCTAAATGAAAATGAAGAAGATGAACCACATGTGTAGGAAATGGATCAAGGGGGAGCTTCTACACAAGATCAACCTCAAGAAGACGAAGATGGTCAACACACCAATGAAGGCAACCATCCAAGGGGGACGATGATGATCTCGTAGATGCAAGACTGCAAGTGCCACACCCAAGAGTACACCAATGCATCCAAAGAGATAACCCAATCGACAACATAATTGGTGACATCCAAAAGGGAGTAACCACTAGATCTCGCATAGCTAATTTTTGTGAACATTACTCCTTTGTATCTTTCTTGGAACCGTGCAGGATTGAGGATGCATTGAAGGATCAATATTGGGTGGTGGCAATGCATGAATAACTTAAAAACTTCAAACGGAACAAGGTGTGGGAACTCGTCGAAAGACCCAAGTTCAATGTCGTCGGCACCAAATGGGTCTTCCGCAGCAAGCAAGGCAAACACGGGGTGGTGACAAGGAACAAGGCACGACTTGTGGCCAAAGGGTATTCATAAGTCAAAGGTTTGGATTTCGACGAAACTTTTGCTCCCGTAGCTAAGCTTGAATCAATTAGAATATTACTTGCATATGCTACTCACCATGATTTCAAGCTCTATCAAATGGATGTGAAAAGTGTCTTCTTCAACGGACCAATCAAGGAGGAGGTGTACATGGAGCAACCCCCCAGATTCGAAGATCAAGAGTTCCCTGACCACATGTTCAAACTGCATAAGGCTCTCTACGGCCTCAAACAATATCCTAGAGCTTGGTATGAGTGTCTTAGAGATTTTTTAATTGAAAATGGTTTCAAAATTGGCAAAGCAGATTATACGTTGTTTACAAAGCACTTTGACAATGATCTTTTTATTTGTCAATTTTTTGTTGATGACATTATCTTTGGTTCAACTAACAAATCCTTCTGTAAAGAATTTAGTAAGATTATGACAGATAGGTTCGACATGTCTATGATGGGGGAGCTGAAATACTTCTTGGGATTCCAAGTGAGGCAACAAAAGGAAGGGATGTTTATAAGCCAAACCAAATATACTCAAGACATACTCGAGAAGTTTGGAATGGACAAGGCGAAGACAATAAAGACTCCCATGGCAACAAATGGACACTTGTATCTCAATGAAGACGAACCAAGCGTGGATCAAAAGGTATATCGCTGCATGATTGGATCCCTACTTTACTTATGTGCATCTAGGCCTGATATTATGTTGAGTGTGTGCTTGTGTGCAAGATTTCAAGCCAACCCAAAAGAGTGTCACTTGACAGCCGTCAAGAGAATCTTGCGGTATTTAGTACATACACCCAACCTAGGCCTTTTGTATCCCAAAGGTTGCAAATTCAATCTCATCGGATACTCCGATGCAGATTATGCCAGATGCAAGGTAGATAGAAAAAGTACCTCCGGTACATGCCAATTTCTAGGTAGATCCCTAGTCTCTTGGTCCTCCAAGAAACAAAACTCCATTGCCTTATCCACGGCCGAAGCGGAGTATGTTGCAGACGGGAGTTGTTGTGCACAACTCCTTTGGATGCAACAGACTCTAAGGGATTACGGTTACAATATGAGCCGTATTCCACTCCTTTGTGATCATGAGAGTGCCATTAAAATTGCCCATAACCCCATTGAGCACTCTAGGACCAAACATATAGACATCCGACACCACTTTTTGAGATACCACTCAATGAAAGGAGACACCGAAAAACAACTAGCCGATATATTCACCAAGCCACGTGATGAAAAACGTTTTTGCGAGTTCCGGAATGAACTAAACATCCCTGATGCTCAGAATGTGGCTTGAAAGCTTGTATACCTGTATGGATTCTTCAAAGTATGTTGATTGTGTTGCGAAAATCATCTCTCTCAATTTTCTCCGAAAAACTATTTCAAATACTTGATCTTGATGAATTATGGTTATTGCTTGATTGTTGTATGCTTACTGATCATATTTATCAAGATTATTTGGTTGTTTTGGCCCCTATTTTTCTTTAAAAGAACCTTCGAATATATATACGAATGGGCTAATTATATCTGTTCTGGTGACCACGGACTAGTCCGTGGTTATCCGGACTAGTCCGCACAGGTTTGGTAGTCTGGACTAGTCCGGTAGACCACAAACTAGTCTGATTTTTTGACACCATAACCCTAGCCATCACGAAAACCTAATCTCCTTCATCCTCACAACTCACCTCACACTCTCTCTCCTCGCTCGAGTGCTCCCAAGGCGATTTCCTTCGTTCTCCATCAAATCTCTCCGAGTTTGGGTGGAAATCGATCTCCATTGCATAGGGATTGAAGACCACGGACTTGTCTGCACCTTCAACCCCTCCATCTCCAAGAATCGAGGAATTTTGGTAAAATTTCCTCCCAAACCCTAAAAATCGTGATTTCTTTCGTTGATGACCAAATAGCTTAGTTCCTTCGAGTTAATGCATGCCTCCTTGTTGTATTACATTTACCATGAACTAGTTTTGCATTGGGAATCACCATTGTTCATCTAGTTAGGGTTTGAGGTGATGAACACCGGACTAGTCCGATCCATGTACAGACAAGTCCGGTCCCCCAGACTAGTCCGTACCTGTACACCGGACAAGTCCGATTTTTAACTGAACTCAAACCTAATTTCTCATTCCTTAATGCACTTCCTTGCCATTAATTCTCATCCATACACTGTGTAATCCATTCTCAGGAAAATGTCGAGCTCCCATGACAACATCTCCGATTTTGAGGCCGAGTTGGATCAAGACTCGTTGCTTCGGTCCTCGACAGGGCAAGGGAAGAAGATACAAGAGTGTCCCTCCAAGCCTGCACCTTCCTCACCTCAAGTGCGATGCAAAGCGCTAGCCAAGAAGCCTGCATCCAAGACCAAGGATGTAGCTGGCCATAGCTCGGCGGCTTCTTGCCAAGCTAAGGGCAAAGGGAAGGGAATCGCCTCAGGCCCAATCGCCCCCCCCCCCCCACCCCCCCAAGATGGCAGCTCCAAGGCAGCGGACCAGGAATCCCTCCGGGGATAAGTTCAACGGCAAGGGAAGCGATACGGCTTCCAAGCTCATATTTGTGGATTGCTACAGCTTGTCCAAGAAGGCAGCAGATGCCAGATTTTGGAGCAACTTTCACACAGATTTCTACAGCTCCGTGTACCTTACCATGAAGACTCCGGTAGTCCGTAGCCAGTGGATCGACTGGAATCACTTTGAGAGAAAGAGTTGTCGTGCCTTTGATCAAGTGGTGGAAGCTGCAGCAAGGCATGGACTAAAGGATTTGTTTGCCTTAAGATATAACTGGAATGATGAGATTATTGCTCAGTTCTATGCCACATGTTTCTTTGCTAGTGATGAGGAGGAAAGGGTGACTTGGATGACTCATGGATCCAAGTACACCATAACTTATGATGATTTTGCAAGACTCCTTCACCTAGAAGACATGGACAACAATGAGTTGACTATCCACAACATCGGTGTCTTGGGAAAGGATAAGATAGATTTCCTTTATGACACTAGCCTGAAGTACAACCCCCCCCTCCTCAACCAAGAACATGAAGCCCTTCTTCATGGTTCTGAACGGGGCACTGAGGAATACCATAGCACCAAAAGATGGGGATGCAGGAAGTGTCCAAGGATACTTGAGGACCTTGGTCAAAGTAATAAGCAAGAACAGAAAGTTTGACATCTTTGACTATATTTGGAATGATATGGTCAACATCTCCTGCACACCGAACAGATCCTGTGGCTATGACCCCTACTTGATGTTTATGATTTAGAAGGTCACATGAATTGAGTTCATGAAGGATGTGAAGCAAACCCCTTTGAGACGCCAGAAGCCTCCCCAAGCCACTATCCAAGCTGCTCCATCTCCGGTGTCCGGTGAAGAGGCTCCGAGGAGAGCTCGAGGAGATGAGAGGATTGCTCCCACCACTAGGGCCGCTCCCCAAAAAGGGTCTCCAAGTGGAATCTTGAAGTACTTGGCAGCAATTTTTAGCTCATGCAAGAAGGCTGAGGTAAACCTTCACAAGCTGAACAAGGCAAGGAAGGCAGATATGAGATATGTCAATGAAAATGTCAAGCATATTTGCCAGAAGCTGGATATCGAGCCCATTGGATCCCCTATTATCTCTGAAGATTCAGACTCTGATTTCACTAAGCTCGGACCTTTGACTCCCTTCGAGCTTGCTTACTTTGGCATTGGGGGCACTTTGAGTGGATCCGCTCCTCCTCCTCCTACCCAACCTGAAGATGAAGATGAAGACGAGGAAAGGACCGACAGCGAGGAATGAGCCACTAGATCCCTCCTCTCCTTCTTTTTGGTGTCTTGATGCCAAAGGAGGAGTGATTGAGGGGGAGTCACTAGATCCTAGCTGTAGGTTGAGAGATGAGAGCTTAATTTGTGTATTCTTTTGTGTCTCTTTTGGATTGTAAAACTTTAATTTTGTTATCTCTATCTTTAGTATTGTGGTGTGATGGAATGACTATGTTTATGCTTATGTTGAAGTTTGTGATGATAATTTGAGATAATCTGTAATTTGGCTTTGGAATTGTCATATATTCTTGATATTAGTATTTCCATGTTAATAATTTCACACTCATCACGATTATTGCCCACACTCATGCAGTTTTACACCCCACCATAAGGAGTGCACATATGCCCTATGTTTTCATTGTTTAACTTGTACCAAACTCATATGTGCACACTTTATGAAAATTCTATATTTTTGTCATATTTTGTGAAATCTTAATTGGTTGTCATCAATCACCAAAAAGAGGGAGATTGAAAGTGCATCTAGGCATCCCTTGTGGGTTTTAGTTGATTTATGACAAACAAATGAGATCCTAACCAAATTGTTGAGATGAGCGCAGGTTTTAATGAAAACATGGAGTTAGCGCAAAAAGAAAGGAGAGTGAGGAATCAAGCTGGATAGAGCTCAAGAGATGAAAAGTATAATATTTGTGTGAGTGGAGTGTGTTGGAGAAACACTTCCAAGAGCTCAAGAACTTTTAATCACCCTCACTGCACAAATTTATACAGGTTCGGACTAGTCCGACATACCCCGAACTAGTCCGATAATCCCTCTGTTCAAAATCGGACAAGTCCTCCCAGTGCGGACTTATCTGCACAGTCTAGGTTTACACAGACCGGACTAGTCCGATATTACCACGGACTAGTCCGATATCTTTCTGACTAAGATCGGACTAGTCCTTCCCAGTGTAGACTAGTCCTCAACACTTCACAACTTTGCACGGCATCGGACAAGTTCGATAATAGTCGGACTAGTCTGATAACCTCTCTGACTAAAATCGGACAAGTCCTCCAAATGCGTACTTGTCCCCAATTCACTAAGGGGTTCACCACAACCGTACTGGTCCGATAATGACCGAACTAGTCCTAATTCTTCCAGAGCATAAATTGGACTAGTCCGCTCAAGGACGGACAAGTCCGATATTCGTGAGAACTTTGGGTTTCCTACAAGCTACAAACCAGACTAGTCCGGGCTCCACCACGGACTAGTCCGGACTCTCGAAACCCTAGTGGTAACTTTTGGAACCACCCTATAAATAGATGTGCACGGCCCTACTTTCAACTCTCTCGACTCTCAGTGCCGTCACACCCTCCAAGAGCTTAGAAAACACATCTCTCCACGCAATCCAACGCAAGAAAGATCAAATCCTTGAGGATTCACTTTGGGTTAAAGGAGAGACATGATTCCACATGTTTGAGCTCTTGGGTTTGATTCTCTAACACACTCCTGTTGTTTCATTTTTGATCTTAAGAGTGTGTTCTTGGTGGTGTTTGATTTTTAATCTTGGGGAGCCCTCAACTTGTGAGAAGGCCCCTTGAACTTGGTGATTTTCCCTTCATGATAGTGGCAGAGAATTGTCCTTCGTGGCGATTCGACGAGGTTAGGGTTGGTGAAGACCCGGTCCTTTCGTGGGCTCCTCAACATGGACGTAGGTTGCCTTTGTGGGAACCGAACCATGGGATAAAAATCTTGTGTCTTCACTTTGTGCATATCGTTCTTACTTTTCATTGCTATCTAGGGTTTCACTTGATCTTATTCATCTTATGTTAAAATATTGAAATCAAAGTTAGTTTGTGCTACACTTAATTTCATTGAGTCAATACTTTTAAGTTACATACTATATTTCGTTGCGTACTGTGCTTGTATTGAAATCATTGATCTAACTTGATCAATCTAGTCCACACGCACTGGACTCATTTGCACTCTACCGGACTAGTTCGATTTCTTGGTATTTGATCAAGTTGCTAAGTGTTGCAAGTTCCGACTAAAAATCAAAAAGGCTTATTCACCCCCCCCCCTCCCTCTAGGCCACATTCATGTACAAGGACTTGAAGACTTGTTATTAGTGGGCTAGCATTAAAAAGGACATAGCCGAATATGTAGCTTTGTGTGATGTGTGCCAACGAGTCAAGACAGAAAATCAAAGGCCAGCTGGATTATTGCAGCCATTAAAGATTCTAAAATGGAAGTGGGAAGAAATTGGAATGGACTTCATAGTTGGTTTACCACATACCACGTCCGGTTATGACTCAATTTGGGTTATTGTAGATCGTTTGACCAAGTCAGCTCACTTCATCCCTGTCAAGACCAAGTATACTGCAATACAACTGGTAGACCTATATATGCAGCATATTGTGTGCCGATATGGAGTTCCAAAAAAGGATAGTTTCGGATAGAGGTTCCGAATTTACCTCCAGGTTTTTGCAAAAATTGCACGAAGCATTGGGAACAAGGTTGAATTTCAGCTCAGCATATCACCCACAAACAGACAGACAAACTGAGAGGACCAATGAGATTTTAGAGGACATGTTAAGAGATTGTGCTTTGAAGCATGGGAAAAACTGGGACAAGAGATTGCCATATGCGAAATTCTCATACAACAATAGTTATCAAGCAAGCTTGAAAATGTCACCCTATGAAGCATTTTACGGAAGGAAGTGTAGGACACCTTTGTTCTAGAATGAGACAGGAGAGACTCAAGTATTTGGTCCGGATGTGTTGCTAGAAGCTGAAAAGCAAGTTGAAATTATTCGCGAAAACTTGAGGGTTGCTCAATCAAGGCAAAAAGGCTATGCGGACAATAGGAGAAGGAAACTAGCCTTTGAAGTGGGAGACTTCGTCTACCTCAAAGTGTCACCAATGAGAGGCCATAAGAGGTTTAACATAAGAGGCAAGCTAGAACCTCGATACATTGGGCCATTCAAGATTTTTGACAAAAGAGGAGAAGTAGCATATAAGTTGGAGATGCCAGCTCACTTATCAGATGTTCAACATGTCTTTCATGTTTCCCAACTCAAGAAGTGCTTGAGAGTGGCGGAAGAACAAGTGCCAATGGGAGAAATGGAATTAGAGGCAGATTTGACTTATGTCGAACAACCGGTCAAAATCTTGGAAACTAAGGAGAGAGTCACAAGGAACAAGGTTATCCGATGGTGCAAAGTTCAATGGAAGCATCACACAGAATCAGAAGCAACATGGGAGTTGGAGGATGATCTCAAGAATGAATTTCCTTATCTATTCTCTTCCGTGTTGAATCTTGAGAGCGAGATTCATTTCAAGGGGGGTAGGTTTGTAACACCCTCATTTCCATCCGTCGTGCATTGCATACATTCTAATGCATGTTTAACATTAATCCACATAAAAAGGAACAAGTTTAAAATGAATTAGAAGCAAAACAACACTTAGAAGTCTGTAGAAGTATGGACTTGTCTTATTTGTACCCAAGACTAGTCCGATTAAGTCTATGTTGCCCTCTGGACTTGTCCGTTTTCGCTGCAGACTAGTATGATTAAGTCTCTGTTCCATTCTGGACTTGTTTGTGATTGAGTGCAGACTAGTTCGATCTTTGGTGGAGAATAAGTTATCAAATCCCCGGACTTGTCCGATCCATGTCGGACTTGTCCATTTTTCTCTCTGGGCAAGACCAGATTTGTCTGGACCTCCTACGAGACTTATCCATTTTTGCCTCTGTCCAACATCGAACTAGTCCGCCCCCCTCAGCGGACTTGTCTGGTGTGCCCGACTCGAATTCAATCTTTTCCTCCACAATTTCTTTTTGGGTATTTACTTTAATTGGGCCCAAGAACATTGTGCTTAACCCCTGTGGAGCCCATGTGGGACCCCTACAGGGCCTCCACCCACCTTAGACTCGAATTCCATCAAACCCTAGCCCTCCACCCCTATATAAGCAACCCAACACCCCAGTTTTTCATCCTTTTGCCTCAATTGAAAGACCACAAACCCTAGTTCGTGGATAGCCGCCGCCAAGGAAGGAGAAGGAGATCCCGAGCAAGAAGAAGAAGAGGAGGAAACGAAAGAGGATCAAGTGTTCAAGTTCTCCATCAAGTTTTTGTTCTTCATCAACAATTCACTATCAAGTTCTCTTACCCTAGATCATCAAGATTCAAGTTTCATCTTCAATTCTTGATCCTTGGAGTTCTAAACACGTGGTATACCTTCTACATTCTCTTTTTTTTTCACGTCAATTCAACTCCAATTCTCTCAAATCAGAAAAACCCTAATTTGAAGTTTGTCTAGGGCGGACTAGTCCGGCCCCTAAAACGGGACTTGTCCGACCCTTGAAACCGGACTTGTCCAGCCTCTGAATATGAATTGACTCGAATCAATTCCAAATTGACTCGAATCAATTTCAAACCTGTTCAAACTTGTTAAGGGATATTGGAACTAGTTAATAAACATCATTAACAACTCATTAACTAGTTTTTCTTTGCATTTGCATTAATCATGCATGTCATGACATATTGAGTACTATATGAGCATTATTTGATTGAATTGTGTGTTTTGCATGTTCATTGCACGGAATAGAAGGTTTTGCGCTAGAGAGTGCTGCGGAGGATCTCCATCACCAAGAATTTGAAGTCTTTGATCCCAATCAAGCCCAAGAGCAAGGCAAGTGTCCTGGAACGTATTGATCCTATTTTCGACAATAAATGCTTTGTTTTCAAAACTGCATGCTTGTGTCAATTTGACGGGAAACCCTATGATAGGAAGTTTACTAGCTTTGTTTAACCACCCTTGTCACCTGGAATACATGGTAGAGAGTCAGGAAGGGCTTTTTACCTTTTTGCTTCACTTAATTAATTGGGATGGGAAAACAATTATACTATTTTATTATGCATTAATGTGATTATGGTTATTATGAACTGGTTAATATGATATAGTAATGGGTGATCTAAGCAAGCTTGGTATGTGGATGGGTTGGAAGACATGGTGGTTGCTTGCTTTAGATCTAAGGACCGGTTCATGCGAGAATACGTCAGGACAACAGTGCCACCACGAGGCCAAGTATGAGTGTGGCGTAGCTGATTAATTAAGGTATTGCTAGTTTTGAGCGGATCATTTGGCGCATCGGGGAAGGGGAATCGGATTGGGTTTGGATATGGTTGGCGGGACTCTTTGGGATCCGAATGGCACGAGAGGGAACCCTTGGTTGAAGATATGCTCAGTTGCAAATATTGCCACCTATGAAACCTCACTGGGTCCGTACATGCTAGTAATCCCTTTGTAAAGGCTATTTTGTGATCTCTTGGCCATACACCAAAGGAAGTGTAATTGGCATAAGGGAGGTTCTTTAGTCACCGACAGGTGATGAAATCACAAACACGTGGGTAAAGTGGTACAAACTCTGCAGATTCTTTTAAACTATCATGATAGACGTGCTCCCGGTTATGAGCACCTGAAGAACTTCCATGATTAGAAGGAAATTATGATTTGGGATGGTTTGGTAATGGTTATGGTTAGTAATATGGTTATGGCTGGTTATGAATTTAATTATGGCAATGGATATGGTTAATGGTAATGGTGAAATCTGGTATGGTGGTGATAGATATGGAATATGGACTGGTACTATGTTGATCATTATGGTTTATGATGGGATTACTTCACATACGTATAATATATTGCTTTTCAAATGCTTTAATGTACTTTTCAGCACTTATCCTTTATTATATTCGTCATTTGAATCAGCTACATGTCATACTTTCCACACTTGCTGAGTACGACATGTACTCACCCTTGCAATTACCCCACCAACAGTTGCAGGTAAGGATTGGGAGTATAACGATGATAATGCAGAGTTCTAGGCCGTGTCTGCCGTCAGCTTTGCCTATGGTGTTGGTTGGAGTTGCGCTACCCTATTTGCTTATGCTGCTTAGTTTGCTTAGTTTGCTTGGTTTAGATGATTTCTGCTGCATTAGTTGAAACTTTTCATTAATATTTATTAGAGATTGTTGTCTCAAGGTATTCTGAATTGTGTAATAAAAGTGGTATATTAATCTTTTTCTATGGTAATTTTTTGTATATCCTTTTGTGATTGCACTCCTGTATGTGTGTTGAACGTCCTGGGCACATATATGCGTTCACTTGGTTCATTTCGAAACCGGGTGTCATGGGTCCTTAGATGTTTCTTCGATGACATAGGGGTACCCGGTAATAAGGGTACTAACCGAGGACGTCTGCATGACACAACTGTAGAGTTTTGTAATCATGAGTAAGAAACTCTTGAGATACCACTTAGTGAAATCCATTAATGAATTTGAGTAAGCATTAAGAAATGTATCTCATGAGCGATGTGATAATCAGGAAGTTTGGATTTTTACAATAAGAATGATAAGGACACTTGCGTCTATGTTAAGATAGTACGTTACTTATTAGTAATAGTACCAATCTGTTATGAGAAATTAAGAGTTTTGTCCTTCACTTTCATATTAAGGATATAGATGAAGAAACCTACGATCTAGGTATCGGAAATTCACCAAGATCAAAGCAAGGGGGTATTAGTATTATCTCAGAAAGCGTACATAGCGTACTCAAGTAGTACGATATGTATGGGAGTAAAACTTTGCCTTCTTAGACAGTCAAGGATGGTAATTTTTGAGAATTTTGTGGTTTATGAATCAATAAAAGGTCGACCATATAAGTTCAGTTCCATACACTTCTGCTGTCGGAAGTTTTGATGTGTGCTCAATTAAGTATTTACCTTCACTTGAGATTCGTAACCGGGACATTAGCAAATGTTAGGCCTAACCAGCGGTTGACGACTGGTAGGCATTTTAAGAAAACATCTAAGAATGTGTGATGCACATAAGGCCTCATGTTAATGTTTTGTAAGTATAACTCACTCGGTGTAGTGAGCTACTCAGTTTTGTGTTTTTGCGGGTTGTGTGAATTCTAACAATTCCACATTAGTTTACAAATCCACTCTCGCGAATGAAGCTATCTCGTGAAACAACTCCAAACATATCGTCACAACATCGTCCACAATGCATGTTGAGTTTTGTTAAATTTTATGAGGCCATCGAGCGGGCGATATATTCTTACCCGGTTTTAAGAGTGGTCGGCAGCGTGAACCACTTAAGTAATACTACAACAATTATGTTGTAGTATCATACTCTCCCAACAATAAGTCGAGTGGAATTGTCAAACGCATCGATATTAAGTATAGTGTTGTGAAAGTTAAAGTCCAGGATCACACCATCAATATCGAGCATATAAGGATCAAGCGAATGCTTGCGGTACCGCTTATTAAATGGTTCTCCACCCAATGTGTTCAGTGAAACACGTAGCACACATGGGTTTTAAGTGAAAGTCTGTGAACTATCCTGGATACTAGGGGGCCAAATGAGTGTAAGGTTATTTCTAAGTGTGAAACATATAGTGGTCATTGAGTCAAGCAGTGCGTAAATGGTTGTTTTGACGCGTCGTGCCCTTTATGTCAAAGCATGAGGAAATAGAAATTAAGTTCCGTAATTGAGTAACTAAGTCGGTAAGCCTAACGTTCTGTGATCAAGGGAGAGAATGTTGGGTTGATCCCGTCTGTATGGGTCAAACCCATACCGAGTCAGCATGTTCCCAAGCCCTTATCGGTGGCACCAATCGAACGGTAGTCGGTGGCCCCCTCTCAAACCCGCATGCGTATAAGAAAGGGGAGTCGGTTAGATCTTGGAAGTGTTGTACGAGTCTAACTGCTTCCCCATGTTTTCTGAGGCCACCGATCGCACCCACGGGAAGTGAGGAGAAGGCCGCCAACGGTGCCCTCACGATGGCCACCTCTACACCTCCTACTCCGGCGACTCGTCGTCGTCCTCCTCTGCACAACAGTCATCACCCCTCTCCCTCGGGCTCACTGTCGTGGCCTATCCTCCATGGGTGACCAAGGTATGCCTAATTATCTTTCCTAATCTATCTCACCGTGCATTAGTATTCTAGGCAATTGTGATTGTTTTTCATTAGTGCTAAGTCATGTTAATTAGCGACTCGATTAATGAATACCTAGAATTAAATGAACCCTAATTTCTATCAAGCATGTCTAGATGCGAGTGACATGAGCATTCCTATGCTTATGAAAATCAACCTAACCCATTTTCAGAGGCAGGTTTGACCAATGTCGTTGAGCTCCTGATGAAAAGCCAAATAACCTTGCTCAAGAGGAACTATGTCAAGACAAGCGTATGTCAGGTCATTGTCATACGGTTGGTAGGTCAACTAAGATGTCTTCAAATCACCATCGGGGCAAAGTAAAAATAGTAATAGGCTTGGAAAAGTAGTGCAAAGGGATAACAGATGAAAAGATAAAAGAAGATTGAATTTGATCGATTAGATGATACTCCCTTGCTCGTGACTCTTTATATTTATATGGTGTGGAGAGGTATTGCCCTGTTACACATTTCATGCTAAAATCTAACTCTTAATTCGATATGGATTCTCAAAAACAGACTTATCGGTTCTAAGTCTTCCATCAGATGATTATTGAATGAAGACTAGATGTTTTTTCTAGGAGGAAAATTTATTCATCATCATATCGGTTACATCGTATGATACAACTTCCATGAATAATAAAACAAAACAAATATGACTTTTGCAACTTATGATGCACACATCCTAAGATGAAAGAGAAGAAAAATAAAACATAACCAGGCACTCTCTTAGTAATCAACCCTAAGACTAGATCGCCATCTATGCGCTTGGGAATAGAAACCCTTGATCACCTGCTCTAAACGCTTGCATATCTCAAATACCGTCCTGGGAAGTAGTTTTCTGAAGCACAACCGAAGTGTGGAGCTAATGTGTAGCTCTATAAATAACCTACAAGGGGAAAAACCATATTTCTATGTTTAAACACAATATTATTTCTGTAATTCCATATTGCCCAACAAATGGCAGCAACCACCAACAAAACAAGTGGTTTCAATTTTTCGCTAATTCCCTAGAGTCAGGTACCAAACAAATATGATACACCACATGGTGGAGCAAGATTTTTGGTCACTCGAACAACCTACCATGCAATTGGCGCAAAATAACATTCAAAAATAAATCCTCGATTGTTTCATATTTATTACATAAACAACACTTAACACACCCTTTCCAATTTTGTTTAGGTAAATTGTCCTAGGTAAGAATTTCACCTTTTTGTACATACAACAAAATTATCTTTATCCTTAGAGGGGCTTCAATTCTCCATATTTTCATATTTTCATTTTTATTTTTAGAGGAGCTTTAATTAGTGCCAAATAATGTAGTCTCGTGGAGAACTGTCTGTTCGGAGTTAAGTTTTGCATGACATCAGCAAGTCGTGAACGTAATGCATTCCAGGCTACTAATTTCGCACCCACAATCTCTCTACTCCAACTAAAATTATAATATGAAGTGGTTAAAACATCTGCCATCGTTATGTGTTTATGACAGACAACGTGATATAAATAGGGGTATTGCTCCTTTAATGTGGTATTTCCCAGCCATATGTCCTCCCAAGACGGATCTGAGTTCCATCTTTAATATTGAAATTTCCAAACCATAAGAAATCCTGTTTCACCTTCATCAGTCCAGGCCATAATGTGAATCCCCAGATTTCCAATAGGTTTGTGATAATGGTTTTAAATCCAAATATTTATTTTGTGATAAATGTTGCCAACTCCCGTCAAATGTTAATAACTTGAAAATTCGTTTACTAAGTAGCGCTCTACTCTGCACCTCTAAATCAAGAATACCGAGTCCTCCTTGATCTGTCAACTGACATATTATATCCCATTTTGCTAATCGATATTTTTGTTTCTTCTCTTCTTGTCAGAAGAAGCATGATCTGAAATTGTCTAATTTCTTCAACACTCCTATGGGTACAGAAAAACGACAACTTATACATGAATAGGCTGCTTAACAACAAATATAGCAGTGTCGACCTTTCTCCTATAGATATTTGCCTTCCTTTCCAGCTACTCAACCTCTTTTCAAACTGCTCTTCCACCTGCTTCCACACTTAGTTACTAAATTGTTGAAATTGATACCTTGAACTTTAAAAGCTATCTATGTGGAAATAGTCATGATTGTGTTAGTATGAAATAGAAGCAAATAAATTTATTTCTCTCAAGTTGAACTTCAAAATAATCATTTAGCAATAAAAGGAAGCATAGATGTATTTAAAAAAAGAAACTGGGAAATGGAGACAAGGAAATGAAACATGTGAATCTCAAATTTGTCTTTCCATGCCTAATTACTGAAACATGTATTCCCTTCCGATTGATTGATTTTTATTATGAAATATCAGTAGTGTTAGCATGGACAATTATTGTTAAGTATGGATTATTATATGCTCCATCAAAATGTAAATAGTTAGAATAGATTGGGGTACTTATCATCCGGTGAACCCTACCTAGTTCATCCCCATGGTAGGTTTTCTTGAGATTTTTTGTTTGAACTTTTTAATTGATATGTTATTAATTAACAACTTCTTTATGTATCATTGCGTGCTTAGTCTAAACATTGGCCAGGAAGAAAATAGGCAGCAGCGCAATCTTTTTCACACTCGTTGCATGATCAAGGCTAAGTTTTTCCAAATCATTATTGATCGTGGCAGCTGCAACAACATTGGTAGTCAAGAATTAGTTGATGCATGGTATTATAACGCGACATCACCGTGCTCCATATAAAATTCAGTGGCTAATAGATAGTGATGCCATGCGTGTAGACAATATTTTTACCTTGCAATTCCCCCTTGGGAAGTATCATGATCAGGTGGAGTGTGATGTGGTGCCGATGTAGGTCTATCAATTGCTTTTGGAAAGACCTTGGTTATATGATCATGATGTTCAACTATGTGGATGTTCTAACAAGGTTGTTCTTATGTAAAAGGACAGTGTATCTCTTTTCTTCTTTTAACTTTGAATGAAATCATGAAGGATGATAGGAAATGAAAACAATGAGAGAGTGAGAAACACTTGAGTGAGTCCAACTAAAAAGTGAGCAAGAGAATACATAGCCAGGCAGAACTTCACAATCACAAAGATCCAAGCCAATGGGAAAAGTAGGAGTTTGTAATGATGGCTAGGAAGGGTGATATGAAAAAAAATGAGAGAACTCAATGCCATGTTCTTTGTATTCTTGTGCAATGACACTCTTTGGTCAACTAACGACATACCTGCTGCCTTGCCTAGTATTGTTTTTTATCTTTTGCAGGGCTATGGAGACATATTTCCCAATGAGGTGCCACCTAATGAGTCCAACGGGTACGGGGGATGCCCTATCTTTCGATGAGAGATGTTGGTAGTGAATGAATTTGGTGGAGGTCGACATTGGTTGCCCGACTACCACAACCAGAATGGTGTGGCGCCTTGAGCAACAGTTATACCGTCTCCTGACAACTATGATTTGGGTGGAGGTCGACGTTGTGCTACCCGACTACAACAACCCAAGGGTGTTGCGCCTTAGCGATAGTTACACCAGCTCCTATTGTTGCTGTTCTTACCATGCCAAGAACAACCATGAACCTACAAGCAATTGAAGAACAAGCAAGAACAAGATAACAAGCAAACACTCACGATTGTGATAAGTTGGGGTTCTGATTCAAGTAATCATAAGGTCTCATCGACACTTGTGTTACAAGTAGCAATGGCTAAACTTACAGAAAATAAAACCCAAGTTCTTCCTATGACTGCTAGTTGCTTATATAGAGGAGGAAGACTATAACTCAGGATGGAGTCACAAGTCTTGTTCAGCCTTTTCTGGGCAGCTCAAGCGTTATCTGCCTTTGATTCTTGATCCAGTGGAAAGTAGACGAAGATACCTTACAGCAAGTACTTATTTGCATTAAACAACTTTGGGAGTTGAAAGTTATGTCCCTTTTAAGATGTTACTTGCTGGAGTTACGAGGACCCCTCGGGTGGAGCAGCCTTCATTGCATTAATCCTTCCTTTTCTCCTAGCTGGATCAATTCCCAAGCAACTAATAATAACAAGGTCATCACAAAGCTTTAATAGTTCCCCATTTGAAGGAAAATTAATTTGAACAGCCAGAAAAGAATTCACCTGATAATTAAGTTCACATGCATGAGCGCGTGTTATTGGACTTTGATTAGCTGCAAGTGGTGAATGACCTGCTGTTGTGGTTGTATCAACTGTAGCGATGTCCCCATCATCCTATCCATCTTGCAATTGAGTCATCCTCGACTCAAACATGTCTTCCTCGCCCACATATGATTTCAAATCTGCAATATTAAAAGAGGAAGTGACCCCAAAATGTGTAGGTAACACAATTTCATGTGCATTATCATTAATTTTTCGAAGCACTTTGAAGGGTCCAACAACTCTTGGTAGAAATTTAGATTTCCTCAAATCAGAAAATCTATCCTTTCTCAAATGCACCCGAACCAAATCACCAGGTTCAAAAGTAACATGTTTTCTATCCTTGGTACCGGCTTCTTGATACTTAGCGTTCATGCTCTCAATGTTTGCTTTAGTTTGCTCATGAATTTTAAGAATTAATTCAGCACGGTGAGAAGAATTAAAATTCAATTTCTCTGAAGGTGGCAGAGCCAAAAGATCAATAGGAGCACGAGGGATAAAACCATATACAATCTGAAAATGGCACAATTTAGTAGTAGAATGCAATGAACGATTGTAAGCAAATTCAATATAAGGCAAACATTCTTCCCATAATTTGATGTTATGTTTCAGAACAGCCCTAAGCATGGTAGATAAACTACAGTTTACTACTTCGGTCTGTCCATCAGTTTGAGGGTGACAAGTGGTAGAAAAGAGCAATTTTGTCCCCAACTTAGCACAAAAGGTTTTCCAAAAATGACTAAGAAATTTGGCATCTCTATCTGAAACAATAGTGTCTGGAACCCCATGCAAATGAACAACTTCTCAAAAGAACAAATCAGCAATAGGGTAGCATCATCAGTTTTGTGGCATGGTATGAAATGTGCCATTTTAGAAAATTTGTCCACAACAACAAAAATACTATCCTCTCCATCTTTGTTCTAGGCAATCCTGAAATAAAATCCATAGAAACATCCTCCCATGAAGCACTAGGAACAGGGAGAGGCATGTATAAACCATGTGGATTAAGATGGGACTTAGCTTGTTGACAGATTGTGCAATGAGCAACAAACCGCTCCACATCTCTTCTCATCTTAGGCCAAAAGAAATGGCTTGCTAGGATGTCTTCCATCTTCTTGACACCAAAGTGTCCCATCAACCCTCCACCATGTGCTTCCTGCAATAGTAAGATACGCACAGAACCAGCTGGAATGCACAATTTGTTAGCTCAAAACACAAAACCATTAGTGAGAACAAATTTGTTCTATGTTTTTCCTTCTACACATTGCAGCAACACATCTTTGAAATCAGCATCAAAAGCATATTGTTCTTTAATTTTTTCCAAGCCAAAAATCTTAAAATCAAGTTGGACAATATGTTATAACAGCGACATAAGGCATCCGCAATGACATTATCTTTTCCTTTCTTGTGTTTCATGACATAAGGAAATGACTCAATGAACTCTACCCAGATTAGTTTGGCTCTTAATGTGCTTCAAAGATTCATGATCAAAATGTATAACAAATTCTTTAGGTCATAAATAATGTTGCCATGTTTCCAAAGTTCGTACTAGTGCATATAATTCTTTATCGTAAGTGGAATAGTTCAGACTAGGCCCATTCAGTTTCTCACTAAAATAAGCAATAGGTTTCCCCTCTTGCAACAAGACACCTCCCAATCCAATATCACTAGCATCACATTCTAATTCAAAAGTCTTACTGAAATCTTGTAATTGGAGAAGGGGTGTATGAGTTAACCTATTCTTCAAAGTTTCAAATGCAGCCTCTTGCGCCTTGCTCCATGTGAATGGAGCACCCTTCTTTGTAAGCTCATGCAGTGGGCCTGCTATGGTGCTGAAATCCTTCACAAAATGATGATAGAATCCAGCAAGTCCGAGAAAACTTCATAATTGTGTGACCGCGGTAGGAGTCGGCCAGCTGTGTATCGCCTCCACCTTGGCTTGATCAACTTCAATTCCCTATGGTGTCACAACATAGCCAAGAAAAGAGACTCTATCCGTGCAAAAGGTGCACTTTTCAATGTTACCAAATAAGCGTGCATCATGTAAACATTGAAAACAGCATGAAGATGATCAAGATGCTCATCTAGAGATGTGCTATAGATCAAGGTGTCATCAAAATATACTACCACAAATCTTCCAATGAAAGCACGTAAAACCTCATTCATTAATCTCATGAAAGTGCTAGGTGCATTAGTGAGACCAAAAGGCATAACTAACCACTCATACAAACTGATCTTGGTTTTAAATGTTGTTTTCCATTCATCACCTAGCTTCATGCGAATTTGGTGGTATCCACTACACAATTCAATTTTAGAGAAAATCATAGAACCACTAAGTTCATCAAGCATATCATCTAACCTAGCAATAGGATGATGATATCTAATAGTAATGTTCTTAATTGCTCGACAATCTACACACATGCACCATGATCCATCTTTATTTGGGACCAAAAGAACAGGAACAGAGCAAGGACTGAGGGAATCACATGCATAACCTTTGTCGAGTAATTCATGTACTTGTCGCTGAATCTCCTTAGTCTCCTCCGGGTTGGTCCTGTATGGTGTTTGGTTTGGCAAAGAATCCCCAAGAATGAGGTCAATCTGATGCTCAATCCCTCTCAATGGAGGCAGCCCGATCGGTACCTCTTGTGGAAACACAATAGCGTATTTCTGCAAAAGCTTAGTGACAGCAGGGGGCAAAGCACATGGTATGTCGTGAAGTGAAAACAAAGCTTCTTTGCAAGCAAACACATATCAGATTGCAACATTATTTTTTAATTCAAACAAATCAGATTTGGAAGCAAGAAAACAAGCACTTTTCAATTTTATTTCATTTTTCTTCACATGAGCAGGTTTGGAATTGTTAGTCTTAGGTTGTACCGATTCCTTCGCAACATTTGAATTTTCATTTTGAGAAGCTTTCTTATTTTTCTCTTTACAAGTTCTAGCAATGTCGTCCTTCAAAATCGCATCAGGAGACATAGGGTGCAAAACAAGCTTCTTCTCATTATGCATGAAAGAGTATTGATTTGATTTACCATGATGTAATGTGTCTTTATTGAACTGCCAAGGTCGACCAAATGGCATAGAGCAAGCTTGCATAGGTACAATCAATGTAATCATGGTAGGAACCAATTGTAAATTCGACACGAACCAAACGTGTTACCTTAAGCTTACCATTGTCATTGAGTCATTGTATGTAGTGGGGATGTGGATGTGGAAGTGCTGTCATCCCAAGCTTATCTACCATGGCAACACTTGCTAAATTGTTGCAGCTTCCTCCATCAATAATAATGTGACACGATCGTTCCAAAACTACACGTTTAGTTTGGAATAGATTGTGTCGCTGGTTCTGTTCAGCTTTGATCATTTGGGCACTCAAGACACGCCTCACAACAAGACTCCTATAGTGGTCAGCATGATCAGTCCCAATGTGCTCTTCATCATCATTCTTCTTTCATGCATCTTGTGCAGCAAGCATGGCATATGTTTCATCATCTAAATCACTAGCAGATGAGTACTCACCATTTTCTCGTACAATCAACACACGATTGCTTGGGCAGTCCCTTCGTAGGTGTCCAAAACCCTTGCACTGGAGATATTGAATGTCTTTTATTCTCCCGGTAGAAGCGATGGAAGAAGAAGTGTTGGCTGCAGCTTGGGTGGATTCCGTTGTTGTCTCGATAGCACGAGAAGGTGTTGATTTTGATGTAATCCCGGGCAACCGATTGGAAGCATTGTCCGGAGAATCATGCTTAGTACCAACAGCACTTGAGTGGGACTTCCATAAGGTAGTTCGACCTGCAGAAATGTTAGTTCTTGTGCATCGTCCCTGCACTTCTCTTTCAGCCTTACAAGCAAGATGGAATAATTGAGTGACATTAGTATATTCCTTATAAGCCAAAATGTCCTGAATTACTCTTGTTAAACAACTCATAAACCTAGCCATTGCAGCCTCTTCATTTTCAACTAGGCCACATCGCATCATACCTATTTGGAGTTCTTGATAGTATTTCTCAACAGATTTGTTGCTTTGCCTAAGTTGTTGTAATTTATGAAACAGATCATGAGCATGATAGGAAGGAACAAAACGACTACACATGATTCGTTTCAAGGCATTCCAAGTTTATGGTACGGTAGCTGTATTTTTAGTTTGATACTCATGCCACCAAACAGAAGCAAAATCAGTGAATTCACTAGTGGCAGCTCTAACCTTTTTATCATCAAGGGAATCATGACATGCAAATTTTTGATCTACTGATAATTCCCAAGTTAGATATGCATCCGAATCATATTTCCCATCAAAGGGTGGTATGTAGAATTTAATGTTGCGTAGGGAATCGTCATTGTCACGTACCTCACGTCGTAGGGCTCGACCCCCCATACCACGATGGTCGCGACGTGGCTGCCATCGATACCTGAAAGGTCCATCATCAAGCTCAGTATCTGTTGAATACTCCGCCTCGTCATATCTTGCAGCGCTTCCTACAGAGTCATGGCTGTTATCAACACGTCTTTGCCTCTCTTCGTGTCCAACCCGTTTCATCCTCTCCAATCGCTCAATGATTGCTGCAAGAGAAGTGTTAATAGCCCCAACAGTGCTTTCTAAGTTGGTCAGCTTGGTGTTGGTGCAAATCTGCGTCGACTCTAATGGACCAATGCGTTCATTGGTGACTTGAATATCCTTGTTGAGAGCATCCATGTGCAGCTTTACTTGGCGTTCAAAATGCTGAATGATGCCCCTAGTACGTGGTGAATATGGAGATGTCTCATTCGCATCAGCTGACATGGTTAGTAAAGAAAGGAAATACAACAACAAGTAGATTAATCCTAGCAGTTGCCAAGAGGTGGTAGGATACAATCACTTCCTGATAAGCAAGAAATCAAGCTCTTGAAAGTTCTTACCACGCGATGTAGGAGGCGCCGGCAAGCAGCAAGAACAACAACAAATGATGGTGGCCAACACAATTCTGTGGTGTTGTAGATGATTTTGTGGAGTTGTAGGTGGCTGCTAGAAATGAGTTGCACAAATGAACAACTAGTACCACATTAGTTGCAACAAGTTGAATAAAGGTTCCATGATGGTACTGTGCTGGTCCTAGTCTAAACCGTGATAGAGACGCGAGTCATTACCCCACGTGATGTTCACTTTACTGTAGTAGAAAAATTCGGACAACACAAACGTTGTGTTTCAACAAAACGTTCAAAACAGCAAGTTGAACTCTAAGACTTGAAACAAATGTTACACAAATTGTTTCTTTTTTTGTATTGAGAAACTTATTCTAGCAAGTTTAATCAGTGCGGCTCTTCTTTCTTTGCATGTGCTTTTTTCTTGCTGATCGGTGCAACTTTTCTTTTGCACTTGCCTTTTTTTTTAACTTTGGGTAGGTAATGAAAATGGACTGAGAACAAAGTGGCACGAACTCGAAACTAGCAATGAAAAACTTAGGACCAACAACATGACACAAAAAGGCAACCGTGAATTCAACAAGTCGAGAGCTAAGTAGCCAAGCAAAAGGCTCAAAGTGTTTTTAGGATTTTTAGAGCGAACTTTTGTAGGCAAAAATGGACTGTAGGTAAATGAATAACAAAGAGAAGGAAATCTCTCACCGAGAAACCTAAAATCTGATACCACTTGATGAACCCAACGGGTACGGGGGATGCCCTATCTTTAGATGAGAGATGTTGGTGGTGAACGAATTTTGTGGAGGTCAACGTTGGCTGCCCGAGTACCACAACCAGAATGGTGTGGCACCTTGAGCGACAATTACACCATCTCCTGATAACTACGATTTGGGTGGAGGTCGACGTTGTGCTACTCGACTACAACAACCACAAGGGTGATGCGCCTTAGCTATAGTTACACCGGCTCCTGTTGTTGTTGTTCTTACCATGCCAAGAAAAGCCTTGAACCTGCAAGCAATCGAAGAACAAGCAAAAACAAGATAACAAGCAAACACTCACGGGTGTGATAAGTTGGGGTTCTAATTCAAGTAATCGAAAAGTATCATCGACACTTGCGTTACAATGAAGTAGCAATGGCTAAGCTTACAGAAGACAAAACCCAAGTTCTTCCTATGCCTGCTAGTTGCTTATATAGAGGAGGAAGACTAAAACTCGGGATGGAGTCAAGAGTCTTGTTCGGCCTTTTCTGGGCAGCTCAAGCGTCATCTGCCTTTCATTCTTGAACCAATGGAAAGTAGAAGAAGAGACCTTTCCACCAAGTACTTATTTGCATTAAAAACCTTGGGAGTTTAAAGTTATGCCCCTTTTAAGCTGGTACTTGCTGCAATTACGAGGACCCCTCGGGTGGAGCAGCCTTCATTGCATTAATCCCTCATTCATCCTAGCTAGATCAAATCTCAAGCACCTAATAATAACAAGGTTATCACAAAGCTTTAATAGTTCCCCATTAGAAGGAAAATTAATTTGAACAGTCAGGAATGAATTCACCTGATAATTAAGTTCACGTGCACGAGCGCGTGTGATTGGACCTTGATTAGCTACAAGTGGTGAATGGGCTGCTGTTGTGGTTGTATCAACGATAGCGATGTCCTCATCACCACCTGGGCTGCCACAAAAACAAGGCATTAAACATCAAATTGGTCTTTTTTCCAGGAGCTCCAATTCCACTGCCCACCATATGGAACATACCCTAAAGAAACAAAGGAAATTCAACAAAAGGTGCAAAAATTACTTGATAAAAGGTATGTAAAAGAAAGTATATTATATTGTGATGTTATTGTTCTTTTTGGTGCCAAAAAAAAAGATAGGTCATGGCCAACATGTGTGGATTCTCACACCATTAACAATATCATTATGAGGTGTTGACATTTGGTACCTTGGCTTGATGATCTTAGCGGTGGTATCTTTTTTTAATATAAAAATTGATTTGCGAAGTGGCTATACCAAATTCAAATGAAAGAGAGCGATGCGTAAAAACTGCTTTTATCATAAAACATGGCTTGTATGAATGGTTAATAATGCATTTTTACATTGACAAATGTACCTAGTACTTTCATGAAGTTAATGCATCACTTGCTTCATGCACCCATTGCCAAGTTTATTATAGTTTTTTAATGATACATTGATTAAAATTAGTTTCTTGAAGAACATATTGGACATATTGCAATATTGTTTCTAAGGGAGGAAAAGTTGTATGTGAAGCTTGCCAGGTGAACCTATTGCAATGAAAAGATAGTTTCGTTCTTGGCTTTGTTGTTTCTAGTGAAGGTGTTCAGGTGGATGAAGGAAACATAAAATCTATTAGTGAGTGGTTGCCTCCATAAAATGTGATCCAAGTGTACAGTTTCTTCAGGCTTGCTGGTTTCTACCAGTGATTTGTATTAGATTTGAGTACCAATGTTATTTCAATCAATGACTTGACAAAAAAATCTACCTTTCCTTTTGGGGGAAGCATGAGAATGGTCTTTTTAAAAAATGAAAATGAATTTGATGTCAATACCACTCCTTACACTTCAAAATTTTTGTAAGACATTTGAGATTGAATGTAATGCAAGTGGTGTAGAGATTGATGGCGTGCTTATGTAAGAAGGGTGACCTATTTCTTACTTCAATAAAATGCTAAGTGGTCACATCCACCACTTTCTCCATGGAATCCTTGTTGGTCCATCACTTGATCTGCTCGCCATCTGTAGTCTATGCTCGTCTAGTCATCTATTGCTATTCCTTCAGTGTTATTATCATGATCTATCATCGTTCGCTACAGGTAAGCCCAGTCATAGAGCCTTGCACTACCACCAAAAAGGGTCAATCACATGTAAATCTGTAGCTGCTCGTCCACCATCTTCTATGTGTAGCCCCACTTGTGGTTGCCCTCGATGTGGTCGTCGTATGAGGAGATGGCCTACAGTTAGGATTACTTCTCCTCCTAACTTGCTTCCAGCCACAACCACCTAGATATGGACGTGTTGCCACCTCTCTGTGTCTTCTGCCATGGTGCGTTGCTGGCTAGTTGTGAGCCATCAATGGTAGCACCCAGTGACAAAGTTAGCCAACAAAATACTCTAATTACTCTCTTCACTTATGCATGATTTTTTCAAATAATATTGAGCAAAACATAAATTATTAAGAGTAAAAAGATTTTAGACCCTGATGAACTTGACTTTTTCAGTGGTCGTGTCCGCGACCCGAACGACCACACATGTTCGCCACATGGATATAGGATGAGACTAGTGCTTCTTGTGATCACTCACCACTAGAAAACGCCAATGGATCGTTGACGTCAGCAACATCTGCAACTAAAAATCATGGTTGCTGACATCAACAACGTTGGCCACTGATGTTGCTCTTTAGGTCCACCTTCATGCTACTATAAATACCGGGTTTCACCCTGATTTCTAGATGTCTCCTTGCTGTAAACAGTGCAAGTGTAACGAAAAAATTATTTTATAGTGGTGCTAAGTGCAGTGTGAGGCTCGAGTTTGAATTGGAAATTTTTGCCTTACTTTGCACGTAGCTGTATATCAACAGCGAGCAAATATCTAGCACCTCAAACTAATCATCTGCAAGAGATAATTACTATTTGCACGGTGATACCTAAAAGAGGACAGTTTTAATAATCATAGAATCTTAAAACTTTAGTGTACAATTTCTTTACGAGCTTATACTTTCTTATATCTTATTTTGTGGCATGTGCAGGTGCGCGCAGGAGTTGGATTATGCATGGTTCTCAAAAGGCAATGCGCCGTTGGAGCTCATTCAGATCCTAATTAGCTCTCTGTTTTTTGCCCTTTCCCTGATTAATGGTGATATGGAAGGAACATGAAGCGGTCATCATAGTGATGGAGGAGAAGGACTTTGGTAATTTTATTTTAATTTTGTCTATCTGGCTTAGATTAGCTAGTATTTATCTGTTTTTTTTTGTAAATATATTTCTGAGATCTAAGATGTCCTAGGTCGTTGTCAAAAGGACACGAAACGAAGAATACTTTTATACACTGAAGTTGCGTGAACAAGTGGTGCTGTCACCTACCAGCACAAGCACGCAATGCAAGGCACATTGCAGTGGCCGAGTGTCAACATGCAAAAATCTATCTTGCTTCTCGGATAAGCGAATTTTAGAAAACAGAAACAGGCAGGAGCCTTAGGTTTTTCTATAGACCGAAACTTTGGCGTCAAAAGAACCCACGTTCACGTTGAGAAATTGCACTAGGTTTGTCGTTCTCATGATTTTGCGGCCGTGACTTTTATTGCCATCTGAATATGGTTGGTTCATCCGGCTCCCTGCACATTGTTTGTGCGTAAATGTAGAACGGAGAACACAAGGTTGAAAAACTGGAGCACATAGAGAAATTTTGCATGCTGATAAAATATAATTTTCTTAGATGATGGATAAAGTCATGATCTTTCACTGTAAGAAGGTTATGGTCAACTTATTATAAGGGAATACAAATGCAGACACTCACAGCCTATTGTCTGAAACAAGATGACGATAATTGGATGACTAAGCACACGACTGTAGACCGGACTTTATAGACCAACATGCAGCATGTTCGTACTCTCACATTTTTCGTAGGTGCGTCTCAGGTTCGGCATCAATGAATTCCTCTATAGAGTACCTATATTTAGTATTATAAAATTTAATCTGAAATTCGGTCCTACGGGAAATTGAATTCAGAATCTGAGTGATGCTAATCAAAACACTTAACTACTAGGTTAAATACATGCATTTAGAATTGATGGTGGTTTTCGGACATAGTATGGTATCTACCTACCCATCCTTTTTCACGAAAAGTACAAAGCTGGATAATAACCAGGTTACTATGTCATAGCCTACCGGCGTTCAATATGGGCTAGGACAAAGTTTGCTGTCAACTTTTTTAATAATAAAACTATCAAAGTATATGAGAAAGGTGTTCGTGTGCGAGATTTAAATTCACGCCTTTTAACGGCAATGTTTAGTCTTAGTCGTGATTGAGTTTTTTCTAGATGCTTGATGGCAACTTCCATTAACATGTCCATGGCAACTTTTGTAATTATAGTGTCCAGTGGGATGCAAAAGTTGCAACAGCTTTATTTGTTTTATTCCAAAATTAGAGCTATGATACAAATCACAAATATTACTTTTTATCCACAAATTAAGACATCCTCACATTGCGAGGATAGTGTCAGTAATCTAGTTATGTTGATACCATGTATATCAGGTATCCCTTTGTACCAGAAGAATACGCGTCGAGTTCCATCTTCCGGCATCGTGCACTTCCGAAGGCAACAGGTGTCCCGCAGAGCCGGACCTGCCTCTCTCCTTAGAGTGGCTTCGGTGCTACCACATGTCGAGTAGCTCCGGACCTGCCTCCTCGCGAAGGGAACCTCCGGTGGTGCCACGTGTCCAGTAGCTCCGGACCTGCCTCCCTGTAGAAAGAAGCTCCAGAGCTGCCACATGTCCATTAGCTCCGGACCTTCCTCCCCGCAGAGGGAAGCTCCGTAGCTGCCATGTGTTACACCCCCGGACCTAAATCTGCAACGGGAAGACAACGGGATCTCCAACGACGCAGACATCTAAGGGTCATCAATTGATTGTTACAAGACCTAGTTAATGCATTATTAATGCTATATTAATGATGCACGATCAGAGGAATATCAAGACCGGTAATGTTACTATTAAGACATGTTATCACGCTATTAACCACCCTTCACACCATAGATCGTGTATAGTGCAGTTTATTACAGGTGGGGACAGCGTTCGGGTCACGGTGCATACTATAACCGTCAGTCCGTGACATATAAAAAGGTTGCGCTACATATAGTTAACTCATTCGAGGCCAATTTCAGCTAAGCTCATACACACTCAAGCTCATACAATCAACACACACCTCATGGAGTAGGGTATTATGCTCAGGCGGCCCGAACCACGTACAACTCTCGGTGTTCACCCTTGTTCTTAATCTTGATTAGCGCCCCATCCGAATACGAACCTCTGCGGACTACTTCCTAGTAATACCGGGGAAAGTGTCTTAGTCCACACTTCCAGATTTGGCGTGCCAGGTAGGGGGGCTTGATTTCAAGATCTCCAGAATGGTGGACTCCGCTGCCGCTTCTTCCATCGGATGGGCCGTTCAACCCGTTAGGGGAAATCCCTCTAATGTACAACAGCCGACCAATGTTTTTGTTCCGGCTGGTGTCGTACCACCACCACCACCTGCTCCAGCAGCCAACGCTGGACAGCAGGATGGAGAATTCGCGTCGGCCACGGAATCGACTAACAATCCTGAGAACGCGCTGAATGCAACGCAGATTCTACTGCAGCGTCCTTTAGTGCCAGGAGCTCCTCCGGCCGTGTTGGAACAATGGTGTGCTGATGTTGAGCATTTGGTTGCAGCTGCAGCCAATGCAATCAACAACCAAGATTTGCCCCATGCAGGATAGGCATCTTCTCGAAACAGGACCTTGTCTGGTAGACTTGGTCCTTCGGAGTCGCAGCTCAGGAGACGTGTGTCCTCCGAGAAAGTGAAGTCACTGCCCTTCGGGGCTCGCCGTACTCACACGGCGATGAGGCTCTCGACTCAGAACCTCCGGTCAGAGCTGACCGCCGCTACATGAGGAAAGATGTGTAACATCTCGATTTTCAAACTTTGGTGAATTCAAATTTGAATAGGAAGTTAGAATTTAATAATAGAAAGAAATTGTTTTTATAAAGAAAAATAAAATATATGCATCTCATCTTGCATTTGCATTCATCCCTAGGTATTAAAATTTATTAACCACAATAAATACAATAAAAGCAATTAAATTGCCATAACGAATATGGAAGGAAATAAATAAAGAAAAGAAATTTAATATGAAAGAAACTAGTTAATAAGAATAATAAAATAAAATAGAATATAAAGAAAGAAACTAAAAAAAGAAATAACAAATAAAAAATAATAAAGAAAGAAAAATATAATATATAAATATAACTAAGTAAATAAATAAATAAATAAATAAATAAATAGAAAGAAATAATTTATATATAAATAACAAATAACAGGAAAATAAAAGGTACTAATGAATATATATATATATAGTCTATAAGAAAGAAAAATGCTAAAAAAAATAAAAAATTGAACTTTCCAGAAGTTTCTAGAACCTTCTAGATGTTTTTGGAATTTCCAGAAGTTTTTGGAACCTTTCAAAACTTTTTGGAAGTTTCTGGGGAAGCTTCAAGAAGTTTTCGGGGGAAGCTTACTCCTTCCTGGAACCAACCCACGGGGCTCCAGCCGCGTGCTGCCGTCGCCGATCGGGACTCAGAGAACTGAGTCCCTGTCACTTATAAAAGGCGCCGGTGCCCTCCTATAGCCTGCCACCCGCGTAAAAAAAAACAGCACCCCTGTTCCGTACGCAACCGCCAGAGGAAAGGAAAAAAGCCCTAGTCGCTGCTAGCGACGAGAGAGAAGCCGCAAACAGAGGAATAGGGCCACGGCCAAAAAGGAAAATAAGGAAGGGAAGAAAAGAAGAAAAGGGAGGCGCTTCCATTTCTATCCGGGATCGTCACATCGTCATTGTTTTCATAGGAGATTGCTACGTCGATGTTGTCTTTTTCGTGAATGCCTCGCCGTCGTCTCCTTCGTCTACGTCAGGTCGCCGTCCTCTTCGTCAATGAAACACTAGATCTCGGAGACACACGCTACGCCGCTATTCCACAACCGTCGAGACTAGATACACACGGTAGGTTTTACAATTGAGATCTAAAAGATACAAATTAATCTAATACTCAAATTATACAATGTGTAGAATTTAATTTATTCATGCGTCCATAAATGACCACCAGATCATCATAAATCAACCTAAAACTTGCAACTTATATCAAATCCACCAAGATCAATATGTTATTTCAGATTTAACCAAAATTTATATTTTCAGTATTATTTAATGTATTTCCAAATTTAATAAATAATATTAAATCCTAGTTAATTCATAAAGTATCAAATTAAATCCAGAAAATCTAGAAAATTTAGAATAAATTCTAGAAACTAACTAATAATATTTTCATCCTATTTAACATTCTGTAATTAATATTTTTTCTTTGAATAAATTGTAATTTATCCCAAACTTGCTCAAATAAATTGGAAATCATTACCGAAAATTATTAAAAAGCCATTGAAATTTATCTAGCATTAATACAAACATATTTTATGCATGCATCCATATTTTGCATATTGATTAGTATTTGCAATGCATTTATTGTTTGTGTTTGTTTGTGTATGTGCTTGATTGCGAGTAGACAGGTTCGCTCAAGAGGTTGCAATCGAGAAGCGAATATGCGAGGATCTTCGTGTACAAGACATTGATTTGCTTGGCCATCAAATTGTGGAATATTAAGGCAAGTGTCCTTGACCATTTTGATCCTGTTTTTAATGTTTTGTTTGCAAAATTTGATGCTTGTGTCAACTTGATGGGAAACCTATTCATAGGAGTTTACTAGTATTGCTTGCCATCCCTTGTCGCCGGGTACATGATGAGTCGGGTATGGGTGTTTCTCTTTTGAGTCGCATCGGTTTACGGGGTTATGGGAAACAAAATAAACTTGCTTAACAACTCTAATCATGTGGATTAATGAAGATGGAATAATGATGAATCATTTTGGTAATATGGGATTTGGGTGATCTAAGCAAGCATGGTTTATGGACTGGGTTGGTTGAGATGGTGGTTTGCTTGCCTTAGATCTAAGGATTGGTTCTTGCAAATATATGTCAGGATAACAGTGCCACCACAAGGCCAAGCATGGGTGCGGCGTAGCTGAATAATTAGGAGTGCTGCTAGTATTGTATGGACCATTGGATGGTGCGGGGAATGAGAGTCGAGTAGGGCTACCCTGGGATCTGCATGACACACGAGGGGGCCCGTGGGTGGGAGAATGGAGATTCAAGCCTACCAGAGAAACCTTAGTGGGTCCGTACATACTAGTAGTCCCTTTTGAAAGGCTATTTTGTGATCTCTTGGTCACACACCTACGGAAGTGTGAGATGGCATATTGGAGGTTTCTTAGTCACCGAAAGGTGATGAAATCACGAAGATGTAAGTAAAGTGTTACAAACTTTGCAAAGTGTTAAAAACTATCATGATAGCCGTGCTCACGGTCACAAGCACCCAGACAACTTCCATGATTAGAATTGGACTTTGGTTTGGGGATGGTTCGGTATGGGATTTGTGTTATGTCATATGACTATGGTTGATTTATGACAAGTTATGAAATGGACATATGGTTATGACATTAGTTGTTGGCTGGTTATGAGTGAATTATGATGATAAATGAGGATGTTGGATATGTGTTTTGATAATTATTTGGGTGATGATGGGATTTAATCACACATAGACATTGTAGGCTGCTTTTACATGCTTATGGAATATACTTTTCTGCAATTAGCCATTTATTATCATCCTTGTTTTTAGCTACATGTCATATTTTCCCAAACTTGCTGAGTACGACATGTGCTCACCCTTGCTATTCCCATAATTAATTCAGCTACAAGAGATATTTTGGAAGACAATGTGGAGTACTAGGCGTGCGTGCTACCGTCTATTGCCTGTGGAGTGGGAGTCGCGTACGCTAGCTTATTTTCTGTTGCAATTGAATCAAAGTATTTGTACTATTCGTGACATGGTTAAATTCTTATTATCATTTGTGATGTTGATGTGTATGTGTGAAGCAACATCCTGGGCCCACATACACTGCACTTGGTTCGTTTTTCTGAACCGGGTGTCACAGGACAGCCGTGTCAACATCAAGCTTGCCCACGAGAGGCGAGTTGCTCGAGAAAACCCTTCCCCTCTAGGAGTTGGGGGCGGCTGTTCGGCTCTTGCCATGCATCTTCGCATGGTGGAGTGGCCACCTAAGTTCCAGCCTCATCTGCTAGAGAAATACGATGAGGCAGTTAACCCTGTCGAGTTTCTTCAAATCTACTCCACCACCATCCTCGCGGCTGGAGGCAATGAGCTTACCTCAATGCTATAGATGGCCAACTACTTCCCTATGGCTCTAACTGGGACTGCAAGGTCTTGGTTTATGAGCTTACCTCCCGACTCCATCTATAGCTGGGGGAAACTCTATCGCCAATTCACTCCCAACTTTGGGACCTCCTACACCCAGCCTGGCAGCGTGCTGGACCCGTTCACCGTACAACAGAAGTTAGAAGAGTCACTGCGATCATTCATCCAGTGATTTTCTCAGGTACGGATACTATTCCTTCTATCTCCAACGCATCTGTCGTGGTTTCATTCTGACAGGGAGTTAGAGACAAGAAGATGTTGGAGAAGCTGGCAACCAAGAATGTCAGCAGCGTCACATGACTCTTCATCTTAGCCGAGAAATGTGCCAGAGCCACGGAGGGCCGTGAGATGCACTCCAAATCAACTGCAGAGGTTGGTCAATCCACCTCCCAAGCCGGAGCTACTGCCAACGGCAGTGGAAAAAAGAAAAAGAAGTCAAGTGGCAAGAATAAGTCACATGCCGGCACACCTACCGCTGTCACTTCCGCAACAACTGGTGGTCGGGGCCCACGTCCCTACAAGCAACCTCAACCATCGTCTCAAGACGATGAAAAGATGTGGTGCCCAATCCACAAATCCTTGGGCCACAATCTTGAATAATGTCGAGAGGTCAAGAGGCTTGCTAAACGCAACAACAACCGTCAAGACAAGACCCCTTTCTGTCAGCAGGAAGGGAAGTAAAAAGTCGATGAAGCTTCGTTTGATCAGGAGCTAGGCTTCCAAGACGCTAAGAAGGCGTTAAAGGTAGTCTACAACACGGTCGATGATGACTCCGACATCTCTAACAATGAGAATTGGAAGACTCTCCATATGATGTATGGAGGTTCCTGAGATATCACCTCTCGACACATTCTCCAGACTATGCGTCGAACGATGGCCGCCGCTGCTCCTACCCCAAGGCAGAAACCCATCAGAAGTAGATGGATACTTCCATTACTTTTGATGCTTCGAGTTATCTGAAAAACATGGAAGGAGCTGGACAATAGCCCCTAATGGTCTCCCTGACTATCAACAATATCCAACTCTTCCATGTCCTCGTGGATGGAGGTGCGACACTCAACCTCCTCAGCTTCGCAGCTTTTGTGAAGCTCCAACTCAACCTCTCGGAACTCAGGCCCTCACGCCCATTCTCTGGAGTAGGTCCGGGAGCCATCACGCCTCTCGGGTCGGTTACTGTACCAGTGACTTTTGGGACTCAGGACAACTATAGGTCCGAGAAACTGGTGCTTGATGTGGCACACATCAATCTCCCATTCAACGCAATCCTAGGAAGGCCAGCCCCGTATAGGTTTATGGTTGTGGCCCACTACAGCTACCTCGTGTTGAAGATGCCAAGCCTGTCAGGTGTCCTCTGAATCCGAGGGGATCGCACTGTTGGGGTTACTGCGCTAGAAGAACTTCATGCGCTTGCAACAGTGCAAGAAGAGGAATCCGGCAAGGAGCAAGCTGCTCAACGACCACCGAGCTTGCGCCAGCGCGACTCATCCTCTTCACCTCATGTGCAACCAAGAGGCGACACCAACATTCCCGTCTAAATCGGTTCTGATGCCACCTAGACTACTCGTATATCGGGAGGTCTGGGTGACAAATAGGAACTCGCACTCGTCACTTTCCTCCGGGCAAATGTCGATGTGTTTGCATGGAAACTGTCACAAATTCCTGGGATCCCTAGGGAGGTGATCAAGCACTGTCTGAAGATATACCCCGACGCGCGGCCTATAAAACAGAAGCCCCAGAAGAAATTTGTTGTGCTACATAAATTTATCATAGAAGAAGTCAAAAAGCTTATTGACACTGGATTCATCCAGGAGGTTCATCATCCATGGTGGCTGGCAAACCAAGTCGTCATGCCGAAGGCTGGTGGGAAGATTCGGATGTGCATCAACTACACTTTGAATAAGGCATGTCCAAAAGACACTTTTCCACTACCAAGAATAGATCAAATAGTGGATTCTACCTCCAGGTGTGAACTACTATGTTTCCTAGACGCTTATTCTAGATATCATCAAATTCCAATGTCTAAGGAAGATGAAGAGCATATCACCTTCATCCTAGTAGATGGGTTGCATTGTTATACGACCATGCCTTTTTGTTTTTAGAATGTTTCCTCAACTTTTGTGCGAGCCATGCACAAAACTTTGGGGAGTTGATTAGGGACCTTGTGGAAGTCTACGTCAATGACATTGTTGTCAAGGTGAAGAATAAAGACTCACTCCTCGACAATCTTTAATCCGTCTTCGACAAGCTGCGCCTGACGCGCACGAAGCTCAACCCGGACAAGTGTGTCTTCGGGGTTTGCTTCGTAAATATTCTTGGTTTCTTGGTGACTCATTGAGGAATTGAGGCAAATCTGGCCAAGATCAAAGCCATCGAAGCGATGCGGCCTCCAGCTCGTATAAAGGACGTCCAGAAGCTTACTGGGTGTCTAGTTTCGTTCAACCCGTTCATCTCAAGGCTGGCAGAGCGGCCACTTCCCTTCTCCAAGCTGTTGAGGATGTCCGGACCATTCCATTGGTCTGAAGAAGCAGAGAAGGCATTTCAAGAGCTTAAATAGCTTCTCACCACACTACCAATCATGGTAGCTCCGGTCCATGGTGAGCCTCTTCTGCTTTACATTGCGACAACTACAGAGGTTATCAGTATGGTTCTAGTTGCGAAGAGACCAGAAACATCTTCAACTCAGGAGTCTAGACCCCTCCGGGAGGGTCCGGAGTCACCTGAAGGCGAGTCTGGGTCCCATCCCCCAGGCATGGATCCTAAAGGCAAGATGCCTGTGGATCAACCTCTCTCATCTGAGGGAGTCTCTAATGCTCAAGAAGGAGATTCGGACCCCTCCAGGAGGGTTCGAGTTGAAGAAGAAGAAGCTTCGGACCCCTCTGGGAGGGTTCGAACTGTCCAACAGCTAGTGTACCTCATCAGTGAAGTATTTAATGACTCAGTATATTGAGGTGCACAAACTGCTGTATGCAGTTCTTATCGCCTCAACAAAGCTTCATCATGGAGCCTGCAAGATATCACTTGTTACCTCTTTTCCACTGTGAGCTATTTTACACAATCCCAATGGAACGGGAATTATCGCCAAGTGCATTGCGGAGCTGGCAGAATTCGATCTTGTATACCTGCCTCGACATGCAATCAAGAGTGAGGTGCTAGCTGACTTTGTGGCGGAGTGGATACCTTCTTCATCAACTCCAAGGGGCCTCAACAAGTAGAAGTCGAAACCTAAGGTCCTGGTCTTTACTGAGCCTCACTGGACTCTCTACTTTGACAGCTCTGTACAGATGCAGGGGCCAAGGAGAAGGTCATGTACATGGTGTGCCTCGACTTCAAGGCAACCAACAACATGGCAGAATATGAAGCTCTCATCTTCGGACTCAAGGTGGCGCTATCATATGGCGTCCGATAGCTGCTGGAGAAGGGTGACTCACAACTCATCACCAAACAAGTCAAAAGTGAATGTAGTTGCAATAACCCCCAACTTGCTGCATATCTACTTGAAGTCCAGAAGTTGCAGAAAGATTTGCACATCCTGGACCTCTGCCATGTCCAGCGTCTCAACAACGATGAAGCTGACGACCTCTTGACAAAGTCTTCAACCGGGGCTCAAGCATTCAACGGGGTTTTTGTCAGGTGATTACCAGCACCTGCCGCTCAGCCTGCCGAACTGACGATGGGTGTGAGACTAGCACCCCGAAGCTGGCGGTCCCAGTGGTCTTATTACCATGGCGTCTACCAAGTATTGTAGGTGCTATAGGAAGCTCCGAGCAACCAAGCGCGCAAGATCCATAAGTTATTCCTGACACATGGATCTCGTAGGTCAGGGACTACTTGAAAGACAACATCCTTCCTTAAGACGGTGTATCCGCTGAGCGAATTGTCAGATTGGCTAAAAGATACACGGTGGTAGAAGGGAATCTCTACCGACGTGGCGCCAATGGCATTCTAATGTGGTGCATTGCGCGAGAAGAAGGCTGCAAACTCCTCACATAAATACATGGAGACGAGTGCGAGAACCACATGTCATCCCGCACGCTGGTCGGTAATGCCTTCTGTCATGGTTTTTAGTGGCCTACAACATCCAGGAAGCAGTCGAGCTGGTTAAGAAGTGTGAAGTGTGCCAGTTCTACGCGAAGTAGATTGACACACTGGCATAGTCACTGCAAATGATTCCTCCCACATGGTCATTCACTATGTGGGGGGTGGGCATTTTGGGACCTTTCCCAAAAGCCATCGGAGGTACCGGTTTTTATATGTCGCCATCGACAAGTTCACGAAGTGGCCGGATGCTACTCTAGTTGTGACTATCAACAAGCAACCAGCCATCGAATTCTTGAAGTCCATTGGCTGCAAATTTGGAGTTCCAAACCGAGTCATCGCTAACAATGTAACCCAATTCACAAGTGCAGCATTCCAAGAGTACTGCAAAGAACTCGACATACAAGTCAGCTATACATCAGTTGCTCATCTGGCAAGCAATGGCCAAGCTGGGAGAGCAAATGCAGAAATACTCAAGGGACTCAAGACGCGCACTTATGAGCGCTTGAAGAAACATGGTGCCAATTGGATAGAAGAGCTTCCGTCTGCGTTGTGGATGTGCCGGACAACACCCAACCGGGCAATAGGAGAGAGACCCTTCATCCTAGTGTACGGAGCTGAAGCAGTCCTTCCTCCGGAGGTCACTATGAGTTCTCTCTGGGTCCGAACCTTCAACGAAGCTAAGCAGGATCAGCTGCGGCATGAAGACCTAGACCTCGTCGACGAGGCAAGGTGCCAAGCAATTGTCCAAAATGCACGCTACCGCCAGGTGCTCCGGTGCTATCACCAAAGGTATGTGCACACTCGGTAGTTGGAGGAAGGCGATCTGATGTTGGAGAGAATACTTACTCGTGAAGGGATGAACAAACTTTCTCCAAGTTGGGAAGGTCCCTTTCGAGTCATCAAAGTTTCTCGTCCCGAATGCGTCTGCTGGACAATAGAGGATAGGATACCACTTCCTAACCCATGGAACATTGAGCACCTTCGTAAGTTCTATAGTCATAACATAGAGGTGAGTCTGTATTTGTATAAAATATATTTCATAGAGTGTATGAACAGAGCCGGGTAGGTCCTAGACCAAAAGCACACTTAACTTGGTCCTGTACTTTAGGTGTGTCTTTACCTTCACTAGGTCAATACAAGATGAATAGCACACTTAACTATGTCCTGTACTTTAAGTCTGTCCTTGTCTCCCCTGTTATTCGGACCTATAATGAAATACATTTATGTGCAAACAGACTCTACGTGCATTAATTTTGCGCAAGCTCATTATTTTTATCATCTTTTACCTTCTTATCAATAGCAATGTTGTGCAATCCATTTGAAATTTAGTCCTAGAGCTTCATGTGATATATATGTTTTATTAGTAATCTTCTTTCAGATCATAGTATTGCTAGATGGCCTACTCGCCTGAAAAAACCAAATCCAATGATAGGTTCGTAGTGCGCTATTGACTTAGCCTGGTCCAGCACCCTAAGTACGCCACTCTACCTATTTCGGTGGGTCTCAGTAAGGCGGGTCCGAAAAGCAATCGGATCAAGGAAGTTTAATCAATATACTTATGTTGTCACAGTGAGTTTGTTAGGATCAAAAATTCAAAAAAGGGTAATAAGCCGCAAATAAGTTATAGGCAAGAGGACGAATTTTTATTGCTTTTCTTGTCTCTTATGCACAGGAAAATGAACAATTAATGGCAATCTACACGGCGATGGTGGATGTTGTCGAAGAACCAAAGATCTGACAACCCCCAGAGGACCCGCTGTCGATGTTTTACGCATTGACAGTGGGTGTCGTTGAAGCATCAAACGACAAACCCCAAGGGGCCCGCCGTCGACATTTTACGTGTTGACAGTGGGCGGCGTCGAAGCATTAAGCTCCGACAACCCCCAGGGGCCGCCGTCGATGTTTTACTCATTGATAGTGGGCTTCATTGAAGCATCAAGCTCCGACAACCCCAGGGGGCCCGCTGTCGACGTTTTACGCGTTGACAGTGGACGCTGTCGAAGCATCAAGCTCCGACAACCCCCACGAGCCCCGCCGTCGGCGTTTTATGCGTTGAGACTGCGCGCTGTCAAAGCATCTAAGCTCCGACAACTCCCAGGGGGCCCACCATCGATGTAACAAAGGGTCCTTGGAGATCTCAAAAGCAAGACTCGAACATTGGGGCTACGAGTCGGAGCAATCAAGTTTTGAAGACATTGTTAAATTCCTTATGGTATATGTCCTCAATCAATTGAAAACATCTACCAGGGGGCCAACAATATAAAGAGCAATGCATTGAAGACACAAAAATGGAATTTGAAAGGATTTTGTTCACTCAAAATTTAGAGATTTACAAGATGGAGGCAAAAGAGAAAGGTCCTAGCTATTGGAGTTCCTCACAAAGAATGAAGCAACTTGCTCGGCGACTTCTTGGATGCCAGCCTTGGCAGCTTCCTCCTCCTCGGTGATTGGTTCTTTGACCACCGAAGCTAGAGGCATCGAGGAGTCTCGGCTTCAGAAGCATATCAGCACATACTCTGCGACTTTCTTAGCTAGAGACTTCCCTTCCATATCGAGCTGGTCAACGACCACATCTCCCAGATCATCCAGCTTAGTGCCGGTTGAATTAAGCGCCACCAGGGCCTTGTCCATCTCTGGCTCTGGATCACCCGGTCGGACCGGGCTAAATCCAAAAGATACCAGAGCTTCATTTGCTTGCCCGAGGAAGTCGCAGACCTTCCAGAACTCAATTGCTCTTGCGCTTCGAAGCTCCTCCAGTTACCTCCTTGCAAACGAAAGCTTCACAGAACCTTCCTTTGGTAATCGCTCGACCTCTTTGGCGTGCTGCTGGATCCATGCAACCAGCAACTTCTCTTGGTCAGCGACTTTCTTCTCTCGAAGGTATATGCGGTCCCGTCTTCCCGCAAGGTCTTTCTCCTCCGCCTTCATCTTATCCTTCCTTGCAAGGACAACATTTTCTCTTGTGTTGACTCCCTCTCCCCCCAGCCATACTCGGTGCTTCTCTTGTTTGCACAAGGACTTAAATTGTTCCACACGGTCAGCCAAGTCCTACTCCCCGTGTGCCAGCTTCTGAGAGAGTTTATCCTCCCTCTTTTGGATCTCATCCTCTCCGTTTTGGATTTCATCCTCCTTATTGTCCAATTCATCCCGATGTTTGAGTAAGATATTCCTTCACAACGTTGAAACTCTCCGAGTTGGTTTTGTCCACTTCATTGGCCCTCTCAGTGTGCTCTTAGATCTCTTGGGTCTTTTTATCGAGCGCTTTTATTGCAGCCTCTCATTCATCCAGTGCCTTGTTTAGGCACGACTGCCGAGCTTTCTCCGAGTCCATCCACTCCCTTTGGTCAGCGAGTCGGGATTGTGTCAACTTTATCTTCAAGTGCAGCAGTCTTCGCCAAAGCCTTAGGATCTCATGCTCTTCTTCTATGGCCTTGCACTCGTAGTCGAAGGCGAGCTGGACTTGGCGGAGGCTGGAGCACGCATTGTCTATAGACATACTCAGGGGGATGGGTTCAGGTCCTGCCACAGGTTCCTCCTCCTCTGGCTCCCCCGAGTCTTCCAGAATGTTCATCTGAGTCCATGGCACAAGCATGGATTTCAACAACTCGACATCAATAGCGCTGAGATCCGGGAGCTCATCCACCTTCAGTGCAGAAGTCGAAGGTTCCGCAACCTGATCTCCTTGTCCACGATTGGGCATGGCCACCTCCGATGTCTTCACCTTTGGAGCCAACGCTGAGACTTTCGTCGAAGCTTCATTAATTTGTGGTGTGGATGCGAAAACCTTCACAACTGGCTCTGAAACAGTCGGAGCTTGCTCAGTCCTTTCTTCCTCGTGGTCCGGCGCAACCACGTGCTCTTCGATCGTTAGCGCTGAGTTCATATCCACGACAGCCGGCGCCGGAGCTGTCGTGTCGTCTGCCACAACCATAGGAGGAGGGTTGGAGCAGTAGCGGGAGCTTCAGCTTGCATAGTATCTGACGCTGCAGTAGGCACCAGAGTAGCAGTTCCTCTTCTCGACACTCTGGAAACAGATGATAGAGAATTCAAGAAAAAGCAAAAAAGCAAAATCAGGACACAAACTAAAGAGTCGACCCTTACCTAGGGACGTTGTCGCTCCAGTCGGCATAGATTTTCTTTCTTGGACGATCGGAGTTAGAGCCCACCATTGTCGATGAAGCAGAGGCCCCATACTTTGTCCTGGGACTAGTAGTAGCCATTGGCATCACCTCAATCGGAATCACCTTAGACTGAGAAGGGGCTCTGAACCCAGAGCCCGCCGCTGGCACCGGGACTGGAGTCGACTTGCCGGACCTAGTGCCCTCTATGGACACTAGATCCGAAGGAGCTGTCAAAGCTAGAGGCATAACCAGCATAGCCTTCAACTGAGGCTGAGGGGTTGCTTCTCTCGGGGCGTTCCTCATTGAGCTCCCTTTGCTTCTTGCCAACTTCCACTTGCAACTCGGGGCATCGACAGGATCTTTTCCCTTGCCCTGACTTGGGACTGACACTTTTGAAGGCAGAGCTACTGGACCTTGGCCTTTGCCGTTGACTGGTGCAGGTCCAGAGTCTCCCCGTGGACAAGGAGCTTCGAAGATCACGATTCCTGCTGGAGGAGTGCTCTACGTCCCTCCACAATGCCAAAGTCATCATGCTCTGGCATCTCTTTCCGTAGCTCCCTCCTGACCTCTAGAACCATGTTCAGGGGCAGGAACTCCGCTGGAGGTGTCAGGTCGTCTGGATTGATGGTTCTGTGGTACAACTTTTCAAGATGAAGCTTCAAAGCCTTTTCATCCAAGTCTGACCCGAGACCAACATCAATCCGGTATGGGCCCACTTCTCCACTGAATGCCCATGCAGGCCATTTCCTCTTCTTTAGCAGGGCCCAACAGTTGGTCAGGAAGTTCGTAATCACCATTAGAGGGGTCACCCCTCATTCCACACAGCTCCACATCCTTAACAAGATCGAGTTGTACTCTCCCGTCAGCTTCGGTTGCACCTCCCAGGTGTCGGTGTTGATGGTGGGAAGGACGCCGGGCAGCTCCAGCCTGTCATGATAGTCCACCTTGATGATCACCCAATCCTTCTTCCAGCCATCCCACTTCCCAGAAGGAAACGACTTCAAGTATTGAATGGTGGATTCCTGCGCTTCACGAAGTAGCAGAAGCCAAGGAGCTGCCTCCCCGCAGAGGCAAGGTCCGGAGCTACCACGTGTCCAGTAGCTCCGAACCTGCCTCCCCGCAGAGGAAAGCTCCAGAGCTGCCACGTGTTACACCCCTGGACCTAAATCTACAATGGGATATCCAACTGTGCGGACATTCAAGGGCCATCAATTGGCCGTTACAAGACCTGGTTAATGTGTCATTAATGCTATATTAATGATGCACGGTCAGAGGACTATCAAGACTGGTAACGTTACTGTTAAGACACGTTATCACGCTATTAACCACCCTTAACACCACATAATGTGTATAGGGAAGTTTATTACAGTTGGGGCCACCTGTCAAGTCATGGCGTGTACTGTAACAACCAGTCCTTGGCATATAAAAGGGTTGCGCTACACGGTAGAAAGGGACAACTCATTCGAGGCCAATCTTAGCTAAGCTCATACACACTCAAGCTCATACAATCAACACACACCCCATGGAGTAGGGTATTATGCTCAAGCGGCCCGAACCACATAAAACTCTCGGTGTTCACCCTTGTTCTTAATCTTGATTAGCGCCCCATCCAAATACAAACCTCCGTGGACTATTTCTTAGTAGTACCTGGGGAAGTGTCTTAGTCCACACTTTGACAAGTTATAACTAACATTTTTCATGATGTTTTGTAAACATACATGACTTCTTTATTAATGTGTATAAATATATTTTAGCATAAATGTTAGTGTTGGGTAATCAAGACATAATTCTCACTATAGTAGGCCTTTTTTATGATTATCTCAACATTAATTTTGTCAATATGGCTATATGTCAACAATATGTTCTTTGCTGATGATGTAGTGTTGGTAGATAAAACTAAGGATGGTGTTGATAAAAATTTGGAGCTATGGAGGCAAACCTTAGAGTCCAAGTTGTTTAGACTTAGTAGAACCAAGACCAAGTATATGAGGTGCAACTTTAGTGATGTCGGCCGCGAGGAGGGAAATGTTTGTTTACAAGGACAAGTAGTACCTAGGAGGGACATATTTCGATATTTAGGATCAATGTTACAAAGCAATGGTGATATTGACGAAGATGTTTGCCACAGGATCAAGATCGGTTGGATGAAGAGTGGTGGCAAGCATCTGGAATCTTATGTGATAAGAAAGTTCCACAATAATTGAAAGGAAAACTCTATAGGAAGGTGATCAGACATGTGATGCTGTATGGAGCAAAATGTGGGCCAACTATAAGGCAACATGTCCAACAAATGAGTGTTGTTGAGATGCGCATGCTACGGTGGATGTGCGGTCACACAAGAAGAGACAAAATCAGGAACAAGGTGATACGTGATATGGTAGGGGTGGCACCGATTGAGGAGAAGCTAGTCCAACATCGTCTATGGTGGTTTGGGCATATCCAGCGGAGACCTCCAGAAGCACCAATTAACAGTGGGGTTATAAAGAGTAGAGAAAATTTTAGAAGAGGTAGAGGTTGACCAAAGTGGACATGGCAAGAGGTATTGAAACGAGATTTAAAAGAGTGGGACATACCTAGAGATTTGGGACAAAGGCTTAGATGTTGTTGTTGTTATGATACGTTTCCAGTAACAATGGGTATCTAGGTGAAAATCTTGCTAACGGCGTCATATCTTTCATTGGAGGCATCGTTTTTAAGGATGGGCATTGTATGGAAGTATTGGTTACACATAACCAGCAACTAAGTCTGTAATGAGTCGTCCGCCTTTAGGTATCCACAGAGATATTGGTGTTTTGTCGCCACAGAGGATGCGATATCGGCATCCGTGTTCTACGTTTTGGACTTGATTTTCTATATAAACTGGATCATTTTTTCTTATATGATATTTCACAAGAGCTTCTCCTGATCTTTCAAAAAAATGGCTGTACAGACAAGTGACTACTCAAGTCCAAAATGTCCATATATGCTAAAATTCCCCACACTCTCACAGCAGATTTACAAACTTGAGCAAATCATGATGCAAGGACCCTCCAAACGCAGGCTCATGCACGCCGCATCTTTCATGCACAACGCCCTCGATTTGATTTCCTAATCTTGCGACAGCCATTTGTCGGCTTTTGGAAAACCGATTAGTAACGATTTCGCCATGTGCTCGTCCTTGAGATGGCCTAGCTACAATAACACAAGGTTTGTACTGATTTAGGCAAGAGACCCTACATCCAGTGTGGTGTTTTTCCCTCTTTGTTCATAGTGCAGAAGCTATTATAAATGAGTGGTGTCGTGGTGCTAGATGGGGTAGCCGATACCCTTCTACGGTTGTGTTTGCCCTCTTTCTCCGTAGATAACCTTCAGGGCATTTTATAGGGGGCGGTACCAGACCAAGCCTATCTTTTATCTACTCCTGACTCTCCTCATAAATGGGGCGAGAGTTACAAGATTTCCTTTTTCTTTGGCTTATCCTCTGCATTCCTCAGGGCAGGGTCAGTCACGGAGGTCGCTGCTGCGCCCGTGCTCTCCTGTCGCTTCTTGTTTCCTGTCAATGTCAGGTGGTAGAGCAGACCTGCCACTATATCGGATGGGACACTGCATAGGAGATGTCGGCAGGACTCCTGCTATGGCTTAAGAGCCCCCGTCCTGACCTCGATGGTTGGAGCTTGAGCCGCTGTCTTCGCCCTATTGCTCCTTATCTCCTGTTAGTGTCAGGGGGCAGAGCCACCCTATCACTATGTTGGAAGGGATGCGGTCTAGAAGACGCCGGTGGAGCTTGTTGCACGACTCCTACTATGTCTCGAGAGAGCCTATCTCAACCTCGATGGTTGGGGCTTGGGCCGCTTGTCCTTGACCACGATGGTTGGGATTTTGTTGGCTTACTAAATAGATACAAATAGGTGCAAATTCTGACATCACCAAAGCCCCATGGACTTGCTATATTCTTCTCAACGAGGCTCATACCAAGCCATAATTTTTTGCGTATAATCACAATTTTGGTTTAATAGTACATCCCAATAAAGCATGCATGCTCTCTGGTAGTCGGGTTATGGAATCATGTCAATAGCCTCTGAGCCTTTGGCTGAGCGAGTTGATCGGTCAGAGGCTGATGCATGGTGGTTCGTTGTTGGAATTGAGACATTGAGGTGTCGGCTCTTGGTCGTGTTACTGCACTCGGGAAAGCGTTCCATGCTCCGTTCGTGTGCCGTTTGTGACTTGGAGGAAATAAGTTAGTCAAGAATTATAGACGATGGCTGAATTTATGCTCAGGATATTGGTGCGGATCTTGGGCCTTTTGGGGGCCTGTGAAGCTTGGTGTCGACTCTTCGGTGAGCCACGATGGAATCTCCAAGCCAGGATTTGGAGGTGGAACATTGGGAGATATCGGGGGTATTCACTACCTCGGAGTTGCTGCGCGTAGGGGCCATCTCGTTTTCATCCTATGCAACGAGCCCCCATGCCTTCTTGTGAAGGTTGGTGTCATTGTTTGTTGGGAATCCACTTCGTGTCCCATACGTGAGCCGTTCGTAACTCGAAGGGGATTAGCTAGTCAGAAATTTACCTTGGTGGCTGAATTTCTAAGCTCGTTGAGTTGCGCATTGGATAGATCCGAGTGAAACCCGATCACCCCATTTCATAAGGGCGAACAGTACCAAATATCCGGTTTCTACAGATTGTTTGGTCGGGGCTCGATGCTCGTGTTTCATTAGATCCTATTTGGAACATTTGCATAGATTCTGAGCCTTTCGGGGGTTCGGACTGCTTGATGCTGACCCTTCGTGGGGCTACTACGGAATCACCGAGTTGGGACTCGGATATGGAGTGTCGGAGATGTCTGGGGTTTCCACGCCCCTCGAAACTACCCCATGGGGGGCCATCTCGCATTTGTCCACCCCTTGCTCTAGTTCGTTCTCGACAGTCTCGAGACCCTTTGGGATGACCTTCGAATATGGTACTTTGTTGTGTCCTGCAAGTGGGTCGAGAACTTAGTTGTTTTACCTTGACTCAGTGGGCCGGTGTTGCAAGTGACATCGTCGATCCCGATGGTCTTGTGTTGGCTGACTTATGTGGCTCTTTTGTATCCGAGTTATGGAAGCCCGTCACCACGTGACCTTGCCACTAACCTCCTCTGTGATGAAGCTCCTCTCGTCAGCGCAGAGGCTTAGGCAGGTGCTAAATACATCGTTGACATCAGTCTCGATAAAAAACTGGTTGGTGAAGTATGGCAGCACAACAATAGGATGTCGCGTGGCAGCCCTTTCATGTTAGAGTTCCACCTGCAGAGTGCGATGAAGCAGGCCACTGTGTGGTGAGGTAGCATGTGCTTCCGGGGAGCCTAGCCGACGACCATACCCGTGTCACCTGAACTCTTTGAGCAAGCTTTCGCCAATGAAATCAACAAAGTTCAACACGACCACGACAGAAAGACCATCTGCAGAGGGGTTTTGACGATAGTATTTAGCACTTAAGGACTGTCAGTACCCGACATACTGGGTACCCTCGCGCATAAGCTAGAGCGGCCTAGGTGCCCCACCTCCCAGCAGAGGCAGGGCCCGAGGGCGCCACGTGTTCAGAAGGCCCGAATCTATCTGCCTCAGATGGGTCCGAGGTACCCACAAGAAACCCCAAAGAAGACTCCAGCTCCCCCTCAGAGACGAGCTCCCAAGCAGCCACGTGTCCAGCAGGCGGTCTCCGGTGCTGCCATGTGTCCCGCAGCCTTAGAGTCCCCACTCTACTCAGTAACGGGCTCCGGGGCTGCCACGTAGTCCGTAAGACGGGACCCGACCTCCTCCACGGAAGTGGGGTCCCGAGCTGCCACGTGGTCTGTAAGACGAGACCCGACCTCCTCCGTGGAGGTGAGTTCCCGATCTGCCACATAGTCTAGCCACTTGCCCTGGACGAAGACTTGCGGGAGTTAAGAGGGCAGTGTGCCTTGTTCCTGTAAAGCATTGAAGATACGCGGCTTCCCAAGATGCATGTTTCGGCGCTCACCTATTGTTAGGTACCGCTACGACCAATCGCATCGTAGTGAAGACGCCGCAGGCCTATCCCACTCTGCCAAGTGGGTAGCTTACGGCAACAGAGATAGTTGGATGGGACATCCCCTTCCATTGTCAGCAAGGCGCATGTGCCACTGGCGACTCAGGCGGCAAGATGGCGAGTCTTCAAAGCCACGGCCAGAGGAAGCTTATGCGATAATCCTAAGATCTTTAGGATAAGATCACCCCGGGACCACCTGTTGGGCCCCGGACCCCACTTGTAAGGCGTCTGGCCTTCTCTATAAAAGGATCGGATTGCCACCGTTGCAAAGGACCAGAATCCAATCCCCGATACACACACTAGCAACACAATCCATTGTGGAGTAGGGTGTTATGCTCATTGCGACCCGAACCACGTATAAACCACCATCTCATACACTCTCATACGCGCGAAGAGTCGATTGAGGCCTAAGCCCCACTGAACAAGAACCTCCGCAGGCTGCTCCTCAGCAGATTCAGGGGAAGTGTCGCATTAACACTTTGACATTTGGCGCGCCAAGTAGGGGCTTTTTTCCCTCAAAAAAGTGGTTACATTTTCACCACCATGGTGTTCATTAAACACGTAGACGGCAGTTTTCGAGGCCGTCATCCGATGACCAGATCTGTCGCCCGAGCGGCGCACTCTGGTATGTCACGCCCCCGCACAGATGCAGCTGGCCAAGGTGGCGCCTAAGGACACGCCCTGACCAATTCAGCGCCCCCACAACCGTCAGCTGCAAGTCCGGAGAGCACTCTGGCAGTAGCCTGCGCCCTACTTCACCACCCACCATCGATGAACGCTTCTCAGGGAGCGGCTAAGCAGTGGGTCCACGACATCGACCACTTGGCCGTGGCGTCCCTCAACTCTCCCAATAGGGGGAGACGTCACGTGTCGCTATCGTGCACGCCATCCATCGACCGTTGCACTGGCAACTCCAGATCTACCATGCCTACTAGCGCTGGCAAGATCCCCACGAAGGACTTGAGGGTTGAGCTTGACCGACCGTCACCAAGCTCAGATAGATGGCCACGTCATCATCGTGCGGTAGTAGGAGAGGTGGCGCAACCTTGACGCTGAGTACGGGCCTCGAGGGCCTAAGCAAGAGGAGTCCTCCGTCCGAGGAGCACCTCAGGTAAACCCTCCACCACCGCCATCAAACCAGGACTAAGTTAGGTCAACTTCACCCCTACAGTGCTTTGTAAACCAAGTATGGCAACAGTAATTTCCACAACAACAGGCTCCACAGCAGCCACACGTGGCACAACAAACCCTCCTGGCGTATGCTGTCCCGTACGCCTCACCGGCGAAGCTTGTCCGAGGGTGTATTGCCCTGTGCCATACCTTTGATTGACAACATGGCCGCGCAAGTTCTGGCCACACCTGCTAGAGAGGTTCGATGGGATCGTCAACCCAGCCGAGTTCCTGCAGATCTACACCACGACGCTCCTTGCTGCAGGAGCGGATGAGCTCGTCCTTGCAAACTACTTCCCTGTCGCCCTGATCAGCTCAGCCCGGTCATGGCTGATGAACCTCCTTGAGGGGTCCATAAGCTCTTGGGATGAGCTTTGCCAACTGTTCATGGCAAACTTCGACAGCTCCTACACGCGCCCCAGCACCGAGCTCGACCTCCACGCCGTGCGCCAGCAACCCAAGGAAACGCTGCGATCATTCATCATGCGCTTCTTCCAAGTACACAACTCCATCCCCAACATCCCAAATGCTTCTGTCATAGTAGCATTCCGGCAGGGAGTGCGTGACCGGAAGATGCTTGAGAAGCTAGCCACACACAACGTGTAACATGTCTCTGAGCTCTTCTCCATCGCTGACCGGTGCGCCCGGGTAGCAAAGGGTTGTGACTCGCACACCTAGGCCGCCCCCCAAAGTGGGCGGAGTTGGCCAGACTGGCGAAGGTGCCACTACCCCGGGTAGTGTCAAGAAGAAGAACAAACCACTGCATGGGTCGCCCGTCACTACAGCAGCGGCTACCAGAGGGGGAAGACCCCCATGCTATGACAAGCAACCACGTCAGCCACCTGCAGCTGATGACGATGTCGAGCCCTGCCTGGTACAAGAGACTCGCGACCACACTACGAGCGAGTGCCGAGAGATCAAGAGATGCATCGAGAGATACCAAGAGCGAGAACAACAACAACAGCATCCTCACGGTGTCCCCTTCTGCCAGCAGGAGGACTAGCAGAAGGTTGACCCAAAAGTCGACGATGATGAGGAGATGGAGTACTAGAAGCAGGAAAGGACCGTCAAGGTAGTCCACCAAGATGAGGACTCTGATGCCAGCAGCGACCACAAGCGTCGCAAGACTCTCCACGGCATTATTGGGTGGTCTTGGGATCCCGCGTCTCGGAACATGACCAAGACCCTACGCCAAGCAATGGTTTCGATAGCCCCATCTCCCGCTCCGCCGCTCCCCCACAAGTGAAAGGAGACGCTGATCAACTTCGACGCCTTCGACTGCCCCAAGAACCTGGCGGGAGATGGGATTCTGCCTCTCCTGCTCTCTCCCACAATTGCCAACATCAAGATCCATTTTGTCTTGATAGATGGCGGGGCCGGCCTCAACCTCATCAGCCGTGCTGCTTTGGATCAACTGCAGATCCCAGTGTCGAAGCTCACCCCCTCGAGGCCATTCTCGGGGTGGGGCCAGGCAACATCATCCCGTACGACAAGATCAACCTCCGGGTGACCTTTGGGACACCCGACAACTATAGGACTGAGAGCATCCTGGTCGACGTCCCAGATGGAAGCCTCCCCTTCAACGCCATCATCGGCAGGCTAGCCCTGTACCGATTCATGGCCGTAGCCCACTACGGCTACCTTGTCGTGAAGATGCCAACGCCCTTCAGCGTCCTCAGGATCTGCGGAGACCGCACTGCTGTGGTGTTAGCCTTGGAGAAGCTCCAAGCCCTCACAACGGACCCAACACCAGCCGAGGGTGGTGCTGGACCGAGTTAGCCTCCACTGAGCATGCGCCAGCACGGCTCGCCTGCAGCACTCCGTCTGCAGCCTTCTGACAGTATAGACACTCCCGTCAAAGCTATCAAAATCAGTTCCTGCTTTGCTCAGAACCTTCGCAAAGGTGGGGGCCAATGCAGAAAGTAGGGATGCCTGCTCAACGCCCCATCGGTAGCCATCGTTGACAAGTTGCCCGACAACCGTCACAGCTACAATCAAAGCTTTGATCACCCTGTATATATTAGCATAATAGGATTGTGTAAAGGTGTTCATAGTGTCTAGGAGCAACATTTAGGACAACCAAGCTCCAAGAGGGTCAGGTCCAGAAGGCACAGTCAGCTTAGCTTGGTCCCGAACCCTAAGCCTGTGTACTCTACCTCCCTCAGCATCTGAAAGCAAGCAGTTGCCCTCTTTTGTAAAAGTATGTCTCCTCCTATGAATACCGATATAAAAGAATCACTATCTTACCTCATTTTTCCCTAAACAATGTTCATTTAAATTATGCGCTAATTTTATGATCAACCATGCCAGACTCGCTTACTGTATATTCCTTTCATATACACGGTTGAACACTATGTATCTCTCACCCTTGCTAGAGTTGTGCAATCCTACTGTAGGCGGGCTTGCTTGAGGCAACCCTTGCTTGCGGTGTGTGAAGGGCTCTCACGGCTGCCCTCATCCTTGGAGTTCTGTGATGTTGGATGGCCTCCCAGGAAAGGCCTAGGCCAAGCCAGAGGTCAGGGCGTGTGAACTGCTTAGCCTAGTCCTGTACCCTGAGCACGCACATCCTGCCTCTCAGCGTCATGGCCGAGTACTGGGGGCTCGAAGGATCGCACACTAAGGACAGCGGGAGCTGAGACCCGAAGCACTAAAGCATTGAATTACCCAAGCCTCGTGTGTCAACTTAGGACAATAAGACATGACAAAGCTAAGGAAGAGAGACTGGTAAAACCGATGAACAAACTAGTGCATCCTTTAACATGTGGAGGACAGCCAGCTCTAGCACCACCCAAGGGGCCTACCTCCAATGAATCTTCAACGATGGTGGACGACGCCAGCGCCCCCAGCTCCGACACCTCTTAGGGGGCCTACCGTTGACAAATCTACAACGATGGTAGGCGACGCCAGAGCACCCAGCTCTGGTACCTCCCAGGGGGCCTGTCGTCGATGAACCTACGATGATGGTGGGCGACGCTGGAGCATCCAGCTCTAGCATCATCCAAGGGGCCTGCCGCCTATGTCCTAGCATGTTGACGACAACAACAAGCACGGATAAGTGAGTACACTATCCAGCCTCGCTCTTGTTGCTAGCAGGTTTCTCTTGTGATAGCCTGTACACTAGGGGCCTACCGTCGACCAATCTTCAACGATGGTGGACGACGCTGGAGCATCTAGCTCTGGCACCTCCTAGGGGGCTTGTCGTCGACGAATCTCCGATGATGGTGGGCGACGCCAGAGCACCTAGCTCCGCCACCTCCCAGGGGGCCTGCCGTCGACGAACCTACGATGATGGTTGGCAACACCGGAGCATCTAGCTCCGGCATCACCCAAGGGGCCTGCCGCTGATGTCCCAACATGTTGAAGACCACAACAAGCGCGGATAAGTGAGTACACTGTCCTGCCTCGCTCTTGTTGCTAATAGGTTTCTCTTGTGATAGCCTGTGCACCAGGGGTCTGCCATCGAAGAATCTTCAATGATAGTAGACGACGCCAGAGCATCCAGCTCCGACACCTCTAGAGGGCCTACCGTCAACGTATCTGCGATGATGGTGGGCGACGCCAAAGCACCCCTCTCTGGTACCTCTCAGGGTGCCTATCGACAACAAATCTACGACAATGGTGGGTGATGTTGGAGCATCCAGCTCCGACACCACCCAAGGGGCTTGCCGTCAACGCCCCAACACATTGACGACAACAACAAACACTGATAAGTGAGTAAACTCTCCTACCCCGCTCTTGTTGCTAACATGTTCTCTCATGATAGTCTGTACACTAGGGGTCTGTTGTCAACAAATCTTCAATGATGGTGGACGACGCCAGAGCATCCATCTTCGACACCTCCCAGGCGGCCTGCCATCGACAAATCTGCGACAATGGTGGGCGACGCCGGAACACCCAGCTCTGACACCTCATAGGGGGCTTGTCGCCCACGAATCTTTGACGATGTTGGACAACGCCTGAGCATCCAGCTCCAGCACCTCCCAGGGTGCCTGCCGTCGACGAATCTACGGCAATGGTGGGCGACGCCGGAGTACCCAGCTCCGACACCTCCTAGGGGGCCTGCCGTCGATGTCTCTACGATGGTGGCAGGCGACGCCAGAGCATCCAGCTCTGACACCTCCCAAGGGGCATGCCCTCTTAACGTCTCTACAAAGATGGAGGGCGGCGCCGAAGCAGCCAGCTCTGACACTTCCCAAGGGGCCTACCGTCAACCAAAAAAATTTGAGTGCCCCTGGAAGGACCACACTTAGGTCAGCCACTCATGCTCCCTCGCTCCGCGGGGGGGGGGGGGGGGGGGGGGGGGGGGGGGGGGGGGCAGTCGGAAACATCCTGTGCTCAAGTGGTAGGTGTACCCATGGTCACGCCTACCAAGGGGCCTCTAAGGGAGATTCATAGGCAGGACGTCAACTAACGACAAATCGGTCTTGTCAACTATGCAAACGTTGGTTCCTCAAAAGCTAACGACATCATGAAAATCTCTTCAAGACCTTACACAGCTATGGACTTGGGGTAAAGAATTCAGAAGCACAAGACAAGACAAACAAACACAAAGTCAAATTCATTGAAGAATATTTACAAATGGGCGAACCCCAGATACAAAAGATGGACCACCAGCCTCAATCCTTGGCAAATTGCGCGATGACATGTTTGGCGGCAGTCTTGTACCACCTTTCGATGACTATAGAATCTCAATTATGCCGTCTCACACTTTCCTTAGATGTGTGGCCAAGAGATCACAAAATATCCTTTACAAAGGGATTACTAGCCTATTTAGACCCCACTGAGGTTGCACCTGTGGCGATGGCTCCAACATAGCACATCTTCAACCAAGGGCCTCCTCTTGAGCCATTTGGATCCCAGGGTAGTCCCACCAATCATCAACAAACCCAATCTGACTACCCCTTCCCCGAGCATCCTTAATGGTCCAAATAGCACTGGCAAAGCCCTAATTAATCAGCTACGCCGCACCCATACTTGGCCTCGTGGTGGCACTGTAAATCCTGGAAGGTAGCTCCACAAATCAGTCCTTAGACCTAAAGCAAGCAAAGCACCATAACATCCAACCCAACCACATACCAGGCTTGCTTAGATCACCCATTACCATATCATATTAACAAGTTCCTATTAACCATAATCGCATTAGTGCATAATTGAATGGTATAGTTGTTTTCCCATCCTAAGTAGTTAAGCGAAGCAAAAGGGTGAAAAGCCCATCCTGACTCTCTACCATAAATTCCAGGTGACAAGGGTGGTTATACAATGCTAGTAAACTTCCTATCATAGGATTCCCATCAATTTTGACACAAGCATGCAGTTTTGTAAACAAAACATTTATTTTAAAAACAAGATCAACATGCTTCAAGGACACTTGCCTTGCTCTTGGGATTGGTTCGGGTCAAAGCCTTCAAACTCTTGGTGCTGGAGATCCTCCGCGGCACTCTCTGGCGCAAATCCGTCTTATCCGCACAATAGACATACAAACAAGAATTACAATCAATAGATGCACATATATTACTCAATATGACATGACATGCATGATTGATGCAAATGCAAGGTGGAATATGTTAATGAGTTGCTTTTAATGATCACTAACTAGTTCCAATAGATTTTAACAAGTTTATATAGGTTTGGAGTTGATGAGATCAAATTTTAGAATTAATTCGACACAATTTTGATTGCAAAATTGGACAAGTCCGCAGGGGCCCGGACGAGTCCGCACTGCGCAGGAACAACAGATTAGGGTTTTCTAGATCGACGTGAATTTGGAGATTTGGGGTTGTATTCACGTAAGGAAAAGGAAGTAGAAGGTATACCAGGTGTTTAGAACTCCAATGAATCAAAGATCTTGGAGGCAACACATGGATCTTGACGATCTAGGGTTGATGAAGAACTTGATGGTGAATTGATGACGAAAAACACGAAGTTGATGGAGATATTGACCCTCTTTCATTTCCTCCTCTTCTTCTCCTTACTCTAGATCTCCTTCTCCCTCCTTGGTGGTGGCTACTCACGAGCTAGGGTTTTGGTGAGGTGGAAAAGTGGCAAATAGATGTAGAGCCATGGGGTGGAGTTGTTTATATAGAGGAGGAGGCTAGGGTTAGATTGATTTCGAGTTTGAGATGAGTAGAGGTCGGTTTAGAGTCCCACATGGGCTCTAAAGAGTTAGGCACGACATCCCTAGGCCCACTTAAGGTAAAACCCAAGAAAGAAGTCGTGAAAAAAAGATCAACTCAGAGTCGCAATTTATCGAACAAGTCCGAAAAGGGGGCAGACTAGTCCAAAGTTGGACAGAGAGAATTCGAACAAGTACAAACTTTAGTCAGAGAGGAAAACGGACAAGTCCGCTAGAATACCGGACTAGTCCGGATAGGTCCAGGGACTTAGCAAAAATTCCCAAGGAACTGGAACACCAGACTAGTCCGCACAGGACCGGACAAGTCCAAAGGTGTCCAGAGGGAAAAACAGACTAGTTGTAAGGATCGAATGCCCAAGAGGGGGGGTGAATTGGGCTTCTTTTAAAAAATCTAAGCAATAAAACATAATCCCTAAAAGCCCAATTCCCTACGCAAACAATCTATACATTGAAGTAAATAGCAACTTTGCGGAATATAAAATGCATAAATGTAAGGGAGAGGAAGAGGATGCAAACTCCCGAGGAGACACAAGGATTTATCTCGTGGTTCGGTAAGATCGTCAAGATCTTCCTACATCCATGTTGTGGCCCCACCAAAGGTTATAGCCACACCCAAGTCTCCTAGACGAGGGATCTCCACTATTCTTCTCCGTTTGCCAACCTCGGCAAGGTGGAGCTCAAGCCTTGTACAACTTCAACCCTCCGGGCTTCCACAAACGACTTGGCAAGCTCCGGAAGTCTCTCACAGTTACAAACACCAAGGGGCACTCCCTTGAGGCTCTCACTATCCTATAGATTCCACTCACCCAGAATGGAGGCACACAAGCTCTCTCTCTAGCTAGTTCTAGCATATCTCTTGGTGTGTAGGTGGTCGAAATGATGTAGAAGTGATGGCTCTTGGTCTTGAATGCTTGTGGATGTGTTGAGAATGTCTGGTGATCAAGACTTGTCGAAATGACAGGTTTAGGGGGTATTTATAGCCAGCCTCCACGAAATAGCCGTTGGAAAAGTAGGCTGACAGAACTTTTCTGCGAACACCGGATGATCCGATGTCTCCCCTTTAGTTATCATCGGTCAAGTTCACTTTAGATGACGTCATTGTGTCAGATATGACCGTTGCTAGACCGATGTTGCACTTGTCTTCGCATCGGATGATCCGGTGGCTCTTCCTCCATAATTGGCTCAAACTTGATGCTAACTGGAGTGATTGAGCGATGTGTATATTTCTGTACATCGGATGATCCGGTGCTACACTTGGTCCAAGGATATTACAAACTGTACTGATGGACCGATGTAGCCTATCCCTTAACATCGGATGATCCGGTGAGTGCTTTGTTCTGAGGTCTTCTTCTTCTGCTGAACCAACTCGACCGATGTGTTGTTCTTTGGAAACATCGGTTGATCCAGTGAGTTGATTTTGCTTGCTTCGAGTTGTTTCTAAGTGATTCTTTTGTGTCTTGCTCAAGTGACCTCTTAGACTTTGTTGGAAATATATTTCTGATGATTGTCAAGCATTATGTGTCATTAATTGTGGTTGAATGACTTTGTCATAAGAGCTTTCACTTCTTGTCTTCATATCATTGATTTGATCTCATAAATTGATTGTTTAGGGGTCTCCAATGACATATTGATTTCATTTGATTGAGTGATTATGAGAGACCTTGCATCAAAAAATTCATTAGTAAAGTCCAATGGTTGTCATTAATCACCGAAAACATACCTCATGGGGGCCTAGATGCTTTCAATCTCCCCCTTTTTTGTGATTGATGACAACACAACAATTGAAGCACAATAGTAATGAATTTGATAGTATAAAACTTAAGAGGATATGCAATGAATACAATATTATCACACTTAAAATTTGAAGGCTCAAAATCAATCAATAACTCGAAAGTGGGAATAAGTGACAAGTTCATTAATGCTCAATAAGTAGCAAATGAGCAGCAAACACACCAAATTACAAAAGATAACTCATAAAGATAAACTCCCCCTACAGCTAGGACGCTCCCCCTGAGGCTAAGCTATCCCCCCCATGACTATCCTCTAACTCTTCTCCCCCTTTGGCATCAAGACACCAAAAAGGGATCCGAGTGCCTAAGGACCCTGAGTACTAGGCGCGATGACGAACTGGTCACCGTCGGGAGTGCTGTCGTCGGAGCTGCTGCCTGTAGAGGTGGAAGGAGCTATTGGAGCCGTAGGAGCTGCTGGAAGAGGGGCACTGACGACAGATGCCAGCGTCCGCTGGAACAGTGTCGTGGCCCAACAGTTGGTCAGGAAGTTCGTAATCACCATTAGAGGGGTCACCCCTCATTCCACACAGCTCCACATCCTTAACAAGATCGAGTTGTACTCTCCCGTCAGCTTCGGTTGCACCTCCCAGGTGTCGGTGTTGATGGTGGGAAGGACGCCGGGCAGCTCCAGCCTGTCATGATAGTCCACCTTGATGATCACCCAATCCTTCTTCCAGCCATCCCACTTCCCAGAAGGAAACGACTTCAAGTATTGAATGGTGGATTCCTGCACTTCATGAAGTAGCAGAAGCCAAGGAGCTGCCTCCCCGCAGAGGCAAGGTCCGGAGCTACCACGTGTCCAGTAGCTTCGAACCTGCCTCCCCGCAGAGGAAAGCTCCAGAGCTGCCACGTGTTACACCCCTGGACCTAAATCTACAATGGGATACCCAACTGTGCAGACATTCAAGGGCCATCAATTGGCCATTACAAGACCTGGTTAATGCGTCATTAATGCTATATTAATGATGCACGGTCAGAGGACTATCAAGACTGGTAACGTTACTGTTAAGACACGTTATCACGCTATTAACCACCCTTAACACCACATATTGTGTATAGGGAAGTTTATTACAGCTGGGGCCACCTGTCAAGTCATGGCGTGTACTGTAACAGCCAGTCCTTGGCATATAAAAGGGTTGCGCTACACGGTAGAAAGGGACAACTCATTCGAGGCCAATCTCAGCTAAGCTCATACACACTCAAGCTCATACAATCAACACACACCCCATGGAGTAGGGTATTACGCTCAAGCGGCCCGAACCACATAAAACTCTCGGTGTTCACCCATGTTCTTAATCTTTATTAGCGCCCCATCCAAATACAAAACTCCGTGGACTATTTCTTAGTAGTACCTGGGGAAGTGTCTTAGTCCGCACTTTGACAAGTTATAACTAACATTTTTCATGATGTTTTGTAAACATACATGACTTCTTTATTAATGTGTATAAATATATTTTAGCATAAATGTTAGTGTTGGGTAATCAAGACATAATTCTCACTATAGCAGGCCTTTTTTATGATTATCTCAACATTAATTTTGTCAATATGGCTATATGTCAACAATATGTTCTTTGCTGATGATGTAGTGTTGGTAGATAAAACTAAGGATGGTGTTGATAAAAATTTGGAGCTACGGAGGCAAACCTTAGAGTACAGGTTGTTTAGACTTAGTAGAACCAAGACCGAGTATATGAGGTGCAACTTTAGTGATGTCGGCCGCGAGGAGGGAAATGTTTGTTTACAAGGACAAGTAGTACCTAGGAGGGACATATTTCGATATTTAGGATCAATGTTACAAAGCAATGGTGATATTGACGAAGATGTTTGCCACAGGATCAAGATCGGTTGGATGAAGAGTGGCGGCAAGCATCTGGAATCTTATGTGATAAGAAGGTTCCACAATAATTGAAAGGAAAACTCTATAGGAAGGTGATCAGACCTGTGATGCTGTATGGAGCAAAATTTGGGCCAACTATAAGGCAACATGTCCAACAAATGAGTGTTGTTGAGATGCGCATGCTACGGTGGATGTGCGGTCACACAAGAAGAGACAAAATCAGGAACAAGGTGATACGTGATATGGTAGGGGTGGCACCGATTGAGGAGAAGCTAGTCCAACATCGTCTACGGTGGTTTGGGCATATCCAGCGGAGACCTCCAGAAGCACCAATTAACAGTGGGGTTATAAAGAGTAGAGAAAATTTTAGAAGAGGTAGAGGTTGACCAAAGTGGACATGGCAAGAGGTATTGAAACGAGATTTAAAAGAGTGGGACATACCTAGAGATTTGGGACAAAGGCTTAGATGTTGTTGTTGTTATGATACGTTTCCAGTAACAATGGGTATCTAGGTGAAAATCTTGCTAACGGCGTCATATCTTTCATTGGAGGCATCGTTTTTAAGGATGGGCATTGTATGGAAGTATTGGTTACACATAACCAGCAACTAAGTCTATAATGAGTCGTCCGCCTTTAGGTATCCACAGAGCTATTGGTGTTTTGTCGCCGCAGAGGATGCGATATCGGCATCCGTGTTCTACGTTTTGGACTTGATTCTCTATATAAACTGGATCATTTTTTCTTATATGATATTTCACGAGAGCTTCTCCTGATCTTTCAAAAAAATGGCTGTACAGACAAGTGACTACTCAAGTCCAAAATGTCCATATATGCTAAAATTCCCCACACTCTCATAGCAGATTTACAAACTTGAGCAAATCATGATTCAAGGACCCTCCAAACGCAGGCTCATGCACGCCGCAGCTTTCATGCACAACGCCCTCGATTTGATTTCCTAATCTTGCGACAGCCATTTGTCGGCTTTTGGAAAACCGATTAGTAACGATTTCGCCATGTGCTCGTCCTTGAGATGGCCTAGCTACAAATAACACAAGGTTTGTACTGATTTAGGCAAGAGACCCTACATCCAGTGTGGTGTTTTTCCCTCTTTGTTCATAGTGCGGAAGCTATTATAAATGAGTGGTGTCCTGGTGCTAGATGGGGTAGCCGATACCCTTCTACGGTTGTGTTTGCCCTCTTTCTCCGTAGATAACCTTCAGGGCATTTTATAGGGGGCGGTACCAGACCAAGCCTATCTTTTATCTACTCCTGACTCTCCTCATAAATGGGGCAAGAGTTACAAGATTTCCTTTTTCTTTGGCTTATCCTCTGCATTCCTCAGGGCAGGGTCAGTCACGGAGGTCGCTGTTGCGCCCGTGCTCTCCTGTCGCTTCTTGTTTCCTGTCAATGTCAGGTGGTAGAGCAGACCTGCCACTATATCGGATGGGACACTGCATAGGAGATGTCGGCAGGACTCCTGCTATGGCTTAAGAGCCCCCGTCCTGACCTCGATGGTTGGAGCTTGAGCTGCTGTCTTCGCCCTATTGCTTCTTATCTCCTGTTAGTGTTAGGGGGCAGAGCCACCCTATCACTATGTTGGAAGGGATGCGGTCTAGAAGACACCGGTGGAGCTTGTTGCACGACTCCTACTATGTCTCGAGAGAGCCTATCTCAACCTCGATGGTTGGGGCTTGGGCCGCTTGTCCTTGACCTCGATGGTTGGGATTTTGTTGGCTTACTAAATAGATACAAATTGGTGCAAATTCTGACATCACCAAAGCCCCATGGACTTGCTATATTCTTCTCAACGAGGCTCATACCAAGCCATAATTTTTTTGTGTATAATCACAATTTTGGTTTAATAGTACATCCCAATAAAGCATGCATGCTCTCTGGTAGTCGGGTTATGGAATCATGTCAATAGCCTCTGAGCCTTTGGCTGAGCGAGTTGATCGGTCAGAGGCTGATGCATGGTGGTTCGTTGTTGGAATTGAGACATTGAGGTGTCGGCTCTTGGTCGTGTTACTGCACTCGGGAAAGCGTTCCATGCTCCGTTCGTGTGCCATTTGTGACTTGGAGGAAATAAGTTAGTCAAAAATTATAGACGATGGCTGAATTTATGCTCAGGATATTGGTGCTGATCCTGGGCCTTTTGGGGGCCTGTGAAGCTTGGTGTCGACTCTTCGGTGAGCCACGATGGAATCTCCAAGCCAGGATTTGGAGGTGGAACATTGGGAGATATCGGGGGTATTCACTACCTCGGAGTTGCTGCGCGTAGGGGCCATCTCGTTTTCATCCTATGCAACGAGCCCCCATGCCTTCTTGTGAAGGTTGGTGTCATTGTTTGTTGGGAATCCACTTCGTGTCCCATACGTGAGCCGTTCGTAACTCGAAGGGGATTAGCTAGTCAGAAATTTACCTTGGTGGCTGAATTTCTAAGCTCGTTGAGTTGCGCATTGGATAGATCCGAGTGAAACCCGATCACCCCATTTCATAAGGGCGAACAGTACCAAATATCCGGTTTCTACAGATTGTTTGGTCGGGGCTCGATGCTCGTGTTTCATTAGATCCTATTTGGAACATTTGCATAGATTCTGAGCCTTTCGGGGGTTCGGACTGCTTGATGCTGACCCTTCGTGGGGCTACTACAGAATCACTGAGTTGGGACTCGGATATGGAGTGTCGGAGATGTCTGGGGTATCCACGCCCCTCGAAACTACCCCATGGGGGGCCATCTCGCATTTGTCCACCCCTTGCTCTAGTTCGTTCTCGACAGTCTCGAGACCCTTTGGGATGACCATCGAATCTGGTACTTGGTTGGGTCCTGCAAGTGGGTCGAGAACTTAGTTGTTTTACCTTGACTCAGTGGGCCGGTGTTGCAAGTGACATCGTCGATCCCGATGGTCTTGTGTTGGCTGACTTATGTGGCTCTTTTGTATCCGAGTTATGGAAGCCCATCACCACATGACCTTGCCACTAACCTCCTCTGTGATGAAGCTCCTCTCGTCAGCGCAGAGGCTTAGGCAGGTGCTAAATACATTGTTGACATCAGTCTCGATAAAAAACTGGTTGGTGAAGTATGGCAGCACAACAATAGGATGTCGCGTGGCAGCCCTTTCATGTTAGAGTTCCACCTGCAGAGTGCGATGAAGCAGGCCACTGTGTGGTGAGGTAGCATGTGCTTCCGGGGAGCCTAGCCGAAGACCATACCCGTGTCACCTGAACTCTTTGAGCAAGCTTTCGCCAATGAAATCAACAAAGTTCAACACGACCACGATAGAAAGACCATCTGCAGAGGGGTTTTGACGATAGTATTTAGCACTTAAGGACTGTCAGTACCCGACATATTGGGTACCCTCGCGCATAAGCTAGAGCGGCCTAGGTGCCCCACCTCCCAGCAGAGGCAGGGCCCGAGGGCGCCACGTGTTTAGAAGGCCCGAATCTATCTTCCTCAGATGGGTCCGAGGTACCCACAAGAAACCCCAAAGAAGAGTCCAGCTCCCCCTCAGAGATGAGCTCCCAAGCAGCCACGTGTCCAGCAGGCGGTCTCCGGTGCTGCCATGTGTCCCGCAGCCTTAGAGTCCCCACTCTACTCAGTAACGGGCTCCGGGGCTGCCACGTAGTCCGTAAGATGGGACCCGACCTCCTCCACGGAAGTGGGGTCCCGAGCTGCCACGTGGTCTGTAAGACGAGACCCGACCTCCTCCGTGGAGGTGAGTTCCCGATCTACCACATAGTCTAGCCACTTGCCCTGGACGAAGACTTGCGGGAGTTAAGAGGGCAGTGTGCCTTGTTCCTGTAAAGCATTGAAGATACGCGGCTTCCCAAGATGCATGTTTCGGCGCTCACCTATTGTCAGGTACCGCTACGACCAATCGCATCGCAGTGAAGACGCCGCAGGCCTATCCCACTCTGCCAAGTGGGTAGCTTACGGCAACAGAGATAGTTGGATGGGACATCCCCTTCCATTGTCAGCAAGGCGCATGTGCCACTGGCGACTCGGGCGGCAAGATGGCGAGTCTTCAAAGCCACGGCCAGAGGAAACTTATGCGATAATCCTAAGATCTTTAGGATAAGATCACCCCAGGACCACCTGTTGGGCCCCGGACCCCACTTGTAAGGCGTCTGGCCTTCTCTATAAAAGGATCAGATTGCCACCATTGCAAAGGACCAGAATCCAATCCCCCATACACACACTAGCAACACAATCCGCTGTGGAGTAGGGTGTTATGCTCATTGCGACCCGAACCACGTAAAAACCACCATCTCATACACTCTCATACACGCGAACAATCGATTGAGGCCTAATCCCCACTGAACAAGAACCTCCGCAGGCTGCTCCTCAGCAGATTCAGGGGAAGTGTCGCATTAACACTTTGACATTTGGCGTGCCAGGTAGGGGCTATTTTCCCTCGAAAAAGTGGTTACATTTTCACCACCATGGTGTTCATCAAACACGTAGACCGCAGTTTTCCGAGGCCGTCATCCGATGACCAGATCTGTCGCCCGAGCGGCGCACTCTGGTCTGTCACGCCCCCGCACAGATGCAGCTGGCCAAGGTGGCGCCTAAGGACACGCCCTGACCAATTCAGCGCCCCCACAACCGTCGGCTGCAAGTCCGGAGAGCACTCTGGCAGTAGCCTGCGCCCTACTTCACCACCCACCAACGAAGAACGCTTCTCAGGGAGCGGCTCCGCAGTGGGTCCACGGCATCGACCACTTGGCCATGGCGTCCCTCAACTCTCCCAATAGGGGGAGACGTCACGTGTCGCTATCGTGCACGCCATCCATCGACCGTTGCACCGGCGACTCCAGATCTACCATGCCTACTAGCGCTGGCAAGATCCCCACGAAGGACTTGAGGGTTGAGCTTGACCGTCACCAAGCTCAGATAGATGGCCACGTCATCATCGAGCGGTAGTAGGAGAGGTGGCGCAACCTTGACGCTGAGTATGGGCCTTGAGGGCCTAAGCAAGAGGAGTCCTCCGTGCGAGGAGCACCTCAGGTAAACCCTCCACCACCGCCATCAAACCAGGACTAAGTTAGGTCAACTTCACCCCTGCAGTGCTTTGTATACCAAGTATGGCAACAATAATTTCCACAACAATAGGCTCCACAGCAGCCACACGTGGCACAACAAACCCTCCTGGCATATGCTGTCCCGTACGCCTCACCGGCGAAGCTTGTCCGAGGGTGTATTGCCCTGGGCCATACCTTCGATTGACGACATGGCCGCGCAAGTTCTGGCCACACCTGCTAGAGAGGTTCGATGGGATCGTCAACCCAGCCGAGTTCCTGCAGATCTACACCACGACGCTCCTTGCTGCAGGAGCGGATGAGCTCGTCCTTGCGAACTACTTCCCTGTCGCCCTGATCAGCTCAGCCCGGTCATGGCTGATGAACCTCCTTGAGGGGTCCATAAGCTCTTGGGATGAGCTTTGCCAACTGTTCATGGCAAACTTCGGCAGCTCCTACACGCGCCCCAGCACCGAGCTTGACCTCCACGCCGTGCGCCAGCAACCCAAGGAAACGTTGCGATCATTCATCCTGCGCTTCTTCCAAGTACACAACTCCATCCCCAACATCCCAAATGCTTCTGTCATAGTAGCATTCCGGCAGGGAGTGCGTGACCGGAAGATGCTTGAGAAGCTAGCCACACACAACGTGTAACATGTCTCTAAGCTCTTCTCCATCGCTGACCGGTGCGCCCGGGTAGCAAAGGGTTGTGACTCGCACACCCAGGCCGCCCCCAAAGTGGGCGGAGTTGGCCAGACTGGCGAAGGTGCCACTACCCCGAGTAGTGGCAAGAAGAAGAACAAACCACTGCATGGGTCGCCCGTCACTACAGCAGCGGCTACCAGAGGGGGAAGACCCCCATGCTCTGACAAGCAACCACGTCAGCCACCTGCAGCTGATGACGATGTCGAGCCCTGCCTGGTACAAGGGACTCGCGACCACACTATGAGCGAGTGCCGAGAGATCAAGAGATGCATCGAGAGATACCAAGAGCGAGAACAACAACAACAGCATCCTCATGGTGTCCCCTTCCGCCAGCAGGAGGGCTAGCAGAAGGTTGACCCAAAAGTCGACGATGATGAGGAGATGGAGTACTAGAAGCAGGAAAGGACCGTCAAGGTAGTCCACCAAGACGAGGACTCTGATGCCAGCAGCGACCACAAGCGTCGCAAGACTCTCCACGGCATTATTGGGTGGTCTTGGGATCCCGCGTCTCGGAACATGACCAAGACCCTACGCCAAGCAATGGCTTCGATAGCCCCATCTCCCGCTCCGCCGCTCCCCCACAAGTGAAAGGAGACGCTGATCAACTTCGACGCCTTCGACTGCCCCAAGAACCTGGCGGGAGATGGGATTCTGCCTCTCCTGCTCTCTCCCACCATTGCCAACATCAAGATCCATTTTGTCTTGATAGATGGCAGGGCCGGCCTCAACCTCATCAGTCGTGCTGCTTTGGATCAACTGCAGATCCCAGTGTCGAAGCTCACCCCCTCGAGGCCATTCTCAGGGTGGGGCCAGACAACATCATCCCGTACGACAAGATCAACCTCCGGGTGACCTTTGGGACACCCGACAACTATAGGACTGAGAGCATCCTGGTCGACGCCCCAGATGGAAGCCTCCCCTACAACGCCATCATCGGCAGGCTAGCCCTATACCGATTCATGGCCGTAGCCCACTACGACTACCTTGTCGTGAAGATGCCAACGCCCTTCAGCGTCCTCAGGATCCACGAAGACCGCATTGCTGTGGTGTTAGCCTTGGAGAAGCTCCAAGCCCTCACAGCGGACCCAACACCAGCCGAGGGTGGTGCTGGACCGAGTTAGCCTCCACTGAGCATGCGCCAGCACAGCTCGCCTGCAGCACTCCATCTGCAGCCTTCTGACAGCATAGACACTCCCGTCAAAGCTATCAAAATCAGTTCCTGCTTTGCTCAGAACCTTCGCAAAGGTGGGGGGCCAATGCAGAAAGTAGGGATGCCTGCTCAACGCCCCATTGGTAGCCATCGTTGACAAGTTGCCCGACAACCGTCACAGCTACCATCAAAGCTTTGATCACCGTGTATATATTAGCATAATAGGATTGTGTAAAGGTGTTCATAGTGTCTAGGAGCAACATTTAGGACAACCAAGCTCCAAGAGGGTCAGGTCCAGAAGGCACAGTCAGCTTAGCTTGGTCCCGAACCCTAAGCCTGTGTAGCCTACCTCCCTCAGCATCCGAAAGCAAGCAGTTGCCCTCTTTTGTAAAAGTATGTCTCCTCCTATGAATACCGATATAAAAGAATCACTATCTTACCTCATTTTTCCCTAAACAATGTTCATTTAAATTATGCGCTAATTTTATGATCAACCATGCCAGACTCGCTTACTGTATATTCCTTTCATATACACGGTTGAACACTATGTATCTCTCACCCTTGCTAGAGTTGTGCAATCCTACTGTAGGCGGGCTTGCTTGAGGCAACCCTTGCTTGCGGTGTGTGAAGGGCTCTCACGGCTGCCCTCATCCTTGGAGTTCTGTGATGTTGGATGGCCTCCCAGGAAAGGCCTAGGCCAAGCCAGAGGTCAGGGCGTGTGAACTGCTTAGCCTAGTCCTGTACCCTGAGCACGCACATCCTGCCTCTCAGCGTCATGGCCGAGTACTGGGGGCTCGAAGGATCGCACACTAAGGACAGCGGGAGCTGAGACCCGAAGCACTAAAGCATTGAATTACCCAAGCCTCGTGTGTCAACTTAGGACAATAAGACATGACAAAGCTAAGGAAGAGAGACTGGTAAAACCGATGAACAAACTAGTGCATCCTTTAACATGTGGAGGACAGCCAGCTCTAGCACCACCCAAGGGTCCTACCGCCAATGAATCTTCAACGATGGTAGACGACGCCAGCGCCCCCAGCTCCGACACCTCTTAGGGGGCCTACCGTTGACAAATCTACAACGATGGTAGGCGACGCCAGAGCACCCAGCTCTGGTACCTCCCAGGGGGCCTGTCGTCGATGAACCTACGATGATGGTGGGCGACGCTGGAGCATCCAACTCTAGCATCATCCAAGGGGCCTGCCGCCTATGTCCAAGCATGTTGACGACAACAACAAGCACGGATAAGTGAGTACACTGTACAGCCTCGCTTTTGTTGCTAGCAGGTTTCTCTTGTGATAGCCTGTATACTAGGGGCCTGCCGTCGACCAATCTTCAACGATGGTGGATGACGCTGGAGCATCTAGCTCTGGCACCTCCTAGGGGGCTTGTCGTCGACGAATCTCCGATGATGGTGGGCGACACCGGAGCACCTAGCTCCGCCACCTCCCAGGGGGCCTGCCGTCGACGAACCTACGATGATGGTTGGCAACACCGAAGCATCTAGGTCCGGCATCACCCAAGGGGCCTGCCGCTGATGTCCCAACATGTTGAAGACCACAACAAGCGCGGATAAGTGAGTACACTGTCCTGCTTCGCTCTTGTTGCTAATAGGTTTCTCTTGTGATAGCCTGTGCACCAGGGGTCTGCCATCGAAGAATCTTCAATGATAGTAGACGACGCCGGAGCATCCAGCTCCGACACCTCTAGAGGGCCTACCGTCGACGAATCTGCGATGATGGTGGGCGACGCCAAAGCACCCCTCTCTGGTACCTCTCAGGGTGCCTATCGACAACAAATCTACGACAATGGTGGGTGATGTTGGAGCATCCAGCTCCGACACCACCCAAGGGGCTTGCCGTCAACGCCCCAACACGTTGACGACAACAACAAACACTGATAAGTGAGTAAACTCTCCTACCCCGCTCTTGTTGCTAACATGTTCTCTCGTGATAGTCTGTACACTAGGGGTCTGTTGTCAACGAATCTTCAATGATGGTGGACGACGCCAGAGCATCCATCTTCGACACCTCCCAGGCGGCCTGCCATCGACAAATCTGCGACAATGGTGGGCGACGCCGGAACACCCAACTCTGACACCTCGTAGGGGGCTTGTCGCCCACGAATCTTTGACGATGTTGGACAACGCCTGAGCATCCAGCTCCAGCACCTCCCAGGGTGCCTGCCGTTGACGAATCTACGGCAATGGTGGGCGACGCCAGAGTACCCAGCTCCGACACCTCCTAGGGGGCCTGCCGTCGATGTCTCTACGATGGTGGCAGGCGACGCCAGAGCATCCAGCTCTGACACCTCCCAAGGGGCATGCCCTCTTAACATCTCTACAAAGATGGAGGGCGGCGCCGAAGCAGCCAGCTCTGACACTTCCCAAGGGACCTACCGTCAACCAAAAAAAGTTGAGTGCCCCTGGAAGGACCACACTTAGGTCAGCCACTCATGCTCCCTCGCTCCGCGGGGGGGGGGGGGGGGGGGGGGGGGGGGGAGGGGGGGCAGTCGGAAACATCCTGTGCTCAAGTGGTAGGTGTACCCATGGTCACGCCTACCAAGGGGCCTCTAAGGGAGATTCATAGGCAGGACGTCAACTAACGACAAATCGGTCTTGTCAACTATGCAAGCGTTGGTTCCTCAAAAGCTAACGACATCATGAAAAGCTCTTCAAGACCTTACGCAGCTATGGACTTGGGGTAAAGAATTCAGAAGCACAAGACAAGACAAACAAACACAAAGTCAAATTCATTGAAGAATATTTACAAATGGGCGAACCTCAGATACAAAAGATGGACCGCCAACATCAATCCTTGGCAAATTGCGCGATGACATGTTTGGCGGCAGTCTTGTACCACCTTTCGATGACTATAGAATCTCAATTATGCCGTCTCACACTTTCCTTAGATGTGTGGCCAAGAGATCACAAAATATCCTTTACAAAGGGATTACTAGCCTATTTAGACCCCACTGAGGTTGCACATGTGGCGATGGCTCCAACTTAGCACATCTTCAACCAAGGGCCTCCTCTTGAGCCATTTGGATCCTAGGGTAGTCCCACCAATCATCAACAAACCCAATCCGACTACCCCTTCCCCAAGCATCCTTAATGGTCCAAATAGCACTGGCAAAGCCCTAATTAATCAGCTACGCCGCACCCATACTTGGCCTCGTGGTGGCACTGTAAATCCTGGAAGGTAGCTCCACAAATCAGTCCTTAGACCTAAAGCAAGCAAACCACCATAACATCCAACCCATCCACATACCAGGCTTGCTTAGATCACCCATTACCATATCATATTAACAAGTTCCTATTAACCATAATCTCATTAGTGCATAATTGAATGGTATAGTTGTTTTCCCATCCTAAGTAGTTAAGCGAAGCAAAAGGGTGAAAAGCCCATCCCGACTCTCTACCATAAATTCCAGGTGACAAGGGTGGTTATACAATGCTAGTAAACTTCCTATCATAGGATTCCCATCAATTTTGACACAAGCATGCAGTTTTGTAAACAAAACATTTATTTTAAAAACAAGATCAACATGCTTCAAGGACACTTGCCTTGCTCTTGGGATTGGTTCGGGTCAAAGCCTTCAAACTCTTGGTGATGGAGATCCTCCGCGGCACTCTCTGGCGCAAATCCGTCTTATCCGCACAATAGACATACAAACAAGAATTACAATCAATAGATGCACATATATTACTCAATATGACATGACATGCATGATTGATGCAAATGCAAGGTGGAATATGTTAATTAGTTGCTTTTAATGATCACTAACTAGTTCCAATAGATTTTAACAAGTTTATATAGGTTTGGAGTTGATGAGATCAAATTTTAGAATTAATTCGACACAATTTCGATTGCAAAATTGGACAAGTCCGCAGGGGCCCGGACGAGTCCGCACTGCGCAGGAACAAAAGATTAGGGTTTTCTAGATCGACGTGAATTTGGAGATTTGGGGTTGTATTCACGTAAGGAAAAGGAAGTAGAAGGTATACCAGGTGTTTAGAACTCCAATGAATCAAAGATCTTGGAGGCAACACTTGGATCTTGACGATCTAGGGTTGATGAAGAACTTGATGGTGAATTGTTGACGAAGAACACGAAGTTGATGGAGATATTGACCCTCTTTCATTTCCTCCTCTTCTTCTCCTTACTCTAGATCTCCTTCTCCCTCCTTGGTTGCGGCTACTCACGAGCTAGGGTTTGGGTGAGGTGGAAAAGTGGCAAATAGATGTAGAGCCAAGGGGTGGAGTTGTTTATATAGAGGAGGAGGCTAGGGTTAGATTGATTTCGAGTTTGAGATGAGTAGAGGTCGGTTTAGAGTCCCACATGGGCTCTAAAGAGTTAGGCACGACATCCCTAGGCCCACTTAAGGTAAAACCCAAGAAAGAAGTCGTGAAAAAAAGATCAACTCAAAGTCGCAATTTATCGGACAAGTCTGAAAAGGGGGCAGACTAGTCCAAAGTTGGACAGAGAGAATTCGAACAAGTACGAACTTTAGTCAGAGAGGAAAACGGACAAGTCCGCTAGAATACCGGACTAGTCCAGACAGGTCCAGGGACTTAGCAAAAATTCCCAAGGAATTGGAACACCAGACTAGTCCGCACAGGACCGGACAAGTCCAAAGGTGTCCAGAGGGAAAAACAGACTAGTTGTAAGGATCGAATGCCCAAGAGGGGGGGGGGGGGGGTGAATTGGGCTTCTTTTAAAAAATCTAAGCAATAAAACATAATCCCTAAAAGCCCAATTCCCTACGCAAACAATCTATGCATTGAAGTAAATAGCAACTTCGCGGAATATAAAATGCATAAATGTAAGGGAGAGGAAGAGGATGCAAACTCCTGAGGAGACACAAGGATTTATCTCGTGGTTCGGTAAGATCGTCAAGATCTTCCTACATCCATGTTGTGGCCCCACCAAAGGTTATAGCCACACCCAAGTCTCCTAGACGAGGGATCTCCACTATTCTTCTCCGTTTGCCAACCTCGGCAAGGTGGAGCTCAAGCCTTGTACAACTTCGACCCTCCGGGCTTCCACAAACGCCTTGGCAAGCTCCGGAAGTCTCTCACAGTTACAAACACCAAGGGGCACTCCCTTGAGTCTCTCACTATCCTATAGATTCCACTCACCCAGAATGGAGGCACACAAGCTCTCTCTCTAGCTAGTTCTAGCCTATCTCTTGGTGTGTAGGTGGTCGAAATGATGTAGAAGTGATGGCTCTTGGTCTTGAATGCTTGTGGATGTGTTGAGAATGTCTGGTGATCAAGACTTGTCGAAATGACAGGTTTAGGGGGTATTTATAGCCAACCTCCACGAAATAGCCGTTGGAAAAGTAGGCTGACAGAACTTTTCTGCGAACACCGGATGATCCGATGTCTCCCCTTTAGTTATCATCGGTCAAGTTCACTTTAGATGACGTCATTGTGTCAGATATGACCGTTGTTAGACCGATGTTGCACTTGTCTTCGCATCGGATGATTCGGTGGCTCTTCCTCCAGAATTGGCTCAAACTTGATGCTAACTGGAGTGATTGACCGATGTGTATATTTTTGTACATCGGATGATCCGGTGCTACACTTGGTCCAAGGATATTACAAACTGTACTGATGGACCGATGTAGCCTATCCCTTAACATCGGATGATCCGGTGAGTGCTTTGTTCTGAGGTCTTCTTCTTCTGCTGAACCAACTCGACCGATGTGTTGTTCTTTGGAAACATCGGTTGATCCGGTGAGTTGATTTTGTTTGCTTCGAGTTGTTTCTAAGTGATTCTTTTGTGTCTTGCTCAAGTGACCTCTTAGACTTTGTTGGAAATATATTTCTGATGATTGTCAAGCATTAAGTGTCATTAATTGTGGTTGAATGACTTTGTCATAAGAGGTTTCACTTCTTGTCTTCATATCATTGATTTGATCTCATAAATTGATTGTTTAGGGGTCTCCAATGACATATTGATTTCATTTGATTGAGTGATTATGAGAGACCTTGCATCCACAAATTCATTAGTAAAGTCCAATGGTTGTCATTAATCACCGAAACCATACCTCATGGGGGCCTAGATGCTTTCAATCTCCCCCTTTTTGGTGATTGATGACAACACAACAATTGAAGCACAATAGTAATGAATTTGATAGTACGAAACTTAAGAGGATATGCGATGAATACAATATTATCACACTTAAAATTTGAAGGCTCAAAATCAATCAATAACTCGAAAGTGGGAATAAGTGACAAGTTCATTAATGCTCAATAAGTAGCAAATGAGCAGCAAACACACCAAATTACAAAAGATAACTCATAAAGATAAACTCCCCCTACAGCTAGGACGCTCCCCCTGAGGCTAAGCTATCCTCCCCATGACTATCCTCTAACTCATCTCCCCCTTTGGCATCAAGACACCAAAAAGGGATCCGAGTGCCTAAGGACCCTGAGTACTAGGCGCGATGACGAACTGGTCACCGTCGGGAGTGCTGTCGTCGGAGCTGCTGCCTGTAGAGGTGGAAGGAGCTGTTGGAGCCGTAGGAGCTGCTGGAAGAGGGACACTAACGACGGATGCCAGCGTCTGCTGGAACAGTGTCGTGGCCGGCAGTGGAGAGTGAATCGGTGCGCCGGCAGCCAGCAGTGGAGACATGCTGATCGAAGGGATCGGCATGGTCAGCACCGGAGCGGCAGCTGGAGCAAGGACAGGTGGAGGTGGAGCAACTCCTGGCAGCTGCGACGGGAGGGCAATCCCGGTCTGGGTGTAGAGGTTGGTGATCAACCCCAGGATGCCCATCATCACCTGCTGCGTCTGCTACTCCTGGTCGAGGGAGCGCTGGTGCATCTGGTCTATGAGCCCAGTCAGCCAGTCAGTGTCCTCATGCCTCTCACGGGCGATCTGGCGCTGCATCTCCTCCTGCTGCTGCTGGAGCTCCAGAAGGCGTGCGGCCTGCTCCGCTCGGGCCTGCTCATCTGCAAGCCGGTCCAAGCGCTGCTGCTCAACCATCTGCTGAAGAAGTGAGGTGAGCTCAGTCGGCTGGGAGACCTGTGCCTCTGTGACGGGAGGTGGAGTAGGGGGTGGCACTGTAGAGCCTCCAGCCTCCACGTCGTGGTGCCTGGGTGAGGGGGGAGGAGGGAAATACTCCTCAACACTGTCATCTGTATCGCTCTCGGACCATATATGTTGCAGGTCCTCACCCTGAGCCTCTGCCTCGGCCAACCTCTCATCCTCCTTCTCCAGATCACACCAGTCCTCCTCAGATAGCCGAGCCCTGACCTGACGCTCGACTGGACGGCCAAGGCGGCGGTCACCAGGAGCTGGAGCTCGGTAGTGGCTGAACCGTGTGACACTCTCGTTGTTGAGACGGTCATGCACGGTGGACTCCTTAGGAACCATCATGGAGAGCAGGTAGCTGATCCAGTGTCCATACACGAGCTGCCTCATCATGCACACTCTGTTAGTGATCACATCCTCCATCTCGCATATGAGGACGTCCACAATATCAAACTCCATCCCGTTGATGATGTAGAACAGGAGGGTCTGCTGCAGACTGGTGAACCCCTCTAGATACAGGGACCTCGGCAGGAGTGTGTGGCGCAAGGAAAGGTGCATTGTGCGTGCAGCTGGAGTCAATAGTGCCGGTACCCTCGGCTGGTCTGGAGAGAAGGTCGGGCCAAACAAAGAGCAAATCTCCTCCAGTGGTGGTGCCACTCCTCCAGTGAGCGGCCTCCTCGGTGGGTCTGCCTGACCATACACCCTCTCATGCACGCAAGTGTTGTGCAGGTCCACTCCTAGCAGCTGTGCAAACGTCTGTCTTGTCAGGTGATGATGCTGTCCCATGAACATGACGTCAATCGACCTGCGGCCCTCAAAGACGTAGAGGGTAGCGTAGAACACGCGGACCCAATCTTCCACATATGCACTCCTCTCATAGGACATCAGCTGGACCAGCCCTTTGTACCTCTCAAAGTAGGGCCGTATCCCCGTCTCTGCAGCCAGAGCGGGCTGATCCCAATCCAGAAAGTTATGCTGGTATAACTTGTGGCCTCGGCGTCTATAGGTCTCATAGAGTGACGCCTATGTCACAGTCCAGAAATGACTGTCCACAAGAGCCTCTCTGGGCTGCGGGTACCACTCCTCAAGCAAGATACTCCATCTGAGTCTTCGGAGCTGCTTGGCCTTCATCTTCCGGCAATCAGTCAAACGGACACCTTCACCGACACAAACGGTGGTGCCCATCTCGTAGATGGCTCTCTGGGCCTCCCTGTCCTCACGACGATCGGCAGCCGTCGGTCTCGGACGTGGTGCTGCCGCGGGATGCCCCCCACGGGTCTGGGCTGAGCGCCGGTGGACGAGTGGCTCTTCCGGCTCTTCTTCAGCCTCGGACTCATCGATCACGGGAGGCTGCCTCGGACAAGCCTCACGGATCCTCAGTGATCCTCCTCGGCCACACTCTCGCTCCTCGGCGGCGCGAGCAGCCATCAACGCCTTCTTCTCCTCCTTCGAGAGATTCTGCTTCTTCGCGGCCGGCTCCGCAATGGCCTTGCCCTTGTTCTTCTTGTCACGAGCCATTGCGATGAGGCAATGCGCATGAACGAAGTCGACGATTCACGGAACGGCGACACGAAGGTTGACGCGGCTGGGAAACCCTAGTGATGTGATGGCGGCCGTAGAGGGAGGCACCACGGTGGTGAGACTGTGCGTGGGGCGGCTGTGGTGGTGGAGAGAGGCAGCGGCAGCGCTTGGGTGGAGCGGCGGTGGCGGTTGGGTGGAGCGGTGGTGGCGGCTGCGGTGGAGGTGAGTGGCGGCGGCGTTGGAGGATGGCGGCGGCGGCCGGAGGTCGGCGGAAGCGACCGGAGGGCGGCGGCAGCGGCCGGAGTGCGGCGGTGGCACAAGGGCTATAGGAGCGGCGGCGGCGGGTGAGTCGGGGGTGAATCACGATCAGGGAGAGAGAAGGGCCGGGAGGCAAAGGCCCGTTTAAAAAGTGAGTCCCAAACCCTAGTCGAAACATTAACACCGGATGGACCGATGTTAAACGTTAGAAGCATCGGTCCAATGGCACAGTAAGGGTATTCAAAAAAGTGCCGTTGACACCGGATGGTCCGACGTGGAAGGGAATAGCATCAGTGGAATTCAGCACAGTTCCAGATGTGTGAACATCGGATTGACCTATGTTTTTCAGAATGAACGCATCGGATGATTTGAGATACTGACTGAATTGGCTCTTGGCTTTTGAACACCAACTGATCCGGTGATGGTCTGACCTAAGCATCGGATAATCCGATGACTATAAAACTGCAACATCCCATATATGTCCTTTGACCAAACAACCAAGCAATAAGAAACACATGTCTTAGGACTTTTTGGGCAACCCCTCACCCCTCAAAAATACTAATATGCCAATAACTTGGCTAAGCCTTAAAGCAAATAGAACACCGAAGGAAATGGGAAGGAAATTATCCAAATAAAATGTAAGGCCCCTGCTTTGTGAGCTAGAGTATGAAGACTTCTATCTCTTTAAAGCATGTTCCTCTAGGCATTAACGCAGCTAACATTTTGTTCTTTCCACCTTATATGAGTTGAGATATTGCATTTCAAACAAGTCACTTTCTCATGAGGTGGGTTCCCCTTTGTGACAATCTACCGTATGCAATGCCAAGCAATTTTATAGTGCAAGAAATTACAAGTCTATATGGTAGGCATCATGCAAGGCATAAAATAAATCTATCTTGCCAAATTTGAACCTTTCAAAGGCTTCTTCAGGGAGAGCCACTCTCCAAACCTTGGGGAAACCCAAAAGAACCTCTATCCCAAGCTAACCCTTGCTCACCCCTATTCTTTGAGAGTTAGGCAAGACCTATATGAGATGCATTCTTACATGACGTTCGTTGCATCTAGCACATTTAACTCACTTCCTAGCCTAGAAAAAGTTTTCTCATCTAGTGTTTTAGTGAAGATATCCGCCAATTGTTCTTCGGACCTAACACCTCGCAATGAGATGTCTCCCTTAGCTTCATGGTCCCTCAAGAAATGATGGCAAACATCAATGTGCTTAGTGCGGGATTGTTGAACGGGGTTTTTAGCTATCTTAACCGCACTTTCATTGTCACAAAGGAGAGTCACACAACCAAGTTTAATACCAAAGTCCAAAAGGGTTTGCTTCATATAAAGAATTTGGGCACAACATGCACTAGCCGCAATATATTCTGCTTCCGCCGTGGACAAGGCGACGGAATTTTGCTTCTTGCTTGACCAAGATACTAGGGAACGCCCAATCAAGTGGCACCCACCGGAGGTACTCGATCCACGCGGCATCCGGCAAAGTCCGAATCCGAGTATCTCAAGAGATGGAATTTTGCACCTTTAGGGTACCACAAGCCCATACTAGGGGTATGCTTAAGATACCTAAGTATCCTAAAGACCGCCTTCCTATGCAATTCTTTAGGTGCCGCTTGAAAGCGAGCACACAAGCATACACTAAACATGATATCGGGCATAGATGCGGTAAGATAAAGCAATGAGCCAATCATAGAACGGTAGTTAGATTGGTCAATAGGTTTACCGTCCCATTTGCGTCGAGATGACAATTTGTTGTCATTGGAGTGCTTCTTGAGCTACAATCTCCCATCTCAAATTTCTTCAAGAGTTCCTTGGTGTACTTCTCTTGATAGACGAAGGTCCCCTCTTGAAGTTGCTTGATTTGAAATCCAAGGAAGAAGTTGAGCTCTCCAATCATTGACATCTCGAATTCCCTAGACATCATTTTGCCAAACTCATGGCTAAAAGCTTCGTTAGTTGAACTAAAAATAATATCATCAACATAAATTTGACAAATAAACAAATCACCGTTGATGTCTTTGGTGAAGAGTGTAGTGTCCACCCACCCGATCTTGAATCCTTGCATGATCAAGAAATCCCGTAGTCGTTCATACCACACCCTAGGTGCTTGCTTGAGCCCGTAGAGCGCCTTGTGCAACCTATACACATGATTAGGATTCCTCGGATCTTCAAACCCGGGAGGTTGTTCAACATAAACAAGCTCGTTAATGTAACCATTAAGAAAGGCACTTTTCACATCCATTTGATAAAGTCTAATATTATGATGTGATGCAAAGGCAAGAAGTATACGAATGGCTTCTAGCCGGGCGACCGGGGCAAATGTCTCCCCAAAGACTAGTCCTTCAACTTGCGAGAACCCCTTGGCCACAAGTCTTGCCTTGTTGCGGACCACAACGCCATTCTCGTCTTGTTTGTTGCGGTACACCCACTTTGTTCCGATGACGTTCTTATCCTTGGGTCGCTCCTCCAACACCCAAACTTCATTGCGGATGAAGTTGTTGAGTTCTTCTTGCATGGCCATCACCCAATTTGGATCTTGGAGTGCTTCCTCAATGTGAGTGGGTTCTACACATGAAACAAACGAGTAGTGCTCACAAAATGAGGCGAAATGGCGAGAACGTGTACTTACACCCCTTGACCGACTTCTGATGATTTGGTCCATCGGATGCGCCTTGGAGATGCGTCCATGCCTCATAAGTGGTTGTGAAGCACTTGGCGATGGTGATGCGTGTTGCTCCTCTTGTGGTTGGACTTGATCATGGACTTCTTCTTCTTCTTGATGTTGTTGGGCTTGTGAGTCTTGAGTCGGCAATGGATCATCCTTCTCTTCTTCGTCAACTTGAGGCGCCATTGAAGTGTTGATGTTGGAACTTGAAGCTCCCCCTTGATCATGCCTCTCCTCAACTTCAGGCTTGATGTCTCCAATGGTCATGTTCTTCATGGCTTCTCGTATAGGCTCATCATCTATTTCATCATGACCAAAACTCTCCTCTTGGGAGCCATTAGTCTCATCAAACTCAACATCACAACTTTCCTCAACTAAACCGGAGGTTTGGTTGAATACTCGATATGCTTTTGAGTTTGATGCATAACCAAGGAATATACCAACATCACATCTTCTTTCAAACTTACCGAGCCTTTTCTTGCGGTAGATGTAGCACTTGCATCCAAAGACTCGAAAGTAGGAGATGTTGGGCTTTCTCCCAATGAGAAGCTCGTACGGGGTCTTTTGAAGTAGTCGATGTAGATAGACCCTATTTGCGGCATGGCACGCCGTGTTGATTGCTTCGGCCCAAGACTTCTCCGACGTGTCGTAGTCATCAAGCATTGCTCGTGCAAGAGTGATGAGAGTCTTGTTCTTCCTCTCAACGACACCGTTTTGTTGAGGGGTGTATGTGGCCGAAAACTCATGCTTCACGCCTTCACGGTCACACCACTCCCCAATGTTGTAGTTCTTGAATTCGGTGTTGTTGTCACTCCGGACCGTGATGATGGGAAGTTGAAATTCCCTTTGAGCGCGGTTGGCGAAGGTCTTGAACACTTCCGGAGTTTCACTCTTGTCACCTAGAAATAGAGTCCAAGCATAGCGAGAGTAGTCATCAACTATAACAAGACAGTAGAGGTTACCGCCAAGGCTTTGATATGTGGACGGTCCGAAGAGGTCCATGTGGAGTAGCTCAAGTGGCTTGGAGGTTGACACCATTGTCTTCATTGGATGGTGTGAAGCAACTTGCTTCCCGGCTTGACAAGCGCTACAAATCTTGTTCTTCTCAAAAGTGACATCCTTCACGCCGGTCACCATCCCAAGCTTGAATGACTTCTTGAGTTTGCTCATCCCAATGTGCGCTATGCGTCGGTGCCATAGCCATCCCAAACTTGTCTTAGTGAAAAGGCAAGTGGTCAAGCTAGCATTCTTGTTGGAGAAGTCTACTAGGTAGAGATGTCCATGCCAAAATCCTTTGAAGACTATGTCTTGGCTTGCTTCACTACTCACAACAACATCATTTTTGCTAAATGTGCATGTTAGTCCAAGATCACATAGTTGTGCAATGGAAAGTAAATTAAAACTAAGTGACTTGACATACAAAACATTGGAAATGGATAAATCATTTGAAATAGCAATTTTACCTAACCCAATTACCTTTCCCTTAGAGTTATCACCAAAGGTGACTTGTTCATGATTGCCGGGGTTTTCTATGGTGGTGAACATACATACCATCATTGCTGGTCATATGTTGGGTGCACCCGCTATCGAGTACCCAATGCTTTCCTCCGGCTTTGTAGTTCACCTACACACATGAATTCAATTTTTAACTTTAGGCACCCAAGCCAACTTAGGTCCTTGTATGTGTGATACAAGTGTCTTTGGGACCCAAAGTTGCTTGGGGAGCTTCCCCTTCATGCCCTTCATGTCCTTGCCAATGAACCTAGCCTTCACCTTGCCATCTACTTTACTCAAGAGATAATAACAATCATTGAAAGAAGATTTGTAATTAATGGGCAACTTGGGAGAGGGTCGGTTAGGAAGAGGACACTCCTTTGTGTGGTGACCGGTGACCTCCCAATGTTGGCAATAAGAACCAACTTCCTTGATGAAGCTTGTTCTAAGCTCCGGTGAGGGCACCTTTCCTTTGTTAGGCACCGGGAAGGATCCAAGTCCTCTCTTGTTGAAGGCCTTTGCTTGTTGGAAGAGTATTTCCTTGTGTTTGACTTCCCCTTTTGAAAGTCTAGCCACACTAGTGCGGAGACTCTCAATTTCTTCCAACAAGTCCTTCTCCCTAGCTTTTGCTTTCAAAGACAAAGACTTGTTCAAGGCATTAGTGACATGAGAAGTAATGGATATCCTATCATTAAGAGTTTGCTTCTTTATATTTTCCAACTCTTGATCAAGCACATCATGAGCAAGGTTAAGTGTTTGATGTTCTTGTACTAACTCGTTGTGCTCTTCCAAGAGTGTTTGGTGTGCTAAGTTAAGCTCATGATTATCTAACTTGATTTTAGCCTTATCTTCTTCAATTTGCTTGACATGAGATTTGAGCATGTCATGCTCTTTGAGTATGCTTTCATACTTGTCAAGCAAATCGAGGTTAGCACTCTAAAGTCTAGCACGAGTTTCTTCAAGAGCTTTAACCTTACTCTTTTACCTCTTAATGATAGCATGATATTCATTTATCAGAGAAGTTAAATCATCGGGGGAAAGCTCATCATCGCTAGAGTCGTCACATACCTTGGTGTTACCTTTCGCCATGATGCACATGGGCGATGGATGAAGAGGTGAGTCATCATTGTTGGCAATGGTGAGCCCGGCCAAGCTTTCTTCTTTCGCTTCACTCTCTTCATCACTTGTTTCTTCGTCGGTGACCCATTCATTTGCCTCACACATGAACACCTTTTGTGGGCCATTTCTCTTCTTAGGGAAGAGTCTTGCCTTCTTGCCCTTGTCATGTTTCCTCTTCCCAAAGGATCTTGGTTTGGGTTTGGCCTCTTCTTCATCATCTTCACTCTCTTCAAGCTTGCGATGCTTGCTCTTGTAGTTCTCTCTTCTTTTGTCCGGTTTTGGACAATCATAGGAGATGTGGCCTTGATCACCACAATTGCAGCAAGTCTTGTGATCATCTCTCCTTGGTAGAAACGCTTTCCTTTTGGGATCAAAGGTGTATCCTTTCTTGGTAGTCTTGGAGTTCAAGCGTGAGAACATTCTCATCATCAATGCAAGCTCATCATCATCATCTTCACTTGATACTTGCTCTTCTTCACTTGAGCTAGGCTCAACCACCTTCTTCTCTTGAGGCTTGTTTTCTTGGTGGAGGCCTTTAGAGCAATTGTTTTTGAAGATGATTGCTCCATCATCCCAAGCACACTCATCTCATGAGCGTGAATTTCTCCAATGAGCTCTGAAACTTCAATGTGGTCAAGAGACTCTTTTTGGAGCATGGAGTTGATGATGTTGTACTTTGGCTTGGGAAAGAGCATGAGGATCTTGCGGTTGATGAGTCCCTTGCCAAGAGAAGCAATGTCAAGAGCATTAATTTCTTCAATAAGTACATTCAAGCGAGAGAACATCTCATTGACATTTTCATGAGGTAGCATCTTAAATTCATCATATTTTGCTTTTAGCATGTGATATTTTAGTTCTTTCACACGAGAAGAACCCTTATGAATTTCTATCAAGCAAGCCCAAATTTCACATGCCTTTTCTTTGCTAGCAATCCTAGCAAAAACATCTTGACTTGCATTCCTAGCTTTAGCATCCCATTTAATTTGATCACCAACATAGTTGTGTTCTCCAAACCCCGCGTGGGTCGCTTCCCATACTTCGAGAGCAATAGCCTCTAGATAAGCGCGCATGCGTGCTTTCCAATAGGCAAAGTTCTTGCCCTCGAAGATAGGAACCGAACCCCCAACCTTGGCCATTTTAGCTCTCTAGCGGTGAAGCTAGAATGATCCTATGAGCAACCTTGCTCTGATACCAATTGTAAGGATCGAATGCCCAAGAGGGGGGGTGAATTGGGCTTCTTTTAAAAAATCTAAGCAATAAAACTTAATCCCTAAAAGCCCAATTCCCTACGCAAACAATCTATGCATTGAAGTAAATAGCAACTTCGTGGAATATAAAATGCATAAATGTAAGGGAGAGGAAGAGGATGCAAACTCCCGAGGAGACACAAGGATTTATCCCGTGGTTCGGTAAGATCGTCAAGATCTTCCTACATCCACGTCGTGGCACCCACCAAAGGGTATAGCCACACCCAAGTCACCGAGACGAGGGATCTCCACTATTCTTCTCCGTTTGCCAACCTCGGCAAGGTGGAGCTCAAGCCTTGTATAACTTCGACCCTCCAGGCTTCCACAAATGCCTTGGCAAGCTACGGAAGTCTCTCACAGTTACAAACACCAAGGGGCACTCCCTTGAGGCTCTCACTATCCTAGAGATTCCACTCACCCAGAATGGAGGCACACAAGCTCTCTCTCTAGCTAGTTCTAGCCTATCTCTTGGTGTGTAGGTGGTCGAAATGATGTAGAAGTGATGGCTCTTGGTCTTGAACGCTTGTGGTTGTGTTGAGAATGTCTGGTGATCAAGACTTGTCGAAATGACAGGTTTAGGGGGTATTTATAGCCAGCCTACACAAAATAGCCGTTGGAAAAGTAGGCTGACAGAACTTTTCTGCGAACACCGGATGATCCGATGTCTCCCCTTTAGTTATCATTGGTCAAGTTCACTTTAGATGACGTCATTGTGTCAGATATGACCATTGTTAGACTCATGTTGCACTTGTCTTTGCATCGGATGATCCGGTGGCTCTTCATCCAGAATTGGCTCAAACTTGATGCTAACTGGAGTGATTGACCGATGTGTATATTTCTGTACATCGGATGATCCGGTGCTACACTTGGTCCAAGGATATTACAAACTGTACTGATGGACCGATGTAGCCTAGCCCTTAACATTGGATGATCCGGTGAGTGCTTTGTTCTGAGGTCTTCTTCTTCTGCTGAGCCAAATCGACCGATGTTTTGTTCTCTGGAAACATCGGTGTATCTGGTGAGTTGATTTTGTTTGCTTCAAGTTGTTTCTAAGTGATTCTTTTGTGTCTTGCTCAAGTGACCTCTTAGACTTTGTTGGAAATATATTTTTGATGATTGTCAAGCATTAAGTGTCATTAATTGTGGTTGAATGACTTTGTCATAAGAGCTTTCACTTCTTGTCTTCATATCATTGATTTGATCTCATAAATTAATTATTTAGGGGTCTCCAATGACATATTGATTTCATTTGATTGAGTGATTATGAGAGACCTTGCATCCACAAATTCATTAGTAAAGTCCAATGGTTGTCATTAATCACCGAAACCATACCTCATGGGGGCCTAGATGCTTTCACTAGTCCGCAGCAAAACGGACAAGTCCGTTCGAAGTTAGAGAGAAATCAGACTAGTCGCACTACCCAGAATTCTTAAGTGCGGTTTTGTTTCTAATTCATTTTAAACTTGTTCCATTTTATGTTGCTTAATGTTAAACATATAAGTGAACTTATGCAATGCATGATAGATGAAAACGAGAGTGTTACAGACATCTCCTGCCATTGTCAGCAATGGCGCATGGGCCACTAGTGACTCAGGCGGCAAGATGGCGAGTCTTCAAAGCCACGACCAGAGGAAGCTTATGTGAGAAGCCTAATATCTTTAGGATTAGATTGCCCCGGGACCACATGTCGGGCCCTGGACCCCACTTGTAAGGCATCCGACTTTGTCTATAAAAGGACCGGACCGCCACCATTGCAAAGGACCAGAATCCAATCCCCAATACACACACTAGCAATACACTCCATTGTGGAGTAGGGTGTTATGCTCCTTGCGGCCCGAACCACGCAAAAACCATTGTCTCATACACTCTCATACGCGCGAACACTCGATTGAGGCCTAAGCCCCGCCGAATAAGAACCTCTGCGGGCTGCTCCTTAGCATATCCGGGGGAAGTGTCACATTAACACTTCGACAAGGACCATCAGTGACACTTAGCCCTTCACTCGTCCTCAAGTGAAGGCAAAAGACTAAGTGTTATAATTACTCTACTAATGTTATGAAGTGAGCATGCAAATTATTCTATACTTGTGCTCCAGAACTTTTATGTGTCTACCACATCACCTTGGGTATTTGAGAGATGGAACAACTTTGATGTAGTTCATCTCCACTCCTTTTGCTGGGTCACTTGGAATTGGATAGATTTTCAAAACAAAATCATAGGTGACTCTTTCAATAATTCTCTTGAGTCGCTCAATGTGCATCTTTCTTCACCTTGACATTAATTATGCCTCTTTTCCTACTTCTAAATATGACTTATGTGGATTTTTGGTTGGGTAAAACAAGGCATACCTGCATTTCATATATCACTAAGTTAAAAAACCAGATGTAGTGAGCAGACAAATGCATTAAAATTAATCAAGAATTATGTACGTACATGGATGATGTATTAATATGATGAATAGTACACCCCTCTTTATTCGGGTTCTCTCTCTCTCTTTTTTATCTTTTTAAAATCATAGGCTACCTTTCCTTTTCTAGTTTTTTCTCCATTTTCTTCTAGTGTACCTATATTTCTTTTGACTTCAAAGCATTTTGAGATGGATTTCTTTAGTTTTGAAGAGTACTTTATACAATGAATGGATGGAAAATGATGGGTTACCAACTTCCAGTGTAGTACTTTAGCAAAATGGGGTCCACATTATTCTTGATCAAAATTCATACTAAGTCACTCACAAGGGTCACAACAATTTGACAAAGTTTGAAGAAAATGACAAGCAACATATGCATGAGGTTTTCAATGAATTTCATCAGATCACCTTGATGGGAGTTTTGTACCACTAAGTGAGCTATTGATTTTAATTTTGATAAAAGAAATTTCTAAATGACTCAAGAAGTAAGAAGCAAAGATTTACTTTATCAAACTATATCTCATACAAGAAATACTTAGGTGGTAAGTGTTCCTAATGATATGGTTCAAGAGCAACAAGTTTAACTAGGAATAAAAGCATGCAAACTAACCCTAGGGGAACCTGCTATTAGAGGAATTGCCATAAGGTCAAATTCCATTGACTTGAGTTTGATGAATTTATACTATATGATCAAATTTCAATTGAAAGTTCAGGGAGATAGGGATGAGAGTGTGCACCATTGTTTTAATGAACAAGAAGGGAAGAACCAGCCTGACTCGATCAAATCTTCTCGAAATGTTTCGTGCGATGTCCTCGAATGTGTTTGCATGTTGGATGGTGTGTTGCATGTAGGGTGGCCCAAGATACCCCCCCCCCCCCCCCCCCGCACACACACACACGTGTTCTTGTACATGTCTTTATTGGACACAAACAACAATGAAGTGTAAAAAAATCTACTAGCCTTACTCTGACCAGTGAGTCACAATTTTACTGATTAAGGTGCTTCATATCATGGAATATATTAAATGAATAAGTGTCTAAGACATAAGTGATTAGAGAAGCATTTATGATGTTTATATATTTTTGGCTTCTCTACTTCCTTTCACAAGCATTTGTTTCACATATATGCCATGAGAAGGGCAGTGAACTCCTTCCTAAGGGCCTCAAGACCATCCTTAAGTTCAGCCCTCCAGTCTCCCTTCTGCTAAAAGGTTGGCTAGCCCTTTTTATTCTCGAAGTGGAGATTGTTCGGTGCTTGGTTTGCTGGGCAGTGCTCGGTCCTTTGGGAGACTTTTCGTCACAGCTTTGTATCCATTCCGCTGGCCCTGTGATGGAGGCAACTGAAAGGTCATGCCTCACATGCTAATTCGAAAAGGATGACCCAACAAATTCATTCAACTCCATTTCCTTCGAATTGAATGGCCTAGAAATAGTCTTTCCATCACTTGTGGGTCTTGTAATCCCACAAACTTGGAATTGAGTTGATGTGCTCTCTGGTGAAGTTGGGGACACTATAGGAATGCACACCATTAACGACGGCCTGAAACCGTCGTTAGTAAGGCCATTACCGTATTAAATAAGATTATTTACGATGTTTCGCACCAGCCTCGTAAGTAAGAAATGCTTATTTATGACGGTTGGCACTAGCCTCGTAAATTAGAATGGCTTATTTGCGACGGTTTTTGGTACTTGGCCGTCGTAAATAAGGAAGGTAATTTGAAAAAAAAAAGAAAATATTGCCCTGGCTTTGAGGCCAGCCATGACTCAATGGACAGCTCACACAGGCAATGACAATCGCACATAAACACTATCAAAACCATTAACAAAACACTATTCCTCGCCCCTGGTTAAGAATACAACTGTCTCGACGGCACGAATGCATTTCATGCGTGTCGTGCCGTGACGGGTCGTAAACGGGTCGTGCCGGGCCAAGCCGGCCAAAAGCCCATTTATTTACATATAGTAATTAAATACTCAATCAATTGAAGTACTAATTAAATTATTACTCAATTAAACTACTAATTAACCAGACTCATATGCATTAATCATGAAATGGAAACTAACTAAATAAGATTAATCAAGAATAATTATACAACTAAATTAATTAAAAACATTAAACAACTAATATACAGCTAAAGTAAACTAATGAACGTAAACATTAAACAACTCTAAACTAAACAAAGTAACAGAAACATCAAACAACTCTAAACTAAATTAACTAAGTAATTAACAAGAATAATACAACAATAATACAATTACCAAACAAGAATAATACAATTAATCTAAACAAGATATTAAACATTAAACTAAACTAATTAACAAAAAATTAAACAAAAACAACTAAACAAGATTAATTACAAACATATCATCAATTAACCTAAAATAATTAAATATAATAAGAAAAAAAAGGCCAAGGGGGCTCGCGTGGAGGGGGAGCTCGGCCGGAGGGGTGGGGGAAGGGAGGAGTCGGCGGTCGGTGTTGGGGTAGCGGCAGAAAGGAGGCGAGGGGCAACGGCGGAGAGGAGGGAGAGAGAGGGAGGTGGCGTGGAGGAGGGAGAGAGGGAGGAACCATGCCATCAACAGCGATGGTGCTACGGTGCAGCGGCGGTGGCGCTAGGGCGCATGTGGCGGAGTGAGTGTGATGGCGCGGGTGGCGGCGCATGCGTGATGGCATGTGTGACCGAGCAGTTGCGCTCGGGCACGTCTCAGCCGGGTATTAGGCCTTAATTTTCTATGGCAATATAAAAAATGACGGGCCACCATCGTAAATAAGGTCTTATTTACGACGGCACATATACCCGTTGTAAATAAGAGTCTTTTTGTTGACAGCCTAGGTTAACGGTCATAGAGAAAACTCTTATTTACGATGGCTGGCTTCAGCTACCGTAAATAATCTTAAAAACTACAGCACCATCACATATTAACTTGGTCGTCGTTAATGCGACATTTTCCTGTAGTGGGATGAATGTGTGTGGCCATAGCTGCTCACATCCTCATACTTTTGTTGACACCATGTATGTGTTCTTTCATCTGGTTTCAAAGTGAACCAGGGGTGGCTTTGGTCAATCCCTAGTTGAGTCTTTTCAGTGCAATCATGACTCGGGGTCCCATGTCATGATTTCCTACATGATGTGATTGTGTATGATGAATGTGAGATTCACAAGCATTAGTTCCCTACCAACATCAATGGTTGAGAGCGAGGAAGCGTGGGGAATCATGCCTTTTTTAGACTTATATTTGGGAGTGGAGATTTGAAGGTGGAAATGAGGATTGATTTTCTAGTGGACTTCGATTGACCCTTTCTCACCCCCTAGTGGAAACTCGTATTCCACTTCTTTACATCCTGTACACTATACTTTCAAAATCTAATGATAAATGGCAAGATTTTCCATACACGAGTTGGAATGGTTACAGACTAATGGGTGTCTTGTTGGGGCATGATGGAAAATTGTGTATTATTCTAAATCCATATTCTTAAGTGAGGCAAATTTCATAAGTATTCAAAACTGCAACGCGTACTCTACAGAGCAGTAGGTAGATCAACACAACAAAGACTAACAAAAACATATGAACTCACTTTGTGTTCGTCGATGTAGCAGCGCAGATCGATGTCAAAAACAGCTTCGAGTGGTTGCGCACATGCGCTGCCTGGAAACCTTATTGCCGCCCCTCGTGCAGGCTTCACGACGACAAAGGTTCGGAGATACCGCTCACCCTTCTCCTCGGTGCACGCCAAGGAAGAGGGTCGGTGAAGTTTTGGAAGCTCAAACACCACAACATAGCTTTCCGAAAGGAAGACGAATAGATGGAAGATAATATTGTGTGTATTCCAAACCTGAATGTCTTCAGGGCCTGATATAGGTACGGTTGCCCTCTAGGAGCCGTTTCCTTATTAATGACGTGCACTAATTGCTGGTCACTAATGGCATTTATGGCAATAAATTGCGCACTAATTTTCTATTAGTGCAGAACGGTTCGAATTTCGTAAAGGATACAGGTGGAAAAAATACTCAATGCAGCCACGCCACGGTTGCAAGTCGCAAGTCACAAGTCAGACGGACTAACACGTGAAAAATCGCGGAAACGTGCGCGTGCATGTGTGTGAGTACATATAGCCAGACCCCTCATTATTGCTTTCACTATTCAACCGTAGGTATGAGGGCTACTATATATGTTGGTTTGCACCACCTTGCACAAGCAGTATGGGACTATAACCAACAGCCACATTCTTTGGAATTTCAGCTGAATGGGCCACACTCAAATGGGCCAATCTCCAACAATCCCCCACCAATTTCAAAGCAAGGAATGAAGAATAAAATATCACTGTGCTGTAGTATTGTTTTATATATCAGTCTTTCGGTATGAGTCCCGTGCGGGTTAAACTTATACCTAGAATAACAAGATTAATCTTTCCACAGCTGAAGAATGGACTATGCCTTGAATTCTCAGCCTTGTGTGAATAGATTTCACTTGAAATCAGAACTGATACTAGGCTGTCAAACAATCTCACCTATCTGGAGCGTTAATGGTCTGCTCCTGTATCTTCTCATGAGCCTTTATGAGAACGTCCTATTCTCACGAACTGCGATCTACAGTTAAGATCAAGTAGGTGTTTTCCTTCAAGATATCCTGTAGGCTAATTCTTTACAGCAGAAAACATTAAGACTTAATTTATACCAACCTTCCATACAGTAAAGAGTACTTGGTGTCATTTGAACATGGGTACATTGTTTATTCATAATGTACTCTTTGGTTACATCAGCCAACTTGTTTTTATTAGTACCTAAATCACGAGATCTATGATCAAAAGGACATGTTACCGTTGTGATGTAACTTTAGGTGGGCATCATACCCATGTTCTTAGACATCACAGAAATCACATTCTGTGATAATCCTTTTGTGAAGGAGTCTTCCAGATTATTTGCACTTTTCACATAGCTCGCAGCTATAACTCCGGAGTTTTTCATCTTTCTGACAGATTTCAGTTTACGCTTCATGTGCTTGTTGGACTTTGAATTATCCTTTGTATTCATAACCTGAGCTAGCATTGATTGGTTATCGCAATACAGGTCGCGTGGCACCAGCTAGATATATAAGGGAACCGATTATTTGTGAATATCTCAATTGATCTTTTCCATCTCCCAAGAATTTTTGAAGCTTGATGCTTGCATCATAGGGAGTTGGAGAAACTTTGCAGTTATCAAAGCCAAAGCGAGAAAGCTTTTTCTCCGCATAGTGAGATTGATTTAGAGTGATTCCATCCTCACTTCTAATAAACTTTATATCCAGAATTACATCTGCCGGTCCCAACTCTTTCATGTCAAAACAACCAGACAAGAAAGATTTGATCTCATCAATCATGCTTGTGCTTGTTCCAAAAATTAATATGTCATCGACATAGAAGCACAATATTGTCCCCCACCACAACGAAAGTACACACACTTGTCCGCCTCGCTGAATCCGGCTGATGTTAGAGTGTATCGAATTTTTCATGCCACTGTTTGGGTGCTTGCTTAAGACCATATAGGGATTTTATTAATTTACACACTTTATTCTCATGCCTAGGGATTTTATAACCATCTGGTTGCTTCATATATATTTCTTCCTCTAACTCTCCATAAAGGAAAGTCGTTTTTACATCCATTTAATGGACAAGTAAACCATAGGAAGAAGCTATCGCCAGCAATACTCTGATAGTGGTAATTTGGGCAACAGGAGAGTATGTGTCAAAGAAATCCTCTCCTTCTTTTTGTGTAAATCCCTTGGCCACAAGCCTAGCCTTGTACTTCTCAATAGTACCATCTGGCTTTAATTTATTTTTGAAGATCCACCTATAGCCAATAGGTTTACACCCACTTGGACAATCAGTGATCTCTCAAGTTCCATTTGACATGATGGAGTCCATATCACTACGGACTGCCTCTTTCCAATACTCTGCATCTGGAGATGCATATGCCTCTTCAAGAGTATTGGGCACATCATCAACAAGATAAACAATAAAACCATCTCCAAAAGATTTTGCAATCTTTTGTCTCTTACTCCTACGAGGAGATTCAGGATCGACTAAATTGTTATTTTCTCTGGATGGTGTGAGTATTTCATCGTTTGTTTGAAGTGGTATATAATCCTTAGGAGCAGTTGTATGAGTATGATTTTTCTCATCATAAGATGTGCTACCTACTGCTCTCATAGGAAATATATTTTCAAAGAATGAAGCATCTCTTGACTCCATAATAGTATTCACATTGCCCTCTGGAGTATAAGATTTAACTACTAAAAATATATAGGTCATACTGTTTTGTGCATATCCCAAAAATACACAATCTACTGTTTTGGGTCCAAGCTTTCTCTTTTTCGGCTCAAGTAGATTGATCTTTGACAAACAGCCCCAAGTCCTCAAAATTTTGACATTGGATTTTCTTCCATTCCATCCCTCATATGGAGTGACTTCTCTGTTTTTAGTCACTACTCTATTCATGAAAAAAATTGCTGTTAAAATAGCTTCCCCCCACCATTCATAGGACATACCGACGCTCTCTAACTAGTGTTAACCAAATTTGTTAGAGTTCGGTTTTTCCTTTCAGCTATCCCATTGGATTGACGTGAATATGGTGGTGTCACTTCATGTATAATGCCATGTTCAATACAAAATTGAGAGAAATCATTTGAGATATACTCTCCTCCACAGTCATAGCACAACCGTTTAATTTTCCTCTCAAGTTGGTTCTCAACATCGGCCTTATAAATTTTAAAGTAATGTAGAGCTTCATCTTTTGTTTTTAGAAGATAAATATAACAAAAACAAGTAGCATCTTCTATAAAAGACATAAAATATCTCTTGCCTCCTCTAGTCAAAATTCCATTCATCTCACACTAATCAGAATGAATAAGATCTAATGGTGCCAAGTCTCTCTTTTCCTCTAAACTTTTAAATGGTTTATGAGGTTGTTTTGCTTGCACACAAGATTGGCACTTTGATCCTTTGACAATATTAAACTTAGGAATAAAATCTAATCTGGACATTCTAGCAATGGTGTCAAAACCAATATGTTAAAAACGTGAGTGCTATACTTCAACTTCACAAGCTTTATTAATCTCAGATGCAAAATTCAAATGATAATTCATATCAAGAGTACTTAGGCGGAACAAGCCTTCGCTCACATAGCCTTTGCCAATAAAGTTTCCAAACTTGGAAATTACAACTTTATTTGACTCAAATACTAACTTATAACCATCTTGACATAACAAGGAAACACTAATCAGATTCCTGTTTATTGTTGGAGCATGCTGCACGTTCTTCAAATGGACAGTCTTCCCTGAAGTGAGCTTCAGTTCGACCGTACCAAAACCAAGAACAGAAGCAACTGATCTGTTTCCCATCAAGATGGTGGAAGACCGCATTCCCTGGTAAGAAGAAAATAAAGACAAATCAGGACACACATGAACATTGGCACCTGTATCAACCCACCAATATTTGGATTGTACAGCTGAAAAAACAAATGGTAAATTACCATACCCAGAAGGATCGGCTTCACTGCCGTTGTTTTTGCCAATAGTCACATTCACAACCTTCTTTTGCTGTTCATCATCTTTGATTTTGCGGTAGTGGCAATCTTTTGCAATATGCCCTTCTTTGCCACACACAAAACATGCCTTGTTGTCTTTCTCATTTTTCTTCTTTTTGAAGTTAGTAGTTTTCTTGGCTTTACCACCAGTTTGCATCTTACCCTTGTTGTTATTTTAGTGATTGGCCTTTTTGTGCATCATGTTTGCACTAGCACCATTCTCTGCTGCATGAGACGTGTCAGGAGCGTCTTTTGCCCTTGCTTTTTCCTCCACATCGAGGGATATAATCAGATTCTTAGTAGAGATAGCTTCCCTCTTGTGTTTCAGGCTTGTGGTGAAATCCCTCCATGAAGCAGGGAGTTTGGCAATAATGCATGCTGCCACAAATCTGTCAGGCAAGACACATCTCAAACTTGCAATCTCTTTGGCCAGCAGCTGTATCTCGTGAGCTTGGGCAACAACAGATTTTGCAGCACCAATGCTGAAATCGAAGAATTGCTCACAAGTGTACAGCAAGCAACCAGCTTCAGAGATGACATATTTGCGCTCTAGTGCATCCCACAGCTCTGTGGGGTCTGTGTAATTCATATACACATCATAGAGATTATCAGCCAAAAGGGTTAGGGTGCAGCCAAGTACGGAGTCACGCGCCGTTGGATATGTGGCAGTCTGGTCAACCGTGAATGGCATTACTGTGTGAATCACCCACCACAGTCCAATCGCCATAAGCCAAGATTTGACTTTAGTATGCCATCTACGGAAATTTTCGCCACCTCCAAACCTCTCAGGTTTCTGGAATGTTGGAAATTGTGTATTATTCTAAATCCAGATTCTAAAGTGAGGCCAATTTCATAAGTATTCAAAACTGCAATGCGTACTCTACAGAGCAGTAGGTAGATCGACACAACAAAGACTAATAAAAACATATGAACTCACTTTGTGTTCATCGATGTAGCAGCGCATATCGATGTCAAAAATAGCTCCGAGCGGTCGCGCAGATGCGCTGCCCAAAAACCTTATTGCCGCCCCTCGTGTAGGCTTCACGACGACAATGATTCGGAGATACTGCTCACCCTTCTCCTTGGTGCACACATAGGAAGAGGGTTGGTGAAGTTTTGGCAGCTCAAACACCACAGCACAACTTTCCAAAAGGAAGACGAATAGATGGAAGATAATATTATGTGTATTCCAAATCTGAATGTCTTCAGGGTCTGATATAGGCACGGCTGCCCTCTAGGAGTCGTTTCCTTATTAATGGCGTCCACTAATTGCTGGTCAATTAATGGCGTTTATGGCAATAAAGCGTGCACTAATTCTCTATTAGTGTAGAACGGTTTGAATTTCGTAAAGGATACAGGTGGAAAAAATACTCAATGCAGTCACGCCATGGTCGCGTGTCGCAAGTCACAAGTCACAAGTCACACGGACTAACACACGAAAAATCGCGGAAACGCGCGCACGCGTGCGTGTGAGTACATATAGTCAGGCCCCTCATTATTGCTTTCTCTATTTAGCCATAGGTATGAGGGCTACTATATATGTTGGTTTGCACCACCTTGCACTAGCAGTATGGGACTATAACCAACAGCCACATTGCTTTGGAATTTCAGCTGAATGGGCCACACTCAAATGGGCCAAATTCCAACAGGGCACTCCTCCTAAGTAATCCAATGTCACATATCCTATAGAGGTAACAATCATCACATACCAACCTCTCAAAGATGAGCTTCTTTGTTTTCACCTCATGGTAAATATCCCGTTTCGATGTCCGAATACAAGGGGTTGGAGTCTGTCACAACACATCATAACATAGGAAATCACTAATGGGTTCGTCCATCACGTTAGTGATTTCCATCTATGATTGACGACAAATTCTCTATTCCTTCCTTATTTCTTTTCAGGGTCCAATTCTTAGATTAAGAGAATGTACCTAAATAGGCTATGTTTAATTCCTTTCTTAGCGATCAAAACTTTTTAGCATGATCTATGGATTTTGCTCTAACCAGGTAAAGCTTAAACTTATTGACAGTAAAAACAACTGCTAGGAGATCTTTCTCACTTGTGGCATGGTTGAAATATGCTTCTTTCAGAGTTTTGATAGTATAGCCTATTGTGTGATGCCTTTTATCTTGGGTAGGCAAGAGTCACCCAAGTGGAAAGATCATTAGCATCACACACGATTTTGCATAGCAGCATCCAATCAGAGATTGAATGATTAGAGCTGTGGTGAGTGCCTTTTTGAGGATGTAAAAAGATTTGTGAAACTCATTATCAAAATATGATTAGAGGTGAAACCATTGAACAATCTTAATTTTAGCCTTGCTCGCATCCATAGATTGGTATTTTTGCCAATTGAGAACCATGTCCTTTTGTTGCCATCTTTGTAAGACCTTGTATAAACTCTCAAAGACAATGATCACAAATGTGTCATGTATTGTGAGGAACCGTCCAAAATGAATCAATGTTAGACGCATAAGCTCGCTGTCCATAAATAGCACACGAGCTAGAAGTGCGACCAACATTAAATCCAACTCTGGTAGCCCCCCGATATGCTCTTAATCATCCCGGGATCACAACATATTGGTCCACAACATTGCACACATCACAAGCACACAAATAAACCACAAATTCGAAAATATTACAGGTTTAAAGTGTGCATACAAGTAGTGACAAGTGCTGAAATTTTATACAAAATAGTGAGCAATGTTGCATTGAAGTTTCCTAAGCTTCTGAGGATAACATTGTCCATAAAGGGGCCAGGTTGAGATTCGAGACAGCAAAATAAAAAGCCCTGCACAGAGGAAGTCGATGTTTAAAAACAACAAAAGTCCAGCGATGCGTGCCCACAACACCACCGGCAACGTCAAGTAAAAAATCAGCATTTTACTCCTCCCCATCGCCGGACTTGGCAGGAAAGAAGTAACCAAACACCGTACGGTGCTCACCTGCAAAACTTCAACATAACAAACATGAGTACGAAGGTACTCGCAAGACTTACACATATGGTATATATGGCCCGACTCCAAGGATTATGAATATGGCAGTAGCAATGGGGTAATGCATAGTCAAAGACATAATTTGCAAAAAAGCAGAAATTATTAATGCAATAAGCATATAAGCATGAAGCAAAAAGACTCATGGGCGACTCACATATACACCCCTACCTACTGCAGCAGGTAACCATTTGTAACCATGTGTGAAACAACAACCATTTCAGCTCAATAACAGCACCCATACACCCTCATTTCCATTCATTGTTATGTTTCAATCACTACGATGATGCTCAATGAACACTAAGATTGATCATGACCGAGATCATGGCGATTCGAACCGATTATACACCCTGCATGGGAGTCCCAATGTACTTACACGACTCGAGGACCACACAACCCATGCGACCCACTAAAGCCACAAAAGGGGATACTCATGTCAACCTTTTTCACACCTGTTCCCGCATGGTTGGACAATCTTCAACACAAGGAGTACTATGATCCTGCAGACCAATAGTCATTCGTGCGTGTCAAACAAGTAATGAAGTCATGGCCCAAACACCGGTACAAAGTGAGATATTCATCTTGCCATACCATTATTTTTGGCATGTGGTTAGAATGGGAAGTGCTTAGGACAACGAGAACAACGTACGTTCCTTAACTAACCAAGAGGGGCTATATCCTAGTCCCCTCTCAGTCCACAAGTTCATCATCTTTCTTATTTTATCCCATATCCAAGTACATTAAATCCTAACTTGAGAATGGTGGTGACCTTGCCACTAATTCGACTTCTACCGGTCTAAGTAGGGCTAAGCATGACACTTTGCAAATTAAAAAAATCAACCCAATCTGTCGCATGACATAACTCAACAAGTACTGGATATAATCAAGACTCACCATGTCCTACACCTAGTGCCCAACAATGCACATACAATAATTCTAAGTTCATTCATCAATTTTATAAAAATAATAGGTTCAAGATGCATAAATGCTTGCCTTCAGTCTCTGGAGAATACTTTGCAGGATTAGTGCTGACACAACTGGTCTCCCAAGCTGCACCTGTGTCACTCTCCAATGGTTCGTTCGCTAAACAAAGAAATATGCACCATATGAGAATGAGTGCCATGATGTGATGCATAATGCAGCTTGTATGAAACTTTGCAGTATGATAGATGATAACGTCATGAAGACAATGCAAAAAGAATCACTAAATTTTGACATTCCTAGCTCAGTTTATTAACAAAACATTGATGCTCTGTCTAGAATCAGGCAGATCGGGTGCGTTCGTACATGTGAAGCTCGAATTTTTAAAATGCCTTGCTGGACCAGTGGTCATTTTTACTTGATAACGGATGTTAAAGTTGATGTTTGGCTTTGGTACCACTTTGGTTTGAGCTCTATTTAATTAATTATAATTTCTGCAAGTTTCATTAACATAAACAAGATAAATGTGGAAAGGGTGTTTATACCGCGCGAATAATGCTGAAACTTTGCAGGCGCATTATATATCCATAAGCAGTGTTTTTTAGCACAAGTTTCATCATTCTATCATTCATACATCTGACATGAGAAAAATAACAATTTTCAGCCCAATGGTGGTTATCCCGTTTAATAGAAGAGCAACTGCAGCTAGCACTTCTAATGATTGATGTGAAGCATAAGGAAGCTCTCAAAACAAGATCTACAATTTAAGCACTTTTATTTCACTCATTGTCATTTTAACCATGAAAATCACAAGAAGTCACATATCTTGCAATTTTACATAAACAAGGGCTGCAAAGATGTCTTATAAATTACATACAGAGGCTGAAACCTATATTAAAGATCACAATACCACATGATCTAAAATACTTAGTTAAATGCATAAACAATTCATAGGCAAAAGAATTTTTCTATGGCAAATGTGAGGCTGAACATGAGGTGCAGAATTGTTTCCATGTGTAGATCTATTTCTTAGGGATCCGTTGAAGTTTATTTCATATTTTTCATAGCAGTAACCAATCTTACATGAACTCTACATCTTGTATGCAGTTTTATAACGAAAATAAAATTTTAGAGAAAGAGAAGCAGCATATTTTCCGCAACCCCTAGCTATGAAGCTCAAGGAGGAGAGCTGCAATGGAGATGGCAGTGGGAGCGGGGGGAAATAGGACTCAACCAGGAGAAAAGGGGGAAAACGATGAAGGCAGCAATGATAGACATTGGAGACATAAATTCACATGAAAACTGCTCAGATTGATGCAGCAATGGTGATCTTCTAGGGATTTTTGTTGGAGAATAGAGGGAAGAGGAGGACAAAGCTGTGGCAATAAGGTGTGTTGTGAGGAAAGCTGAGAGCAATGCCCTGTGCTAGAGATATTTTTAGCAGTTTTACCCTCACACCAGGCAGGACCAAGAGTGTGGATGACATGTGGGCCTAGCTTGCTTTTCGATTTCCAGATTTTTGAAATTCTTTTCCACAACACTTCTGCTTCTGTATTCCTTCTAAAACAGAAGTTATACTTCTCAACAAATTACGAAATTTTTTGTGGGCCTATATAAGGTCATAAGGAACAACTTTTGTTTTTTGACTTCTTCAGATTCTTTATAGAATTGAAACTAAAAATCTGGTAAGACAGATTGTTTTGAAACCTTGTTGGATTTTTATGTGTTGGAAACTTCTTTATAAAATCTTCAGAAATTGACCTAAATTATACTAAAGGAAGTAGAATACAATTTTTTTGTTTGGTTACATTTTAGTATATATTATATGGGTTTCTTCATAAGGCTTTACATGTCAAATACTTTACTATAAATCTGAGTTTGAACCGTATCCATTTGCTTATTCAAAATTGATATTGACGCTCTTTTATTCTAAGATTGAGCTGCTGAATAATTTAAGAAATTGGGGTGTGACAAGCCTCCCCCTTAAAAGAATCTCGTCCTGAGATTCAGAGACAAGGAGAAAAGATAAGACCGCCAACAAGATGAGAAATGTAGTTTCAAACATAATAGTGAGGGAGCAGCAAGTGAGTGGAGCAACATTCACTTACATTCTAGAGAAAATATCAGGATATTCCGCACAGAAATCATGCTCACGTTCCCAAGTTGCTTCATCTTCTGAATGGTTGTTCCATTGAACCTTGACGAACTTGATCAAATGATTTTGTAACTTGTGCTCTGCTTTATCAATAATACGCAGAGGGTATTCCTCATATGAGAGGTCCGGTTGAAGGTTCACTTGACACTACTACAATAAGCCTCATCGCAGGCGGCTCCAAACGCATTATCACACGCAGTTTCTAAAACAGCCTGAAACAAAGAGCCTGTGATAATTTGTAATTTCACAAGCGGAGAAGTGAAACCATCTGTGAAGACATATTATCACAGGCGGTTCTTTACTTAGGCTAGCCGTCTGTGAAGATATATTATCACAGGCGGGTCTTGCAACATATATAACCACCTATGATAATTGTGTTATCACAGGCGGATCTTTACCTACGACAAGCCGCCTGTGAAGACAATTAATCGCAGCCGGTTTGTACCATAACACTAACCGCCTATGATAATTAGGTTATCACAAATGGTTCTTTACCTATATCTAGCCGCCTATGATAATGATATTTCACAGGCTGGTCTAGCCGTAGGTAAATAACAACCTATGATAAGGTATACCCTATGCAATACTACCTACTGTTATTTCTAATTTCCAGGTCAATTCTATATAATAACAGAAGTCAACAATATCATCACAGAAGTAAACAATATAATCACAGAAGTCATCTCACAGAAGTCAATTTCACTAAAACAATATACATATGTACAAGTTACACATACAAGTCATCTCATAGTTTACAAGTTTCACTAAAAACTGTTTCTATTGACATAGTCACAATGTTCTGACACATAAGCTATTGCATCATTCTCATCAAAGAACTCCCCTCTTTTGTGCAAAGCACGAATTGACACAGTTCAACAACAATCTTGTCGGCTCCTCCACCAAGCATACTTCTACAAACCGGTCATTCTTCATTCACATTCTTCGTGTGCTGCAATGAAACACATAACAAGGTTTAGAATGTGTTGCTTTGAATAATCTCAAAGTATAGATCCAAGTGAGAGTATACAAGAATTTATTTGGTATTTTTGGAACAGTTGTACTATGAGCAATTGAATTTTGAAGTTGGAATCAAAATCTGAAAATAACGAAACTCAAAAGTAAGAAAATAAGATATCGACATTAAGGATAACTTACATCCTCACGATTCACTCTATATTCGTTGGCGGTACGAAGATGCTCGCATACATAATACCCGCATAAGAAACTCCCAACAGGCTGCTTCGGACAAGCATAATATGTTTTAATGTCCAATGCATTCGTATTAGGTCTCTGACCGCCAAGCCGTTCCGCGTAAAACCGCCAAGGGTTGTAATACAACAAATGTCATATAAAACTTGTGAACACATTCTAAATGTGTGTAAATTAAAAGTATCAAATAAACATACAGTTTCAAAATGGAAAGGAAATCTTTATAACAATCTGGTGGGTAATCGGTTGAGTCCAAGACTACTACCAAACCCTGCGTTGGCTTGATGAAGATCATTATGTAGTGATTACTACACACATACAAACACACGTGTTAACAATTAGCAATAATTGTTATTTCAATTTCATGTGTCAAACTTATTCGAAGTGGTATGGAGCCTTTACGAGGTCCTTGTCGTCTTTGACAAACTTAAACATTGCATGTCCTATGTAAGCTACAACTTTTGTCCTTCTATTCGTCTTAAGTTTTGAGATTGATTTTTCAAATTATTTTTTTTCATGTGCTTGAACTGTATTGAGTCTCGATCTGCCTTGATGTCGAATAGCGTCTTTGCAATCCATGTAGGGTCAAGGATACCTGTCTTGTGTTTCATCTTTTCATTATCCATGTATTGCATCCTATTGAAGAAGTCCAGAATTTTTATAATCTCATGAAATGTGTATGAGTGTAGTAAGAAAAGCAAATGCAAAATATTGGAGGCACTTACAAGCAACAGACGAGTAGCATGTTGATTTTGAGCATGCCCGATGGAAAAGGGTATGCAGCTCTTCAAATAAAATGACTCGTTTATCTGCTCTAGTGCTCCAAAATCCATCTTTTGGAACACGAAATGTGATGCAAGAAAGATCATATTTTGTGCTGGCAGTGATGTACCACTCGTGCATTCTTTTGAGAGGGGCAAGTTGTTTGCTAAGTTGTACGGATGTCATGAACGACTATTCTCAAATTTAGGAGGAACATCTTCAAGCTTGTATATTGGAATTCCTGGTTTAACTAAAGTCGTCTGCCGATTATACATGACACCGTCTTCTTCCTACTCCTCGATATCTTCTAATGCTGTCTCATGAGAAGAACGAGATGCACTCGATTTTCTAATATTTTCCTTCATATTTCGAATACTTTGACACTTCTGATGAAGGTTTCTTAATTTCGTATGAGCTAACTTTGATAGGCACTGATGATCGAGGAGTAGTCGTCGGAAGTTGGACACTGGCTTGTTGTTGAACCTGTTGTTCAACTGATTACTCTTTACTCCTAGCAGCTGGCTCTAGTACTACATCAAACTGTTGCTCAACTGGTTGCTCTTTACTAGCAACAGCTTGCTCTGGTACTGCTTGAAGCTGTTGTCCAACTTGTTGCTCTTGGTTATCTTTACTAGAAAGGTTACTATCACCTTGTTGAGACATAGGGGGAGTGGATCTTCCTGGACTAGGAGTAGATCTTCCTGGACTTTCGCCTTAGAAGATGGGGTTGCAGTATTTTGAGATGTGATGGGGCTAGAAATTGGCTCATCATCCAACACGATATTGTGTTGTTGCCAAAGGATTATTTGGTTGTTAGCATGCCCCAGAGTCACAATCCCCTCATGTGTGATGTGGTATATTTCATAATCTTCATAATCATTATCAATGATCTGAAGAACTTGCTCCACACCATAATACAACGGAAGTGGATTGTCGTTGAAGTCGCGATCAGGCTTTGCCATAGCAGTGGCAACCTGTTTGGTTTTGTTCCCTGCTCTGCCGATCGGGACAAGAAGATGACAAGATTTGTCCTTAGCAATAACATCGACAGTGAATTTATGGGTTGAACCTGAGCCTGGCACAGAACCTACGCTGCTAGGGTAGGAAGTTGGAGATACCAATTGCTCCTTTGGCACGGAAACCATCACTGTACTCGGTGCCACTAATTGTCCCGATTGTCTAAGTTGCTCCATTATTTCTTGCACATTTTCCTTGACCTTTTGAGCAATCATTTCATCAAGTGTTTTCTTGAACTTCTCACATCTTCTATATGTCTCTTTATCTTTCGAGGAACCATCTAGCCAAGACATTTGAGAAGAGATTGCTCGAACCCGTCCACGGTGTTTAGGGTTTCCTAGGATAGCGAAAAGTTGGTCATTCTCCCTCTTCGGCTTGAAGAGACCCTTCTGTTGCTTTTCAATTACTTCTTTCATTTTTCCCTCTACTTCATTCATAGAGTCAGGCTTTTCAAGTTTACCCTCACTGGTCAAACCTGACCGAGCAAAGACCCACCACTGAGTTCTCTCATCACAGCCTTCTAACGGGTGAGGATTGCCCTTACCGGTAATTTTGTCTAATATCTTATTTGATTTCTGGACATTGGGGGCATATCCGGCAGACCCCAAGCGATGATGGTATTTGTTCTTTTTGGCAAGCTCTGATCTAGCTGCCCTTAGGGCTTTAGCATCAGGTATGGTCTTTTGACGAACAAATTCTTGCCACTGAGCTTGTGTGATTTTTCCCATCTTCCTCGGGCTAGGGACCTTATCGGCCTTAACATAAGCATTCATTCCACTCTTCCAGCCACGGAACTTCTTACCGCAAGGGACCAATGTTGCTTTCTTTACAGCTTCGTCTGTGCCTTTCGGGAACTTGAATTGTTTCTTTATCCTTTCCCACAACTCATTCTTGGTCTCCTCGGGTAATTTTCTCGAATTCTCGGTTGTGATCAGCACGAGCTCTCTAACAAGAAAACCGCATGCATTTCGACACTTGGTAACTAAATCCAATAGTTCTTGGGGAAGTCCACCTGGTCCGACCCTTGTTATGTACATCATGTGGTCCAATGGACCCTTATTGGGACCTCGTTGCCCTTGTTTCCGCTTGAGTGAACCTGAGGATTCATCCATTGGAGAACCTTTTGCGATTTTAGGAGCCAAAGTCACTTCGTTGTCTTCGCGATTAATCTAGGTAGAAAAGAATTATAAGACTTCGTATACTTGACAACCAACATTAACTTAAACTGTTGAAGTTAAGATTCGTAATCCATACCTCGTCGGCAGGATCATATTCCGGATCGAGATCCTCTGAAGTCTTTCTAATTTTTATATTCGAAGAAAGATTCGATGGACTGTGAAAGGAGCCTGAACTGCTAGAGTCACTAAACTTCATATTGTCTTCTTTATTGTTACTACCAGCACCAGTCTTCTTAGCGCTTCCCATGCTAGAACTAATAAGACAAAAAAATATAATCAATGACATATTAACTCTACATGAAGTGTTGCATGAAGAAAAAGATGGAAGCATTCTAGGGTTTGACAAGGCATTCTAGGGTTTAAGGTGACTGACCAAGGTGATTGACCAAGTTCCATTCTAGGGTTTGAGGCGACTGATGGTGTCTAAGTGATTTCGCCCTGGTTAGGTTTTTCCAACACAGATAAAATCAAAAAAATCTCTTGATCAATCAATCAAAGCCAAAAGATAAAATGAAACACAAGAAATTATTATATACCAGTGTGATCAGAAGAAGTTTATCGAATCACATAATTATTTTGGCATAGAAACCTATTGACAGTATTCGGCAAGCAAGAAAAGGTCCTATTGTATATTAAATAGGAGAATTAAAGTCACATTAATCCCACCGCCAATCTATGGCATACAGATTTATGGCATACAAATTTGGTATTACTATCATATCATATCAGGGCTCAAAACTAAAATTACATATTACATTTGTTTGTTCCGCCAATCCTTTATTATTAATCTACTCTGCACCTCAATCCATGATCTACAACTAATGTGAATAAATCATGATGATGAACAATAGGAAAACAATGCACATTGAATGTTTCACAACACGTAAAGTGCATGAATCAACATGCTTGTATATACATTGTACTACTACTACTACTACTGACAATTCGTCTTAACGACATGCAAAGGCAACCAGAGGGAGTGTTAATAGCAGCCATGAGCAGGAGGAAACAAACACAAAATTCTTTAAAACAAGCGTAACTTGCAGCTGCAATGTTCTTCCAAATTTCATAAATCCTTAACCCATAAAAATACTCCACCTATTATTCAAATCCAGAGAGCTATAGCATGCACAAAAGTACTTCGTAATTCGCTGAATTATGTACAGCAGCGCCATGGTAATGGTGAAATCAGGAGAATTGTAATAACAAAGGTGCAGGAAACTAATTCAGGGGCAGGACAACAAGAAATTGTACCTAACCAAAAACTACCAGCATAGTTTATCATGTTCGAACCCCAATACTACGACCGTGATTTGGCACCAAAACACGATCGACAAACTGCGTCCAGTACATGGAACCAAACGAATGCGTCAGAGGTGTTGTGCGTTAACGCTGTGGTCCACCACCACCAGAATGCCTACCCTTTTCGAATTCCCGAACCCTAACCAAGAAAATCTATGCAAGGCACCATTTGACTCGGCCGGCGGCAAGGGCGAGGAGGGAGGCGACACCGGGACGGAGGAGGGAAGGTCGAAGGGTTTAGGGTTTACCCTGAAGCTCAGCGGCGACAACGAGGGCAAAGCTCGGCGTACCTGGAAGTGGCAAGGGCGAAGCAAACGGACAATGGTGAAGCTCAGCAGCGACGGAGAAGCTCGGCGGCAAGAGCAGCGAAGACTTGGCGGCAAACAAAATTTTGGCAGCCTGACGGCGTCTAAGAGATTTCGCTTGGGTTAGGTTTTTCCAACGCAGTCGAGGGCTATATATAGACTCCTATCTTCGCAGGTGGTTATTAAGAACCAACCACCTGAGAAGATGATTATCTCAGGCGGTTGGCACTTAATAACCGTCTGAAAAGATTTACTTATCCCAGGCGATTGGTAAGTAATAACCGTCTGAGATAATCTTTTTCTCAGGTGGTTATTCAGTACCAACCGTCTGAGAAGAACTTTATGTAAGCTTAATTAATATTCTTGACTAAATGTGGGGCCTTTCAAAAGCCCAAATTCCACTTTCTTGTAATATGATTGAGCATTAAAGGTTACCATTAAATTGCACTTCATAAAGCCTTTGAAATTGGTCAAAACATAAAAAACATATAACAATTGCTATTTGTCATTTTTCTATCTTGATGAATATAATGATTTTTTATTTAGTTTTTCAATGGGCCTTTTTAGTCATCATACCAACCTCTATGAATTTTTTAAGATTTTTTTAAATTTTTTGAATCAATGTGTGTTCAAAATTTGATGAATGCCTCATATGTATATGAGCATTTGGTTATAATGATGGATAATTTGAATTTTGAAATGTTGGAATGCTTTAAAAAGTTTAACAAAATTCATACATGTATAAATAATACAAATATGTTAATACAAACAATTTTTAGTGAAGAATCACTTTTTTTAGGAGATACACAAATGTGAATAATATGTGAGTATAAATTAATTTGATATTTACCAAAACATTACAATGTTAGCTATACAAGTTTTAAAATATTTGGTCTGGGTGATAGATGTTAATTTTTGAAAAATATAGCAGAAAGAATCATCGACTTTAGACTCAATTTGTAGAATCTATACATGTTTGAGTATTTATATTGGAATCTAAATAAAAAAGCAACGGAAACAAAAACGTAAGAACAGGCTCGGCCAATTATCCCAGGCGGTTGGTATGTAATTATCGCCTGAGATAATCTTTTTCCCAGGCGGTTATTCAGTACCAACCGCCTGAGAAGAACTTTATATAAGCTTAACTAATATTCTTGATCACATGTGGGTCCTTTCAAAAGGCCAAATTCCACTCTCTTGTAAGATGATTGAGTATTAAAGGTTACTTTTAAATTTCACATCAGAAATCCTTTTAAATTGGTCAGAACATAAGAAACTATCGGTGTTTGGAACCGGCAAATCTCCCGACACTACTTTTGGTAGATCGAGGAGTTGTAGTTCGGTAATGGGTGTGCAGACATTCAAGAAGGTGAAAGACACCTGTAAACAGGGATTTACGTGGTTCGGGCTGCCTGAGCGTAATACCCTACTCCACGAGGTGTGTTGGTGATGTATTAAGCTCGGGAGTCTAGAAGAAGCTCCAGAAGAAGAAGCTCGTCTAGCTCAGGGTGTTTAGCAGTGGTCTGGAATCGTCCCTTGTGTATCCCCGACCAGTCCTTTTATAGTAAAAGGACTGGTCGTTACAACGTCAGCCTGGCCCGACAGGTGGCCCCGGCAGTTACACACGCTTGATACACAATAAATGGGGTTAATTACCCTTAATAGCATGGTAATGGGCCTTAACAGTGCTGTTATCAGTATTAAGGGCCATCCGATCATGTGTCATTAATATGGTATTAATGAAACTTAATCGGGTCTTGAAGTCTTTGATTGATCCTTGAAGGTCCGAAGCCGTTGGGGGGTCCACCGGCCTGATAGTTGAAGTTGAAGGTCTGGCGGTTGCCACGTGGCAGCAACGGAGCTCATCATCGTGGACGGGTAGGTCCGGTGCTGTTGGACACGTGTCAGTACTGGAGCTTCCCTCTGTCTGGGGTTAGGTCCGGTGGTGCCATATTGGTATTCTGACCGGAGCTTCCCAGGTGTGGGTGATAGCTCCGGTCTTGTGATACACGTGGCGGCCCCGGGACTAACCATGTCGGGGGAGCAGGTCTGGTTACAACTGACATGTGGGGCCTTCGGAGGTCTTCAAATCTGGTATATGGAGTTTCCTTGTGATCTTTGCAATCCCAAGGGGTATCCGGTACGGAGGGTACTGACAGTGGCCCCTGGACTCACCTCCGGGAGAGACCTTTTGTATGAAGTCATTTCGCTGGAGGTGGGTCCATTCTTTGGTTTCTGAACCGTGTCTTCAAGGGTCTTTGGTTATGCCGTTGGCGGTAGTTCATAGTTAAACTTCCGCCGCGTGGCGTATCTTGAAGGCGGCAGGTGAGATCTTAGCGTGCGGATCTCACGCAATTGAGGGTCGCCGGTTCCCGATACGAAAATTGTATCGGTTCTGCGCGCCCTGTCAGGCCGCCGACTTCGGGTTTCCCGCCTTTCATGATGACAACCGTTCGCCTGGGTTACTGGCGTAAGTTGTTGGATGAGAGAGAAAGCATGACACGGACCCTCGACAACCAATCCCGGGCAATATATGTCAGGCCAAGGCTACCAATAGTGCAGCTGATGAACGCCAGGAAAGGCTTTCTGCCATCCACCATAGTCTCGTCAAGCGTCGGGAGGCTCTTGAAGCTCGAGAAAAATGGCTCGAAGATGAAGAGCAGAAATTCCTAGAGCTGTGAGACGACCTCGTGAAGAGGGAGGAGGAGCTTGTCCAAAAGACAGCTCTGGCTGACAAGAGCCTTGAAGAATGCACCAAGAAATTGGATGAGCGTTGCAAGGAGGAGGAGAAGAAAGCTTGGGAGCGAGGGCAGGAACTCTACAAGCAGGAGAATGCCATTGCCGCCCGGGAAAAGAAAGTGCGGGGTTGGGAGAGAGATTTGGTCAAACGCCAGAACGAGATCCACCTCCGGGAGGAAGAGCTCAGCAAGCTCGCAAGGCAAGTTGCTGAAACGATTCAGCAGAATGCCAAAGAGGTGGAGCGTCTTGCTCGGGAGAGCTCGGAGCTGGCGGCGGACAAAAGATCCTTGGCAGAGATGCGTGGTGCAAGGGCTGAGGAGTCCCAACAAGTTTGGGACTTCCTGGGCAAGACCAAAGACGCGCTAACGCCAATGGGATTCAGTCCCGTGCGTCCGGATGATCTGAAGCCAGAGCTGGACCAGACATTGGAGGCGCTGGGTTCAGCAGGCAACAAACTCTCCAAGGTGGGCGATGTCATCACCGACTAATTGTAAACGGAGGGTCAGTCCATGGCGAAGAATGTCGCAGAGTATGTGCTGACATGCTACACCAGTCGGGACCCTCAATTCTCTCAGGACCCGATACTTGAAGGTCCCATCAAAGGAGAGGGTGAAGCTGTCCGAGCCAACGTGTCCGAGGTGGCCCAGAAGGTTGCCCAGTTCTTCCTTAGGGTCTAGGATCGTCTCCCTATAGCTCCCACTTGTACTCTCTCTTCTTCTTCTCCAATTTTGTAATCTCGTGTCTCCAAATGAATGAAATCCAAATTTTTGTGAACTCGAATTTCATTTTTGTCTTCAACACCTTTCTCTCGCTTGGCCCCCTGGTAGATGTACACAATTTGATTGTGAACATGTACTAAGAGGATGTAATAGATGTTGAAGACTTGTGTGCTTCGAACTTGTAGAATGTAAGTCCGAAGTCTTCAATAGTGTAGGCCCCCTGAGGCTGTCAGAGCTTGGTGGCTCCAGCATTGACCATCGCCGGAGCTTAGTGGCTCCGGAGCATCGATGGTTAGTCCTCCGGGGTGTCGGAGCTCTAGCAGCTCCGGTAGTGACCTCCATCAACACATGTTGTGTTAACGTTAGACTCCACTTTAGAGTCTTTCCACCATATTTACGTTGACGACTCGCTTTACCAGAACTGAGTAGCTCCAGAGATGCTCGATGTCAATGTTTGAACATTGACCACAAACCACCTAGAGGGTGTCATAGCTTATTTATTTTTCCTGCACACTGAAGTCAAGAAAAATAGTAAAATCTGTTTCCTATCTACAACTTCATTGCGACTTACTGTTCCCGAGAAATTTTTAGGTCGAGCACAATCCTAAATACAATCAAGAGCACCGTCTTGCTCCCTTCGGGTCTGACTGTTTCTGGACTTGCCTTACTTTGACCTGCAGGGGTGTAGGTCGAGTGGCGTACTTAGGGTGCAGGACCAGGCTAAGTCGATAGCACACTCCAGCCCTAGATTGGCTTGGCGGCATTCAGACAAGTAGGCCATCAACAATGTTTGAACCCGTAAGGATAGACAATGCAACTCGAATTGTACATGAACTGGTCGAGCTAAAGTTTCTTAAGAATTGCACAAGTTTGTTATAGACAAGAAAGAGAAAAATAAAAAATATTGAGCCTGTACAAAGTAAATACACGTGGAGTCTGTTTTCACACAATGATGTCTTTCATTATAGGTTCGAGGTACAGGGGAAACAAGTACACTCTTAGGGTATGAAACCAAGCTAAGTGTGTTTCGTTTCTCGTTTGACCCAAGGTAGCTAGCTACACTTTTAGTTCTGAGACTGTGACAAGTGTTGCATGGGCGTTGCGGACCTAGCAGTGTAGGTCCGGCTGCCCTCCCAGAGGAGCTACCTGACTCTGTACAATGACTCTATAACATACACAATATGTAATTACAGACTCACCTCCGTGATACTAAGCGTAGAACTTACGGAGGTGCTCAATGTTCCAAGGATTTGGGAGAGGTGTCCCATCCTCTGTTGCCAAGTGAACGCATCCGGGACGGGATACTTTGATCACTCGGAAGGGTCCCTCCCAGCTGGGGGAGAGATTGTTTAACCCTTCTCTGGATTGTATTCTTTGCAGCACCAGATTGCCTTCCTCGAGCTGTCGGCTGTGAACATGCCGTTGGTGATAGCGCCGAAGAGCTTGGCGGTATCGGGCATTCCGAACAGCTGCTCGACACCTTCCCTCTTCAAGGAGGTCAAGGTCTTCACGCCGGAGCTTGTCCTGCGTGGCTTCGTCGGAGGTCCAGACTCGGAGCGACCCCAAGGTGATTTCAGGAGGAAGGACTGCTTCAGCTCCGTACACCAGGAAGAAGGGTGTCTCTCCAGTTGACCGGTTTGGAGTAGTCCTGTTGGGCCATAAAGTGGGCGGAAGCTCTTCAATACAGTTGGCTCCATGCTTTTTCAGGCGCTCATATGTGCGCGTCTTGAGTCCTTTTAGGATTTCTGCATTTGCCCTCTCGGCTTGGCCATTGCTTGCCGGATGAGCTACAGAGGCGTAGCTGACTTGGATGCTCAGGTCTTCGCAGTATCCTTGGAAAGCAGAGCTTGTGAATTTGGTCCCATTATCTGTTATGATTTTGTTCGGGACTCCAAATCTGCATACTATGGACTGCAAGAAATTGATAGCTGATTGCTTGTTTATTATCACAACTGGAGTTGCTTCCGGGCATTTGGTAAACTTGTCGATGGTGACATACAGGAACTTGTAACCTCCGACGGCTCTTGGGAAAGGTCCCAAGATGTCCATCCCCCACATGGTGAAAGGCCATGTAGGAGGTATCATTTGTAGAGGTTGAGCCAGTGTATGAATTTGCTTTGCATGGAACTGGCATGCTTTGCATTTCTTCACCAGCTCAGTTGCATCCTGGAGTGCTGTAGGCCAGTAGAAGCCATGCCGGAAGGCTTTACCGACCAGCATGCGGGAAGACGCGTGGTTCCCACACTCGCCTCCATGGATTTCTGCGAGGAGCTCGCAGCCTTCTTCCCTTGTGATGCACCGCATTTGGACGCCGTTGGCACCGCGCCGGTAGAGATCCCCTTCTACCAATGTGTATCTTTTAGCCAATCTGACTATCTGGTCAGTGGATACATCATCGTCAGGAATGATATTGTCTTTCAAGTAGCTCCAGATCTCCGAGATCCATGCATCGGAGCTTGCTTGAGCATTTGAGTCTTGCGTGCTGGGTTGCTCGGAGCTTCCTGCAGCACCTACGACCCTTGATGGCTGCCATGGTAACAGGGCCATCGGGACCGCCAGCTTTTGGATGCTGGTCTCGCCCCCTTCGCTCAGTTTGGCAGGCTTGGCTATGGGTTTTGACAACCTCCAAACGAAGGTTCTGTCAGGAGCCGGAGCTTCGATTGATGCTTTCGTCGAGAGTTCGTCAGCTTCAGCGTTATGGACATGCTGGACATGGTGGAGATCCAGGACATTGAAGTCCTTCTGAAGCCTCTGGACTTCAAGGAGATAAGCAGCTAATTGAGGATTGTTACAGGAGCATTCACCCTTCACCTGTTTAATGATGAGCTGCGAATCTCCCTTGACCAACAGCTGCTTGACACCGTATGATAGTGCCACCTTTAATCCACAAATGAGTGCTTCATACTCCGCCATGTTGTTGGTTGCCTTGAAGTCAAGGTGGACCATGTATTTTACCTTCTCCCCAGTTGGAGCGGGGAGAAGGACTCCAACTCCGGCCCCCTGCTTTTGCATGGAGCCGTCGAAGTAGAGCATCTAATGAGGTTCGGTGAAGACCGGAGCCTTAAGTTCCGACTTCTGCTCACTAGGGCCCCCAGGATTTGATGGAGAGGGAGTCCATTCCGCCACAAAATCTTCCAATGCGTGACTCTTGATCACTTGCCTTGGGATGAATTCATGATCAAATTCGGCCAATTCCGCTGCCCACTTTGCAATGTTCCTAGTAGAGTTGGGACTATGCAAGATCACACGCAGTGGGTAAGAGGTCACCACTGATATCTTGTGAGCTTGGAAGTAGTGGCGAAGCTTCCTGGAGGCGATGAGAACTGCATAGAGCAGCTTGTGTACCTCTAGGTATCGAGTCTTGGCATCATGTAGTACTTTGCTGATGAAGTACACTGGGCGTTGGACTGTCCGGACCCTCCCGGAGGGGCCTGGAGCTTCCTCCACATCGACCCGTACCCTCTCGGAGGGGTCCAGACCTGCTTCGGGGACCTCCGGGTTCCTGCTAGAGGAACCCAGAGCTTCTGTTGAAGTGACCCGGATCCTCCCAGAAGGGTCCAAGTCTTCTGGGATAACTCCCTGTTGATCCAAGTCTGGGGGCTGGGACCCAGACTCTCTTTCAGGAACCTCTGGACCCTCCCGGAGTGGTCTGGATTCCTGAGCTTGTGATGGTTCTGGTCTCTCCGCGACCAGGACCATGCTGACAACCTCGTCGGTTGCTGAAATGTAAAGCAATAAGGGCTCACCAGGGTTCGGAGCTACCAAGGTTGGTAGAGTGGTGAGGAGCTGCTTTAGCTCTTGGAACGCCTTTTTTGCTTCTTTAGACCATTGAAATGGTCCGGACTTCCTCAATAGCTTGAAGAAGGGTAGTGCCCGTTCCGCCAGTCTTGACATGAACCAGCCGAGGGCGGCTAGACATCCAGTCAGTTTATGGACATCTTTGATGCGGGCTGGTGGCCGCATCTCCTCTATAGCCTTAATCTTCGCTTGATTTGCCTCTATGCCCCGGTGGTTTACCAGGAAACCAAGAAGCTTTCCGGAGCTAACCCTGAAGACGCACTTGTCTGGGTTCAGCTTCGTGCGGGTGACCCGCAGCTTATCGAAGACAGCTTGCAAGGTGTCAAGGAGTGACTCCTTATCCTTGATCTTGACTATGATGTCATCAACATACACTTCCACTACGTCTCTGATGAGCTCTCCAAAGGTTTTGTACATAGCTCGTACAATGTTGAAGCTGTATTCTTGAGACCAAATGGCATGGTTGTATAACAGTATGATCCATCTACTGTGATATAAGAAGTATGTTCTTCATCTTCCCTAGACATTCTGATTTGATGGTACCTAGAATATGCGTCTAGGAAACACAGTAATTCACACCCGGAGGTGGAATCCACTATCTGATCTATTCTAGGTAGTGGGAATGGATCTTTTGGGCATGCCTTATTTAGTGTTGTGTAGTCGATACACATCTGAAGCTTCCCGTCGGCCATAGGTACAACGACTGAGTTTGTCAGCCATTTTGGATGGAAGACTTCTCGTATGAATCTAGCTTCGAGCAACTTATTCACTTCTTGTCGTATGAAGTTCTGTCACTCTACGGATTGCTTCTGAGACTTCTGATGTATAGGCCAAGCATCAGGATAGATCTTCAGATTATGCTCGATCACTTCCCTAGGGATCCCAGGCATTTGTGACGGTTGCCAGGAAAACACGTCAACGTTAGCCCGGAGGAAAGTGGTGAGCGCGAGTTCCTATTTGTCAATCAGACCTCCCGATATACGAGTGGTCTGAGCAGCATCGGAACTGTCGGTACCCTCCGTACCGGATACCCTTGGGATTGCAAAGATCACAAGGAAACTCGCTATAGCAGATTTGAAGACCTCCGAAGGCCCCACATGTGAGGTGTAGCCAGACCTGCTCCCCGACATGGTTAGTCCCGTGGCCGCCACGTGTATCACAAGACCGGAACTATCACCCACACCTGGGAAGCTCCGGTCAGAATACCAATATGGCACCACCGGACCTAACCCCAGACAGAGGAAAGCTCCAGTACTGACACATGTCCAACAACACCGGACCTACCCGTCCACGACGATGAGCTCCGGTGCTGCCACGTGGCAACTGTCGGACCTTCAACTTCAACTATCAGGCTGGTGGACCCCCCAACGGCTCCAGACCTTCAAGGATCAATCAAAGACTTCAAGACCCGATTAAGTGTCATTAATACCATATTAATGACACACGATTGGATGGTCCTTAATACTGGTAACAGCACTATTAAGGCCCATTACCAGGATATTAAGGGTAATTAACCCCATTTATTGTGTATCAAGCGTGTGTAACTGCCGGAGCCACCTGTCAGGCCAGGCTGACGTTGTAACTACAAGTCCTCGTACTATAAAGGACTGGTCAACGATACACGAGGGACGGTTCCAGACCACTGCTGAACACCCTAAGCTAGACGAGCTTCTTCTTCTGGAGCTTCTTCTAGACTCCCGAGCTTAATAAATCACCAACACACCCCGTGGAGTAGGGTATTACGCTCAGGCGGCCCGAACCACGTAAATTCCGGTGTACACGTGTCTTTCACCTTCTTGAATCTCTGCGCGCCCATTACCAAACTACAACTCCTCAATCTACCAAAAGTAGTGTCGGGAGATCTGCCGGTTCCAGACACCAACAGTTGGCGCGCCAGGTAGGGATGCCTGAGATTTCGAGTATGGTGAACTCAGCTGCTGGATCATCCAATGGCAACCCTGCCGTTCAACCCGTTGGAGGCAATCCCTCCAACACGCAGCAACCAGCAGGTGTTGTGGCTCCAGCAGGAGTCATGCCTTCACCACCACCGCCTGCACCAGCATGTCAAGCTGAGCAACGTGACGGTGCATCGGCGTTAGTCACTGCATCGGCAAACAACAACAACCCTGAACACGCGCTTCATGCAGCACGTGCTCTCCTCCAACGGCTACCACTTCCAGGTGCATCCCAGGGTGCAATGGAGCAGTGGAGAGCTGATGTGGAACATCTGGTTGCAGCAGCAGCCGACCGCATCAGCAATCAAGGTCCTCCTCCGTCGGGGTGGGCCCCATCGCAGCGCTGGACTGTGTCTGGCAGACTTGGTCCACATGCTTCCCAGAATAGGACGCGTGCTGCGTCACATCAAGTTATGTCGCTACCCTCTGGGGCATGACGTACTCATACGGTAACCAGGATGTCAACTCATGACCTCCGGGCGGAGCTTGATCGCCATTAGCGTCAACAGGATGGCTGTGTCCATATCGAGCGCGCTCGTGAAAGGCGAGAAGCTCGAGACAGCCCTGCTCCCGAGGGAGTAGGAGGAGGCTGTTCTGCACTGGCCATGCACCTACACATGGTCAGATGGCCACAAAGGTTTCGGCCACACCTGCCGGAGAAGTTTGACGGGACTGTTAACCCCGCTGAGTTTCTCCAAAATTTACACCACCGCAATCCTTGCGGCCAGAGGTAACGAGGCTGTAATGGCCAACTACTTCCCAGTAGCTTTGACTGGGACCGCCAGGTCCTGGTTCATAAGCCTTCCTCACAATTCTATCAATAGTTGGGAGGAATTGTGCCAAAAGTTCACCACTAATTTCGGGAGTTCATACACCTGACCAGGCATCGAACTGGACCTTTTTGCAGTAGCGCAAATGGAGGGAGAATCCCTGCGCTCACTCATCCAGAGGTTCTCCCAGGTATGAAGCACCATTCCTTCTATCTCTAGCACTTCTGTCATCGTGGCATTTAGATAGGGCATGCGAGATAAGAAGATGTTGGAGAAGCTGGCGGTCAAGGAGATCACCGGCGTCACGGAGCTCTTCAGCTTGGCAGACAAGTGCGCCAAAGCTGCGGAGGGCCGTGAGATGCACTCCAAACCACCTACAGAGGATGGAAATAAAGCTCCAAAGGCGAAGCCACTACCCCCGGGGGTGGAAAAAAGAAGAAAAAGTCCAATGGCAAAAAGAAGCTATCGGCCGGCACATCCACAGCTGCAGATGATGCAGCTTCGGGTGGCCGGGGGCCACGCCCTGAGAAACGACCTCGGTCGTCCTCTAAAGATAGTGGCAACTCCAAAATGTGGTGTCCTATCCACAAGTCGAACGTCCACAACTTGGAGGACTGCCGGGAGGTCCAAAACCTTGCTTAGCGCTACCACAAGCACCGGGAAGAAGTTCCTTTCTGTCAGAGGGAAGGAAAGCAGAAAGTCGACGAAGCTCTGGCTGAAGAGGAGTCGGGCTTCCAGGACCCTAAAAAGGTCCTGAAGGCTATGTACACCTCCGTCGACGATGACTACGACGTCTCCGACAATGAGCGTCGAAAGACCATGAACACCATCTTTGGTGGTTCATGGGACATCACCTCCCGCCGTATCCTCAAGACCATGCGGCGAGACATGGCCTCAGTAGCTCCTACAGCCAGGGCGGAACCTCATCAGAAGTGGATGGACACTACCATCACTTTTGATGCTTTGGACTACCCTCGGAACATGATCGGAGCTGGCCAGCTACCTCTGATGGTATCACCTACCATCAACAACATTCAACTCCACCATGTAATGGTGGACGAAGGTTCAGGGCTGAACCTCATAAGCTTTGAGGCTTTTGTCAAGCTTCAGCTCCGACCTGCGGACCTTCGCCCTTCCTGACCTTTCTCCGGAGTAGGTCCGGGTGCCATAACACCGCTCAGTGCCATTACTCTCCTTGTGACCTTCGTGACTCTGGAGAATTATCGCACTGAGAAGTTGATCTTTGACGTTGCTCAGATCAACTTGCCCTTCAACGCCATTCTGGGCAGGCCTGACTTGTACAAATTCATGGATCCTGCTCATTATGGCTACCTGGTGTTGAAGATGACGACACCAGTTGGCGTTCTCCGGATCCGCGGAGACCGTACTACTGGAGTGACTGCTCTAGAGGAACTCCATGCGCTTGCTACAGCACAGGAGGAAGAATCCAGGCAGGAGCAAGCCCCAAAACCCCCGAGCATTCTTCAGCGAGGCTCAACCTCTGCACCTCCCGTGCAACCAAGCGATGACGCCGACATCCCGTTAAAGTCGTCCAAATCAGTTCCGATGCTGCTCAGACCACTCGTATATAGGGAGGTCTGAATGACAAATAGGAACTCGCGCTCATCACTTTCCTCTGGGCTAACGTCGATGTGTTTGCCTGGCAACCGTCACAAATGCCTGGGATCCCTAGGGAAGTGATCGAGCATAATCTGAAGATCTATCCCGACGCTCGACCCGTACATCAGAAGCCTCAGAAGCAATCCGTAGAGCGACAAAACTTCATTTGAAAAGAAGTGAAGAAGTTGCTCAAAGCTGATTTCATACGAGAAGTCTTCCATCCAAAATGGCTCGCAAATCCAGTCGTTGTACCCAAGGCCGGCGGGAATCTTCGGATGTGTACCGACTACACAACACTAAATAAGGCATGCCCAAAAGATCCATTCCCACTACCTAGAATAGATCAGATAGTGGATTCCACCTCCGGGTGTGAATTACTGTGTTTCCTAGACGCATATTCTGGGTACCATCAAATCAGAATGTCTAGGGAAGATGAAGAACATACTTCTTTTATCACAGTAGATGGATTGTACGATTATACAGCCATGCCATTTGGTCTCAAGAATGCAGCTTCAACATTTGTACGAGCTATGTACAAAACCTTTAGAGAGCTCATCAGAGACGTAGTGGAAGTGTATGTTGATGACATCGTAGTCAATATCAAGGACAAGGAGTCACTCCTTGACACCATGCAAGCTGTCTTCGACAAGCTGCGGGTCACCCGCACGAAGCTGAACCCAGACAAGTGCGTCTTCAGGGTTAGCTCCGGAAAGCTTCTCGGTTTCCTGGTAAACCACCGGGGCATAGAGGCAAATCAGGCGAAGATTAAGGCTATAGAGGAGATGCGGCCACCAGCCCGCATCAAAGATGTCCAGAAACTGACTGGATGTCTAGCCGCCCTCAGCCGGTTCATCTCAAGACTGGCGGAACGGGCGCTACCCTTCTTTAAGATATTGAGGAAGTCCGGACCATTTCAATGGTCTGAAGAAGCAGAAAAGGTGTTCCAAGAGCTAAAGCAGCTCCTCACCACTCTACCAATCCTGGTAGCTCAGAACCCTAGTGAGCCCTTACTGCTTTACATTTCAGCAACCGATGAGGTTGTCAGCATGGTCCTAGTCGCGGAGAGACCAGAACCATCACAAGCTCAGGAATCCAAACCCCTCCGGGAGGGTCCGGAGGTTCCTGAAGGAGAGTCTGGGTCCCAGCCCCAGACATGGATCAACAGGGAGTTATCCCAGAAGACTTGGACCCTTCTAGGAGGATCCGGGTCACTCCAACAGAAGCTCCGGATTCCTCTAGTAGGAACCCGGAGGTCCCCGAAGCAGGTCTGGACCCCTCCGGGAGGGTCCGGGTCGATGTGGAGGAAACTCCGGGCCCCTCCGGGAGGGTTCGAACAGTCCAACGCCCAGTGTACTTCATCAGCGAAGTACTACATGATGCCAAGACTCGATACCTAGAGGTACACAAGCTGTTCTATGCAGTTCTCATCACCTCCAGGAAGCTTCGTCACTACTTCCAAGCTCACAAGATATCAGTGGTGACCTCTTACCCACTACGTGCGATCTTGCATAGTCCCAACTCTACTGGGAACATTGCAAAGTGGGCGGCAAAATTGGCCGAATTCGATCTTGAATTCGTCCCAAGTCAAGCGATCAAGAGTCAAGCATTGGCAGATTTTGTGGCGGAATGGACCTCCTCTCCATCAAATTCTCAGGGCCCTAGTGAGCAGAAGTCGGAACTTAAGGCTCCGGTCTTCACTGAACCTCATTGGACCCTCTACTTCGACGGCTCCATGCAAAAGCAGGGGGCCAGAGCTGGAGTCCTTCTCCTCGCTCCAATCGGGGAGAAGGTAAAATACATGGTCCACCTTGACTTCAAGGCGACCAACAACATGGTGGAGTATAAAGCACTCATTTATGGATTAAAGGTGGGACTATCATACGGTGTCAAGCAGCTGTTGGTCAAGGGAGATTCGCAGCTCATCATTAAACAGGTGAAGGGTGAATGCTCCTGTAACAATCCTCAATTAGCTACTTATGTCCTTGAAGTCCAGAGGCTTCAGAAGGACTTCAAAGTCCTAGATTTCCATCATGTCCAGCGTGTCCTTAACGCTGAAGCTGACGAACTCTCGACGAAAGCATCAACCGGAGCTCCGGCTCCTGACGGAACCTTCGTCCGGAGGTTGTCAAAACCCACAGCTCAGCCTGCCAAACTGAGCGAAGGGGGCGAGACCAGCATCCCGAAGCTGGCGGTCCCGATGGCCCTGTTACCGTGGCAGCCATCAAGGGTCGTAGGTGCTGCAGGAAGTTCCGAGCAACCCAGCATGCAAGACTCAAATGCTCAAACAAGCTCCGATGCATGGATCTCGGAGATCCAAAGCTACTTGAAAGACAATATCCTTCCTAACGATGATGTATTCGCTGACCGGATAGTCAGATTGGCTAAAAGATACACGTTGGTAGAAGGGGATCTCTACCGGCGCAGTGCCAACAGCGTCCTAATGCGGTGCATCACAAGGGAAGAAGGTTGCGATCTCCTCACAGAAATCCATGGAGGCGAGTGTGGGAACCACGCATCTTCCCGCACGCTGGTCAGTAAAGCCTTCCGACATGGCTTCTACTGGCCTATAGCGCTCCAGGATGCAACTGAGCTGGTGAAGAAATGTAAAGCATGCCAGTTCCATGCAAAGCAAATTCATACACCGGCTCAGCCTCTACAAATGATACCTCCTACATGGCCATTCGCCGTGTGGGGGATGGACATCTTGGGACCTTTCCCAAGAGCCGTTGGAGGTTACAAGTTCCTATATGTTGCCATCGACAAGTTTACCAAATGGCCAGAAGCAACGCCAGTTGTGACAATAAACAAGCAATCAGCTATCAATTTCTCGCAGTCCATAGTATGAAGATTTGGAGTCCCGAACAAAATCATAACAGATAATGGGACCCAATTAACAAGCTCTGCTTTCCAAGGGTATTGCGAATACCTCGGCATCCAAGTCAGCTACGCCTCTGTAGCTCATCCGGCAAGCAATGACCAAGCCGAGAGGGCAAATGCAGAAATCCTAAAAGGACTTAAGATGCGCACATATGAGCGCCTGAAAAAGCATGGAGCCAACTGGATTGAAGAGCTTCCACCCACTTTATGGGCCAACAGGACTACTCCAAACCGGTCAACTGGAGAGACACCCTTCTTCCTGGTGTACGGAGCTGAAGCAGTCCTTCCTCCAGAAATCACCTTGGGGTCGCTCCGGGTCCGGACCTTCGACGAAGCCACGCAGGACCAGCTCTGGCGTGAAGACCTTGACCTCCTTGAAGAGAGAAGGTGCCGAGCAGCTGTTCGGAATGCCCGATACCGCCATGCTCTTCGGCGCTATCACCAACGGCACGTTACAGCTGACAGCTCAAGGAAGGCGATCTGGTGCTATGGAGAATACAATCCGGAGAAGGGTTAAAGAAACTCTCTCCCAGCTGGGAGGGACCCTTCCGAGTGATCAAAGTATCCCGTCCCGGATGCGTTCACTTGGCAACCGTGGATGGGACACCTGTCCCAAATCCTTGGAACCTTGAGCACATCCGTAAGTTCTACGCTTAGTATCACGGAGGTGAGTCTGTAATTACATATGGTGAATGTTATAGAGTCATTGTACAGAGTCGGGTAGCTCCACCGGGTGGGCAGCTGGACCTACCCTGTTAGGTCCGCAACGCCCATGCAATACTTGTCACAGTCTCAGAACTAAAAGTGTAGCTAGCTACCTTGGGTCAAACGAGAAACGAAACACACTTAGCCTGGTTCCGTACCCTAAGAGTGTACTTGTTTCCCCTATACCATGGACCTATAATGAAAGACATCATTGTGTTAAAACAGACTCCATGTGCATTTACTTTGTACAGGCTCAATATTTTTTATTTTTCTCTTTCTTGTCTATAACAAAGTTGTGCAATTCTTAAGAAACTTTAGCTCGACCAGTTCATGTACAATTCGAGTTGCATTGTCTGTCCTTCTGGGTTCAAACATTGTTGATGGCCTACATGTCTGAATGCCGCCAAGCCAATCTAGGGCCGGAGTGTGCTATCGACTTAGCCTGGTCCTGCAACCTAAGTACGCCACTCTACCTACACCCCGGCAGGCCGAAGTAAGGCAAGTCCAGAAACAGTCGGACCCGAAGGGAGTAAGACGTGCTCTTGATTGTATTTAGGATTGTGCTCAACCTAAAAATTTCTTGGGAACAGTAAGCCGCAATGAAGTTGTAGATAGGAAACAGATTTTACTATTTTTCTTGACTTCAGTGTGCAGGAAAAATAAATAAGCTATGACACCCTCTAGGCGGGTTGTGGTCAATGTTCAAACATTGACATCGAGCATCTCTGGAGCTACTCAGTTCCGGTAAAGCGAGTCGTCAACGTAAAGATGGTGGAAAGACTCTAAAGTGGAGTCTAACGTTAACACAACATGTGTTGATGGAGGTCATTACCGGAGCTGCCAGAGCTCCGACACCCCGGAGGACTAACCATCATTGCTCCGGAGCTACTAAGCTCCGGCGATGGTCAATGCTGGAGCAACCAAGCTCCGACATCCTCAGGGGGCCTACATTATCGAAGACTTCGGACTTACATTCTAAAAGTTCGAAGCACGCAAGTCTTTAACAACTATTACATCCTCTTAGTACATGTTCACAATCAAATTGTGTACATCTACCAGGGGGCCAAGCGAGACAAAGGTGTTGAAGACAAAAATGAAATTCAAATTCACAAAAATTTAGATTTCATTCATTTGGAGACAAGATATTACAAAATTGGAGAAGAAGAAGAGAGAGTACAAGTGGGAGCTACAGGGAGACGATCCTAGACCCTATGGAAGAACTGGGCAACCTTCTGGGCGACCTCCGACACGTTGGCTTGAACAGCTTCACCATCTCCTTCGATGGGACCTTCAAGTACCGGGTTCAGAGGGAATTGAGGGTCCCGGCTGGTGTAGCAGGTCAGCACATACTCTACGACGTTCTTCGCCAAGGACTGACCCTCTGTTTCCAATTGGTCCACGATGACATCGCCCACCTTGGAGAGTTTCTTTCCTGCTGAACCCAGCGCCTCCAATGCCTGGTCTAGCTCCGGCTCCGGATCATCCGGACACATGGGACTGAAGCCCATTGGCGTCAGCACGTCATTGGCCTTGCCCAGGAAGTCCCAAACTTGTTGGGACTCCATAGCCCTTGCACCACGCATCTCCGCCAAGGATCTTTTGGACGTCGCCAGCTCCGATCTCTCTCGAGCAAGACGCTCCACCTCTTTGGCATTCTACTGAATCGTTTCAGCAACTTGCTTTTCGAGCTTGCTGAGCTCTTCCTCCCGGAGGTGGATCTCATTCCGGCGTTTGACCAAATCTCTCTCCCGGCCCCGCACTTTCTTCTCCCAGGCGGTGATGGCATTCTCCTGCTTATAGAGTTCCTGCCCTCGCTCCCAGGCTTTCTTCTCCTCGTCTTTGCAACGCTCATCCAATTACTTGGTGCGTTCTTCAAGGCTCTTGTCAGCCAGAGCTGTCTTTCGGACAAGCTCCTCCTCCCTCTTCACGAGGTCGTCTCGTAGCTCTAGGAATTCCTGCTCTTCATCTTCGAGCCATTTTTCCCGAGCTTCAAGAGCCTTCCAGCGCTTGACGAGACTATCGTGGATGGCTGAGAGCCTTTCCTGGCGTTCATCAGCTGCACTATTGGCAGCCTTGGCCTGATCATATATGGCCCGGGATTGGTTGTCGAGGGTCCGCGTCATGCTTTCCCTCTCATCCAACAACTTACCCCAGTACTCCAAGCGGACTTTCTCCCTTCACACCCACTCCTTGTCGTCAGCCAGCCTCGACTGTGTCAGCCTGGTCTCAAAATGGAGTCGGTTGCGCCACCTCCTAAGGGTTTGGCGCTCCTCCTCGAGTACCTTGCTGTCGTGGTAGAAGGCCAGTTGAACCTGGCGAAGGCTGGAGCAGGCGTTGTTGATAGACAACGATAGGGGGATCGGGTCCGGACCTGCCGGAGTCCCCTCCACTGGCTCCAGCGGATCTTCAGCAACAAAAATTGGGTCCCACTCTATGAGAGCGTTACCCTGAGCTTCCACGACACTAGGGCCGTCCTCCGGGATAGCCTCAGCCGCCGCCGAAGAAGTGCTTGCAGCAGAAGTACCAACCTCTAGAATTGGTTCCGAAGGCCCAGCTGCCAGGTCATCAACAATTTGTCCCTCCGGCGGGGGGCCAGCAGCTTCATCCCGGCACTCTGGCTCGACAACGGTCACCTCCGAGATCACTGCTCCTGGAATGGGCGTTGAAGGTTCGGCCGGAGCAGAAGCTACTTCTGGCTCCGGCACAGGTGCTTCCTCCGCCTCTGGTTTGGGTGCTGGCACTTCAACCATCATGGGCTCCGGCGCTAGCGCTTCGACCGCCATAGACTCAGGTGTCGTCGCCTCCGCAGCAATTGGCTCGGACGCCGGAACCTCTTCAACAGCCGGCTCCACAGCCAGAACTCCTGCAGCAACCGGCTCTGCTGCCGGAGCTTCCTCGATGACCGGCTCAAGTGCTGGAGCTTCATCAACATCCGGCTCTACTTCCGGGACCTCCTCAACCACCGGCTCGACTGCCGGGGTTTCAACAACATCTGGCTCTAGGGCCGGAATTGCAGCTTCCTCCGGCTCTGCGCCGGAGCATCCAATATCACAACATCCAAGCCCAAAGCTTCAACCTCCGAGGCTGGCGCTGCTGGTACATCTTCAGTCCCGTGGTCTGGTGCTACCACGGGAGCTTCTAGGGATGAGTCGTCCAATACCACGACAGCCGGCGCCTTGGCTGCCGCAGCCTCTGCCACCTCTTGGGGCGGCGCTGGAACCGGAGTCGGAGCTTCAGCCTGCACAGCCTCAACTGCCGCTGCAGGGGCCGGAGCTTCAGCCCTTTTCTTGGGCATGCTGTGAATGAAGGACGAAGAGACTCCAAATACAATTAACAATAAAACAACTGACTAAGGTAAAAAATCAGAAATTACCTCGGAAGGCTTCCACACCAGTTCCCGCGGAACCTCTTCCCCAGACGCTCCGGACTGGCCCCAACCGACACTGGCGTGGTAGTCCCGGAGGGCCTCCCGGAGCATGCTGCTGATGTCGGCGTTGCTCTGGTCGAGGCCCCCCTTGACCGGGAAGGACCTACGGACCCGGAGTCCTCAGCTGACCCTGGGACCAGAGTCACTTGGCCGGAGCTAGCACCCCGGGAAGATGCCGCAATTTGAGTAGACGCCGCCGTTGAAGACCTTCCCCTCCGAGGAGAAGGGGACACTGCGGAAGAAGAATGACTGGCCCTCCTGTCGGCATGCTTCCTCTTACGGCTCGAGGGCCCGGCCAATTCCTTGCCCTTGCCGACGACTTTAGTTCTTGGCTTAGGGGCGGGGACAGAGCCACCCTCCGGAGCTTTGGAGGTTGCCAACCCAGTGGTCGAGCGCCTCTCAGTGACACCAAGGTCGTCAAGCACCAGCATCGTCCGCTGGAGCTCCCTACTGAATGCTGCCTCCATGTTCAATGGGAGGAAAGCTGGCGGCGGAGCTTAATCATGGCCCTCGACGTCGATGCCATGCTGGAATTTCTTCAGGTGGAACTCCGAAGTTGGACCCTCCATGTTGGACTTCAAACCGGTCACGATCCAGTCGTCGCCCATAATACTATTGAGGGCCCAAGCCAACTTCTCCCTCCTCTTCAACGGAGCTCACCTGTTGGTCAGGAAGTTGCAAAACACCGTCTCGGGAGTCACTCCTCCTTCCACACACAGGCGGATCCTGGTCAGAGCAGGATCGAAGGCATCCGACAGCATCGAAGCTTCACTCCAAACTGCAGTGTCGATGTGGGGAGGCCTTCCGGCAGCTCCAGCTTCTCGTGCTCCTCCACCCTGATTACAATCCAGTCCTTCTTCCAGTAGTCCCACTTCCCAGAACTGAACGACCGCAAGCACTTGTAGGAGCACTTCTTGCGCTTCATGAAATAATAGAAGCCAAGGTACTCGTCACTCTGACCTGTGGTCTGGACAGTGAAGATGGTGCGAAAGAGCTCAATGCAGGGGGGAATACCCACCCACATCTCGCAGAAATTGACAAATATGGACACTAGCAGAATGGAGTGGGGGCCAAGGTGGTAAAGCTGCAGACCATAGAAGTCTAGCAGCATCAAGAAGAAGGAGGAGAAAGGTGGGATCAGTCCCACCATGGCATACGCGGAGAAGTACACCATGTCGCCGGCATGCTCCTTCTCGAATAGAAGCTTGCCAGCGCGGACCAGGTGGTTGAAGAAGTCAGGGGACCATCCCATGAGGGCCCGGACCTTCATCAAATCGTCATCGGTCTTCAGTCAGCTTTGGCGGAGACCCAACTCCATCGCAACACAGCGAGGCAAGAGAGGAAAGGCAAGCAAAAGTTTGGAAGGTTGGAGCGCAAGATCGATTGAAAGGCGTAAAGAACCCCAAACGGTGCGTGCTTTCCTTCTTAAGCCCCTGCAACGCCTGGATGGAAACCGTAGAGGAGCCGACGATACCAATCAAAGATTTCACCCCGCCAATGACAAGGGGTCCCGGGGCCACCCCGACGATCAAGTCGAGGTTCTTACCCCAGGCGAACGGTTGTCATCATGAAAGGCGGGAAACACAAAGTCAGCAGCTTGACAGGGCGCGCGGAACCGATACGATTTTCGTATCGGGAACTGGCGACCTTCAATTGTGTGAGATCCGCACGCTAAGATCTCACCTGCCGCCTTCAAGATACGCCATGCGGTGGAAGTTTAACTGTGAACTACCGCCAATGGCATAACCAAAGACCCTTGAAGACACGGTTCAAAAACCAAAGAATGGACCCACCTCCGGCGAAATGACTTCATACAAAAGGTCTCTCCCGGAGGTGAGTCCAGGGGGCCACTATCGGTACCCTCCGTACCGGATACCCCTTGGGATTGCAAAGATCACAAGGAAACTCCATATACCAGATTTGAAGACCTCCGAGAGCCCCACATGTCAGGTGTAGCTAAACCTGCTCCCCCGACATGGTTAGTCCCGTGGCCGCCATGTGTATCACAAGACCGGAGCTATCATCCACTCCTGGGAAGCTCTGGTCAGAATACCAATATGGCACCACCGGACCTAACCCCAAACAGAGGGAAGCTCCGGTACTGACACGTGTCCAACAGCACCGGACCTACCTGTCCACGACGATGAGCTTCGGTGCTGCCACGTGGCAACTGCCAGACCTTCAACTTCAACTATCAGGCCGGTGGACCCCCCAACGGCTCCGAACCTTCAAGGATCAATCAAAGTCTTCAAGACCCGATTAAGTGTCATTGATACCATATTAATGACACACGATCGGATGGCCCATAATATTGGTAACAGCACTTTTAAGGCCCATTACCAGGCTATTAAGGGTAACTAACCCTATTTATTGTGTATCAAGTGTGTGTAACCGCCGGGGCCACCTGTCAGGCCAGGCTGACGTTGTAACGACCAGTCCTTGTACTATAAAAGGACTGGTCGACGATACACAAGGGACGGTTCCAGACCACTGCTGAACACCCTGAGCTAGACGAGCTTCTTCTTCTGGAGCTTCTTCTAGACTCTCGAGCTTAATACATCACTAACACAACCCGTGGAGTAGAGTATTACGCTCAGGCAGCCCGAACCACTTAAATCCCGGTGTACACGTGTCTTTCACCTTCTTGAATCTCTATGCGCCCATTACCGAACTACAACTCCTCGATCTACCAAAAGTAGTGTCGGGAGATCTGCCGGTTCCAAACACCGATAGGAACCGATTTGGACGACTTTGACGGGGATGTCGGCGTCTCCGCTTGGTTGCACGCGAGGTGTGGAGGTTGAGCCTCGCTCACGAATGCTCGGGGGTTTTGAAGCTTGCTCCTGCCTGGATTCTTCCTCCTATGTTGTAGCAAGCGCATGGAGTTCCTCTAGAGCAATCACTCCGGCAGTAAGGTCTCCGCGGATCCAGAGAATGCCAACTGGTGTTGGCATCTTCAACACTAGGTAGCCATAATGAGCAGCAACCATGAATTTGTACAAGGCAGGCCTGCCCAGAATTGCGTTGAAGGGCAAGTTGATTTGAGCGACGTCAAAGATCAACTTCTCAGTGCGATAATTCTCCCGAGTCCCGAAGGTAACAGGGAGAGTAATGGCACCGAGCGGTGTTATGGCCCCCGGACCTACTCCAGAGAAAGGTCGAGAAGGGCGAAGGTCCGAAGGTCGGAGCTGAAGCTTGACAAAAGCCTCAAAGCTTATGAGGTTCAGCCCCGAACCTCCGTCCACCATTACATGGTGGAGTTGAATGTTTTTGATGGTAGGTGATACCATCAGAGGTAGTTGGCCAGCTTCGATTATGTTCCGAGGGCAGTCCGAAGCATCAAAAGTGATGGTAGTTTCCATCCACTTCCGATGAGGTTCCGCCCTGGCTGTAGGAGCTACCGAGGCCATGTCTCGCCGCATGGTCTTGAGGATACGGCAGGAGGTGATGTCCCATGAACCACCAAAGATTGTGTTCATGGTCTTTCGATGCTCATTGTCGGAGACGTCGGAGTCGTCATCGACGGAGGTGTACACAGCCTTCAGGACCTTTTTAGGGTCCTAGAAGCCCAACTCCTCTTCATCCGGAGCTTTGTCGACTTTTTGCTTTCCTTCCCTCTGACGGAAAGGAACTTCTTCCCGGCACTTGTGGTAGCGCTCAGCAAGGTTTTGGACCTCCCGACAGTCCTCCAAGTTGTGTCCGTTCGACTCGTGGATAGCACACCACATTTTGCAGTTGCCACCATCTTCAGAGGATGGCTGAGGTCGTTTCTCAGGGCATGGCCCCCGGCCACCCGGAGCTATAGCAGCTGCAGTGGTGGATGTGCCGGCCGATGGCTTCTTTTTGCCGTTGGACCTTTTCTTCTTTTTGCCACTCCCGGGGGTAGTGGCTTTGCCTTTGGAGGATTTTTTGCCATCCTCCGTAGGTGGTTTGGAGTGCATCTCATGGCCCTCTGTAGCTTTGGCACACTTGTCTGCCAAGCTGAAGAGCTCCGTGACGCTGGTGATCTCCTTGACCGCCAGCTTCTCCAGCATCTTCTTATCTCGCACGCCCTGTCTAGATGCCATGATGAAAGAAGCACTAGAGATAGAAGGAATGGTGTTTTGTAACTGGGAGAACCTCTGGATGAATGAGCGCAGGGATTCTCCCCCCTTTTGCACCACTTCATAAAGGTCCAGTTCGGTGCCTGGTCGGGTGTATGAACTCCCGAAATTGTTGGTGAACTGTTGGCACAATTCCTCCCAACTATTGATAGAGTTGTGAGGAAGGCTCATGAACCAGGACTTGGTGGTCCCGGTCAAAGCTACTGGGAAGTAGTTGGCCATTATAGCCTCGTTACCTCCGGCTGCAAGGATTGCGGTGGTGTAAATTTGGAGAAACTCGGCGGGGTTAATAGTCCCGTCAAACTTCTCTGGCAGGTGTGTCCGGAACTTTTGTGGCCATCTAACCATGCGTAGGTGCATGAGCAGTGCAGAACAGCCTCCTCCTACTCGCTCGGGAGCAGGGCTGTCTCGAGCTTCTCGCCTTTCGCGAGCGCGCTCGATATGGACAGGACCATCCTGTAGACGGTAACGGCGATCAAGCTCCGCCCAGAGGTCATGAGTTGACATCCTGGTTACAGTATGAGTACGCCGTGCCCCAGAGGGTAGCGACGTAACTTGATATGATGCAGCACGCCTCCTATTCTGGGAAGCATGCGGACCAAGTCTGCCAGACACAGTCCGGCGCTGTGATGGGGCCCGCCCCAAAGGAGGAGGACCTTGATTGCTGATGCGGTCAGCTGCTATTGCAACCAGATGTTCCACATCAGCTCTCCACTACTCCATTGCACACTGGGATGCACCTGGAGGTGGTGGACGTTGGAGGAGAGCACGTGCTGCATGAAGCGCATGTTCAGAGTTGTTGTTGTTTATCGATGCAGTGACTGACGCCGATGCACCGTCACGTTGCTCAGCTTGACGTGCTGGTGCAGGCGGTGGTGGTGAAGGCATGACTTCTGCTGGAGCCACAGCACCTGCTGGTTGCTGCGTGTTGGAGGTATTGCCTCCAACGGGTTGAACGGCATGGTTGCCGTTGGATGATCCAGCAGCTAAGTTCACCATACTCGAAATCTCGGGTGCCCCTTCCTGGCGCGCCAATTGTCGGTGTTTGGAATCGGCAGATCTCCCGACACTACTTTTGGTAGATCGAGGAGTTGTAGTTCGGTAATGAGCGCGCAGAGATTCAAGAAGGTGAAAGACACGTGTACACATGGATTTATGTGGTTCAGGCCGCCTGAGCGTAATACCCTACTCCATGGGGTGTCTTGGTGATGTATTAAGCTCGGGAGTCTAGAAGAAGATCCAGAAGAAGAAGCTCGTCTAGCTCAGGGTGTTCAGCAGTGGTCTGGAATCGTCCCTTGTGTATCGTCGACCAGTCCTTTTATAGTACAAGGACTGGTCGTTACAATGTCAGCCTGGCCCAACAGGTGGCCCCGGCGGTTACACACGCTTGATACACAATAAATGGGGTTAATTACCCTTAATAGCCTGGTAATGGGCATTAACAGTGCCTTTACCAGTATTAAGGGCCATCCGATCGTGTGTCATTAATATGGTATTAATGACACTTAATCGGGTCATGAAGTCTTTGATTGATCCTTGAAGGTCCGGAGCCACTGGGGGGTCCACCGGCCTGATAGTTGATGAGGACATCAACACCCTCGATACATCCACACCAACTCAGCTACCGGTTTCTGGTCCGATCACTCGCGCTCGTGCACGTCAACTAAACTATGAGGTGAACTCGTTCTTGGCCTTATGTCCATCTTATCTAGACCATGGAACTACGTGCTTTCTTGTTTTGCTTAGGAACAATGGAGAGGAGCCAATGGGAAGGGAATTCGCGCGGACGGGATTTGGACAGCAGAACAGCACCAACTTGTGACGGCCACCACGATTTCATACGGACTCCTATCTCGGCGTTCATGTACTTCCTGGAAAGATTATCAAGTCTACTTTCAAACGGATCTGGCCTCATGTCCATATCTATTCGGAGTCGGCCGCAATAGTTATTTTAATACCAAGATCTTTTTCTGTCCAGGGTGCTGCATCACCAAAATTGGGCCCATGGCCCATGTATCGTTTGGAGTCCATTAGGGACTCGTGATTAGGGTTTATCACGACCCTAGGGAGGTAATAAATAGTAGGAGGTGCCCTCATTAGCTGGTGGGTTTTGTTTATTCGTAAGTTAGCTTCTGCTGCTTCCTTGTACACGCGCGTGTCGACTAGATCGCCCGTCTACTTGTATCCAGAACCCCACTTTAGATTGATTCAACAGATAAGTGCTTGTTCTTCTTGTTCTTGCGTGTTCTTCGATTGCTTGCAGGAACAAAGGCCCTCGTGGTCAGGTTGATTGTGCGCCAGCAAGATCAATACAACTTCGGAGTCGGTGTACCGATCGCTAAGGCGCATCGTCTTGGGCACGGTGTAGTCGGATCGCCAACGTCTTCTCCTCCACGAATCGAACCCTCCTATTCTCATCGAAAGATTTGGAACCAAGATCCTATCAAGTGGTAATTAGAGCAAGGTTAATAGGTGAGAGTGCTACCATTACTTTTCTTTCCACTCTTATCATCCTATAGTCCAGAAAAAGCCCAAAAAAAATACCAGATCTGTTTTTTTTCCATTATTCCTAGACCATTGTGCCTTTTACTTTCTCCACTTAGTCAAGACTTGTTGAGTTCATGGTTGCTTCGACGAGTCAAGTTGCTGGTCTTTAGTTTTGCACCACTAGAGTTTCGAGTTCGTGTCACATTCGGTCACCTAGTTCGAGTCAGATTCGTAGTTCGAGTTTGAGTCGGATTACTAGTTTGAGTTTGAATCAAATTGCTACTTAGAGTTTGAGTCGGATTACTAGTTTGAGTTTGAGTCGGATTAAGAGTTCAAATCGTATTGCTACTTTGAGTTTGAGTCGGATTGATAGTTTGAGTTTGGGTCGGATTACGAGTTCAAATCAGATTGCTACTTCGAGTTTGAGTCAGATTAGTAATTTGAGTTTGACAACAAGAAAAAGGAAAGTGCAAAATCAAAAGCCGCACAAAAGCCACAAGCAATTAGAGAAAAAAAAGGCAAGTGCAACATCAAAAGCCGCATGTGCAAATTTTGTTCTAGGGTCTCCTGATTCCATCTAGAGAGAGTTTGGGTGACCACCCCAACAAAAAAAACGAAAAAAAAGAAAAAAAATCAGATTGTTGTTTGGGGTGTTTTTGGTCACAACATTGGTGTCTCGGCTCGCGTCTCTAGTATGGTCTAGACTAAGATCAGCACAGTACTGTCGTAGAATATTTATTCAGCTTGTTGTGATTAACGTGGTGAAAGTTTGCTCCTTGTGTTAGTTCAGCCACCTAAAGCCATAGATTGACACCTGCTCTTGAAGTTGTTCATTACTTGCTGGTTGCCATCACCTTCTTGCTGAGCTTTGTAAGAACAGGTAAGCGCTTGATTGAACAGGTTGAGAGTGAGCGAGTTATCTCCACCAGCACCTTTGTAGCTAGGGATAACGTTACCCTTTCATATTGGATTGTTTTTTTTCTACTAACCATGGCAGGAGGAGCAAATACAAATGAAGACGTGCATTCACCTCGCACACGTGGAATTATACAACACTTCGAACGCCAAGTGCGGCTACACACAGAAGCGCTTGATGAGGATTTTCGTGTTACCAGTGACCGCCTTGGTGAATTGGAAAATATGCAGATCGACACCAACACCAAAATCAGCACGTTGGAGATTTCCATTCAAACATTGAACACCTCTATTGGAGCCATCCTGCAGCGCCTTGAGGAGAGGGATCGTGGACGCACCGCAGATGGATAGGTGAGCAATGCTCCTAGTATTGTACGTGACAATAAAGATGACTATTCTACAGATACGGATATTGGTGAAGATGAGGAAGCTAGGCCACGGCGCCGGCTACAACGCAACCGTCAAGGCATAGGTGGACATCGTCGGCGTGAGGTACGCAATCATGAAGATACTTTTAACAAGATCAAATTTAAGATACCTCATTTTGATGGTAAATATGACCCTGATGCATATATTACTTGGGAGATTTCTGTTGATCAAAAATTTGCATGTCATGAGTTTCCTGAAAACGCAAGAGTTAGAGCAGCCACTAGTGAGTTTACTGATTTTGCTTCTGTTTGGTGGATAGAACATGGCAAGAAAAATCCTAATAACATACCACAAACTTGGGATGCTTTGAAACGGCTCATGCGGGCTAGATTTGTTCCTTCTTACTATGCACGTGATCTGTTAAATAAGTTACAACAATTGAGACAGGGAGCTAAAAGTGTAGAAGAGTATTTTCCGGAATTACAAATGGGTATGTTGTGTTGTAATTTAGACGAGGATGAGGAACCAGCTATGGCTAGATTTTTGGGTGGTTTAAACCGTGAAATTCAGGACATACTTGCTTATAAAGATTACAATAATGTTACCCGTTTGTTTCATCTTGCTTGTAAAGCTGAAAGTGAAGTGCAGGGACGACGAGCTAGCTCTAGAACTAATATTTCTGCAGGAAAGACTAGCTCATGGCAACCACGCACGACTACTCCTTCGACTGGGCGTGCTTCCCCGCCATCTTCTTCACCAAGTCGGGCAGCACCTTCTTCCTCCGGCAACAAGCCACGTGCTTTTTCCACTAGCTCAGCAGTAAAGACCACCCAAAAGCCCACCGAGAGTGCTTCTTCCGTAGCATCTACCGGACAATCTAGAGACGTTCAATGTCACATGTGCAAGGGTTTTGGCCATGTGCAGCGTGACTGCCCAAGCAAACGTGTTCTAATTGTTAAAGATGATGGTGAGTACTCATCTGCTAGCGATTTTGATGACGATACATGTGTTTTGCTTGCAGCTGACTATGCAGGTAGCGATGAACATCAAGAAGAGCATATTGGTGCAGAAGATGCAGCGCGCTATGATAGTCTCATTGTGCAGCGTGTGCTTAGTGCACAAATGGAGAAAGCGGAACAAAATCAAAGGCACACATTATTCCAAACAAAGTGTGTCATCAAAGAGCGATATTGCCGCATGATCATTGATGGAGGTAGCTGCAACAACTTGGCCAACAGTGACATGGTGACCAAGCTGTCACTAAGCACCAAACCGCACCCACATCCCTATTACATTCAATGGTTAAACAACAGCGGTAAGGCAAAGGTAACTAGACTTGTGCGAATCAATTTTACTATTGGATCATATAAGGATGTCGTTGAATGTGATGTTGTGCCTATGCAAGCTTGTAATATTCTGCTAGGAAGACCTTGGCAATTTGATAGAGATTCTATGCATCATGGTAGATCAAATCAGTATTGTTTTCTTTACCACGATAAAAAGTTGTGTTGCATCCTATGTCTCCTGAAGCTATTGTGCAAGATGATGTTGCTAGAGCTAGGAAAACTAAATATCAGGACCACGCTAACATTGAGAACAATAACAATGCCAAATCTATGTTTGATAAGAAAAATGAGATATCTCTGAAGGGAAAATGCTTGTTTGCTACGAAATCTGATATTAATGAACTGATTGCTTCCACCTCTGTTGCCTATGCTTTGGTATGCAAAGATGCTTTGATTTCCCTTTACGATGTGCAACATTCTTTGCCTCCTGCTGTTGCTAACATTTTGCAGTAATATTCTGATGTGTTTCCAAGTGAAATACCACCAGGACTACCACCACTTCGAGGGATTGAGCACCAGATTGACCTCATTCCCGGTGCTTCATTGCCCAATCGTGCACCATACAGGACAAATCCAGAAGAAACAAAGGAGATTCAGCGCCAAGTACAAGAACTACTTGACAAAGGTTATGTACGTGAGTCTCTTAGTCCTTGTGCTGTTCCAGTTATTCTAGTACCTAAAAAGGATGGATCATGGCGTATGTGTGTGGATTGTAGAGCAATCAACAATATAACCATTCGATATCGTCATCCTATTCCACGCTTAGATGATATGCTTGATGAATTGAGTGGTACTGTTGTGTTCTCAAAAGTTAATTTGCGTAGTGGTTATCACCAAATTCGCATGAAACTAGGAGATGAATGGAAAACTGCTTTCAAAACTAAGTTTGGTTTATATGAGTGGTTAGTCATGCCTTTTGGGTTAACTAATGCACCTAGCACCTTCATGAGATTAATGAACGAGGTTTTGCGTGCATTCATTGGAAAATTTGTTGTTGTGTATTTTGATGATATATTGATTTATAGCAAATCCATGGATGAACATCTTGATCACTTACGTGTTGTTTTTAATGCTTTGCGTGAGGCAGGATTATTTGGTAATCTTGAGAAGTGCACCTTTTGCACGGATCGAGTCTCTTTCCTTTGCTATGTTGTTACTCCACAGTGAATTGAAGTTGATCAAGCCAAGGTAGAGGCTATTTAGGGGCGGCCTGTACCAAAGACCATCACACAGGTGCGGAGCTTTCTGGGGCTGGCTGGGTTCTATCGTTGCTTTGTGAAGGATTTCAGCACCATTGCTGCTCCATTGAATTACCTTATGAAGAAGGGGGTGCCTTTTTCTTGGGGCACCACACAAGATAACACCTTTACCATACCGAAAGATAAGTTGACGCATGCACCTCTTCTCCAACTTCCTGATTTTTCTAAGACATTTGAGCTTGAATGTGATGCTAGTGGGATTGGATTGGGTGGTGTTTTGTTACAAGAAGGAAAACCTGTTGCATATTTTAGTGAGAAAATGAGTGGGCATGTTCTAAATTATTCTACCTATGAAAGGAATTATATGCTCTTGTACGAACTTTAGAAACATGGTAGCATTATTTGTGGCCCAAAGAATCTGTTATCCATTCTGATCATGAATCACTAAAGCATATTAGGAGTCAAGGGAAACTAAACCGTAGGCATGCTAAGTGGATGGAATTTATTGAGTCTTTTCCTTATGTCATTAAACACAAAAAGGGAAAGGATAATGTTATTGCTGATGCTTTATCTAGACGTTATACTCTTCTATCTCAACTTGACTTTAAAATTTTTGGATTAGAAACGATTAAAGATCAATATGAACATGATGCTGATTTCAAAGATGTATTGCTGAAATGTAAAGACGGAAAAACATTGAATAAATTTGTCCTCAATGATGGCTATGTGTTTAGAGCTAACAAGTTATGCATTCCAGCTAGCTCCGTTTGTTTGTTGTTGTTACAGGAAGTGCATGGAGGCGGGCTGATGGGGCACCTTGGAGTGAAAAAGACGGAGGACATACTTGCTGGTCATTTCTTTTGGCCAAGGATGAGGCGAGACATGGAGTGCTTTGTTGCTCGCTGCACGACATGTCAAAAAGCTAAGTCACGACTTAATCCACATGGTTTGTACATGCCTCTTCCTGTTCCTAGCATGCCTTGGGAGGATATTTCTATGGACTTTGTTTTAGGACTGCCTAGAACAAAGAAGGGGATGGATAGCATCTTTGTTGTTGTGGATAGATTTTCTAAAATGGCACACTTCATACCTTGTCGTAAATGTGATGATGCTACACATGTTGCTGATTTGTTTTTCCGAGATATTGTTAGATTGCATGGTGTGCCAAACACAATAGTTTCAGATCATGATGCTAAGTTTCTTAGCCATTTTTGGAGAACGTCATGGGCAAAATTGGGGACTAAGCTTTTATTTTCAACTACTTGTCATCCCCAAACTGATGGTCAAACTGAGGTTGTGAATAGAAGTTTATCTACCATGCTTAGGGCTGTTTTGAAAAAGAATATAAAAATGTGGGAAGAGTGTTTGCCTCATGTTGAGTTTGCTTATAATCGTTCCCTACATTCTAGTACTAAGAAATGCCCTTTTGAGATTGTTTATGGATTTGTACCCCGTGCTCCTATTGATTTATTACCTCTTCCTTCAATGGAACGAGTGAATTTTGATGCTAAACATCGTGCTGAATTGATCATAAAATTGCATGAAACCACTAAGACGAATATAGAGTGAATGAATGCCAAGTATAAACTTGCTGGTAGTAGGGGAAAGAAAACTATCACTTTTGAACCTGGTGATTTAGTTTGGTTACATTTGCGAAAGGATAGGTTTCCTGATTTGAGAAAGTCTAAATTGTTACCTCGAGCTGATGGTCCATTCAAAGTGATAGAAAGGATTAATGATAATGCATATAAACTCGAGTTGCCTGCGAATTTTGGGGTTAGTCTCACATTTAACATTGCAGATTTGAAGCCATATTTGGGAGAAGAAGATGAGCTTGAGTCGCGGACGACTCAAATGCAAGAAGGGGAGGATGATGAGGACATCAACACCCTCGATACATCCACACCAACTCAGCTACCGGTTTCTGGTCTGATCACTCGCGCTCGTGCACGTCAACTAAACTATGAGGTGAACTCGTTCGTGGCCTTATGTCCATCTTATCTAGACCGTGGAACTACGTGCTTTCTTGTTTTGCTTAGGAACAATGGAGAGGAGCCAATGGGAAGGGAATTCACGCGGACGGGATTTGGACAGCAGAACAGCACCAACTTGTGACGGCCACCACGATTTCATACGGACTCCGATTTGGGCGTTCAAGTACTTCCTGGAATGATTATCAAGTCTACTTTCAAACGGACCTGGCCTCATGTCCATATCTATTCGGAGTCGGCCGCAATAGTTATTTTAATACCAAGACCTTTTTCTGTCCAGGGTGCTGCATCACCAAAATTGGGCCCATGGCCCATGTATCATTTGGAGTCCATTAGGGACTCGTGATTAGGGTTTCTCACGACCCTAGGGAGGTAATAAATAGTATCAGGCGCCCTCATTAGCTGGTGAGTTTTGTTTATTCGTAAGTTAGCTTCTGCTGCTTCCTTGTACACGCGCGTGTCGACTAGATCGCCCGTCTACTTGTATCCAGAACCCCACTTTAGATTGATTCAACGGATAAGTGCTTGTTCTTCTTGTTCTTGCATGTTCTTCGATTGCTTGCAGGAACAAAGGCCCTCGTGGTCAGGTTGATTGTGCGCTAGCAAGATCAATACAACTTCGAAGTTGGTGTACCGATCGCTAAGGCGCATCATCTTGGGGACGGTGTAGTCGGATCGCCAACATCTTCTCCTCCACAAATTGAACCCTCCTATTCTCATCGAAAGATCGGGAACCAAGATCCTATCAATAGTTGAAGTTGAAGGTCTGGCGGTTGCCATGTGGCAGCACCGGAGCTCATCATCGTGGACGGGTAGGTCCGGTGCTGTTGAACACGTGTCAGTACCGGAGCTTCCCTCTGTCTAGGGTTAGGTCCGGTGGTGCCATATTGGTATTCTGACCGGAGCTTCCCAGGTGTGGGTGATAGCTCTGGTCTTGTGATACACGTGGCGGCCCCGGGACTAACCATGTCGGGGGAGCAGGTCCGGTTACACCTGATATGTGGGGCCTTCGGAGGTCTTCAAATCTGGTATATGGAGTTTCTTTGTGATCTTTGCAATCCCAAGGGGTATCCGGTACGGAGGGTACCGACAGAAACATATAACAATTCCTATTTGTCATTTTTATATCTTGATGAATATAATGATTTTTTCATTTAGTTTTTCAATGGACCTTTTTAGTCATCATACCAACCTCTATGATTTTTTTCAGATTTTTTTTAAATTTTTTTTGAATCAATGTGTGTTCAAAATTTGATGAATGCCTCATATGTATATGAGCATTTGGTTAGAATGATGGATAATTTGAATTTTGACATGTTGGAATGCTTTAAAAAATTAACAAAATTCATACATGTATAAATAATACAAATATGTTCATACAAACCAATTTCAGTGAAGGATCCTTTTTTTAGGAGATACACAAATGTGAATAATATGTGAGTATAAATTAATTTGATATTTATAAAAACATTACAATGTTAGTTATAAAAGTTTAAAAATATTTGGTCCAGGTGGTAGATGTTAATATTTGAAAAATATAGAAGAAAGAATCATCAAATTTGGACTCAATTTGAAGAATCTATACATGTTTGAGTATTTATATTGGAATCTAAATAAAAATAAGCAAAGGGAAAAGAAAACTAAAGAATAGGCTCGAGCAATTATCCTAGGCGGTTATTCAGTACCAACCGCCTGAGAAGCAGTTAAAAACCGTCTGAACTTTATTAATTTTTATTACACATGGTTGTTTCTTTAAAAACCACCTGTGAAAACCGACGCCTATATAAAGACCGCTCAGGCACCACGCCGCCAGTCTGCAAAAATTTTCCACCGTGCGCCGGCCGATACTGCATTCATCAGTTGATCAAGCTTCAAACAGAGAAAAGGTTAGAAGATACTTCATCTTCACTATCATGTTTTTAATTTGTTCTATTTTCAGTTTCGTTTTGTTGTGTTTGCATATGCCTCCAGTCTCCCCCCCCCCCACCACCACTACTTGAGATTTGTAGTAGATTTGAAATATTAAAGATTGAAAGATGTAGTTTAGTCTCCCCTTGAGCTCACTCATGAGTTTTACAGAACAAGAAGTCGATTTGAAGGATTAAAGGTTGAAGATGAATACAAGCACATCACGTGTTCGATGAAATATTTCAATGAATAAGCCTAACTTCAAAAATCCATTATGGCCACTAGGAAGCTGAGAAAATTATGAAAAAAAATTCTTGGAACTATTATGAACAGACCTACATTATACCAGTATTCACTCATGTGATGCAGGCTTGTTATGTCTCTGTAAATTCATTTTATAGAAGACCTTTAGGGAATATCTGTGGCCAAATTTTGTAAATATTACAAAAAATCTGTTATTGAAGCATGAACCGTCGATCATGAATGTATAACATGCCAAGACCCGATCCTATGTACATTCATAATGTTGCAAATTGTTTTGAAGCATCCAAGAGACATGCGAAGTTGCAAAAGATAAATGACATATTATGTCCGTGTATCGACTGCGAAAATAAGATTGCTTGGATAGATACTATAGTAATCCAATCTCATTTGGTGAAAAGAGGTTTCAAAAAAAACTACACAATATGGATAGAGCATGGTGATTTAGATACACATGAAGTGGCTAAAGATGATGAGAGAGGTTCAGATGACGATAATGTTCATATCGATGATAGTAGTGACAATGAAGATGGTGATGATGATGAGTTCGATTGTGAGGAGATGTTACATCACATTGAACCATATGTATTGACTTGTTTGGGAGCAAATAAAGGATTAAGTAAAATGGAGACATTGCAGAATGCAGCAATAGAGCTTTTATACGATGAATCAAACGGTTGTGATAAAGAGTTTACTACATTGCGTGCAATCCTAGAACTACTAAAGTCGAAAGCCACACACGGATGGTCCAATTGTAGTTTCTCTAATCTTTTGAATCTTGTGGCAGATATTCTTCTAACTCCAAATAAACTGCCCAGAAGCACTTATAAAGCGAAGAAACTTCTTTGCTCGATGGCACTAGGTGTGACAAAAATACACGCTTGTGTGAACCATTGTATTCTGTATCGCTAAGAGCATGAGATCACAACTAAATGCCCCATTTGTGGTGTCAGTAGATATAAGAAGGACTACAATCACCAGTATGTTACCAACATGAAAAAGTCTCACGAGAATAAGAAGTTTATTATTGGTCCCGAAGATGACGATGACGATACTTCTAGTGATGCAGATGGGAAGAATAAGAGAAAAATTCTTGCCTTGGTGATGTGGTACCTTCCGGTATTTGATTGATGAAGTGTTTGTTCTCAAACCCTAGGGAGGCTGAACTTATTCGTGGGATTTCCGAGCAGCGCAAGAAGAATGAAAAACATATTTGACACCCTGGTGATGCAACTAAGTGGAAAATTTTTGATATTCAATATCCAAAATTTGCAAAGGAAATCAGAAATGTAAGGTTTGCCTTGGGTACAGACGGAATGAACCCGTTTGGTGAAAAAAGGAGCATACACAGCACATGGCCCGTGGTCTTAATGATATACTACCTACCTACGTGGTTATGTCACAAAAGGAAATATATCTTGTTATCTGTTCTTATCCAAGGTCCGAAACAATCTGGCATCGAAATTGATGTGGTCTTGGAACATTTAATGGAAGATATGTCGAAATTGTGGAATGAAGGGCTACGTACATGAGATGAGTACAAGCAGGAGTATTTCATGCTAAGAGCAATGATATTTGTTACCGTAAATGATAATTCCGGACTTTTTACATTATTGGGACAAATGAAAGGGAAGAAAGGTTGTGTAAGGTGCGTGGATAGAACTGGATTTCTATACCTCACTTCATCCAGAAAGACGGTGTACATGAGACACCGGCGGTTCATGACAGATACACACAAGTATAGGAAGATGAAAGAACAATTTGATAACAAAATCAAAAAATATATTGCACCAAAACCTTACAGTGGAAAACTTGTGTTCGAAACAGTCAGGAACATTCATATTGCTTTCGATAAGGGCAAAAAATGTAAAGGAGTTAAGGGAAAGAAAAGTACATCTTCGGATGATACAACTGACATGGCTTTCAAGAAACAATCAATTTTTTCATGTATCTTCCGTATTGGAAGAATATGGAATTTTGCCATAGTATTGATTTGATGCATGTTACAAAGAATGTATTTGACAGCATCATTGGGACCTTACTAGACATGCGAGGATAACAAAGGATGAATTAAATTCACGTATGGACCTAGTAAATCTTGATTTGAGACCACATCTTCATCCAGTAGAAAAGGCGAACAGGAAGCATTACCTTCTCCCAGCCAGCTACCACTTGACACTAGAAGTGAAAAAAGCAATTTTCGAATGCTTACCTGGGATCAAAGTGCCCACGAGTTTCTCATCCAATATCTGCAAACTTGTCTCGATGAAAGACTTGTCTTTATTCAGCTATAATTCTCACGACTGTCACATGATGATGACAGTGTTCCTTGCCATTGCAATAAGAGTCATTAAACCTGGGCATATAAAAGTTGTCATCACACGTTTGTGTTACTTCCTCAATGCAGTATCGCAAAAGGTAATAGCAAGTGAATATTTAGACTATCTAAAAACATACATCGTCGAGACTATGTGCAAGCTTGAGATGTGTTTCCCACCATCCTTTTCTTGATATGCAAGTACACCTAATCATACATCTTTTGATCAGATAAAAGCATTGGGACCACTATATTTACATCATATGTTTTTGTTAGAGGGATATTTAGGGGTATTAAAAGGTTATGTGCAGAATTGTGCTTACCCAGTGGGTTCAATTATGGAAGGATACACCACTGAAGAAGTGATTGAGGGTTGCACTGATTACATTAAAGATGGAAAACCGATAGGTGTGCCTATACCAATACATGAGGGTAGACTACGTGGGAGAGGCAAAGTGGGTAAGAAAATTTTTATCGTTCAAGATTACAAGAATGTACACCGTGCACATTTTGGTGTACTACGAGGAATATATTGACTACAACTTTGTACCATCTCTCTTAGTTCTTCACACAAGCGACGAAGCGAACAACTTCAATCACAAACCTTGTTTTTACCCTTTTGGAATTTGACCTTAACCTTTCAAGCATAGATTGATCAATAAGTGAAGCTTCCTCATCAGACATGTTAATGGCAGTTACAAGTGAAGGGTGTGTCGAAGCTAACAAAATCTCAACGGGACTGAAGACAAAGAGATGCTGCATATGAGTGACGATGTCCAGGTTAGATAACATGAAGCTATGATGGAAGCCTTCAACAACATGAAAAGTGATGCTAAGGTTATGCTTGCATCAACTAATGCATGTTGTGAGGGCATAACACTTGTTGGAGCATCACGGTTATGCTTTCCCCAACAAGTGTTATACCCTCACAACATGCCTTGTTGATGCAAGCATAACCTTAACATCACTTTTCATGTTGTTGAAGGTTGCCATCATATCTTCATGCTGTATAACCTGGACATTGCCACTCATATGCAGGATCTCTTTATCTTTAGTTCAATTCAGATTTTGTTAGCTTCGGCACATCCTTCACTTATAACTGTCATTAACATGTGTGATAAGGAAGCTTCACTTATTGATAAATCTATGCTTGAAAGATTAAGGTCAAATCCCTATGAAAGGGTAAAAGCAAGATTTGTGATTGAAGTTGTTCACTTCCTCACTTGTGTGAAGCACTAAGAGAGTAGATACTGATTTTTAGTCAATGGATTAGGTATTAAAACTGAGAAAGGAGCATCTTCCTAAGTTTTCAAATGGACAGGAGGGAAAGAAATCTTTCAAATGGTTGGGAAAATCCTTCTAAGGTTCGTCAAGATTCAATTGATGCTTTCAACAATCCAAATGATGAGCCACAAGTGTTACTTGCATATACAAGAGCTCGTTGTGTAGGGACTAGCTTGACAGGAGCTTATCAGCCTGTGAAAACAATGACTTTCCCCAGGAGGTTCTTCAATAAAAATCCGCTTGTGATGATTGAACCAGTACATACGGTTCTTTAACAATGACCGCCCGTGAAAATCATGTATTCACCTAGGTGTTGGTTAATTAAGAATCGCCTGTGAAGTTTGTTATGTCACAGGCGATTCTTAATTAACAAGCAGCCTATGAAAACAATGACTTTCCCCAAGCGGTTCTTCAATAGAAACTGCTGTGATGATTGCAGCAGTACATACGGTTCTTTAACAATGACCGCCCATGAAAATCATGTATTTACCCAGGCATTGGTTAATTAATAACCGCCTGTGAAGTTTGTTATGTCATAGGCGGTTCTTAATTAATAACCGCCTGAGAAAATTAGGTATTTACCCAGGCGGTTGTTTTTCAAAATCCGCTTGTGATGTTCTTTCATCACAGGCGGTTATTGTATCATTCGTCATCACAATCGCATTTTTTTACGGACCGCCTGTGTTTGAAAAATCAAGGCGCCTGTGAAAATACTTTTTGTAGTAGTGTGATCCATGGGAATAGCCTCAGATGGAATGCGAAGACACTTTTTAAGTTGAGATACATAGAACACATTATGGACGTTGGAGAGAGATGACGGGAGGTCCAACTCATATGCAATGGCACCAGGTGTAGCAAGGATCTTGAAGGGACCAATATAGCGAGGAGCTAATTTTCCTCTCACCTGAAATCTTTTGGTGCCTCGGAGAGGAGAAACATTGACATAGATGAAGTCACCAACCTTAAAATGAAGAGTCCTTCGGCGACGATCAGCATAGCTCTTTTCTCGGGATTGAGCTGCCTGCAAGTGCTCCTGAATTTATCGCACTTTTGCTTCAGCCTCGTTGACCAAATCAGGACCAAACAGTGGTCGTTCTCCTAATTTAGACCAATTAAGCGGTGTTCTACACCTTCTTCCATAAAGAGCTTCAAAAGTAGACATCTTGATACTTGCTTGTAAACTATTGTTATAGGAAAATTTTGCAAATGGCAAGCAAAATCCCCACTTCTTTCCGTAGGTCAGCACACAAGCTCTTAACATGCCCTCCAAAATTTGATTAACCCTTTCGGTTTGGCCACTGGTTTGAGGGTGATAAGCTGAACTATGGAAAAGTTTGGTTCCCAACGCCTTATGAAGGCTCTTCCAAAAATGAGACACAAACTGTGAGCCACGATCTGAAACAATGGTCTTAGGAACACCATGGAGACACACAATATGAGTTAGATAGATCTCCGCATAATCCTTGAATGAGTAAGAAGTCTTGACGGGAAGGAAATGTGTGGATTTTGTCAATAGGTCGACTATTACCCATATAGAATCATAACCATGTGAAGTTTTTGGTAAACCAACGATAAGGTCCATTCCATGTTCTCCCATTTCCGTGAAGGGATAGTCAATGGCTGCAGCTTACCTGCTGGTTTGAGATGACTTGCTTTCACTCATTGGCAAACATCGCATTCCGAGAAATACCGGGCAATTTCTCTCTTCATGCGAGTCCACCATAAGTGTTGCTTGAGATCTTGATACATCTTTGAACTTCCTGGGTGAATGGACAGCAAGGAGTCATGGACTTCATTAAGGATTTTACCCCTCAATTAAGCCACCTTGATTTCTTGCTAGTGAGGAAGTGATTGTGTCTTACCACCTCTTGGCAACTGCTAGGATTAATCTACTTGCTGTTGTATTTCCTTTCTTTACTAACCATGTCAGCTGATGTGAATGAGACATCTCCACATTCACCACGTACGAGGGGCATCATTCAACATTTCGAACGCCATGTAAAGCTACACACGGATGCTCTCAACGAGGATATTCAAGTCACCAATGAACGCATTGGTCGATTAGAGTCGATGCAGATTTGCACCAACACCAAGCAATCAGGCCGGTGGACCCCCTAACGGCTCCGGACCTTCAAGGATCAATCAAAGACTTCAAGACCCAATTAAGTGTCATTAATACCATATTAATGACACAAGATCGGATGGCCCTTAATACTAGTAACGGCACTGTTAAGGCCCATTACCAGGCTATTAAGGGTAATTAACCCCATTTATTGTGTATCAAGCGTGTGTAACCGCCGGGGCCACCTGTCGGCCAGGCTGATGTTGTAACGACCAGTCCTTGTACTATAAAAGGACTGGTCGACGATACATAGGGGACGGTTCCAGACCACTGCTGAACACCATGAGCTAGACGAGCTTCTTCTTCTGGAGCTTCTTCTAGACTCCCGAGCTTAATACATCACCAACACAACCCGTGGAGTAGGGTATTACGCTCAGGCGGCCCAAACCACGTAAATCCCGGTGTACACATGTCTTTCACCTTCTTGAATCTCTGCGCGCCCAATACCAAACTACAACTCCTCGATCTACCAAAAGTAGTGTCGAGAGATCTGCCGGTTCCAGACACCGATAGTTGGCGCGCTAGGTAGGGGGCGCCCGAGATTTCGAGTATGGTGAACTCAGCTGCCGGATCATCCAACGGCAACCCTGCCGTTCAACCCGTTGGAGGCAATCCCTCCAACACGCAGCAACCAGCAGGTGCTGTGGCTCCAGCAGGAGTCATGCCTTCACCACCACCGCCTGCACCAGCACGTCAAGATGAGCAACGTGACGGTGCATCGGCGTCAGTCACTGCATCGGCAAACAACAACAACCCTGAACACGCGCTTCATGCAGCACATGCTCTCCTCCAACGTCCACCACCTCCAGGTGCATCCCAGGGTGCAATGGAGCAGTGGAGAGCTGATGTGGAACATCTGGTTGCAGCAGCAGCCGACCGCATCAGCAATCAAGGTCCTCCTCCGTCGGGGCAGGCCCCATCGCAGCGCAGGACTGTGTCTGGCAGACTTGGTCCGCATGCTTCCCAGAATAGGAGGCGTTCTACGTCACATCAAGTTACGTCACTACCCTCTGGGGCATGACGTACTCATACGGTAACCAGGATGTCAACTCATGACCTCCGGGCAGAGCTTGATCGCCATTACCGTCAACAGGATGGCCGTGTCCATATCGAGCGCGCTCGCGAAAGGCAAGAAGCTCGAGACAGCCCTGCTCCTGAGGGAGTAGGAGGAGGCTGTTCTGCACTGGCCATGCACCTACTCATGGTCAGATGGCCACAAAAGTTTCTTCCACACCTGTCGGAGAAGTTTGACGGGCTGTTAACCCCGCCGAGTTTCTCCAAATTTACACCACCACAATCCTTGTGGCCAGAGGTAATGAGGCTGTAATGGCCGACTACTTCCCAGTAGCTTTGACTGGGACCGCCAGGTCCTGGTTCATGAGCCTTCCTCACAATTCTATCAATAGTTGGGAGGAATTGTGCCAACAGTTCACCACTAATTTCGGGAGTTCATACACCTGACCAGGCACCGAACTGGACCTTTTTGCAGTGGCGCAAATGGAGGGAGAATCCCTGCGCTCATTCATCCAGAGGTTCTCCCAGGTACGAAGCACCATTTGTTCTATCTCTAGCGCTTCTGTCATCGTGGCATTTAGACAGGGCATGCGAGATAAGAAGATGCTGGAGAAGCTAGCGGTCAAGGAGATCACCAGCGTCACGGAGCTCTTCAGCTTGGCAGACAAGTGCGCCAAAGCTGCGGAGGGCCATGAGATGCACTCCAAACCACCTACGGAGGATGGCAAAAAAACCTCCAAAGGCGAAGCCACTACCCCCGGGGGTGGCAAAAAGAAGCCGTCGGCCGGCACATCCACTGCTGCAGCTGCTGCAGCTCCGGATGGCCGGGGGCCACGCCCTGAGAAATGACCTCGGATGTCCTCTGAAGACGGTGGCAACTCCAAAATGGGGTGTCCTATCCACAAGTCAAACGGCCACAACTTGGATGACTGCCTGGAGGTCCAAAACCTTGCTGAGCGCTACCACAAGCGTCGGGAAGAAGTTCCTTTCCGTCAGAGGGAAGGAAAGCAGAAAGTCGACGAAGCTCCGGCTGAAGAGGAATTGGGCTTTAGGACCCTAAAAAGGTCCTGAAGGCTGTGTACACCTCCGTTGATGATGACTCTGACGTCTCCGACAATGAGCGTCGAAAGACCATGAACACCATCTTTGGTGGTTCATGGGACATCACCTCCCGCCGTATCCTCAAGACCATGTGGCGAGACATGGCCTCAGTAGCTCCTACAGCCAGGGCGGAACCTCATCGGAAGTGGATGGACACTACCATCACTTTTGATGCTTCGGACTACCCCCGGAACATGATCAGAGCTGGCCAGCTACCTCTGATGGTATCACCTACCATCAGCAACATTCAACTCCACCGTGTAATGGTGGACGGAGGTTCAGGGCTGAACCTCATAAGCTTCGAGGCTTTTGTCAAGCTTCAGCTCCGACCTTCGGACCTTCGCCCTTCCCGACCTTTCTCCGGAGTAGGTCCGGGTGCCATAACACCGCTCAGTGCCATTACTCTCCCTGTGACCTTCGGGACTCGGGAGAATTATCGCACTGAGAAGTTGATCTTTGACGTCGCTCAGATCAACTTGCCCTTCAACACCATTCTGGGCAGGCCTACCTTGTACAAATTCATGGTTGTTGCTCATTATGGCTACCTGGTGTTGAAGATGCTGACACCAGTTGGCGTTCTCCGGATCTGTGGAGACCGTACTGCCGGAGTGACTGCCCTGGAGGAACTCCATGCGCTTGCTACAGCACAGGAGGAAGAATCCAGGCAGGAGCAAGCCCCAAAACCCCTGAGCATTCGTCGGCGAGGCTCAACCTCTGCACCTCGCGTGCAACCAAGCGACGACGCCAACATCCCAGTTAAAGTCGTCCAAATCGGTTCTGATGCTGCTCAGACCACTCGTATATCGGGAGGTCTGAATGACAAATAGGAACTCGCGCTCATCACTTTCCTTCGGGCTAACATCGATGTGTTTGCCTGGAAACCATCACAAATTCCTGGGATCCCTATGCAAGTGATCGAGCATAATCTGAAGATCTATCCCGACGCTCGGCCCGTACATCAGAAGCCTCGGAAGCAATCCGTAGAGCGACAGAACTTCATACGACAAGAAGTGAAGAAGTTGCTCGAAGCTGGATTCATACGAGAAGTCTTCCATCCAAAATGGCTGGAAAACCCAGTCGTTGTACCCAAGGCCGGCGGGAAGCTTCGGATGTGTACCGACTACACAACACAAAATAAGGCATGCCCAAAAGATCCATTCCCACTACCTAGAATAGATCATATAGTGGATTCCACCTCCGGGTGTGAATTACTGTGTTTCCTAGACGCATATTCTGGGTACCATCAAATCAGAATGTCTAGGGAAGATGAAGAACATACTTCTTTTATCACAGTAGATGGATTGTACTATTATACAGCCATACCATTTGGTCTCAAGAATGCAGCTTTAACATTTGTACGAGCTATGTACAAAACCTTTGGAGAGCTCATCAGAGACGTAGTGGAAGTGTATGTTGATGACATCGTAGTCAAGATCAAGGACAAGGAGTCACTCCTTGACACCTTGCAAGCTGTCTTCGACAAGCTACGGGTCACCCGCACGAAGCTGAACTAAGACAAGTGCGTCTTCAGGGTTAGCTCCGGAAAGCTTCTTCGTTTCCTGGTAAACCACTAGGGCATAGAGTCAAATCAGGCGAAGATTAAGGCTATAGAGGAGATGCGGCCACCAGCCCGCATCAAAGATGTCCAGAAACTGATTGGATGTCTAGCCGCCCTCAGCCGGTTCATCTCAAGACTGGCGGAACGGGCGCTACCCGCATTCAAGCTATTGAGGAAGTCCGGACCATTTTAATGGTCTGAAGAAGCAGAAAAGGCGTTCCAAGAGCTAAAGCAGCTCCTCACCCCTCTACCAACCCTGGTGAGCCCTTACTGCTTTACATTTCAGCAACTGACGAGGTTGTCAGCATGGTCCTTGTCGCGGAGAGACTAGAACCATCACAAGCTCAGGAATCCAGACCCCTCTGGGAGGGTCCGGAGGTTCCTGAAGGAGAGTCTAGGTCCCAACCCCCACACTTGGATCAACAAGGAGTTATCCTAGAAGACTTGGACCCTTCCGGGAGGATCTGGGTCACTCCAACAGAAGCTCCAGGTTCCTCTAGCAGGAACCCGGAGGTCCCCGAAGCAGGTTCGGACCCCTCCGGGAGTGTCCGGGTCGATGTGGAGGAAACTCCGGGCCCCTCCGTGAGGGTTCGGACAGTCCAATGCCCAATGTACTTCATCAGCGAAGTACTACATGATGCCAAGACTTGATACCTAGAGGTACACAAGCTGCTCTATGCAGTTCTCATCGCCTCCAGGAAGCTTCATCACTACTTCCAAGCTCACAAGATGTCAGTGGTGACCTCTTACCCACTGCGTGCGATCTTGCATAGTCCCAACTCTACTGGGAACATTGCAATGTGGGCAACAGAATTGGCCGAATTCAATCTTGAATTTGTCCCAAGTCAAGCGATCAAGAGTCAAGCATTGGCAGATTTCGTGGCGGAATGGACCTCCTCTCCATCAAACCCTGGGGGCCCTAGTGAGCAGAAGTCGGAACTTAAGGCTCCGGTCTTCACTGAACCTCATTGGACCCTCTACTTCGACGGCTCCATGCAAAAGCAGGGGGCTGGAGCTGGAGTCCTTCTCCTCGCTCCAACCGGGGAGAAGGTAAAATACATGGTCCACCTTGACTTCAAGGCGACCAACAACATGGTGGAGTATGAAGCACTCATTTATGGATTAATGGTGGCACTATCATACAATGTCAAGCAACTGTTGGTCAAGGGAGATTCACAGCTCATCATTAAACAGGTGAAGGGTGAATGCTCCTGTAACAATCCTCAATTAGTTGCTTATCTCCTTGAAGTCCAGAGGCTTTAGAAGAACTTCAAAGTCCTAGATTTCCATCATGTCCAGCGTGTCCATAACGCTAAAGCTAACGAACTCTCAACGAAAGCGTCAACCGGAGCTTTGGCTCCTGACGGAACCTTTTTCTGGAGGTTTTTAAAACCCACAGCTCAGCCTGCCGAACTGAGCGAAGGGGGCGAGACTAGCATCCCGAAGCTGGCGGTCCCGATGGCCCTGTTACCATGGCAGCCATCAAGGGTCGTAGGTGCTGCAGGAAGCTCCGAGCAACCCAGCACGCAAGACTCAAATGCTCAAGCAAGCTCCGATGCATGGATCTCAGAGATCCAGAGCTACTTGAAAGACAATATCCTTCCTAACGATGATGTATCCGCTGACCGAATAGTCAGATTGGCTAAAAGATACACGTTGGTAGAAGGGGATCTCTACCGGTGCGGTGCCAACGGTGTCCTAATGCGGTGCATCACAAGAGAAGAAGGTTGCGATCTCCTCACAGAAATCCATGGAGGCCAGTGTGGGAACCACGCGTCTTCCCACACGCTAATCGGTAAAGCCTTCCCGCATGGCTTCTACTGGCCTATAGTGCTCCAGGATGCAACTGAGCTGGTGAAGAAATGTAAAGCATGCCAGTTCCATGCAAAGCAAATTCATACACCGGCTCAGCCTCTACAAATGATACCTCCTACATGGCCTTTTGCCATGTGGGGGATGGACATCTTGGGACCTTTCCCAAGAGCCGTCGGAGGTTACAAGTTCCTGCATGTCGCCATCGACAAGTTTACCAAATGGCCGGAAGCAACGCCAGTTGTGACAATAAACAAGCAATCAGCTATCAATTTCTTGCAGTCCATAGTATGCAGATTTGGAGTCCCGAACAAAATCATAGCAGATAATGGGACCCAATTCACAAGCTCTGCTTTCCAAGGGTATTGCGAAGACCTCGGCATCCAACTCAGCTACGCCTCTGTAGCTCATCCGGCAAGCAATGGCCAAGCCGAGAGGGCAAATGCAGAAATCCTGAAAGGACTCAAGACGCGCACATATGAGCGCCTGAAAAAGCATGGAGCCAACTGGATTGAAGAGCTTCCGCCCACTTTATGGGCCAACAGGACTACTCCAAACCGGTCAACTGGAGAGACACCCTTCTTCCTGGTGTACGGAGCTGAAGCAGTCCTTCCTCCGGAAATCACCTTGGGGTCGCTCCGGGTTCGGACCTTCGATGAAGCCACGCAGGACCAGCTCCGGCATGAAGACCTTGACCTCCTTGAAGAGGGAAGGTGCCGAGCAGCTGTTCGGAATGCCCGATACCGCCAAGCTCTTCGGCGCTATCACCAACGGCACGTTTACAGCCGACAGCTCGAGGAAGGCGATCTGGTGCTACGGAGAATACACTCCAGAGAATGGTTAAACAAACTCTCTCCCAGCTGGGAGGGACCCTTCCGAGTGATCAAAGTATCCCGTCCTGGATGCGTTCGCTTGGCAACCGTGGATGGGACACCTGTCCCAAATCCTTGGAACCTTGAGCACCTCCGTAAGTTCTACGCTTAGTATCACAGAGGTGAGTCTGTAATTACATATGGTGTATGTTATAGAGTCATTGTACAGAGTCGGGTAGCTCCACCGGGAGGGCAACCGGACCTACCCTGTTAGGTCCGCAACGCCCATGCAACACTTGTCACAGTCTCAGAACTAAAAGTGTAGCTAGCTACCTTGGGTCAAACGAGAAACGAAGCACACTTACCCTAGTTCCGTACCCTAAGAGTGTACTTGTTTCCCCTGTACCACGGACCTATAATGAAAGAAATCATTGTGTGAAAACAGAATCCATGTGCATTTACTTTGTACATGCTCAATATTTTTTATTTTCTCTTTCTTGTCTATAACAAAGTTGTGCAATTCTTAAGAAACTTTAGGTCGACCAGTTCATGTACAATTCGGGTTGCATTGTCTTTCCTTCCGGGTTCAAACATTGTTGATGGCCTACTTGTCTGAAAGCCGCCAAGCCAATCTAGGGCCGGAGTGTGCTATCGACTTAGCCTGGTCCTGCACCCTAAGTACGCCACTCTACCTACACCCCGGCAGGCCGAAGTAAGGCAAGTCCAGAAATAGTCGGACCCGAAGGGAGTAAGACGTGCTCATGATTGTATTTAGGATTGTGCTCAACCTAAAAATTTCTTGGGAACAGTAAGCCGCAATGATGTTGTAGATAGGAAACAGATTTAACTATTTTTCTTGACTTCAGTGTGCAGGAAAAATAAATAAGCTATGACACCCTCTTGGCAGTTTGTGGTCAATGTTCAAACAGTGACATCGAGCATCTCTGGAGCTACTCAGTTCCGGTAAAGCGAGTCGTCAACGTAAAGATGGTGGAAAGACTATAAAGTGGAGTCTAACGTTAACACAACATGTGTTGATGGAGGTCACTACCGGAGCTGCCAGAGCTCCGACACCCCGAAGGACTAACCATTGATGCTCCGGAGCTACTAAGCTCCAGCGATGGTCAATGCTGGAGCCACCAAGCTCCAACAGCCTCAGGGGGCCTACACTATCGAAGACTTCAGACTTACATTCTACAAGTTCAAAGCACGCAAGTCTTCAACAACTATTACATCCTCTTGGTACATGTTCACAATCAAATTGTGTACATCTACCAGGGGGCCAAGTGAGACAAAGGTGTTGAAGACAAAAATGAAATTCGAATTCACAAAAATTTGGATTTCATTCATTTGGAGACAAGAGATTACAAAATTGGAGAAGAAGAAGAGAGAGTACAAGTGGGAGCTACAGGGAGACGATCCTAGACCCTATGGAAGAACTGGGCAACCTTCTGGGCCACCTCCGACACGTTGGCTCGGACAGCTTCACCCTCTCCTTCGATGGGAGCTTCAAGTATCGGGTTCAGAGGGAATTGAGGGTCCCGGCTGGTGTAGCACGTCAGCACATACTCTGCAACATTCTTCGCCAAGGACTGACCCTCTGTTTCCAATTGGTCCGCGATGAAATCGCCTACCTTGGAGAGTTTGTTGCCTGCCGAACCCAGCGCCTCCAATGCCTGATCTAGCTCTGGCTCCGGATCATCCGGACACACGGGACTGAAGCCCATTGGTGTCAGCGCATCGTTGGCCTTGCCCAGGAAGTCCCAAAATTGTTGGGACTCCATAGCCCTTGCACCACGCATCTCCGCCAAGGATCTTTTGGCCGCCGCCAGCTCTGAGCTCTCCCGAGCAAGACGCTCCACCTCTTTGGCATTCTGCTGAATCGTTTCAGCAACTTGCCTTTCGAGCTTGCTGAGCTCTTCCTCCCGGAGGTGGATCTCGTTCCGGCGTTTGACCAAATCTCTCTCTGAGCCCCGCACTTTCTTCTCCCAGGCGGTGATGGCATTCTCCTGCTTACAAAGTTCCTGCCCTCGCTCCCAGGCTTTCTTCTCCTCCTCCTTGCAAAGCTCATCCAATTTCTTGGTGCGTTCTTCAAGGCTCTTGTCAGCCAGAGCTATCTTTGGGACAAGCTCCTCCTCCCTCTTCACGAGGTCGTCTTGCAGCTCCAGGAATTTCTGCTCTTCATCTTCAAGCCGTTTTTCCCGAGCTTCAAGAGCCTTCCGGCGCTTGACGACACTATCGTGGATGGTTGAGAGCCTTTCCTGGCATTCATTAGCTGCACTATTGGCAGCCTTGGCCTGATCATATATGGCCCGGGATTGGTTGTCGAGGGTCCGCATCATGCTTTCCCTCTCATCCAACAACTTACCCCAGTACTCCAAGCGGACTTTCTCCCTTCGCACCCACTCCTTATCGTCAGCCAGCCTCGACTGTGCCAGCTTGGTCTCAAAATGGAGTCGTTTGTGCCACCTCCTAAGGGTTTGGCGCTCCTCCTCGAGTGCCTTGCTGTCGTGGTAGAAGGGCATTTGAACCTAGTGAAGGCTGGAGCAGGCATTGTTGATAGACAACGATAGGGGTATCGGGTCCGGACCTGCCGGAGTCCCCTCCACTGGCTCCAGCGGATCTTCAGCAACAAAAATTGGGTCCCACTCTACGAGAGCGGTACCCTGAGCTTCCACGGCACTAGGGCCATCCTCCGGGATAGCCTCTGCTGCCGCCGAGGAAGTGCTTGCAGCAGAAGTACCGACCTCCAGAATTGGTTCCGAAGGCCCAGCCGCCAGGTCATCAACAATTTGTCCCTCCAGCGGGGGGCCAGCAACTTCATCCCGACACTCTGGCTCGGCAACAGGCACCTCCGGGATCACTGCTTCCAGAACGGGCGTTGAAGGTTCGGCCGGAGCAGAAGCTACTTCTGGCTCCGGCACAGGTGCTTCCTCTACCTCTGGTTCGGGTGCTGGCGCTTCAGCCATCATGGGATCCGGAGTCACTTGGACGGAGCTAGCACCCCGGGAAGATGCCACAATTGGAGTAGACGCCGCCATTGAAGACCTTCCCCTCCGAGGAGAAGGGGACACTGCGGAAGAAGAATGCCTGGCCCTCCTGTTGGCATGCTTCCTCTTACGGCACGAGGGCTCGGCCAATTCCTTGCCCTTGCCGACGACTTCGGTTCTTGGCTTAGGGGCGGGGACAGAGCCACCATCTAGAGCTTCGGAGATTGCCAACCCGGTGGTCGAGCGCCTCTCAATGACACCAAGGTCGTCAAGCACCAGCATCGTCCGCCGGAGCTCCCTACTGAATGCTGCCTCCATGTTCAATGGGAGGAAAGCTGGCGGCGGAGCCAAATCGTCGCCCTCGACATCGATGCCGTGCTGGAATTTCTTCAGGTGGAACTCCAAAGTTGCACCCTCCATGTTGGACTTCAAACCGGTCACGATCCGGTCGTTGCCCATCATACTGTTGAGGGCCCAAGCCAACTTCTCCCTCCTCTTCAACGTAGCCCACCTGTTGGTCAGGAAGTTGCAAAACATCATCTGGGGAGTCACTCCTCCTTCCACACACAGGCGGATCCTGGTCAGAGCAGGATCGAAGGCATCCGACAGCATCAGAGCTTCACTCCAAACTGCAGTGTCGATGTTGGGGAGGCCTTCCGGCAGCTCCAGCTTCTCGTGCTCCTCCACCCTGATTACAATCCAATCATTCTTCCAGTCGTCCCACTTCCCAGAAGGGAACGACCGCAAGTACTTGTACGGGCACTTCTTGCGCTTCATGAAATAATAGAAGCCAAGGTACTCGTCACTCCGACCTGTGGTCTGGACAGTCAAGAAGGTGCGGAAGAGCTCAATGCAGGGGGAATCCCCACCCACATCTTGCAGAAGTGGACAAATATGGACACCAGTAGAATGGAGTGGGGGCCAAGGGGGTAAAGTTGCAGACCATAGAAGTCTAGCAGCATCAAGAAGAAGGAGCAGAAAGGTGGGATCAGTCCCACCATGGCGTACGCAGAGAAGTACACCATGTCGCCGGCGTGCTCCTTCTCGAACAGAAGCTTGCCAGCGCGGACCACGTGGTTGAAGAAGTCAGGGGACCATCCCATGAGGGCCCGGGCCTTCTTCAAATCGTCATCGGTCCTCAGTCGGCTTTGGCGAAGACCCAACTCCATCGCGGTGCAGCGAGGCAAGAGAGGAAAGGCAAGCAAAAGTTTGGAAGGTTTGAGCACAAGATCGATTGAAAGGCGTAAAGAACCCCAAACGGTGCATGCTTTCCTTCTTAAGTAAGCCCCCACAACGCCTGGATGGAAACTGTAGAGGAGCCGACGATACCAGTCAAAGATTTCACCCCGCCAATGACAAGGGGGGGGGGGCCGGGGCCACCCCGACGATCAAGTTGAGGTTCTTACCCCAGGCGAACAGTTGTCATCATGAAAGGCGGGAAACACGAAGTCGGCGGTCTGACAGGGCGCGTGGAACCGATACGATTTTCGTATCGGGAACCGGCGACCTTCAATTGCGTGAGATCCGCACGCTAAGATCTCACCTGCCGCCGTCAAGATACGCCACGCGTCGGAAGTTTAACTGTGATCTACCGCCAATGGCATAACCAAAGACCCTTGAAGACATGGTTCAGGAACCGAAGAATGGACCCACCTCCGGCGAAATGACTTCATACAAAAGGTCTCTCCCGGAGGTGAGTCCAGGGGGCCACTATCGGTACCCTCCATACCGGATACCCCTTGGGATTGCAAAGATCACAAGGAAACTCCATATACCAGATTGGAAGACCTCCGAGAGCCCCACATGTCAGGTGTAGCCGAACCTACTCCCCCGACATGGTTAGTCCCGTGGCGGCCACGTGTATCACAACACCGGAGCTATCACCGACACATGGGAAGCTCCGGTCAGAATACCAATATGGCACCACTGCACCTAACCCCAGACAGAGGGAAGCTCCAGTACTGACACGTGTCCAATAGCACCGGACCTACCCGTCCACGATGATAAGCTCCGGTGCTGCCACGTGGCAACTACCGGACCTTCAACTTCAACTATCAGGCCGGTGGACCCCCAACGGCTCCGGACCTTAAAGGATCAATCAAAGACTTCAAGACCCAATTAAGTGTCATTGATACCATATTAATGACACACGATCGGATGGCCCTTAATACTGGTAACAGCACTGTTAAGGCCCATTACCAGGCTTTTAAGGGTAATTAACCCTATTTATTGTGTATCAAGCGTGTGTAACCGCCGGGGCCACCTGTCGGGCTAGGCTGACGTTGTAACGACCAGTCCTTGTACTATAAAAGGACTGGTCGATGATACACAAGGGACGGTTCCAGACCACTACTGAACACCCTGAGCTAGACGAGCTTCTTCTTCTGGAGCTTCTTCTAGACTCCCGAGCTTAATACATCACCAACACAACCCGTGGAGTAGGGTATTACGCTCAGGCGGCCCGAACCACGTAAATCCTGGTGTACACGTGTCTTTCACCTTCTTGAATCTCTACGCGCCCATTACCAAACTACAACTCCTCGATCTACTAAAAGTAGTGTCGGGAGATCTGCTGGTTCCAAACACTGTCAGGAACCGATTTGGACGACTTTGACGGGGATGTTGGCGTCGCCGCTTGGTTGCACGCGAGGTGTGGGGGTTGAGCCTCGCTCACGAATGCTCGGGGGTTTTGGAGCTTGCTCCTTCCTGGATTCTTCCTCCTGTGCTGTAGCAAGCGCATGGAGTTCCTCCAGAGCAGTCACTCCGGCAGTACGGTCTCCGCGGATCCAGAGAATGCCAACTGGTGTTGGCATCTTCAACACCAGGTAGCCATAATGAGCACCAGCCATGAATTTGTACAAGGCAGGCCTGCCCAGAATTGCGTTGAAGGGCAAGTTGATCTGAGCGACATCAAAGATCAACTTCTCGATGCGATAATTCTCCCGAGTCCCGAAGGTAACAGGGAGAGTAATGGAACCGAGCGGTGTTATGGCCCCCAGAACTACTACGGAGAAAGGTCGGGAAGGGCGAAGGTCTGAAGGTCCAAGCTGAAGCTTGAAAAAAGCCTCAAATCTTATGAGGTTCAGCCCCGAACCTCTGTCCACCATTACATGGTGGAGTTGAATGTTTTTGATGGTAGGTGATACCATCAAAGGTAACTGGCCAGCTCCGATCATGTTCCGAGGGCAGTCCAAAGCATCAAAAGTGATGGTAGTGTCCATCCACTTCCGATGAGGTTCCGCCCTGGCTGTAGGAGCTACCAAGGCCATGTCTCGCTGCATGGTCTTGAGGATACGGCAGGAGGTGATGTCCCATGAACCACCAAAGATTGTGTTCATGGTCTTTCGACGCTCATTGTCAGAGACGTTGAAGTCATCGTCGACGGAGGTGTACACAGACTTCAAGACCTTTTTAGGGTCCCGGAAGCCCAACTCCTCTTCAGCCGGAGCTTCGTTGACTTTCTGCTTTCCTTCCGTCTGACGGAAAGGAACTTCTTCCCGGCGCTTGTGGTAGCACTCAGCAAGGTTTTGGACCTCCCGGCAGTCCTCCAAGTTGTGGCTGTTCGGCTCGTGGATAGGACACCACATTTTTGAGTTGCCACCGTCTTCAGAGGATGGCTGAGGTCGTTTCTCAGGGTGTGGCCCCCGGCCACCCGGAGCTACAACAGCTACAGCGGTGGATGTGTCGGCCGACGACTTCTTTTTGCTGTTGGACTTTTTCTTCTTTTTGCCACTCCCGGGGGTAGTTGCTTCGCCTAGTGCATCTCACGGCCCTCCGCAGCTTTGGCACACTTGTCTGCCAAGCTGAAGAGCTCCGTGACGCTGGTGATCTCCTTGACTGCCAGCTTCTCCAGCATCTTCTTATCTCGCACGCCCTCTCTAAATGCCATGATGACAGAAGCGCTAGAGATAGAAGGAATAATGTTTCGTACCTGGGAGAACCTCTGGATGAATGAGCACAGGGATTCTCCCCCCTTTTGCACCACTGCAAGAAGGCCCAGTTCGGTGCCTGGTCGGGTGTATGAACTCCCAAAATTGGCAGTGAACTATTGACACAATGCCTCCCAACTATTGATAGAGTTGTGAGGAAGGCTCATGAACTAGGACGTGGTGGTCCCGGTCAAAGCTACTGGGAAGTAGTTGGCCATTACAGCCTTGTTACCTCCGGCCGCAAGGATTGCGGTGGTGTAAATTTGGAGAAACTCGGCGGGGTTAATAGTCCCGTCAAACTTCTCTGGCAGGTGTGCCCGGAACTTTTGTGGCCATCTGACCATGCGTAGGTGCATGGCCAGTGCAGAACAGCCTCCTCCTACTCGCTCGGGAGCAGGGCTATCTTGAGCTTCTCGCCTTTCACGAGTGCGCTCGATATGGACACGGCCATCCTGTTGACGGTAACGGCGATCAAGCTCCGCCCAGAGGTCATGAGTTGACATCCTGGTTATCGTATGAGTACGTCGTGCCCTAGAGGGTAGCGACGTAACGTGATGTGACGCAACACGCCTCCTATTCTGGGAAGCATGCGGACCAAGTCTGCCAGACACAGTCCAGCGCTGCGATGGGGCCCGCCCCAAAAAAGGAGGACCTTGATTGCTGATGCGATCGACTGCTGCTGCAACCAGATGTGCCACATCAGCTCTCCACTGCTCCATTGGACCCTGTGATGCACCTGGAGGTGGTGGACGTTGGAGGAGAGCACGTGCTACATGAAGCGCATGTTCAGAGTTGTTGTTGTTTACCGATGCAGTGACTGACGCCGATGCACCGTCACGTTGCTCAGCTTGATGTGCTGGTGCAGGCAGTGGTGGTGAAGGCATGACTCCTGCTGGAGCCACAGCACCTACTGGTTGCTGCGTGTTGGAGGGATTGCCTCCAACGGGTTGAACGGCATGGTTGCCGTTGGATGATCCAGCAGCTGAGTTCACCATACTCAAAATCTCGGGCGCCCCTTCCTGGTGCGCCAACTGTCGGTGTTTGGAACCGGCAGATCTCCTGACACTACTTTTGGTAGATCGAGGAGTTGTAGTTCGGTAATGAGCGTGCAGAGATTCAAGAAGGTTAAAGACACATGTACACAGGGATTTATGTGGTTCGGGCCGCCTGAGCATAATACCCTACTCCACGGGGTGTCTTGGTGATGTATTAAGCTCGGGAGTCTAGAAGAAGCTCCAGAAGAAGAAGCTCGTCTAGCTCAGGGTGATCAGCAGTGGTCTGGAATCGTCCCTTGTGTATCGTCGACCAGTCCTTTTATAGTACAAGGACTGGTCGTTACAACGTCAGCCTGGCCCAACAGGTGGCCCCGGCGGTTACACACGCTTGATACACAATAAATGGGGTTAATTACCCTTAATAGCCTGGTAATGGGCCTTAACAGTGCTGTTACCAGTATTAAGGGCCATCCGATCGTGTGTCATTAATATGGTATTAATGACACTGAATCGGGTCTTGAAGTTTTTGATTGATCCTTGAAGGTCCGGAGCCGCTGGGGGGTCCACTGGCCTGATAGTTGAAGTTGAAGGTCTGGCAGTTGCCACGTGGCAGCACCAGAGCTCATCATCGTGGACGGGTAGGTCCGGTGCTGTTGGACATGTGTCAGTACCGGAGCTTCCCTCTGTCTGGGGTTAGGTCCGGTGGTGCCATATTGGTATTCTGACCGGAGCTTCCCAGGTGTGGGTGATAGCTCCGGTCTTGTGATACACATGGCGGCCCCGGGACTAACCATGTCGGGGGAGCAGGTCCGCTTACACCTGACATGTGGGGCCTTTGGAGGTCTTCAAATCTGGTATATGGAGTTTCCTTGTGATCTTTGCAATCCCAAGGGGTATCCGGTACGGAGGGTACCGACAGAAACATATAACAATTCCTATTTGTCATTTTTATATCTTGATGAATATAATGATTTTTTCATTTAGTTTTTCAATGGACCTTTTTAGTCGTCATACCAACCTCTATGAAAACTAAAGAATAGGCTCGAGCAATTATCCCAGGCGGTTATTCAGTACCAACCGCCCGAGAAGCAGTTAAAAACCGTCTGAACTTTATTAATTTTTATTACACATGGTTGTTTCGTTAAAAACCACCCGTGAAAACCGACGCCTATATAAAGACCCCTCAGGCACCACAGAAAACCTAACCCTGGAGATTTTCCATTGACGCCGCCAGGCTGCAAAAATTTTCCACCGTGCGCCGGTCGATACTGCATTCATCAGTTGATCAAGCTTCAAACAGAGAAAAGGTTAGAAGATACTTCTTCTTCACTATCATGTTTTAAATTTGTTCTATTTTCAGTTTCGTTTTGTTGTGTTTGCATATGCCTCCAGTCTCCCCCCCCCCCCCCCCACCACCACTTGAGATTTGTAGTAGATTTGAAATATTAATGATTGAAAGATGTAGTTTAGTCTCCCCTTGAGCTCACCCATGAATTTTACAGAACAAGAAGTAGATTTGAAGGATTAAAGGTTGAATATGAATACAAGCACATCACGTGTTCGATGAAATGTTTCAATGAATAAGCCTAACTTCATAAATCCATTATGGCCACTAGGAAGCTGAGAAAATTATGAAAAAAAAATCTTGGAACTATTATGAACATACCTACATTATACCAGTATTCACTCATATGATATAGGCTTGTTATGTCTCTGTAAATTCATTTTATAGAAGACCTTTAAGGAATATCTGTGGCCAAATTTTATAAATCTTACAAAAATCTGTTATTGAAGCATGGACCGTCGATCATGAATGTATAACATGCCAAGACCCGATCCTATGTACATTCATAATGTTGCAAATTTTTTTGAAGCATCCAAGAGACATGTGAAGTTGCAAAAGATAAATGACATATTATGTCCATGTATCGACTGCGAAAATAAGATTGCTTAGATAGATACTATAGTAATCTAATCTCATTTGGTGAAAAGAGGTTTCAAAAAAAAAAAACTACACAATATGGATAGAGCATGGTGATTTAGATACACTTGAAGTGGCTAAAGATGATGAGAGAGGTTCAGATGATGATAATGTTCATATCGATGATGGTAGTTGAAAGTGCATCTAGGAATTATGACAAGCAATTGGGATCCTAACCTCTTTATTGAGATGAATGCAGGCCTATAATGGAGAAATGAGCAAAATACCAAAAAAAAGGGATGAAGAGGAGCAAAGTGGAAATGAGCTCAAGGAAAAAGAATAGCATATTATTTTGTATGGAGTGTGTTAAGGAAACACACCCCAAGAGCTCAATGATAATTAAACACACACATTGCACAGAGTTACACAGGACCGGACTAGTCCGATCACAACCGGACTAGTCCGATAAACCTTTCTGCACCAGATTGGACAAGTCTGATATCTGTCGGACTAGTTCGATGTCTTTCTGACTAGAATTGGACTAGTCCTCCCCAGTGTGGACTAGTCCTCAAAACACTACACAAGTCACACAAAGTCGGACAAGTCCGTTATCAACCGTACTAGTCCGATATCCTTTCTGATCCACTTCGGACAAGTCCGATGTTCACACGGACTAGTTCGAAAAACATCACTGATCTAAATCGGACAAGTCCTCCAAGTGCGGACTTGTCATCCAACACACTTAGGGTTTCACATGTCCGGACAAGTCCGATGGACATCGGACTAGTCCGAAGATTTCCAGTAGCGAAACCGGACAAGTCCGCTTTCAGCCGGACTAGTCCGATATTTCGGGACACTTACGGTTTGCAACACACAGCACACCGGACTAGTCCGGTGACCACCACAGACTAGTCCGAACTTTCTGAACCCTAACGGTCACTTTTAGAAACCACAAATAAATAGAGGTGCACGACCCACTTTTACTCTCTCTCGAATCCTAGCGCTGTCACACCTCCCAAGAGACTCAAAAACAACCTCTCTCCACGAAATTAAGTGCACAATCGTCCAATCCTTTGAGGATTCAATCTAGATCATTGGAGAGACACTTGCTACACCACATTGAGCTCTTGGTTTGATTCTCTAACACACTCCTGCATTTCAATTGTAACTTTTGAGTGTGTTTTCGGTGGTATTGTGATTTGTAATCTAAGGGAGCTCTTAAAGTGTGAGATCACCCCTTGAATTCGGTTATTCACCCCTTTGTAATTAGTGGAAGAGGATTGGCCTTCATGGCGATCCAACAAGGGTAGGGTTGGAGAAGACCCGGTCCTTTGTGGACTCCTCAACATGGATGTAGGTGGCCTTTTGTGGTAGCCGAACCACGGGATAAACACTTTTGTCTTGTTTCATTGTTCATCATTCAAGTTAATCAACTTAATCTAGGGTTTCATACACATTGTTCATCTTACGTTAAATTGTTAAACATAAGACTTAATTGTGATATAGTTCAGTATAGCTGTTAAACTGTTGTTTGATTCTATACTTCCGCTGTACACATAAAAGAATCAAACCAATCAATCAAGTTTAATCAGCTTAGTCCGTGAAGACCGAACTAGTCCGCACTTTACCGGACTAGTCCGATATTTCTGGTATTAAACTGGTTGTTGAGTGCTGCAGGATCCGACAAATTTTCAAAAAGTCATATTCACCCCCCCTCTAGGCCTACATTCAATTGGTATCAGAGCAGAATCTTCAAGAAAGAGTCTAATCACTCAAAGAGATCATATCGGACATGAAGGACGTCCACAAAATCAACAACCAAGAGGAGGTTAACAACGACAAGACCCAAAAACTGGAGAAGTACCTCGAAGCCATTCAAGACTTCGAGGACGATGATGAGGAGACGCTGGAGCTGAAGGCACTCCTCAGAAAGAAGGCACTTTCCAAAGGGAAAGCAAAGGTTGAAGAGAAGAAGAAGGGGAGTAGTCACACCGACTACTCCCGATATCCTTTTAACTATGATTGTCTAAATTCCAATAACAACCATTACTTATCTATCCCGCTTGGAAAAGCCCCACACTTCGATGGAAGTGATTACTCTATGTGGAGGCAGAATATGAAAATGCATTTGATTTCCCTCAACCCCAGTTTATGGCATATTGTATGCACATGGATAGATATTCCGGATGACGACGAAGAGCTCACCCCAAGTCAAGAGCAGGCCATTCATAGAAACGGTCAAGCCGCAGCTGTGATCACATCCTCACTCAGTCGGGACGAGTTCACCAAGGTGGATGGACTCAAAATTGCTAAGGAGATATGGGATACTCTGCAAACACTACAGGAATCCCGACGATTTGCGACGGCCAGGGCCATCGCAAATAAGCCAAATGCCATCGCAAATAAGCTATTTGCGACGGTTTACCTTATTTGCGATGGCTTCTGGTTGTCGCAAGTTTGTCGTCGCAAATAAGCTTATTTGCGACGGCCACCGTCGCAAATAAACTTATTTGCGACGGCTTGGAGTGGCCATCGCAAGTTATTGCTGCGGGCTGGCGGGCCCCGCAGATGCTTATTTGCGACGGCCTAGCCGTCGCAATTAAGGGCCACTATTTGCGACGGCCTGGCCGTCGCAAATAAGTTCAGAGGGCATGGCCCACGTGTCCTCCTCCGGGACCCACGACGCTATTTGCGACGGCCAGGCCGTCGCAAATAACTGTGGTTTAATTGCGACGGCTTGTACTCTTATTTGCGACGGTACTGTATAAAAAGCCGTCACAAATAAAGTTTTTTTAAAAAAAAAACAGAAAATACTACCCGGCTCGGTGGCCAGAATCACAACAAACACAATATACACAATATACACAATATATACACAGCATACACAAACATCATCACAATCACAAACTAAAATTCCGATACATCTCACATCGTCATCAACAAAGTAAATAAAAGGGCTCACTCGCCCATCTAACCTCCAAAGCCACCTCCGAAGTCGAAGTCGTCGTCGTTACGCCTCAATCCAGGCGGCGGTAGCGAAGGCGACGGCGTTTGTGCAGCCGTCGCGGATCCCTGCAATTAATAAAACTTAGAGTTAGAATATAAATGCATCAACATCTCTCTCCCTCCCTCTCCCTCTATCTTCATCTAGATCACCCTCTCTTCCTCTCTCTTTTCATTTCTCTCTTTGTCTCTCACTCTATCTTTCTTGCTCACTCTATCTCTCTATTGCTATCCTTTTCCCTCTATCTTCCTCCCTCTATCTCCATCTACATCTCCCTCCCTCTATCTTCCCCTCTCTCTATCTCCATCTACATCTTACTCTCTCTTCATTCCCATCCTACTCTATCTATCTTTCACTCTTTCTTTTGTCTCCCTTTCTTCTATCTCTTTCTTTCTTCTATCTCAATCATTTTCTTCTATCTAACTATCTCTCTCTTTCATCTATCTCAATCTTATTACGCTGGAGAAGAAGGATTACATAGAAACTTACCTGACCCGCTGAAGAAGGATCGCCTGGGAGGACCGGTGGTAGTACCGGTAGCTGGATTCCCAGACCCTGCGCCCAAGCGATGGCCTGTCATTGCAAACATTAAATGCTACCTATTAGTAAGTCATTTACGCTGAATTAATGAGAATTTTAATTTTTAGATTGTTACCTCCATTGCTTCCCGCATCTGCGCCAACGCTGCTGCCTGGGTTTGGATCGTGGCCTCCATCGCCCTCCTTTCCTCCTCATGTCGCCTTTCGTTTTCTTCTACAGTTTCTCGGAGGGACTGCATCTCAATGTCCCTCTGTGACACGCGGCGACCTCCCGTACCCGAAGCCTGCGTGGAGCTGCCTCTCGTAGGTCTACCTGCCCTCGAGTCGACAACTCCGTCGAATATGGCGAGCCTATAAAAAAGAGAGTCGGTAATATGAAATTAAAATATCTTGAATACTTTGAATTGAAAATGATAAAATGACTTGCAAACTCACCTTCCGTGTGCTTTTCCACCACCGGTTGCATACGCGGCTTGAGGATCGATCGGTTGACGTTCCCAATCGAAATCCTCGCCGTGTATCTTCCTAGCCTCCTCCCCGTACTCAGCCTGCAAAACAATAAAATTGTGTAAGTTCAACAATCTATATAGTTATATTTAATATGAATGATTTCTAAACTTACCAAACGCTCGGCTGCAGCCTGACAGCACCCCGTCGGCTGAGAAGGGTCCCTGTGACCTCTCTTCCGAACCTCAACAGGGGTGGGCGGCACCCCCGTCTCTCGCTCCTGTCAATACGTGTTAGTACGAACAATATATTATTAATATATAAACATAAGTTACACACACTTACCATGCATTTATCTAAACGCAAGTGGTTATCTTGCCGTGCCTGCTCTTCCCCTCCACCCCTCTGCAGTCTCGAGCCTTCTCAGACTTAGCTTTAAACTCGTCGCTAGCCCAGTTGCGACAAAGGGCCCAAAATGCATCGGTCCGACCCTGCAACCAGCTCACGTGGCCCTGCACATAGTTCGAAGTCGTTAAAAGTACCATCGAGGACATTATCAGAAAAAAATACTTACTACACTCCACGTACCTGCGCGTACTCCTCCTCCGTCAGGTGCCTCTCGCTCTCTTGTCGGAAGTGTAACACGTGCTGCTGGTTCGCCTTCAAGTGCTCATTAATAATTTGAACACGGGTGTTCGACAAAGCTTGTCGAAGCGCCTTGGCAGCGTTGAAGTGAAACACTCGCCTCGCATCCTCAAACATGCGACGGTCGTTCGGGTCCTCTAAAGTATATCTTGCCTGCGATAAAGAATATATTGAAGAGATGTTCACTAAAAGAGTTTAAGAGTTGTAACTTAGAAACTTTTTTAACATACTTACCATAAAATCGGCCCATACGGCCTCCTGAAGGTTGCCGTGCTCCTGGTGATGGACGCGTGCGTAGTCCTCCCACAAAAGAGCAGGCACCCCGTCGGTGACCCCGGGATAGTGCAAACGCACTATAGACCCGAGGACACCGTTCACCGGTCTTTGGTGTTTCTCACCGGTGAAAGACAAGTTGTCCCAAGCCCTGTAAGATATTTATTCATTCATTCATTAGTTAAGTAATCAAAAGAAACTAAAATTGAAAACTATAATTTTTATTACCTGTCTCCGACTGGACGAATCATGGTCCTCTGTGAAGGGACCGCGGGAGGACTGACAAAGTGAGTCCTCCTCGTCCTCCGCGTCTGCTGGGGCGCCACGTCAGGTGACCCAAACAGCTCCTCACCAGCCGAGTCAAAGGCCTCAGGAACAAACTCATCGTCAGCCGGGGGTTGGCTGGCCGAGGGCTGGCTCGCCGAGGGCTGACTCGCCGAGGGCTGGCTGGCCAAGGGCTGCCTCGCTGAGGGCTGCCTCGCCGAGGGCTGGCTCACCGAAGGCGCCGCAGCCTCTGAGTCAGCCAGTGAGGACTACAACACTCAAATGATTCATAAGTAAGTTTAATGTGAATTTGAATTTAAAGAATTTGTCAAAAACGAGTGACATTTACCTGTGACGAAGCTCTAGAGCTGGTCTGAACGTGCCCCAGCAGCTGAGAGCGTCTGCTGCCACTCGACGAGGCACCAACGAAAGCGTCCTCAGGTCTAGAGGGGTAGAACCCCCTCGTCGGCGGCACCTTCTTACCCTTCTTTGATTCCATCTTATTATAATTAGATAATTAGTAAATATGCAAATAAAATATATAAAATTCATGTTACTATCTTCAAGAAAACATTACTTGTAGTCACTTTCAAAATTCATCAACATCATTGTCATGTGCATGTGCCCTACTCCTTAAACCAGCCCAACGATCTTCCATCGTGGCCTGTTCTAATTTTCGTTTTCACGTAACATCTGCCTCTACATCTTCAACGTCTTCAACATCTCCAACTAATTGATCGAGTCCTGCACCAAGCTCGACGATAAAAGTGTCTGGCAACTCTTCTTCTTGGTACACTTCTTCAACGTCTTCGCTATCATGGTAACCATCATCCCCAGGAGAATATAGCCGCTCACGAGGATTCACCTTATATACCACCCACCAAGCACTGAGCTTCGTGCATGGATAAGGTAGATAATACACTTGTTCACCTTGATGCGCAAGAACAAATGTATCGTAACCTCGTAGTCGGTCCTTATGTTTCACTTCCACCATTCCAAATTGGTTTTCTCGAGTTCCATTAGTACGATCAAACCAGTCACAGTCAAAGAAGACAACTCGAAGGGTCTTATTTCCTGTAAAAGTAAATTCAAGGATTTTGTTAATGATACCATAATAATCGGTTAAATTCCCTTGAGTGTCCATTGCTCTCGTCACAACACCGGAATTTGATGTTGCCGCAAGAGGACGATGAGCTTCAAAATGAGTTGTACGGAATCGGAAGCCATTTACGTCATATCGACCATAGCTTCTAACATTCACCAATCCATAAGATAGCTGCCGCAAATCTTCATGGACATTGTGAGTCCGACACTGTTATAAAAGACGAGGGAATATTACATAATACTTCTTTAATAATAGTAATTTATAATACATAGAAGACGAGAGAATATTACATATTCTCGAAACCAAGATAGAAAACTCTGCCCCCCATTTATTCCTTCCTTTCGCATCGCTTCTACTTGTTTGGCCGTAGGTTGATGCCTATGTGGCCAATATTGTCTGTGGAACTCGCTGAACATGAAAAAACATCTTTTAGAGTACATGTGTAGCAAAATATGTAGATTAACATAAACATAGGAGAAACACTTACTCGAAGTATTCCTGCATTCCTTCTATATTCGCGTACATGTAGAGTAAAGCAACAGTCCTTTCCTGTTCGGATAGCTCGTAGGTCGTGTAGCTACCAACGGTGGCACCTCTCGTTTGAAAAATGGAAAGGTTGCTTAGGGGGGGTGTTTCATCCACATTGTACCGCATCGCCGAAGTATTGATATTGTTTTCTTCTGCAAAGTAGACACTTGAAAAGTATCCAACTTCCTTAAGAGCATATGCTTCAGCGATGCACCCTTCCACCCTTGCCCTGTTGCCAACCATTGGTTTCAGATATCGTAGCGCTCTTTCAATGTGATACATCCACCTATATTGCACAGGACCGCCAACTTTAGCTTCGAATGGAAGATGGATAAGCAGATGTTGCATTGGATTGAAGAAACCCGGTGGAAAAAATTTTTCCATCTTACATAAAAGTATGGGTACCTCCTTCTCTAACTTATCCATCATACCGATCTTGATTTCTTTAGCACAAAGCTGTCTATAAAAATAGCTGAGATTGGCTAAAACCTTCCACACCGCATCATCTAGATAGCCTCGGAACATAACAGGTAGGAGTCTTTCCATTATAATGTGATAATCATGACTCTTCAACCCAGTGAGGTTTCCTGTGTTAACATTTACAGCTCGTTTCAGGCTAGCTGCGTAACCATCTGGGAATTTCAAAGTTTTCATCCATTTCATAACTTCTTTCTTTTCTTTCGATCGAAGACAGAAAGAAGCACGTGGCTTTCCACCACTTTCAGAGATTTCAAGAGTTGGACGGTGACAAATGTCTGCCAAATCTAGTCTAGCTTTATAATTGTCTTTCGTTTTGCCAGGCATATCCATGCAAGTGCTTATGATACTTTCGCTCATATTACGCTCCTGATGCATGACATCAATGTTGTGCATTAGAATCAACGACTTCACATATGGTAGCTCCCAAAGTCCACATATGTGAGTCCAATTGTGTTCCTCTCCATAACCTACGAAATATCCAGGACGACCTTCATCAGGCACCAGTTTGTCCAACATATCAGAAATTTCTGACCCGTTGAGACGCTTCGGTGGTCCTTTAGTGACAACAGTGTTCTTTCAAAAGACATGCCTCTGCTGCCTAAATATATGATTCGAGGGCAGCCAACGTCTGTGACAATCGAAGTAAGATATTTTGCCTCCATGAGTTAGTCAAAAGCAATCCGTGTCTGAAGCACATATCGGACACGTCAGACGACCGTGAGTGCTCCATCCGGAAAACATGCCGTATGCCGGCAAATCATGGACGGACCACAAATAAGCAGCTCGAAGGTTGAATTTCTGCTTCTTGTAACTGTCGTACGCTTCGACTCCTGTCCACAAGACTTTCAATTCTTCAATCAGTGGTTTTAACATCACGTTGAGACGTGACCGGGGATGATCAGGTCCAGGTACAATGAGGCTGAGAAACATGAACTCGTTCCTCGTACAAAAAGCAGGTGGCAGGTTGTACGGAATGATAAAGACAGGCCAACATGAGTATGGCGTGGCATTCGTACTGAACGGTGAGAATCCGTCTGTCGCTAATCCGATGCGAACATTCCTCGCATCACGAGAAAAGTCTGGATCGAAACGGTCTAGCGCCTTCCATGCATCACCGTCGGACGGATGCATCAAGAATTCTTTGTTCTCACGTTTACCTTCTTTGTGCCATCTCATGTGTCTTGCGGTTCTTTTTGAAAGAAACATCCGCTTCAACCGAGGTGTCACAGGCAAGTAACGAAGCTGCTTATGTGCGACATCTGTCATCACATCGTCATTAACAACTTCGACATACCTCGATTTACCACATTTCAAGCACATCTTCTCATTGGCGTGCTCTTTCCAGAATAGCATGCAGTTGTCTGGGCACACATCAATTTTCTCATACTTCATACCGAGACCAGATATCTTGATCTTTGACTGATACATATCTGGTGGCGCTTTGTGAGGTTGTGGAAGGATATCGCAGATCAATTTCATGAGATCATTGTAGCAGTTGATGGAAAAAAAGTACTTGGACTTAATTGCCATAAATCTGGTCAAGAAAGCAAGTACGGTCACAACCGTGTGTTCATGCAACGGCTCTTGTGATTTCTTCAGCTCCTCGAAGAACTTCTCTGCCTCATTTGTAAGAGGATCCTCCACTTCAAGAGCTTCTAACATCTCATCCATCCTATCAACCTCTGTTATATCATCATCCTCATCCACTTCGGCTATGACTCGAGAATTAGTCTCGCTGTGGAAGGTCCACACTTCATATTGTGGAGTGAAACCGTTTCGACATAAGTGAAACGAAAGCTCCAATCTTGTCAAAAACTTAGTGTTCCGGCATTTTGTACATGGGCACCGCACCATATCTTCCGTTGACAACGAAAATGCTCGATCCAAAAATTGATCTAACTTGATAAACCACTCATCGGAGTGACCACCATTTCTACTCTTCCAGTCAGTATACATCCAACTGCGGTCTTCACCCATGTTTGACTCTGCAGTTTAATGCGAAAGAAATTGTCGTTAATGTATTGTTGTGTTATGTCACAGCCCTACAACCTAGGCAGATAGATCCTAAACCCACCCAAGAGTGACCGAGCGGAGCGTGCTCATGACGAGACGCGTGATCCGGATTCGAACGAAATTTCGGCAGCATAACCCCGCTGTTCTCCACTGCACGCCCAAAAATGGTGCAGCAGAGAACAACAGGGTTACGCCACCGAAATCTCGTCCAAATCCGGACCCGCGTCTCGTCACAAGCCACGCCCCTTCGGTCACTCTGAGGCTGTCCAAAAAGGGACAATTCCGAACCTGCACGTCTCACATGCCAATGGCATGTGAGACGTGCCGATCCGAAACGGGTAATCAATTGCTATAGTTTACGTTGCTCATGTTCATTTATAAATCATTTATGAATGAGGAAAGAGAATGAGAGTGAGGAGAAAAGTGGGTCAGAGTTGAAAGTTTCATAGTCAGGGCTGTCCACGATAATTGTGTTCGGCATGGCGTCGTGGCCTTCATGGTCGTGGGACTTCTTGCAGTTGCAGTCGTGGCCTTCATGGTCGTGGCCGTGTTCGGCATGGCGTCGGCAGCAATGTACAACATCGGCGAGCCGAGCGGCTCCTGGGACCTGCAGACCAACTACGCCAACTGGGTCGCCTCCAAGAGGTTCCTCCCCGGTGATCAGATCGGTGGTTACCTGCACGGCCACCAGCCCTCGCTCCCGGAGCCTCTCCTCCGCTGCCGTCCACGCCTTCCGGAGGATCTTCTGCCGCTACCAAGACCACCGCCACCGGCTTCGGTCTCGCCGCTGTCATGCTCGCCGCAGGCGATATGGCGTAGAATATCTCCTCTCTCTTTTGATATTTCTTCTGATACATTATCGTTTTAACCCGCTTATGTATATATATATATATATACATATTTATATTTATATATTTATATATTTAAAGAATATTAAACATGCTAAAAGAAACATAACAATTAATCAAAATTTGAATATTTAATAACTTAATTCAATAACGATAAGCAGCAATGAACATAAACATTAAGAATACTAAAGCAAAACATAAGCATGCTTAACATCTACATAATCAATAACATTATCAACAAATTTGCATAACCAACATCATTAACAAATAAGCATAATTAACATTAAGATCGAGCAACAATTTCTACTCATTCGATCAACAATCATTCGAGGATTGAACAATCCATATGAAGGCAATTATTTGCGACGGCCAGTTAAATTGCGACGGCTCGGGGGCGCGGCTAGCGGCTAGCGGCGGGGCCGGCGGGCCGGGGCGCAGGGGCAGCGGGGGGCCGGGGGCGGTGGGCGCGCTGGGGGCGGCGGGGTCGGGGCGCGGCGGGCCGATGGCGAGGGTGCGGCGGGGCCGGGGGCGCAGGGGTGGCGGGGGGGCCGGGGGCGGTGGGCGCGCTGGGGGCGGCGGTGTCGGGGCGCGGCGGCGGTGGGGAATTGTAAATGAAGAGTCGGGGCCGGAGGGTCCCGATATTAGACTTAGTTTGCGATGGTCTATTACATGGCATCGTTCCCATACATACCCACACTCAAGTTCTTTCGCCGTATGCATAAAACTGCACTAGCAAATGCCCTTTTTATTACATCTTCAGCCATGTCCTCTTCTATAACTCAGTTTCATAACTCTTCTATGATTAAGTGATTCAATCCTTAAATAAACTATACAAGCTATTCTAAGCTACTATAGCTAATTGCTGCTACCTCTTAACAAAATTGCTAGCTAGATCTGAAAAAAAAAACCTAAAACCGGGGGGAGTAGCACTGACCTCAGAGGCGTCGGGGGTCGGGGGCGCAGCGGAGGCGTCGGGGGCCGGGGGCGCGGCGGTCCGGTCAGGGGCGCAGCGGTCCGGGCCGGCGGCGGCGACGCCGGTGGCGCGGTGGGCCGGGGGCGGAGGCAGGCGGCGGTTGGGGCGCGGAGGCGGGCCGCCGGTGGGGGCCACAGGCGGGGCCGAGGGCGGCGGGCCGGCGGCGGAGCCGGGGGCGCGGCGGCGGGGGCGCGGCAGGGTGGCGGGGGCGCGGCGGCGGTAGGGCCGGCGGCGGAGCCGGGGGCGCGGCAGGGTGGCGGGGGCGCGGCGGCGGTAGGGTGTTCTGAGGTGAATGAAGAGTCGGGGCTGGAGCGTCCCGATATAAGCCCTAATTTGCGACGGCAGCTTTAATTGCGACGGCCTCAACTTACGGCCGTCGCAATTAAAGCCTGTTTGCGACGGTCGTCTGACCGGCCGTCGCAAATAAGGGTTTATTTGCGACGGCTCCTTTATTTGCGACGGTCCTAGGGTTGGCCGTCGCAAATAACCACTTATTTGCGACGGCCAGTCCGAAAGCCATCGCAAATAACCACTTATTCGCGACGGCCATCTTATTTGCGACGGCCGGAGGTGGGCCGTCGCAATTTAAGCTATTTGCGATGGCTGGCCGTCGCAAATAAAACCAGCCGTCGCAAATGATCGCTTTCCCTGTAGTGAAACCGCACATGAAGGTGACTGGCATGTGCGTGAAGCAAAGATTGAGATGATCGAAGGCGAACTAGGAAGATTCGCAATTGAGGAAGATGAGTCACCTCAGGATATGTACAATCGATTGAAGACACTCGTCAACAAAGTTCGATCATATGGAAGCAAGAAGTGGAATGACCACGAGGTTGTAAAGCTCATCCTTAGAGCTTTTATGCCTCGCAATGTCACGCTATGTTCCATGATTAGAGAAATCCCCGGATACAAAAGGATGACTCCGGATGAATTGCTTGGTAAAATTATCAACTTTGAAATGATGGAGAAACAAGCTAAGCACGTCAAGGAAATTGTCGACCTCACCTCGGCTAAGAAGAAAGGAGTTGCTTTAAAGTCCACCCTCAAGCCTCTATCCAAAGAAGCAAGAGAAGCACAACTAGAGGAGGACAGTGATGACGAGAGCAGTGAGCTAGATGAAGAGGATTTGATATTGTTCATGAAAAAGTTCAAGAGAATAATGAAGAAAAAGCAAGGGACAAAATCAAGTGAAGGCAAGTACAAGGAAAGAACAAAGCCAAAATTGAGACAGGCGTGCTATAATTGTGGTGAATATAACCACTTTATAGTTGATTTCCCATATGAGGAGAGCAAGAAGAAAACTAAAGAATCCAAGCCTCAACCCAAGAAATTCTTCAATAAGAAGAAACAAGCCGAGCAAGCGCATATTGGGAAGGAGTGGTTCTCAAACGATGAGTCCTCATCATCCGATGAAGAAGAGATGGCTAGCATAGCCATCGAGGGCACGTCCAAGAAATCTACACTCTTCCCTACACTCGGTGCAAGGAAGGGAAATGGCACTTGCCTTATGGCAAAAGAAGGTAAACGCAAGGTAATCATCAAAACCCCTTCCATGCATTCTTACTCTAGTGATGATGAAATAGATAGTGATGATGAGGATATGCTAAATGGACTAGATAGGAAAACTGCAACAAAAATGAAATTCCTACTTAATCAGCTTGTTGAGAAGGAAAGGTTAATTGATCGTCAAGAGGACATGATCATCTCCCAAAAGGACGAGTATGTCGAACTTGACAAACTTCTAGAGCTTGAAAAGGAGAAAAATAATTCACTAGAGCTTGAGTTAGCTTCAAGCAAGAAAGCTTACTTGGAGTTAACAGACTCAAATGTTGCAATGAAGGACCAACTTGCTGACCTGATCAAGGTTAAAAAGATCCTTGAAGTGCAAGTTGAGTCACTCAAGCGGAGTGAACCTTCCTCCTCTTCAAACTCACCTTCTCAACCCACTAAAACTGAATTTGCTCATATGTGCACATGTTGTAAAACTGACACCAGATTGAAAGGGAAATCAATCTCCACAAAGGATAAAAATCCTACCCAATGTAGCATATTTGACAAGGAGAAGATCAACTATGCACGTAGTGCATACTTGGTCCAAAGGCCTCCAAATGTCAAGTATGGCATTGGTTACTCTTGTGATGAAAAGCTACATGCTGGAAGTCATAAGAATAACAAGGGAAGGATCTCCTTTGTGAAGGGAAGAACCTCTCAAACTGGTAAGTCGAAGGATAAAAACCTGAACTCACATGAATACCGGACAAGTCCGGTCATCCGGACAAGTCCGGCCCTCCAGACTAGTCCGACTCATAAACAACAGCAGCTTTTATTTAAAACTTTTGATGCTTCCTATGTGTTAATGAGAAACAACCTTGGCAAGGTCTATGCTTATTATGTTGGGCCACTCCATGGGAACACAAAATCCCATGTGTGGGTGCCCAAATGTATTGTAACTAACCTCCAAGGACCCAAGCAATCTTGGGTACCTAAAACCAAAGCATAATCTGTTTTTGCAGGCCTATTCCTCCGGTGGATCCAAATGGGTGCTTGACAGTGGGTGCACCAACCACATGACCGAAGAAAGGAGGATGTTCGTGGAATATGAAGAGAACGAGGACCCAAACGAGGGCATCTACTTCGGAGATCATAGTCAAGGAAGGGTGCTCGGTACCGGTAAAATTGCAATATCCTCTGAACACACGCTTTCTCATGTTTTACATGTTCAATCTTTAGATTATAACCTGCTGTCCATATCTCAACTATGTGACAAAGGTTATAATTGCTTGTTCACTAATGAGGGTGTGACCGTCTCTAGGAGGAGTGATGGTTCCATTGCATTCAAGGGTATGTTGAAGGGAAAGCTTTACCTTGTTGACTTCAACAAGGATAAAGCCGAACTCGACACATGCTTGATTGCAAAAACCAACATGGGTTGGCTGTGGCATAGACGGCTAGCGCATGTTGGTATGAGGAATCTTCAAAAACTCCTCAAGGGCGATCACATCCGCGGTTTGAAGAATGTTGTTTTTATAGAAAGACAGGCCTTGTAGCGCGTGCCAAGCCGGGAAGCAAGTTGGAGCACATCCTCCCGCAAAGAATGTCATGACTACGACAAGACCGCTCCAACTACTTCACATGGACTTGTTTGGTCCAATTGCTTACATAAGCATCGGCGGTAACAAATACGGTTTAGTTATCATTGATGATTTTTCTCGCTTCACTTGGGTTTTCTTTTTGCATGATAAGTCAGAAACACAAGGAACACTGAAGAAATTCTTCAAGCGAGCTCAAAACGAATTTTCATTGACAATCAAGAGTATTCGAAGCAACAATGGCACGGAATTTAAGAACACACAAGTGGAGGAATACCTTGATGAAGAGGGCATCAAGCACGAATTTTCAGCGCCATACTCGCCGCAACAAAACGGAGTTGCGGAAAGAAAGAACTGAACACTCATAGAGATGGCAAGAACAATGCTCGATGAGTACAAGACATCGGATCGATTTTGGGCGGAAGCGATTAACACCGCTTGCCACGCCGCAAATCGACTTTATCTTCATCAACTACTCAAGAAGACTCCCTATGAGCTACTTACCGGTAACAAACCAAACATTTCATATTTTCGAGTTTTTGGTTCTCCATGTTATATCCTGAACAAGAAGCCTAGGACTTTAAAGTTCGCTTCGAAGTCCGATGAAGGTTTCTTGCTTGGTTATGATTCGAAAACTTACGCTTATCGTGTTTTCAACAAGGCCTCCGGACTTGTTGAAGTGGCACGTGACGTAGTGTCCGATGAGACTAATGGCTCCCAAAAGGAGCAAGTTGATCCATGTGAATTAGGTAAAGAAGAAGCGCCTTGTCAAGCATTGAAAAGAATGGCTCTAGGCGAAGTTCGACCACAAGAGCCACCTTCACACGTACATGAGGAAGATGAACCACAAGAGGAGACCATCAATCAAGGGGAAGCTTCAAAACAAGATCAACCACAAGAGTACGAAGATGATCAACAAGTCAATGAAGGCAACCACTTAGGGGGAGAAGCGGACAATCATGAAGACACAACTCCTCAAGTGCCACTTCCAAGAGTACACCAATGCGTCCAAAGGGATCACCCAATCGACAACATCATCGGTGACATCCAAAAGGGAGTAACCACTAGATCTCGCATAGCTAACTTTTGTGAGCATTATTCGTTTGTATCCTTTTTGGAACCACACAGGATTGAGGATGCATTGAAGGATCCAGACTGGGTGGTGGCAATGCAAGAAGAATTGAACAACTTCAAGCGGAACGAGGTGTGGGAACTTGTGGCAAGACCCAATGCAAACATCATCGGCACCAAGTGGGTCTTCCACAACAAACAAGACGAACACGTAGTGGTGACAAGGAACAAGGCGCGACTTGTGGCCAAAGGGTACTCACAAGTTGAAGGTTTGGATTTCGATGAGACTTTTGCTCCGGTAGCTAGGCTTGAATCTATTAGAATATTACTTGCATATGCTACTCACCATGATTTCTAGATGTATCAAATGGATGTGAAAAGCGCCTTCCTCAATGGACCAATCAAGGAAGAGGTGTACGTGGAGCAACCACCCGGGTTTGAAGACGAAGAGTTTCCCGACCACGTATTCAAATTGCGTAAGGCTCTCTACGGCCTCAAACAAGCTCCTAGAGCTTGGTATGAGTGTCTTAGAGATTTCTTAATTGAGAATGGTTTTCAAATTGGCAAAGTAGATTATACATTATTTACAAAGAATTTAGATAATTATCTTTTTATTTGTCAAATTTATGTTGACGATATAATCTTTGGGTCAACTAACCAATCTTTTTGTGAGGAATTTAGCAAAATCATGACAGACAGGTTTGAGATGTCAATGATGGGAGAATTGAAATACTTCTTGGGATTCCAAGTGCGGCAACAAAAGGAAGGAACGTTCATAAGCCAAACCAAGTACACGCAAGACATCCTTAAGAAGTTTGGCATGGACAAGGCAAAGCCCATAAAGACCCCCATGGCAACAAATTGCCACTTGGATCTTAATGAAGATGGACCTAACGTCGACCAAAAGGTATATCGCTCCATGATTGGATCTCTACTCTATTTATGTGCATCTAGGCAGATATCATGTTGAGTGTATGTTTGTGTGCAAGATTTCAAGCCAACCCTAAGGAATGTCACCTACAGCCGTAAAAAGGATCTTGAGATATTTAGTTCATACACCCAACCTTGGTCTTTGGTACCCAAAAGGCTCAAAATTAAATCTCATTGGTTACTCTGATGCAGATTATGTCGGGTGCAAGGTAGATAGAAAAAGCACCTCCGGCACATGCCAATTCCTAGGGAGATCCTTAGTTTCTTGGTCCTCCAAGAAACAAAATTCCATTGCCCTATCCACAGCCAAAGCGGAGTATGTTGTAGCCGGGAGTTGTTGTGCACAACTCCTTTGGATGCGACAAACTCTAAGGGACTACGGTTACAATATGAACCGTATTCCTCTCCTTTGTGACAATGAGAGTGCCATTAAAATTGCCCACAATCCAGTTGAGCACTCTAGAACTAAACACATAGACATAAGACATCATTTCTTGAGAGACCATTCCATGAAAGGAGATATAACCATCTCACATGTCAACACCCAAAAGCAATTGGCCGACATATTCACCAAGCCACTTGATGAAAAGCATTTTTGTGAACTCCGAAATGAACTAAATATCCTTGATGCTCGGAGTGTGGCTTGAAAGGTTGCATACCTGTATGAATTCTTCAAAAATGTTAATTGAATTGTGAAAATCATCTCTCTCAATTTTTCTCGAAAACTATGTCAATTACTAAATCTTGATGAATTATGATCATAGTGTGATTGTTGTATGCTTACAGGTCAAATTCATCAAGATTAATTGATTTGTTTTGCCTCTCTATTCTCTATTTATGAACCGTCAAATATATATGAATGGGCTATGCAATTTTCTCCTGGTGACCACGGACTAGTCTGTGGTTACCCGGACTAGTCCGCCCTTGCAGACTAGTTCGCTAAGTGCCGGTTAGTCCAGACTAGTCCGCTAGACCACAGACTAGTCCGATATAGCTCTCTGGATGAGTTCGGACTAGTCCGGTCATCTCCGGACTTGTCCGATTTTTAGTGTCCATAACCCTAGTCGCCACCAAACCCTAATCCCTCTCATCCCCACTCTTCCTCACGCACTCTCTCTCTTGCGCTCGAGCTCCCCAAGGCGATTCCTTGCTCCCTCCATCAAAAAGGTGCGCATTTGGGCGCAAATCAAGCTTGATCTCGTGCGGATTGAAGCTAGCGGACTTGTCCGGGCTCCAACTCCCTAATCCTCAAGCATCAATCAATTTCTTCAGTAATTTTCTCCCAAACCCTAGAAGTCTTGTTTTTCTCCATTGTTGATCGAATAGCCTAGCACCTTCCACTAGATACATGCCTCTTTGATGTACTACGTATATGCTATACTTGTTATGCATTAGGAATCAGCCTTTGTCCAGTCTATTAGGTTTTTGAGGATGAACACCGGACTAGTCCGGTCCATGCACGGACAAGTCCGGTCCCCCGGACTAGACCGTGCCTGTGCACCGGACAAGTCTGATGTTTCTGAACTTAAAACCTAATTCTTAAATTCCTCAATGCACTTCCTTACTATCTTTTCATACCTATGCCTTGTATCACTCATCATCATTCTTGCAAATGATTCTCAGATCATGTCAAACTCAAACGATGAAATCTCTGACTTTGAGGCCGAGATGGACCACGAGGTGGCACCTCGGACTTCGACGGGTCTTGGCAAGAAGCGCCAAGAAAGACCCTCCGAGCCTGCTCCTTCCCCTCCTCAGGTTCGGAGGAAAGTGCTAGTGAAGAAGCCGGCCTCCAAGGTGCCAGCTTCTAGGGCCAGTGGTGGCCCTAGCTCGGCAAGTGTCCGCCAAGCAAAGGGCAAGGGAAAAGGGATAGCGACGGGGCCAGTCGGGCCTTTGAAGCTGCATGCTCCTAGGGAAGGGCTCCGGGACCCTACTGAGGAGAAGTTCAATGGCAAGGGCAGTGACTCGGCCGCTAAATTCAGAAGCATTGACTGGTATGGCAGACCGAAGCAAGCTGCAGATGGAAGGTTCTGGTGCAACTTCCATGCAGATTTCTACAAATCAGTGTATCTACCGATGAAGACCCCTGTGGTGCGTAGTTAGTGGATTGACTGGGCACATTTTGAGAAGAAGGTCTGCTCACCGTTCACTGATGTAGTGAGAGCCATTGAGAAGCATGGACTGAGAGATCTGTTTGCCTTCAGAATTAACTGGAATGATGAAGTGATTGCGCAGTTCTTTGCGACCTGTCACTTCTCTAGTGAGGATGAAGAGAGTGTCACTTGGATGACCCATGGATCCAAGTACAGCATCACTCAAGAATATTTCGCTAACCTGCTTCATCTTAACACCACAAGATCTGATTGCTTGGTCATACACAACATTGGTGTCATTGACAAGTAGAGGATGAAGTTTCTCTATGAGCCAAATTCAAAGTTCATCCCTCCCTCCACAAAGAACATGAAGCCATTCTTTGTGGTGCTAAATCGAGTTTTGAAGAAGACCATTGCCCCTAAGGATGGGGATGCAGGGAGTGTGCAGGGATACCTTCGGACTCTGATGAGAGTCATAAGCAAGGACCGCCCATTTGATGTGGTGGAATACATTTGGAATGATATGGTAAACATCTCCTGCACTCCCAACAGATCTTGCGGATATGCTCCTTACCTTATGTTTGTGATTGAAAAGTCACCGGCATTGAGTTTGTGAAAGATGTGGAGCATCTCCCCTTGAGGCCTCAAATGCCTCAAAAGCCGAGTGTGCAGGCTGCTCCCTCACCGGCCTCTAGTCCTGAGGCACCGGCAAGATCAAGTGAAGGTGCCAGAGCTGTCCCCACTTCTAGGGAAGCCCCTCAGAGAGGATCAGCTAGTGGGATCCTCAAGTATCTGGCTGCTATATTCTCCTCCTGCAAGAAGGCAGAAGTGAAGGCCCACAAGCTCAACCAGAAGAGAAAGGAGGACATGAAGTACATAAAAGCCAATGTGAAGCAAATTTGCCAAAAGCTGGAGATCGATCCCATTGGATCTCCAGTGATCTCTGAGGACTCTGATCCAGACTATACTGAGCTCGCGCCCTTGAACCCCTCCGAGCTTGCCTACTTTGGCATTGGGGGCTCGAGTGGCTCCGTCCCTCCTCCTTCTCCTCCTCATCACGCTGATGATGAAGAAAACGACGACGACGAGGAGGGGACCGACAGTGAAGAGTGAAGACCCTAGGACCCTCCTATCCTTCTTTTTGGTGTCTTGATGCCAAAGGGGGAGAGATTGAGGGGGAGTCTTAGCTTTAGCTGTAGGATGCGAGGAGAGAGCTCTCTTTATCTATCTTTGTGATTGTAATGTTTTAACTATGTTTCTAAGATCAATTTTGGTTCTGTGATGCAATGTTTACTTAATTTGAGAAGTATTGGTTAAAGTCTGTAATTTTGCTCCTGGAATGACATATGTGCTTTATTATGGTTGATTAATGCAAATTATGTCACTCTCAATGTCTTAATATACTTAGTTATGCATCCCACCATAAAGAATGCACATATGGATAATTCTCTCATTGCTTGATGTATTTTGATTCATATGTGCATACTTTATGAAAATCTCAATTTTTGTCATATTTTGTGAAATCTCAATTGGTTGTCATCAATCACCAAAAAGGGGGAGATTGAAAGTGCATCTAGGACTCCCTTGTGGGTTTTGGATGATTTATGACAAGCAATTGGGATCCTAACCTCTTTATTGAGATGAATGCAGGCCTATAATGGAAAAATGAGCAAAATACCAAAAAGAAGGGATGAAGAGGAGCAAAGTGGAAATGAGCTCAAGGAAAAAGAATAGCAGATTATTTTGTATGGAGTGTGTTAAGGAAACACAACCCAAGAGCTCAATGATAATTAAACACACACATTGCACAGAGTTACACAGGACCGGACTAGTCCGATCTCAACCGGACTAGTCCGATAAACCTTTCTGCACCAGATCGGACAAGTCTGGTATCTGTCGGACTAGTCCGATATCTTTCTGACTAGAATCGGACTAGTCCTCCCCAGTGCGGACTAGTCCTCAAAACACTACACAAGTCACACAAAATCGGACAAGTCCGTTATCAACCGGACTAGTCCGATATCCTTTTTGATCCACTTCGGACAAGTCTGATGTTCACACGGACTAGTCCAAAAAACCCCACTGATCTAAATCGGACAAGTCCTCCGAGTGCGAACTTGTCATCCAACACACTTAGGGTTTCACATGTCCGGACAAGTTCGATGGACATCGGACTAGTCCGAAGATTTCCAGTAGAAAAATCGGACAAGTCCGCTTTCAGCCGAACTAGTCTGATATTTCGGGACACTTAGGGTTTGAAGCACACAGCACACCGGGCTAGTCCGGTGACCACCACGGTCTAGTCTGAACTTTCTGAATCCTAACGGTCACTTTTAGAAACCACATATAAATAGAGGTGCACAGCTTACTTTTACTCTCTCTCGAACCCTAGCGCCATCACACCTCCCAAGAGACTCAAAAATGACCTCTCTCCACGAAATTAAGTGCACAATCGTCCAATCCTTTGAGGATTCAATCTAGATCATTAGAGAGACACTTGCTACACCACATTGAGCTCTTGGTTTGATTCTCTAACACACTCTTGCATTTCAATTGTAACTTTTGAGTGTGTTTTCGGTGGTATTGTGATTTGTAATCTAAGGGAGCTCTCAAAGTGTGAGATCGCCCCTTGAATTCGGTTATTCACCCCATTGTGATTAGTGGAAGAGGATTGGCCTTCGTGGCAATCCAACGAGGGTAGGGATGGAGAAGACCCGGTCCTTTTGTGGACTCCTCAACGTGGATGTAGGTGGCCTTTTGTGGTAGCCGAACCACGGAATAAACACTTGTGTCTTGTTTCATTGTTCATCATTCAAGTTAATCAACTTAATCTAGGGTTTCATACACATTGTTCATCTTATGTTAAATTGTTAAACATAAGACTTAATTGTGATATAGTTCAGTATATAGCTGTTAAACTGTTGTTTGATTCTATACTTCCGCTGTACACATAAAAGAATCAAACCAATCAATCAAGTTTAATCAGCTTAGTTTGTGAACACCGAACTAGTCCGCACTTTACCGGACTAGTCCGATATCTCTTGTATTAAACTGGTTGTTGAGTGCTGCAGGATCCGACAAATTTTCAAAAAGGCCTATTCACCCTCCCTCTAGGCCTACATTCAGTAGTGACAATCAAGATGGTGATGATGATGAGTTCGATTGTGAGGAGCTGTTGCATCACATTGAACCATATGTATTGACTTCTATGGGAGCAAGTAAAGGTTTAAGTAAAATGGAGACATTGCAGAATGCAGCGATAGAGCTTTTATACGATGAATCAAACGGTTGTGATAAAGATTTTACAACATTGCATGCAATCCTAGAACTACTAAAGTCGAAAGCCACACACGGATGGTTCGATTGTAGTTTCTCTGATCTTTTGAATCTTGTGGCAGATATTCTTCCAACTCCAAATAAACTGCCCAGAAGCACTTATAAAGCGAAGAAACTTCTTTGCCCGATGGCACTAGGTGTGACAAAAATACACGCTTGTGTGAACCATTGTATTCTGTATCGCAAAGAGCATGAGATCGCAACTAAATGCCCCATTTGTGGTGTCAGTAGATATAAGAAGGACTACAATCACCAGTAGTATGCTTGCCTGGGATCAAAGTGCCCACAAGTTTCTCATCCAATATCTACAAACTTGTCTCGATGAAAGACTTGTCTTTATTCGGCTATAATTCTCACGACTGTCACATGATGATGACAGTATTCCTTGCCATTGCAATAAGAGTCATTAAACCTGGGCATATAAAAGTTGTCATCACGCGTTTGTGTTACTTCTTCAATGCATTATCGCAAAAGGTGATAGCAAGTGATTATTTAGACTATCTGAAAACATACCTCGTCGAGACTATGTGCAAGCTTGAGATGTGTTTCCCACCATCCTTTTTTTGATATGCAAGTACACCTAATCATACATCTTTTGATCAGATAAAAGCATTGGGACCACTATATTTACATCATATGTTTTCGTTAGAGGGATATTTAGGTGTATTAAAAGGTTATGTGCGGAATTGTGCTTACCCAGTGGGTTCAATTATGGAAGGATACACCACTGAAGAAGTGATTGAGGGTTGCACTGATTACATCAAAGTTGGAAAACCGATAGGTGTGCCTATACCAGTACATGAGGGTAGACTACGTGGGAGAGGCAAAGTGGGTAAGAAAATTTTTATCGTTCAAGATTACAAGAATGTACACCGTGCACATTTTGGTGTACTACGAGGAATATATTGACTACAAATTAGTACCATCTCTCTTAGTGCTTCACACAAGCGACGAAGCGAACAACTTCAATCACAAACCTTGTTTTTACCCTTTTTGGAATTTGACCTTAACCTTTCAAGCATAGATTGATCAATAAGTGAAGCTTCCTCATCAGACATGTTAATGACAGTTACAAGTGAAGGGTATGTCGAAGCTAACGAAATCTCAACGGGACTGAAGACAAAGAGATGCTGCATATGAGTGACAATGTCCAGGTTAGACAACATAAAGCTATGATGGAAGCCTTCAACAACACGAAAAGTGATGCTAAGGTTATGCTTGCATCAACCAATGCATGTTGTGAGGGCATAACACTTGTTGGAGCATCACGGTTATGCTTTCCCCAACAAGTGTTATACCCTCACAACATGCCTTGTTGATGCAAGCATAACCTTAACATCACTTTTCATGTTATTGAAGGTTGCCATCATAGCTTCATGCTGTATAACCTGGACATTGCCACTCATATGTAGGATCTCTTTATCTTTAGTCCAATTCAGATTTTGTTAGCTTCATCACATCCTTCACTTATAACTGTCATTAACATGTGTGATAAGGAAGCTTCACTTATTGACAAATCTATGCTTGAAAGATTAAGGTTAAATCCCTATGAAAGGGTAAAAACAAGATTTGTGATTGAAGTTGTTCACTTCCTCACTTGTGTGAAGCACTAAGAGAGTAGATACTGATTTTTAGTCAATAGATTTAGGTATTAAAACTGAGAAAGGAGCATCTTCCTAAGTTTTCAAATGGATAGGAGGGAAAGAAATCCTTCAAATGGTTGGGAAAATCCTTCCAAGGATCGTCAAGCTTCAATTGATGCTTTCAACAATCCAAATGATGAGCCACGTGTGTTACTTGCATCTACAAGAGCTTGTTGTGCAGGGACTAGCTTGACAGGAGCTTATCAGCATCACAGGCGGTTCTTAATTAACAAGAAGCCTGTGAAAACAATGACTTTCCCCAGGCGGTTCTTCAATAAAAATCCGCTTGTGATGATTGAACCAGTACATACGGTTCTTTAACAATGACCGCCCGTGAAAATCATGTATTCACCCAGGTGTTGGTTAAGTAAGAATCGCCTGTGAAGTTTGTTACGTCACAGACGGTTCTTAATTAACAAGCAGCCTATGAAAACAATAACTTTCCCCAGGCGGTTCTTCAATAAAAACCGCTTGTGATGATTGAACCAGTACATACGGTTCTTTAACAATGACCGCCCATGAAAATCATGTATTTACCCAGGCATTGGTTAATTAAGAACCGCCTGTGAAGTTTGTTATGTAACAGGCGGTTCTTAATTAATAACTGCGTGAGAAAATTATGTATTTACCCAGGCGGTTGTTTTTCAAAATCCGCCTGTGATGTTCTTTCATCACATGCGGTTATTGTATCATTCGTCATCACAATCGCATTTTTTTACGCACCGCCTTTGTTTGAAAAATCGAGGCGCCTGTGAAAATACTTTTTGTAGTAGTGTGATCCATAGGAATAGCCTCAGATGGAATGCGAAGACACTTTTTAAGTTGAGATACATAGAACACATTATGGACATTGGAGAGAGATGACGGGAGGTCCAACTCATATGCAATGGCACCAGGTGTAGCAAGGATCTTGAAGGGACCAATATAGCGAGGAGCTAATTTTCCTCTCACCTGAAATCTTTTGGTGCCTCGGAGAGGAGAAACATTGAGATAGACGAAGTCGGCAACCTTAAAATGAAGAGTCCTTCGGCGACAATCAGCATAGCTCTTTTCTCGGGATTGAGCTGCCCGCAAGTGCTCCTGAATTTATCGCACTTTTGCTTCAGCCTCGTTGACCAAATCAGGACCAAAGAGTGGTCGTTCTCCTAATTCAGACCAATTAAGCGGTGTTCTACACCTTCTCCCATAAAGAGCTTCAAAAGGAGACATCTTGATACTTGCTTGTAAACTATTGTTATAGGAAAATTTTGCAAATGGCAAGCAAAATTCCCACTTCTTTCCGTAGGTCAGCACACAAGCTCTTAACAGCCCTCTAAAATTTGATTAACCCTTTCGGTTTGGACACCGGTTTGATGGTGATAAGCTGAACTATGGAAAAGTTTGGTTCCCAACGCCTTATGAAGGCTCTTCCAAAAATGAGACACAAACTGTGAGCCACGATATGAAACAATGGTCTTAGGAACATCATGGAGACACACAATACGAGTTAGATAGATCTCCGCATAATCCTTGAATGAGTAAGAAGTCTTGACGGGAAGGAAATGTGTGGATTTTGTCAATAGGTCGACTATTACCCATATAGAATCATAACCATGTGAAGTTTTTGGTAAACCAACGATAAAGTCCATTCCATGTCCTCCCATTTCCGTGAAGGGACAGTCAATGGCTGCAGCTTACCTGCTGGTTTGAGATGACTTGCTTTCACTCGTTGGCAAACATCGCATTCTGAGAAATACCCGGCAATTTCTCTCTTCATGCGAGTCCACCATAAGTGTTGCTTGAGATCTTGATACATCTTTGAACTTCCTGGGTGAATGGACAGCAAGGAGTCATGGACTTCATTAAGGATTTTACCCCTCAATTAAGCCACCTTAGGAAATACAAAACGCTTCCCGAACCAAAGCACACCTTGTTCATCTAATGAAAAACATGAGGCTTCACCCTTGGACGTTTTGTCACGAATTCAGGCCATGCCCTTGTCATTTCTTTGAGCATCTTTGATCTGGTCAATGAGAGTAGATTTGATCTCAAGAGCAGAAAGAAATCTTTCCTTAAAGGTTTCCATACCAAGTTTCCGAAACTCCTCACAAAGTGTGCTCATTCCAGCATCAACGGTTAAGCAATTGCAATGGCTCTTACGGCTCAAGGCATCGGCGACCACATTAGCGTTACCGGGATGGTAATGTATCTCCAAATTGTATTCTTTAATTAGCTCCAACAATCTTCTTTGTCTCAGATTCAGATCAGCTTGGGTGAAGATATACTTGAGAATTTTGGGATCGGTGAAACTATTGCATATTTTACTAAGGAGATAATGATGCCAAATTTTTAGAGCATGAACAACAGCGGCAGGCTTAAGATCATGGGTAGGATAATTCTCTTCATGATGCTTTAATTGACGGGAGGCATAAGCAATGACTTGCCCTTCTTGCATGAGAACACAACCGAGTCAATATGTGAGGCATCACAATGAACATCGAAGCTCTTATTGACATTGGGCTGGGCAAGAATAGGGGCTATTGTGAGAAGAGTTTTCAAGGTCTGAAAAGCTTGCTCACAATCTGGTGTCCACTCAAATTTAGCACCTTTTTTGCAGCAGCTTGGTCATAGGCTTTCCAATTCTAGAGAAGTCCTTGATGAAACGACGGTAATAACCAGCAAGTCCAAGGAAACTATGGATTTCAGTGGTATTAGAGGGCTGCTTCCAACTAAGAACTTGCTCAACTTTGGAAGGGTCAACCGCGATACCATGCTCAGAGATGATATGCCCAAGAAAAGCCACTTCATGCAGCCAGGACTCACATTTACTAAACTTGGCATAAAAACAATGTTCTGTAGTCGTTCGAGCACAACATGAAGATGGTGTGCATGCTCATCCTCGGTTTTGGAGTAAACAAAAATGTCATCAATGAAAACCACAACAAAGACATCAAGTTCCACCATAAAAATGTTGTTCATCAAGTACATAAAGTACGCCGAGCATTAGTGAGGCCGAAAGACATAATTTGGAACTCATAGAGACCATAGCGGGTAGAGAAAGATGTTTTTGTAATCTCCTCTTCTCTGATTTTAATTTGATGATAGCCAAACCTTAAATCAATCTTAGAGAAGAAACGAGCACCAGAAAGTTGATCAAAGAGAATATCAATTCCGGGAAGCGGTTACTTATTCTTGATGCTGAATGCGTTCAACGGACGATAATCAACACACATCCGCAATGTGTCATCTTTCTTCTTTACAAAGAGAGCGGGACAGCCCCATGTACATGAGCTTGGGCAGATGAAACCCTTGTCAAGAAGTTCCTTCAATTGTTTCTTCATTTCAGCTAACCCTTCACTTGACATTGGGTATGGTCATTTAGAGATTGGAGCTGCTCTGGGTTCAAGTTCAATGGCGAACTCAACGGCCCGGTCAGGTAGCGTTCTCGGTAACTCATCAGGGAAAACATCCGAGTATTCAAAAACCACCGGAATGGAGGATAAGTTTGGAGTGGCTGCACCTTTCAAATGATGAAGTCCGGCACAACCTTTTTCAAGATGGAATGATAATCACCCACCAGAAGGATTTTTGAGAGAGATCAATCGGGAAGCAACAAGCATGACAACATCATTAGCAACCATCCAGTTCATCCCAAGAATGATATCCAAGCCTTTCATATCAAGGACTAGAAGATTTGCATGAAACTTGGTGCTACCAATTAAAAAAGATATCCTTGGAGCCAATTGATTAACAAAAATTTTAGAACAAGGCGCTTCAATTAAGAATGGAGCCCGGGTGGTGTTAAGTTCAGATTATGTTTATTAGCATAATCTCTTTTAATGAAGGAACAAGAAGCACTCCAATCAAATAAAACTTTCGTGCGAGAGAATTGACAGATAACGTACCAACAAGGACATTGTTGCCCTCTTGTACTTCTTCAGCCGTGGTGTAGTTAACTCGACCATGCTTGGAGACTTGAGTCTTCTTATTTAGTTGCTGCAGAGGTCGAATAGGTGGCTGTGGTGGCTGGTTTTGAATTGCAGCAGCGGCTCCTTGATTTGGACAGTCCTTCTGAAAGTGACCGCGCTGGCCACAAGTGAAGTGCGGGCCAACTCTTGTACTCATGCCTTGATTTGTTGGAGGCCTTGGGTTGTTTGTTGCTGCAGGAGCAGGTCGGCGAACCATCCACTTAGGCTGTGGAGGCGCAAAACTTGGTGCACGCACAGGAGGAGGCATCCCCGTGAGTGGGCGCTGCATGCTGCCACCAACTGGAGGTGGGACAGCACTCTTGCGGCGCTTTGCTTCCAGCTTGTTCATCTTGTCTTCACCAAATATATCCCTGTCCACAAGGTGATTGAAGTCCCGAAATTCTGCAGTGGACAACTTGCCTTGCATCTCCTCTGAAAGACCATTGTAGAAATATCCACGCTTCTTCTCGTCGGTGTTCACATCGTTGGGGGCATATTGAGCAAGATAATTAAATGAATGGACATACTCCAAAATAGATATGCTACCTTGCTTCAAGTTGAGAAACTCAAGCCTCTTGATATCCATAACACCCTTTGGTATGTGAAAGACACAAAAGGTCATCCGAAATTCATCCCAAGCGAAGTGATGATCAACGGGCTGCATGATACGGAAACCCTGCCACCATGCACCAGCCTCTCCTTGCAATTGATGAGCTGTAAAGAGGACCTTCTCATGCTGACCACACCTCACAAGATCAAGTTTCTGCTCAATAGTGCGAAGCCAATGGTCTGCATCAAGAGGATCCTTTGCTCGGTGATGAGGACATCGCTACCGTTGATATAACCACAACAACAGTCCATTCACCACTTGCAACTAATCAAGGTCCAATGACACGCGCTCATGCACGTCAACTTAATTATCAGGTGAACTCATTCCTGGCTATTCAAAGTAATTATCCTTCAAATGGGGAACTATTAAAGCCTTGTGACGACCTTGTTATTATTAGGTGCTTGGGAATTGATCCAGCTAGGAGGAATGAAATGATTAATGCAATGAAGGCTGCTCCACCCGAGCAGTCCTCGTAACTGCAGCGAGTACCAACTTAAAAGGGGCATAGCTTTTAACTCCAAAGGTTGTTTAATGCAAATAAGTACTTGCTGGAAAGGTCTATTCGTCTGCTTTCCATTGGATCAAGAATCAAAGGTAGATGACGCTTGAGCTGCTCAGGAAAGGCCGAACAAGACTCGTGACTCCATCTTGAGTTCTAGTCTTCCTCCTCTATATAAACAACTAGCAGCCATAGGAAGAACTTGGGTTTTGTTTTCTGTAAGTTTAGCCATTGCTACTTTCTTATAACGCAAGTGTCGACGAGATCTTCCGATTACTTGAATCAGAACCCCAACTTATCACACCCGTGAGTGTTTGCTTGTTATATTGTTCTTGCTTGTTCTTTGATTGCTTGCAGGTTCAAGGCTTTTCTTGGCACAACAAGAATAGCAACAACAGGAGCCGGTGTAACTATCGCTAAGGCATAGCACCCTTGTGGTTGTTGTAGTCGGGTAGCACAACATCGACCTCTACCCAAATCATAGTTACCAGGAGACGGTGTAACTGTCGCTCAAGGCGCCACACCATTCTGGTTGTGGTAGTCGGGCAGCCAACGTCGGCCTCCACCAAATTCATTCACCACCAACATCTCTTATCGAAAGATAGGGTATCCCCCGTACCCATTGGGTTCATCAAGTGGTATCAGATTTCAGGTTGCTAGGTGAGAGATTTCCTTCTCCTTGTTCTTCATTTACCTACTGTCCACTTTTGCATACAAAAGTTTGCTCTAAAAAATCCTAAAAACACTTTGAGCCTTTTGCTTTGCTACTACTTAGCTCTCGACTTGTTGAACTCACAGTTGCCTTTTTGTGTCAAGTTGCTGGTCCTAAGTTTTTCACCAGTAGAGTTTTGAGTTCGTGCCACTTTGTTCTCAGTCCATTTTCATTACCTACCCAAAGTTGAGAAAAAAGGCAAGTGCAAAAGGAAAGCCGCACGGATCAGCAAGAAAAAGGCACGTGCAAAGAAAGAAAATCTGCACTGATTGAAATTGCTAGAAAAAGTTTCTCAGTACAAAAAAAAAGAAAAAGTTTGTGTAACATTTGTTTCAAGTTTAGGAGTTCAACTTGCTGTTTTGAACGTTTTGTTAAAACACAACGTCCGTGCTGTTCGAACCTTTCTACTACAGTAAATTTAGCATCACGTGGAGTAACGGCTCGCGTCTCTATCACGGTTTAGACTAGGACCAACAAAGTATCATTGTGGAATGTTTATTCAACTTCTTGTGACTAATGTGGCACTAGCTTTTCCTTTGTGCAACTCATTTCTAGCAGCCACCTACAGCTCCACAAAATCATCTACAACCCCAAAGGATTGTGCTGGCAGCCATCGTTTGTTGTTGTTCTTGCTGTTTGCCGGCGCCTCTTGCATCGCGTGGTAAGAACTTGTAAGAGCTTGATTTCTTGCCAGTGAGGAAATGATTGTGTCTTACCACCTCTTGGCAACTGCTAGGATTAATCTACTTGCTGTTGTATTTCCTTTCTTTACTAATCATGTCAGCTGATGTGAATGAGACATCTCCACATTCACCATGTACGAGGGACATCATTCAACATTTTGAACGCCAAGTAAAGCTACACACGGATGCTCTCAACGAGGATATTCAAGTCACCAATGAACGCATTGGTCAATTAGAGTCGATGCAGATTTGCACCAACACCAAGCTGACCACATTAGAAAGCACTGCTGGGGCTATTAACACTTCTCTTGCAGAAATCATTGAGCGATTGGAGAGGATGAAACAGGTTGGACGCGAAGAGAGGCAAAGACGTGTTGATGATAGCCACGACTCCGTTGGCAGCAATGCAAGATATGACGAGGCGGAGTATTCAGCGGATATCGAGCTTGATGATGGACCTTTCAGGTATCGACGGCAGCCACGTCGCGACCATCATGGTATGGGTGGTCGAGCCCTACGACGTGAGGTACGTGACAATGATGATTCCCTACGCAGCATTAAATTCTCCATACCACCCTTTGATGGTAAATATGATCCGGATGCATATCTGTCTTGAGAATTATCAGTAGATCAAAAATTTGCATGCCATGATTTCCCTGATGATAAAAAGGTTAGAGCTGCCACTAGTGAATTCACTAACTTTGCTTCTATTTGGTGGCATGAGTATCAAACTAAAAATCCATCTACCATACCACAAACTTGGAATGCCTTGAAATGAATCATGCGTCGTCGTTTTGTTCCTTCCTATCATGCTCGTGACCTGCTGCATAAATTATAACAACTTAGGCAAGGCAACAAATCTGTTGAGGAATACTATCAAGAACTCTTAATAGGCATGATGCGATGTGGCCTAGTTGAAAATGAAGAGGCTGCAATGGCTATGTTTATGGGTGGTTTAACAAGAGAAATTCAGGACATATTGGCTTATAAGGAATACACTAACGTCACTCGATTATTTCATCTTGCTTGTAAGGCTGAAAGAGAAGTGCAGGGATGACGCACAAGAACTAACATTTCTGTAGGTCAAACTACCTCATGGCAGTCCTGCTCAAGTGCTGCTGGTCTTAAGCATGATTCTCCGGAAAATGCTTCCAATCGGTTGCCCAGGACTACCTCAAAATCAGCACCTTCGCGTGCTATAGAGACAACCAAAGGATCCACCCAAGTTGCAGCCAACACTTCTTCTTCCATCGCTTCCACTAGGAGAACAAAAGACATTCAATGCCTCCAGTGCAAAGTTTTGGGCACCTACGAAGGGACTTCCCAAGCAAGCGTGTGCTGATTGTACGAGAGAATGGTGAGTACTCATCCGCTAGTGATTTAGATGATGAAACATATGCCATGCTTGCTGCACAAGATGGAGAAAAGAAGAATGATGATGAAGAGCACATTGGGGCTGATCATGCTGACCACTATGAGAGTCTTGTTTTGAGGCGTGTCTTGAGTGCCCAAATGATCAAAGTTGAACAGAACCAGTGACACAATCTATTCCAAACTAAGTGTGTAGTTTTGGAACGATCGTGTTGCATTGTTATTGATGGAGGAAGCTGCAACAATTTAGCAAGTGTTGCCATGGTAGAGAAGCTTGGGATGACAACACTTCCACATCCACATCCCTACTACATCCAATGGTTTAATGATAGTGGTAAGCTTAAGGTAACACGTCTGGTCCATGTCGAATTTGAAATTGGTTCCTACCATGATTACATTGATTGTGATCTGGTACCTATGCAAGCTTGCTCTATGCTATTTGGTCGACCTTGGCAAATTGATAAATATACATTACATCATGGAAAATCAAATCAATACTTCTTCATGCATAATGAGAAGAAGCTTGTTTTGCACCCTATGTCTCCTAATGCTATTTTGAAGGATGACATTGCTAGAGCTTGCAAAGAGAAAAATAAGAAATCTACTCAAAATGAAAATTCAAATGTTGAGAAGGAATCGGTACACCCTAAGACTGACAATTCCAAATCTGCTCATGTGAAGAAGAATGAAATAATTTTGAACAGTGCTTGTTTTCTTGCTTCCAAATCTTATTTGTTTGAATTAAAAAAAATTATGCCATTTGCTATGTGTTTGCTTGCAAAGAAGCTTTGTTTTCACTTCACGACAAACCATGTGCTTTGCCCCTTGCTGTCACTAAGCTTTTGCAGGAATACACTGATGTGTTTCCACAAGAGGTACCAGTCGGGCTACCACCATTGAGAGGGATTGAGCATCAAATTGACCTCATCCATGGGGCTTCTTTGCCAAACCGAACACCATACAGGACTAACCCGGAGGAGACTAAGGAGATTCAGCGACAAGTACAGGAATTACTCGACAAAGGTTATGTGTCTTGTTCTGTGCGTTTCTTACTATTGCAGGAAGCACATGGTGGAGGGTTGATGGGATACTTTGGTGTCAAGAAGACGAAAGACATACTAGCAAGCCATTTCTTTTGGCCAAAGATGAGAAGAGATGTGGAGCGGTTTGTTGCTCGTTGCACCACCTGTCAAAAAGCTAAGTCCCGTCTTAATCCACATGGTTTATACATGCCTCTCCCTGTTCCTATTTCTCCATGGGAGGATGTTTCTATGGATTTTGTTTTAGGGTTGCCTAGAACAAAGAAGGGGAGGGATAGTATTTTTGTTGTTGTGGACATATTTTCTAAAATGGCACACTTCATACCGTGCCACAAAACTGATGATGCTAACCATATTACTGATTTGTTCTTTCGAGAAGTTGTTCGTTTGCATGGGGTTCCAAACACTATTGTTTCAGATAGAGATGCCAAATTTCTTAGTTATTTTTGGAAAACCTTACGGGCTAAGCTGGGTACAAAATTGCTCCTTTCTACCACATGTCACCCTCAAACTGATGGACAGACCGAAGTAGTGAACCGTAGTTTATCTACCATGCTTAGGGCTGTTCTGAAACATAACATCAAATTATGGGAAGAATGTTTGCCTCACATTGAATTTGCTTACAATCATTCGCTGCATTCTACTACTAAATTGTGCCCTTTTCAGAAATTATATGGTTTTATCCCTCGTGCTCCCATTGATCTTTTGGCTCTGCTACCTTCAGAGAAGTTGAATTTTGATGCTTCTCGCCGTGCTGAATTAATTCTTAAAATGTATGAGTAAACTAAAGCAAACATTGAGAGCATGTACACTAAGTATCAACAAGCCAGTAGCAAGGGTAGAAAGCATGTTACTTTTGAACCTGGTGATTTGGTCTGGGTGCATTTGTGAAAGGATATATTTCCTGACTTGAAAAAATCTAAATTGCTACCTAGAGCTGCTGGACCCTTCAAAGTGCTTCGAAAAATTAATGATAATGCACATGAAATTGAGTTGACTGCACATTTTGGGGTTACTTCCTCTTTGATATTGCAGATTTGAAACCATATGTGGGCGAGGAAGACACATTTGAGTTGATGACGACTCAATTGCAAGAAGTGGAGGATGATGAGGACATTGCTACCGTTGATACAACCACAACAGTAGCCCATTCACCACTTGCAACAAATCAAGATCCAATGACACGCGCTCGTGCACATCAACTTAATTATCAGGTGAACTCATTCCTTGCTGTTCAAATAATTATCCTTCAAATGAGGAACTATTAAAGCTTTCTGATGAGCTTGTTATTATTAGGTGCTTGGGAATTGATCCAGCTAGGAGGAATGGAAGGATTAATGCAATGAAGGCTGCTCCACTCGAGCAGTCCTCTTAACTGCAGCAAGTACCAACTTAAAAGGGGCATAACTTTCAATTCCCAAGGTTGTTCAATGCAAATAAGTACTTGATGGAAAGGTCTATTCGTCTACTTTCCATTGGATCAAGAATCAAAGGCAGATGACGCTTGAGCTGCTCAGGAAAGGCCAAACAAGACTCGGGACTCCATCTTAAGTTCTAGTCTTCCTCCTCTATATAAACAACTAGCAGCCATAGGAAGAACTTGGGTTTTGCTTTCTGTAAGTTTAGACATTGCTACTTCCTTATAAAGCAAGTGTAGACAAGACCTTCCAATTACATGAATCAGAACCCCAACTTATCACACCTGTGAGTGTTTGCTTGTTATCTTGTTTTTGCTTGTTCTTTGATTGCTTGCTGGTTCAAGGCTGTTTTTGGCACGGCAAGAACAGCAACAACAGGAGTCGGTGTAACTATTGCTAAGGTGCATCACCCTTTTGGTTGTTGTAGTTGGGTAGCACAACGTCGACCTCCACCCAAATCGTAGTTACAAAGAGACGGTGTAACTGTCGCTCAAGGCGCCACACCATTCTGGTTGTGGTAGTCGAGTAGCCAACGTCTGCCACCACCAAATTCATTCACCTCCAACATCTCTCATCGAAAGATAGGACATCCCCCGTACCCGTTGGGTTCATCACTCGGGTGAACACGGATGGCTAGGTACGGAGAAAATCTGAGAAGTCATCCTCGCGAGCTGCTCCTCCTTCACCATGGGGAGCAAGGTGTTGAGCTATCATGCGTAGAAACTCGGTCTGCTCTTGCCGTTACATTCCACTTGCATGAGCACATCCGCCATCGTTGGAGGTGGAGGTGGATTTTGCCCCTCCTATCATTGGAACCCTCTGGAATGTCATCGCCGGCTCCCGTACGAGTCCTCATCCTGCCACTAAGCATGAGTTAGTGATAGAGAGACAAGTCTGAAAGGACACAAAGAATTTGGACAATGAAATGCTATAACTGAAGAGGAAACTCAAACCGGTAACAACGATATAATTTGCAAAATGGGACAGCAAGTACACGATTTGAAATGGCTGATATGGGAAGTAAGAAAATATCATAAGGCACCTCGAGGACATAATAATCATGCTAGGAAATCACCATGATATAGTTCATCAGATTCTTAGTGATATATATAGTTGGAATCTGTCGAAATTGCTGCTGAACATAATATGTTCTAAGCTGCATTTGTATAACAGATCCTAAGATAGGGCACACAAGCAAGAACAAGATAACAAGCAAACACTCACGGGTGTGATAAGTTGGGATTCTGATTCAAATAATCGGATGGTCTCATCGACACTTGAGTTACAAGAAAGTAGCAATGGCTAAACTTATAGAAAACAAAACCCAAGTTCTTCCTATGGCTGCTAGTTGCTTATATAAAGGAGGAAGACTAGAATTAGGATAGAGTCACGAGTCTTGTTTGGCCTTTTCTGGGAGCTCAAGCGTCATCTGCCTCTGATTCTTGAACCAATGGAAAGTAGACAAAGAGTCATTTCTACCAAGTACTTATTTGTATTAAACAACCTTGGGAGTTTAAAGTTATGCCCCTTTTAAACTGGTACTTGCTGCAGTTATGAGGACCTCTCGGGTGGAGCAGCCTTCATTGCATTAACCCATCATTCCTCCTAGCTGGATCAATTCCCAAGCACCTAATAATAACAAGGTCATCACAAGTATTTAATTCTTCCTCATTTGAAGGAAAATTAATTTGAACAGCCGGGAATGAATTCACCTGATAATTAAGTTCATGTGCACAAGCGCGTGTTATTGGACCTTGATTAGCTGCAAGTGGTGAATGGGCTGCTGTTGTGGTTGTATCAACGGTGGCTATGTCCTCATCATCACCTGGGCTGCCACTAAAACAAGGCATTAAACTTCAAATTGATCTTTTTTCTAGGAGCTCCAATTCCACTGGCCACCATATGGAACATACCCTAAAGAAACAATGGAAATTCAACAAAAGGTGCAAAAATTACTTGATAAAGGGTGTGTAAAATAAAGTATATTACCTTTTGATGTTATTGTTCTTTTTGGTGCCAAAAAAGATAGGTCATGGCCAATATGTGTAGATTCTCACACAGTTAAAAATATCATTATGAGGTATCGATATTCGGTACCTTGGCTTGATGATCTTAGTGGTGGTATCTTTTTTTATATAAAAATTGATTTGCGAAGTGGCTATACCAAATTCAAATGAAAGAGAGCGATGAGTAAAAACTGCTTTTATCAGAAAACATGGCTTGTATGAATGGTTAATCATGCATTTTTACATTGACAAATGTACCTAGTACTTTCATGAAGTTAATGCATCACTTGCTTCACGCACCCATTGCCAAGTTTATTATAGTTTTTTAATGATTCATTGATTAAATTTAGTTTCTTGAAGAACATACTGGACATATTGCAATACTGTTCAAATTCTAAGGGAGGAAAAGTTGTATGTGAAGCTTGCCAAGTGTACCTATTGCAAAGAAAAGATAGTTTCGTTCTTGGCTTTGTTGTTTCTGGTGAAGGTGTGGAGGTGGATGAAGAAAAGATAAAATATATTCGTGAGTGGTTGCCTCCATAAAATGTGATCCAAGTGCAGAGTTTCTTCAGGCTTGTTGGTTTCTACCAGTGATTTGTATTAGATTTGAGTACCACTGTTATTTCAATCAATGAGTTGACAAAAAAATCTGCCTTTCCTTTTGGTGGAAGCATGAGAATGGTCTTTTGGAAAAATGAAAATGAAGTTGATGACAATACCACTCCTTACACTTCAAAATTTTTGTAAGATATTTGAGATTGAATGTAATGCAAGTGGTGTAGAGATTGATGGCGTGCTTATATAAGAAGTGTGACCTATCTCTTACTTCAATAAAATACTAAGTGGTCACATCCACCACTTCCTCCATGGAATCCGTATTGGTCCATCACTTGATCTGCTCGCCATCTGTAGTCTATGCTCGTCTAGTCATCTATTGCTATTGCTCCAGTGTTATTATCATGATCTATCATTGTTCGAGGTAAGCCCAGTCATAGATCCTTGCACCACCGCCAAAAGAAGGGCCGATCACATGTAAATCTGTAGCTGCTCGTCCACCATCTTCCATGTGTAGCCCACTTGTGGTTGCCCTCGCTGTGGTTGTCGTGTGAGGAGAGGGTCTACAGTTAGGATTACTTCCCCTCCTAACTTGATTCCAGCCACAACCACGTAGATATGAACGTGTTGCCACCTCTTTGTGTCTTCTGCCATACTGCGTCGCTAGCTAGTGGTGAGCCACTAATGGTAGCACCCAGTGACAAAGTTAGCCAACAAAATACTCCCTCCATATCATATTAATTGACATTAGGACAATTGGTGATAGTTGTTTTCTAGTTATTTTGTTGGTCGTAAACGTCAAATAACACAATACCGGAGGTAGTACTCTAATTACTCTGTTCACTTGTGCATGATTTTTTCAATTAATATTGAGCAAAACATAGATTATTAAGAGTAAAAAGATTTTAGACCCTAGTGAACTTGACTTCGTCAGTGGTCGTGCCCGCGACCCAAATGACCACACATGTTCGCCACTTAGATATGGGATGAGTACACGTGCTTCCTGTGATCACTCACCACTAGAAAACGCCAATGGATCGTTGATGTCAGCAACATCTGCAACTAAAAATCATGGTTGCTGACATCAACACCGTTGGCCACTGATGTTGCTCTTTAGGTCCACCTTCATGCTACTATAAATAACGGGTTTCACCCTGATTTCTAGATGTCTCTCCTTGCTGTAAACAGTGCAAGTGTAACGAAAAAATTATTTTTATAGTGGTGCTAAGGGCAGTGTGAGGCTCGAGTTTGAATTGGAAAATTTTTGCCTTACTTTGCACGTAGCTGTATATCAACAGCGAGCAAATATCTAGCACCTCAAACTAATCATCTACAAGAGATAATTACTATTTGCACGGTGATACCTAAAAGAGGACAGTTTTAATAATCATAGAATCTTGAAACTTTAGTGTACAATTTCTTTACGAGCTTATACTTTCTTATATCTTATTTTGTGGCATGTGCAGGTGCGCGCAGGAGTTGGATTATCCATGGTTCTCAAAAGGCAATGCGCCGTTGGAGCTCATTCAGATCCTAATTAGCTCTCTGTTTTTTGCCCTTTCCCTGATTAATGGTGATGGAAGGAACATGAAGCGGTCATCATAGTGATGGAGGAGAAGGACTTTGGTAATTTTATTTTAATTTTGTCTTTCTGGCTTAGATTAGCTAGTCTTTATCTGGTTTTTTTGGTAAATATATTTCTGAGATCTAAGATGTCCTAGGTCGTTGTCAAAAGGACACGAAACGAAGAATACTTTTATACACTGAAGTTGCGTGAACAAGTGGTGCTGTCACCTACCAGCACAAGCACACAATGCAAGGCACATTGCAGTGGCCGAGTGTCAACATGCAAAAATCTATCTTGCTTCTCGGATAAGCAAATTTTAGAAAACAGAAACAGGCAGGAACCTTAGGTTTTTCTGTTTGAATAATACCACATTGCATGTGTAATTAAGGGAGGTCATCTGAACCCCTTATATATATGTACCATCTCCTAGGAGTTTTAATCAATCAAATACAATAATTATTTTCCTCCCCAATATTTCTATCATGATATTAGATTAGGTTCGTTCCTAACTTCCGCTAACTACGCCGACTCCGCCTCTTGCGTCGAGTTTGGCTCCAAGTGAATCGCCGTCCCTCACGCATGATCTTTTTTTTCGGCATGCCCCTACCGCCGGAAAAACCCCGCGCGCACCCGCGCTTCAGAGCGGGGTCCTCCGAAGACCGTCGCACGCCCACGTGCGGCCTTCCGCACGGCTCGCACCCGATCTGAGATCTTCGTCTCCACGCACTGCACATCCGCGGTTTCCGCTGCAGCAGATTGACGCTCGCGCATCGTGTTTCTCACTTCTTGATGGCTTCCATTGGCGATGGCTCCCCGGACGCACAAGCAGCCTCACAGGACATCGCCTTGACGGCCGAGCTATGTCGATTGACCGAGGAGGCCGATCGACCGGCCATCGAGGCAGCACATGCATGTGTAGTGGCTGACGAGGCGCGTCGCAAGCTGCTTCTCGCAGCCGACGAGATTCGTCATGACTTGATCAATCACGACCCCTCTCCTCTGGTGTTGACGACGTTGCTTCTCTGCATGCTCAAGCAATCGCCATCCTCAACATCAAGTCAATGATCCCCGTCGTCCTCGACAACCTTTCGCCGCACTATAATCGGTGGAAGATTCTCTTCCTCAATACCCTCGAGAAGTACGAGCTCTCCGATCATATCCTCACTGACATTGATCCCACTGTCGCCGACTCTCATTGGCGACGCATGGACTGCACCGTCATCTCCTGGCTTCACGGCACCATCTGTCCTGATCTTACTGAGATCGCCTCGATGGGCATACCCACAGCTTGTTCTATCTCGCTTGGGCTTCAAGAGCAGTTCATCGGCAACCGGGAGACCCGTGCTATGATTCTGGACTCCGAGTTTTGCACATTCGTCCAGGGTGACCTCTCCATCACCGACTATTGTCGTCATATAAAGTCGATGGACGATGCACTCGGTGACTTGGGCGAGGTCGTCCCTGACCGCACACTCGTTCTCACGACACTTCGTGGGTTGAACGAGCTGTTCTCTCACATGGCATCCCTTCTTAAGCGATAGTGCCCCTTTCCCACTTTCGCCGAGGTCCGCAACGACCTCCAACTTGAGGAGATCGAGATGAAGTCCATGTCTGGAAATGCCAATGCATCGGCGGCCACCTTCGTAGGTGCGGGACGCACCCTGTCTTCTACATCATCTGATGGCGCTCCTCCACATGCTCCCGCTCCTGGTGGCCCTGCATCAAGCACCCCTACCTCTGGCGCTGCTGTCTCTGGCCTCTTATCCTCCAACCGAGGTTGAAACCGGTGTAATCAGAACAAGCATAATGACACCAGTAACGGTGGTGGATTTTCCGCTCCAGAGAATCCATGGAACGGGACCCTGCAGCTTTGGGGTGGTGTTGCGCCCCGTCCTGGTCCTCCTCCAAGCTTCTCGACACGTCCACACGTACCTGCCCCTCCTCAACAGGCTCTTTCGGCGCACGGAGGATCCTATGGTGCTTCTGGTTGTCAGCCTCCAGGCTTCTGGACACTTGGCGGACTGACCATGCCTTTCTACTACAACCTGACAACACCTGGCGGTAGTCAGACCGCTTACTTCTACAGCGGCCAGACCGCGGCTTCTGGTGATCCAACCACCAGATCTTTGTACAGGGGAGCTTCCAACTACGCCGCATCTTCTACAACATGGGATCGTAACGAGTTGGCTAACTCGTTCAACACCATGTCACTGATGCCGCCACCGTTCGCTGAATGGTACATGGACTCCGGCACCGATAGTCACATGTGTTCCTCCTCGAGTAACCTCTCCTCCTCCCACCCTCCTTCTTTTTTGACTCCTTCATATATTGTTGTCGGTAATGGGTCATTGCTACCTGTCACCTCCACGGGTCACACTTCTTTTTTACATCTGCTCGTCCTTTACATTTGCATCGATTTTTTGTGTCTCCTCACATGATTAAAAATTTGGTTTATGTTCGTCAGTTCACCACTGATAACAATGTTTCCATTGAATTTGATCCGTTTGGTCTTTCTGTGAAGGATCTGGACACCAAGAACTTGATCGCCAGATGTAATAGTTTCGGGCAGCTCTACTCCATCTCCATGCCGATGCTTTCTCCACCACATGCCTTACCTGCAGCCACCACACCGACTACGCTTTGGCATCGTCATCTTGGTCATTTAGGTTTTGAGGCTTTGTCTAGGTTATTTCCACAATGTAATAAACAGGAACTTGACACTCTTTGTCATGCCTGTCTGCTTGGTCGTCACACACGTCTTCCGTTTCCTCTATCAAATTCTCGTGCTTTGAACAACTTCGATTTAATACATTGTGATCTATAGACATCTCCCGTGCAAAGTGTTTCTGGTCACAAGTATTATCTTGTTGTTCTTGATGATTGCTCTCAATATTCGTGAACTTTTCATCTACGCATCAAATCCGACACTTTTCCAACCTTGTCACAATTTTTTGCCTATGTATCCACTCAATTTGGCCGCACCATAAAAGCAGTCCAATGCGACAATGGTCGTGAATTCGATAATTCAGCATCACGCGCATTCTTTCTCCGTCTTGGTGTTCTTTTGCGTCTCTCTTGTCCTCACATGTCTCCTCAAAATTGATGTGCTGAGCGTATTATTCACACCACCAATGACACTATGCACTCGATTATGTTCCGAGCTAGTGTTCCGGCCAGTTATTATGTAGAAGAGCTCCACACCGCTACACACCTCATAAACTTGCGACCATCCAAAATGCTCTCCTTTGCCACACCATTTTTTGCCTTCTTTGGCACCCAACCTGATATTTTCCGCCTACACGTTTTTGGTGGCAAGTGCTACCCAAACCTCTCTGCCACAGCTGAACACAATCTTGCTTCTCCCTCTACAGTTTGTGTCTTCCTTGGCTATCCATCCGATCATAAAGGATACCGATGCCTAGACTTAGCCACAAACCGCATCATTATTTCCCGTCATATCACTTTTCACGAGTCCTCTTTTCCGTTTGCAGAAATCTCCAACCCACCTTCATCCCACTTTGACTTTCTTTTTGATACTAATGATTCATGGGTGCTCCCTAGCACTGACGGTTTTGCAGGTACTCGTCAACGTGGGCCTCCACCAGGCTTCTACAAGCCTAGCGGTCAAACCTCGGCTCCAGCCGGTCAGACCGCGTCTATGCACAGAGGCCTTCTTGGCCCCTGTCCACGCGACGACATCCCCAAAAGAGGCTAGGCGTGCATCTGTTCGCCTCGTCATTTTATTATGACTCAGACGGTCAGACCGTCAAGCCGAGTAGAGGCCAAGAGGGTCGCTACTCCTCGTATGATCAGATCGCGGATCCTCGTGATCCAACCAATGGTACTCATCTCGAAGACCAGGCGAGTCTCTGTTCACCAGATGGTCCAACCGCCACCCCGTGCGTTCAGACCGCCTCGAGCTCCTCCTCATCATGCGACACTCCTCCACGCTTCAAAAAGTGAACTTATTTTTAACATGTCTCGGTTTGGAAGAGTTTTTAAAGCCATTTTTGATATGTCTTCGTCTAAGCATAGGTGTCTAATTGCAAATGATTCAAGGGACGTATATTTTTGGCATCGTAGACTTGGTTACGTAGGCTTTGATCATCTAACGCGTGTTAGTTCTCTTGATCGCATACGTGGGCTGCCTAAGCTTAAAGGGGACAAAGAAATCGTGTGCTCTTCTTGTAGACATGCTAAGATGGTTGCAGGTTCACATAGTCCTCTCACAATGATCATGACAACTGAACCGGGTCAACTTTTGCACCTTGACACCGTAGGACCTTCACGTGTTCAATCCTTCAGAGGTATATGGTATGTTCCTGTGATTGTTCATGATTATTCTAGATACTCTTGGGTTTAATTTATGGCATCTAAGAATGAAGCTTTGAGTCACTTTAGAACTTTATTTCTTATATTATCAATTGATCACCTAAGATCTTTAAAATCAATTAGAAGTGATAATGGAACCGAATTTTAAAATCAATCTTTTGATCACTTTTGTGCTGAAAATGGAATAGATCATCAATTTTCTTCACCATATGTACCTCAAAAAACGGTGTTGTAGAAAGAAAGAACGAAACCTTAGTTGAAGTGGCTAGGACTATGCTTGATGAATATCAAACTCCTAGGAGATTTTGGGCTGATGTGGTTGCAACTGCTTGTTATGTCTCAAATTGTGTTTTCTTGCGCGCTAAGCTAGGTGAAACAACATATGAGCTCCGATTTGGACATAGGCCTATTGTTACACACTTTCGGGTATTTGGGGTCAAATTCTTTGTTAAGAAACAAGATAATCTTGATAAATTTGAACCTACATCCATTGATAACATGTTTCTTGGTTATCCATATCATACTAGAGGCTACCGTGTGCTTTTACTTGATACTAACAAAATTGTGGAGAATTGTGAGGTGTCTTTTGATGAAGCTAGCGCAGGTACTAGCTCAAACATTGCAGGTCCGGATCCATATCCGCAGGGGGAGAGCATTTTCGTTTAAGATGAGGAAGAAGTGGTGCTGCTGCCCGAAAATTCAGTAGCTAATGACATTGTTCCAGCTTTGGCTTTTGGGTTGACTAGTTCTGACTAGCTTTGGCAAGCTCCGTCACTAGGTTGTACTAGCTTTGGTAAGCTCTGGCGCTAGGTTCTAACAGCTTTGGTAAGCTCCAGCTCAAGCTCCGGTTAGCTTTTACAAGGTTTGGAGCTTGATCGCAATGTTCCTGCTTTTACTATGAAATGTTTCGAACTTGCTTTACTTTGTTGGAAAGATTGCTTAGTATTCATTTTCTAAGTTTTTCGTGTGTTTTGGTGGTTATGGTTGATATCATTTTGCTATCGTTTGCAACATGCTTATGTGGGGTGCTCACGTAAGATATTGTGGTTTCGGAACTAACGAGAGTTAAGTCGAGGACATGTGCTCGGAAGTATTGGTTTTTCATTTATGTGCAGGTGTTGCTTGAGTTCAAGACATTGCTGGTGACGGGATCCATTTAACTAGTCTTAGGGAGAAGATGAGGTTCAACAACCAAGTTCGGGAGGAATTGTGGTTGAGTTGATCGGGAGGTCGCACAACATGTTTGAATCAAGAACAATGCATATGAAGGTATCATGGATGTCGTTGGAGGATGCTTGCACGTGTGCAAGGAGTGCATGGACATGGCTACATGGTTCCGAGGCATGATGAAGAGATGTGGACATAAAGAATTGGTCGGAAAAGTCCAACCGACCAGGTTATGGACTCAGGCTGCGGTTGAGTCGTGTTTGACTCAAATATGGAAAGTTTTGAGTTGGTTATGATAGGATTTCGTGTGGGTCACAAATTTGAGTTGTTTTAGGAATGTGGGATATGTTCCTAAGGTGTTTGGAAGTCTTAAGATTGCTACTATCTGCGTATAGAAGAGTCTTAAGCAGTTATGGAAAGTTTTGATTCGTTAATTGAGTACGATTAGAGTCCTAGTTGAGTTTGGGTTGGCCTAAGGGCTGGTTATATAAGAAAGGGAGGCCAGAGCTCGTGGTGCACGACTTTGGGGCTGTTCCTCTTGTGGTTTGATCAATAAAATTCGTAGTTTGAAGGAACTTTTATACCTTGTTCGTCCGACTTGTTTTATTCAAGTTTTTCTCGTTGAGTTTCTTCATAGCACTACCTTTTTTCGGTGGTTTTATCATAACTTGAGTTTTACAGATCCGATTGGCGTAATTCTTTTTTGGTTGTCTTAAGAACTTAATTTTCTATCATCAGTCAAAATTTCACTGTCATTGGATTTGCGGTTTCTGATCTACATGAGTTTCTTTGCAGTGTTCCAAAACTTTTTTTCTCGGGTAGGACAGATTGAGCTTTATTCGATCTTTCGATCGTAACTTGAGTTTCTCTTGATTGATTTTCGCGATTCTTGATGTGAAGTCTTCGTGACTTTATTCTCTACAATATATACTAGAGTTTTCACAGTTGAACACGTTTAGATTAGTCGCACACACGGTTTCTTTAACCGATCGATTTTCTGTCGAGGGGTGTTTTTGTTGCTTCCGCTGAAATGTTTTAATCTACCATTCACCCGCCCAGGTAGCATTACACGTGCTCTCTGATCCTATGATTTTCCTCCCCAATATTTCTATCATTTTCTATAGACCAAGACTTTGGCGTCAAAAGAACCCTCATTCACGTTGAGAAATTGCACTAGGTTTGCCGTTCTCATGATTTTGCGGTCGTGTGTGGTATTGCCATCTGAATATGGTTGGTTCATCCGGCTCCCTACATATTTTTTGTGCGTGAATGTCGAACGGAGAACATAAGGTTGAAAAACTGGAGCACATAGGGAATTTTTGCACGCTGATAAAATATAATTTTCTTAGATGATTGATAAAGTCCTGACCTTCCTCTATAAGAAGGTTATGGTCAACTTATTATAAGGAAATACAAATGCAGACAATCACAACCTATTGTCTAGAACAATATGACGATAACTGGATGGCTAAGCACACGACTGTGGACCAGAATTCATAGACAAACATGCAACATGTTCGTCCTCTCACATTTTTCGTAGGTGCGTCTCAGGTTCGGCATCAATGAATTCCTCTATAGAGTACCTACATTTAGTATTATGTTTTGTTTGCAAAATTTCATGCTTGTGTCAACTTGATGGGAAACCTATTCGTAGGATATTACTAGTATTGCTTGCCATCCCTTGTCGATGGGTACATGATGAGTCAGATATTGGTGTTTCTCTTTTAAGTTGCATTGCTTTACAGGGTTATGGGAAAAAATAAACTTGCTTAACAACCCTAATCATGTGGATTAATGAAGATGGAATAATGATGAATCATTTTTGTAATATGGGATTTGGGTGATCTAAGCAAGCAGGTTTATGGACTAGGTTGGTTGAGATGTGGGTTCGCTTGCCTTAGATCTAAGGATCGGTTCATGCAAATATATGCCAGGATAACAGTGCCACCACAAGGACAAATATGGGTGCGGTGTAGCTAAATAATTAGGAGTGTTGCTAGTATTGTATGGACCGTTGGATGGCGCGGGGAATGGGAATTGAGTAGGGCTACCCTGGGATCTGTATGGCACACGAGGGCGCCCGTGGGTGGGAGAATAGAGATTCAAGCCTGCCGGTGAAACCTTAGTGGGTCCGTACATACTAGTAGTCCCTTTTGAAAGGCTATTTTGTGATCTCTTGGCCACACACCTACGGAAGTGTGAGACAACATAATGGAGGTTCCTTAGTCACTGAAAGGTGATGAAATCACGAACATGTGGGTAAAGCGGTACAAACATTGCAAAGTGTTAAAAACTATCATGATAGTCGTGCTCACGGTCACAAGCACCTAGACAACTTCCATGATTCGAATTTGACTTGGGTTTGGGCATGGTTCGGTATGGGATTTGTGTTATTTCATATAAGTATGGTAGATTTATGAGAAGTTATGAAATAGACATATGGTTATGACATTAATTGTTGGGGTTATGAATAAATTATGATGGTAAATGAGGATGTTGGATATGTGTTTTGATAATTATTTGGGTGATGATGGGATTTAATCACACATAGACATTGTAGGCTTCTTTTACATGTTTATGAAATGTACTTTTTTGCAATTAGCAATTTATTATCATCCTTGTTTTTAGCTACATGTCATATTTTCCCACAGTTGCTGAGTACGACATGTGCTCACCCTTGCTATTCCCACAATGAATAAATCTACAAGAGATATTTTCGAAGGCAATGTGGAGCACTAGGCGTTCGTGCTACCGCTGATTACCTGTGGAGTTGGAGTCGCGTACGCTAGTTTATTTTCCGCTGCAATTGAATCAAGGTATTTGTACTATTCGTGACATGGTTAAATTCTTATTATCATTTGTGATGTTGATGTGTATGTATGAAGCAACACCCAGAGCCCACACCCACTGCCATCCTCGCGGCTGGAGGCAATGAGGCCGTGATGGCCAACTACTTCCTTATGGCTCTAACTGGGACTGCAAGGTCTTGGTTTATGAGCTTACCTCCCGACTCTATCTACAGTTGGGGGGAACTCTATCGCCAATTCACCGCCAACTTCGGGAGCTCCTACACCCGGCCTAGCACCGAGCTAGACCTGTTCACGGTACAACAAAAGTTGGGAGAGTCACTGCAATCGTTCATCCATCGATTCTCTCAAGTACAGAATATTGTTGCTTCTACTCCAACACATCTATCATGGTTGCATTCCGACAGGGAGTTAGAGACAAGAAGATGCTAGAGAAGCTGGCGACCAAGAATGTCAGCAGCGTCACAAAACTCTTCATCTTGGCTGACAAATGTGCCAGAGTTGCGAAGGGCCGTGAGATGCACTCCAAAACAACTGCAGCGGCAGGTCAATCCACCTCCAAAGCCAAAGCTACTGTCAACAGCAGTGGCAAAAATAAGAAGAAGTCAAGTGGCAAGAATAAGTCACTTGTCGAGCACACCTACTGCTATCGCTTCCGCAGCGCCTGGTGGTCAGGGGCCACGTCCCGACAAGCAACCTCGACCATCGTGTGAGGACGGTGAAAAGATGTGGTGCCCAATCCATAAATCCACAAGCCACAATCTTGAAGACTGTCGAGAGGTCAAGAGGCTTGCTGAACGCAACAACAAGTGTCAAGACGAGACCCCCTTTCTGTCAGCGGAAAGGGAAGCAAAAAGTCGGTGAAGCTCCGTCTGATTAGGAGCTAGGCTTCCAAGACGCCAAGAAGGTGTTAAAGGCGGTCTACAACACCGTCGATGATGACTCTGACATCTTCGACAATGAGCGTCAGAAGACTCTCCATATGATGTATGGAGGGTCCTGGGATATCACCTCTCGACGCATTCTCAAGACTATGTGTCGAACGATGGCCGCTGCTGCTCCTATCGCCAAGGCAGAGACCCATCAAAAGTAGATAGATACTTCCATTACTTTCGATGCTTCGAATTATCTGAAAAACATGGAAGGAGCTGGAAAATTGCCCCTAATGGTCTCGTTGACTATCAACAATATCCAGCTCTTCCATGTCCTAGTGGATGGAGGTGCGACGCTCAACCTCCTCAGCTTTGCAGTTTTTGTGAAGCTCCAACTCAACCTCTCGGACCTCAAGCCCTCACGCCCATTCTCTGGAGTAGGTCCGGGGGCTGTCACGCCTCTCAGGTCGGTTACTCTACACGTGACTTTTGCGACTCGGGACAACTATAGGTCCAAGAAGCTGGTGTTTGATGTGGCACACATCAATCTCCCATTCAATGATATCCTAGGCAGACTAGCCCTGTATAGGTTTATGGCTGTGGTCCACTATGGCTACCTTGTGTTGAAGATGCCAACCCCGTTAGGTGTCCTCCGAATTCGAGGGGACTGCACTGCTGGCGTTACTGCGCTGGAAGAACATCATGCGCTTGCAACGGGACAAGAAGAGGAATACGGCAAGGAGCAAGCTGCTGAACAACCACCGAGCTTGCACCAGCGCGACTCATCCTCTGCACCTCGTGTGCAACCAAGAGGCGACACCAACATTCCTGTCAAAGTCGTCCAAATCAGTTCTGATGCGACCTAGACTACTCGTATATCGGGAGATCTGGGTGACAAATAGGAACTCGCGCTCGTCACTTTCCTTAGGGCAAACGTCAATGTGTTTGCATGGTAACCGTCACAAATTCCTGGGATCCCTAGGGAGGTGATCGAGCACTATCTGAAGATATTCCCCGACGCACGACCTATACAATAGAAGCCCTGGAAGCAATCTGTTGAGCGGCAAAACATAATCAGAGAAGAAGTCAAAATCTGATTGACACTGGATTCATCCAGGAGGTTCGTCATCCATGGTGGTTGGCAAACCCAGTCGTCGTGCTGAAGGCTGGCGGGAAGCTTCAGATGTGCATCAACTACACTTTGAATAAGGCATGTCCAAAAGACCCTTTTCCACTACCAAGAATAAATCAAATAGTGGATTCTACATCCAGGTGTGAACTACTGTGTTTCCTAGATGCTTATTCTAAATATCATCAAATTCTAATGTCTAAGGAAGATGAAGAGCATATCGCCTTCATCCTAGTAGATGGGTTGTATTGTTATACGACCATGCCTTTTGGTTTTAAAAATGTTGCCTCAACTTTTGTGCGAGCCATGCACAAAACTTTTGGGGAGTTGATTAGGGACCTGGTGGAAGTCTACGTCGATGAAATCGTTGTCAAGGTGAAGAATAAAGACTAACTCCTCGACAATCTTTAATTCATCTTTGACAAGCTGCGTCTGACGCGCACGAAGCTCAACCCGGACAAGTGTGTCTTCGGGGTTAGCTCCATAAAGCTTCTTGGTTTCTTGGTGACTCACTAAGGAATTTAGGCAAATCCAGGCAAGATCAAAGCCATCAAAGCGATGCAGCCTCCAGCTCGTATCAAGGACGTCCAGACACTTACCGGGTGTCTAGCTCCGTTCAGCCTGTTCATCTCAAGGTTGGTAGAGCGAGCACTTCCCTTCTTCAAGCTACTGGAAGTCCGGACCATTCCATTGGTCTGAAGGAGCAGAGAAGGCGTTTCAAGAGCTCAAACACCTTCTCACCACACTACAAATCATGGTAGCTCCAGTCCATGGTGAGCCTCTTGTGCTTTACCTTGCGACAACTATGGAGGTTCTCAGTATGGTTCTAGTTGTAGAGAGACCAGAAACATCTTCAACTCAGGAGTTTAGACCCCTCCGGGAGGGTCTGGAGCTACCTGAAGGCAAGTCTGGGTCCCAGCCCTCAAGCATGGATTGATGAGATCATGCACGTTATCATTGCACCTACAAACATGACATAATGTTTATTTGTTTGGGATCCTGGCTCAAGTGAATGTGCACTCTTATTTCATGTACAAGATCAAGAGGGCGCACTATGTCGTCCACCACCTTGGCCCCCTCCATTCATGCATAGAAAAGGATTTGATGGCGTTGCCCATTTGGACCAACACATGAGAGAAGATGAACTTGAGTCGAGGATGACTCCAATTCAAGAAGGGGAGGATGATGAAGATATCACTTCTATGGATACAAACAACACTCTATTGAACATACAAGATGCAATCAACAGAGTTCACACACAACAATTAATTTCAGAGGTGAGCTCGTTCTTATATGTTTCCTTATATGTTTTTGAGCATAGATTGCTACCTAATGATTTAATTGTGATTAGGATCCATGGAGAGGATCAAGGAGTACTTGGAGGAAGTATTAGGGACGTGGAGGACCAGAGAATTCGTTCAAAGAAGATGGAAACCGAGCCAAACTCAAAATTGTCTCCAACTCGGAGTTCAGGAGCAGTTCGCACGAAAACGGGCACCCAGGATGCATACGATCTCCGTTTTGGACGTTCTACATTTGCACTGAAAGGGGAAAGAATATTCTTTCCAATGCCGCTGGTCTGATGTCAAAAATCCTACGGATTCGACAGGAATATTTGAAAAAAAATCAAGTTTAGAATCTGCGAGGGTGCTGCGCCACCATATTGGGCCATTGAGCCTTGTATCAAGTCTAAGTCCATTATTTTTGTGTTTTAGGGTTATTCATGACCCCAACAACCACTTGGACGTCCTCCCATCTATATATACTCCATAGTAGCCGCTATGAACAATTGGGTTTTGCTTAGATTAATAATATCGCCGTTTTACGGTTTATATAACCCCAACTTCGCGATTTCAGATCGTGTCTACTTTGATCTTGCTTGTGTTCTCGGTTGCACTTGCAGGTATTAGCCTTCTTGGCAAGGTCAATCGTATGCAACACGATTGATAACCAACAGAGCGGTGGTGTAGTGATTGCAGGCGTTTTTCGTGTTCTACTCAAGAGCCTCGGATCAACAACGTCGAGATCTCCACCTCAATTGATTTATCCTTACCCTTCGAAAGATCAGGACTCACTTTCTCATCAATTGGTATTATATTTCCAGGTTGCCCGTTAGGTAATTCATCTATCCATTATATTATTTTTATTTTTCATAGCTAGAGTCCACAAAAAGCCACAAAACACTTGCAGTTTAGTAGATCTGTTCATTACTTTGTCCAAACCACCATTGAGCCTTTGCAACTTTCGTTTTCAGTTTGGTTTTGTTGATTTTGTGTCCGTTGTTGAGTCATATTGCTGGTTTAGAAAGTGTTTTTGGTCTTAGTTTGAGTTTTGCATTGTGTTGATTCATCCTTTTGAATCACATCATCACGTTCATATTAGATTCATGTCTGTCCAATTCGGTATTTTCATCATATCTCACTCATACGAACTCAGAGTTTGGAGTTCTTGTACTTTCCGGAAATCTTAAGAAGTTCTCTATAACTTTCTTATTCATAGGTTTCCCATTAAACAGAGCTATCATGGTCAAAAGTGCATTAGATCTGAATCTGTTCTCGACCTAGAATTTCTGAACAGTCTGTATTTCGGGGACAATATCTCCTATTGTTCTTGTCCAAAATAGGTCTTTAATATATTGAAATTAAAGAGTAGAGATATATATACAATCTTGCTGTTGTAAGTTTTTATATTTAGAGCTTCTATGTGTGCCTATTTGTCCTTGGAAGATTGAGCAGAAAATATGTGACAGGAACACGAGATCTTTGATTGATTTTTATTGTGTTCTTCTTTTGCAGCACATTCTGAGAGAAGAAAGACAAAAGAAAAAGGCAAGTGCAAAAAACATATACAAAAGCCGCACAAAAAATAGGAGAAAAAACAAAAAAACAGAAGCGCTTGCATCCTTTGTGTCATATAGTTTTGTCTCATGTCTTGCTTGCTTGAACTACTCGGAACACATTTAGACCAGCAACTTTGACAAGTACTTTGGACACTTATTCAACTTTACTATTTGATTTCATTGTTGTTAATCCTTGCTACATATAAAGTGTCATCCAAGCTACACTTTACCCTTGAGCAGAATTGATACACCTTTGCAATCATCCCACGCTTCATTGGTTTCTTCATACCGGCCACCGTTTGCCACCTGCAGTGTCGGTAAGAACACTTGTAAGAGTGTGGTAAGATGCTTGAGAGTTTTTGATTCCACTTCCACATTTCCATTATCCTTTGTAGTTGATAGGGATAACATAATTTTTTGTTGTCTTCTGTTTGCTACTAACAATGTCAGGTAAAAGCAAGAATCATGCATTATATGCTGAGATGATTGACATGATAAAGATGGCGATGGAGTTGCTCCCTAAGAATCAAACATCGACCAAGGTTTCACATGACATTCATACCATCCTTGCAACTCCTTCCACGGAAAGTAATTACATTCTCCCATCTCTTCCTTCTTATGACGGTTTTGGTTACGATGAATATATTGCTTGGGAAATAGAGTTGGATAAAGTTTTTGGACAATGTCATATGTGTGAGAGGAGAAAGATTAGAAATGTTGCAAGTGCATTAGTATATTGTGCATTAACTTGGTGGAACAATTTAAATGAAATAGAAAAACCTCGAACATGGAAAGAAACAAAAATTCCTATGCGAGAAACTTTTGCTAATGTATCTATGTGCGAAGAAGTAATTCAACAATTTGAGGAGCAGGCCCTTGTTGTACGTCCTCCTGTGGCTAATCTTTTGCAGGACAATGTAGAGAGGAATGCAGCTGGTGCAAAAGAATTGATGTGATACCCAATTTTTGTGAACTTTCAGATTTATCCATTCATATTTCACCAACAATTACTGCTGAAAATGAGAATGAAGGTAATGCACCTGATACTACACTTATCGATGTTGAGAAGTTTTTGAATGTCCCAATTTTTTCTCTCAATCATCCTATTGGACAACAACAACTCGAGGAGACTTTTCTGAAAACACCATTACACCTAGTTGATTTTCCTACTGATTTTTACGGTAAAAATGAGTTGTATGCTGATAATTATATTGTACCGATGCTAGAACAAGTAAATGAATTTGATACTTTATTACCCACTTGTGCTGAAATTAAGAATTTGATTCCAATTACTGGTGAAAATGATGAACTAAAATTGTTGTCTTCTCTAAATACCTTGGGATATATTGAATTTGACAGTCTTTGTGATCTAGATATTGTAGAGAGGAGAATATTTTCCCAATCTGAATTGCCTTTGTTAAGTAGAAATATTTTTCATGCTATAGGCAACTATGAAGATAGTGTTGAATTTATGGTGCATAAAGTTTACATATGTTCGAATGTGCAAGCTCCTTTTGTGCTACAACAACATGGTAAAGTAAATAAATGCACTAATGCTAATAATGCCTTGGCAAGTTTTTCTAGTATTTTTTCCTTGCAGCGGAGACAACAAATAAAAGAGAAGCATTGTTCACTGCGGTTGTGCAATATGGACAGCGCTCATACTATCCCGAAAAGCATCTTTCCTGGACATACGAGCAAGCCGAGGACGGCTTGTCATAAAGAAGGGGAGAATGATGAGATCATGCACGTTATCATTGCACCTACAAACATGACACAATGTTTATTTGTTTGGGATCGTGGATCAAGTGAATGTACACTCTTATTTGATGGACAAGATCAAGATGACGCACTATGTCGTCCACCACCTTGGCCTTCTCCATTCATGCATACAAAAAGATTTGATGGTGTTGCACATTTGGACCAACACATGAGAGAAGATGAACTTGAGTCGAGGACGACTCCAATTCAAGAAGGGGAGGATGATGAGGAGATCACTTCTATGGATACAAACAACACTCCATTCAACATACAAGATGCAATCAATAGAGTTCATACACAACAATTAATTTTAGAGGTGAGCTTGTTCTTATATATTTCCTTATATGTTTTTGAGCATAGATTGCTACCTAATGATTTAATTGTGATTAGGATCCATGGAGAGGTTCAAGGAGTACTTGGAGGAAGTATTAGGGACGTGGAGGACCAGAGAATTCCTTCAAAGAAGATGGAAACCGAGCCAAACTCAAAATCGTCTCCAACTCGGAGTCCAGGAGCAGTTCACACTAAAACGGACGCCCAAGACGCATATGATCTCTGTTTTGGACGTTCTACATATGCACAGAAAGGAGAATAGATAACCTTTCCAATGCTGCTGGTCCCATGTCAAAAATCCTGCAGAGTTGACTGGAATATTCAAAACAAAATCAAGTTCAGAATCTGTTAGGGTGTTGTGCCACCGTATTGGGCCATTGGGCCTTGTATGAACTAAGTCCATTATTTTCGTGTGTTAGGGTTAGGTCACGACCCCAACACCCCCTTGGACGTCCTCCTATCTATATATACTCCATAGTAGCCGCCATGAACAATTGGGTTTTTCTTAGATTAATAATATTGTCGTTCTACAGTTTTTGAAACCCCAACTTCGCAATTTCAGATCGTGTCTACCTTGTTCTTGCTTGTGTTCTTGGTTGCACTTGTAGGGATTAGCCTTCTTGGTGAGGTCAATCGTGTGCAGCACGGTTGATAACCAATAGAGCGGTGGTGTAGTGATTGTAGGGGTTTTTCGTGTTCTACTGAAGATCCTCGGATCATCAACATCGAGATCTCCACCTCAATCGACTTATCCTTACCTTTCGGAAGATCGGGCCAAAACTACTCATCATGGATCCTAAAGGCAAGATGCTTGTGGATCAATCTCTCTCATCTGAGGGAGTCTCTAATGCTCAAGAAGGAGATCTGGACCCCTCCAGGAGGGTCTAGGTTGATGAAGAAGAAGCTTCGGACCCCTCCGGCAGGGTCCAAATTGTCCAACAACTAGTGTACTTCATCAATGAAATACTTAATGAATCAGTACATTGAGGTGCACAAACTGCTATATGCAGTTCTTATCGCCTCAAGGAAGCTTCGTCACGGAGCCCGCAAGATATCACTGGTAACCTCTTTTCCACTGCGAGCTATTTTACATAATCCCAATTCGACGGGAAATATCGCCAAGTGGGTTGCAGAGCTTGCAGAATTCGATCTCGAATTTCTGTCTTGACATGCAATCAAGAGTCAGGCGTTGGCTGACTTTGTGGCGGAGTGGACACCTTCATCATCAACTCCAGGGGGCCTCAACGAGCAGAAGTCGGAACCTATGGTCCTGGTCTTTACTGAGCCTCACTGGATTCTCTACTTCGACAGCTCTGTGCAGAAGCAGGGGGCCAAAGGTAGAATCCTCCTCGCTCCGACCGAGGAGAAGGTCATGTACATGGTGCACCTCGACTTCAAGGAAACCAACAACATGGCGGAATATGAAGCTCTCATCTTTGGACTCAAGGTGGCGCTATCATATGGCATCCGACAGCTGCTGGTGAAGGGTGACTCGCAACTCATCATCAAACAAGTCAAAGTTGAATGTAGTTGCAATAACTCTCAACTTGCTACATATCTACTTGAAGTCCAGAAGTTGCAAAAAGATTTCCACATTGTGGACCTCTGCCATGTCTAGCGTCTCAACAACGTTGAAGCTGACGACCTCTCGACGAAGGCTTCAACTGGGGCTCAAGCACCCAACGGGGTTTTCGTCAGGAGATTACCAGCACCTGCTGCTCAGCCTGCCGAATTGATGATGGGGGCGAGACCATCAACCCGAAGCTGGCAGTCCCGATGGTCCTATTACCATGACGTCCACCAAGTATTGTAGGTGCTATAGGAAGCTCCGAGCAACCAAGTGTGCAAGATCCAGAAGCCATTCCTGATGCATGGATCTCAAAGGTCCGGAACTACTTGAAAGACAACATCCTTCCTGAAGATGGTGTATCCACTGAGCGAATTGTAAGATTGACTAAAAGATACATGCTGGCAGAAGGGGATCTCTACCGACATGGCGCCAATGACATTATAATGTGGTGCATTTTGCGGGAAGAAGGCTGCAAACACCTCGCAGAAATACATGGAGGTGAGTGCAAGAACCACATGTCATCTTGCACGCCTGTTGGTAATGCCTTCTGGCATGGTTTTTATTGGCCTACAACACTTCAGGATGCAGTCGAGCTGGTTAAGAAGTGTGAAGCGTGCCAATTCTATGCGAAGAAGATTCACACACCGACACAATCACTGCAGATGATTCCTCCCACATGGTCATTCGCTGTGTAGGGGATGGACATTTTGGGACCTTTCCCAGAAGCCGTCGGAGGGTACCGGTTTTTATATGTCGCCAGCGACAAGTTCACTAAGTGGCCGGATGCTACTCCAGTTGTGACTATCAACAAGCAATCAGTCATCAAATTCTTGAAGTCCATTGTATGCAGATTTGGAGTTCCGAACCAAGTCATCACTAACAACGAAACCCAATTCACAAGTGCAGCATTCCAAGAGTATTGCGAAGAACTCGACATACAAGTCAGCTATGCATCAGTAGCTCATTCGGCAAGCAATGGACAAGTTGAGAGAGCAAACGCAGAAATACTCAAAGGACTCAAGATGCACACTTATGGGCGCTTGAAGAAACATGGTGCCAACTGAAGAGCTTCCGTCTGCATTGTTGACGAGTCGGACAACACCCAGCCGGGCAACAGGAGAGACACCCTTCTTCCTGGTGTACGGAGCTGAAACAGACCTTCCTACGGAGTTCACTATGAGTTCTCTCCGGGTCCGAACCTTCAACAAAGCTACGCAGGACCAGCTCCGGCATGAAGACCTAGACCTCATCGACGAGGCAAGGTGCCAAGCAACTGTCCGAAATGCGCTCTGCCACCAGGCATTCCAGCGCTATCACCAAAGGTGTGTGCACAACCGACAGTTGGAGGAAGGCGATCTAGTGCTACATAGAATACTTACTCGTGAAGGAATGAACAAACTTTCCCCCAGCTGGGAAGGTCCCTTTCGAGTCATCAAAGTTTCCCGTCTTGAATGCATCCCGCTTAGTAACAGAGGATGGGATACCACTTCCCAACCCGTGGAACATTGAGCACCTTCGTAAGTTATATACTTAGTTACACGGAGGTGAGTATGTATTTGTATAAAATATATTTCATAGAGTCTATGAACAGAGCCGGGTTGGTCCTAGATCAAAAGCACACTTAACTTGGTCCTGTACTTTAGGTGTGTCTTTACCTTCCCTAGGTCAGTACAAGATGAATAACACACTTAACTTGGTCCTGTACTTTAAGTGTGTCCTTGTCTCCCCTGTTATTCGAAACTATAATGAAATACATTTATGTGCAAACAGACTCTATGTGCATTAATTTTGTGCAAGCTCATTATTTTTATGATCTTTTACCTTCTTATCAATAGCAATGTTGTGCAATCCATTTGAAATTTAGTCCTAGAGATTCATGTGATATATATGTTTTATTGGTAATCTTCTATCGGATCTTAGTATTGCTAGATGGCCTACTCACCTGAAAAAACCAAAGCCAATGATAGGTCCAGAGTGTGCTATTGACTTAGCCTTGTCCAGCACCCTAAGTACGCCACTCTACTTATTGTGGTGGGTCTCAGTAAGGCGAGCCTGGAAAGCATTCGTATATAAAAAAGTTTAATCAATATACTTATGTTGTCACAATGAGTTTGTTAGGATCTAAAATTCAAAAAAGGGTAATAAGCCGCAAATAAGTTATAGGCAAGAGGACAAATTTTTACTGCTTTTCTTGTCTCTTATGCGCAGGAAAATGAACAATTAACGGCTAGACGGTGATGGTGGATGTTGTCGAAGCAACAAAGATTCGAAAACCCCCAGAGAACCTGCCGTTGATGTTTTACGCATTGACAGTGGGCGCCATTGAAGCATCAAGCTCCAACAAACCCCAGGGGGTCTGCCGTCGACATTTTACGCGTTGAAATTGGGCACCGTCGAAGCATCAAGCTCCGACAACCCCCAGGGGGCCACCGTCGATGTTTTACTCATTGACAGTGGGCGTCGTCGAAGCATCAAGCTCTGACAACCCCCAGGGGGCCCACCGTCGATGTTTTACGTGTTGACAGTGGGTGCTGTCGAAGCATCAAGCTCTGAAAATGCCAAGGGGGGCCGCCGTCGACGTTTTACGCATTGACAGTGGGCACTGTCGAAGCATCTAAGCTCCAACAACTCTCAGGGGGCCAACCGTCAATGTAACAAAGGGTCCTTGGAGATCTTGAAAGCAAGACTCAGACATCGAAGCTATCATGCTGGCTACGAGTCGGAGCAATCAAGTTTTCAAGACATTGTTAAATTCCTTATGGTAGATGTCCTCAATCAATTGAACACATCTACCAGGGGGCCAACAAGATAAAGGGCAATGCATTGAAGACACAAAAATGGAATTTGAAAGGATTCCATTCATTCGAAATTTAGAGATTTACAAGATGAAGGCAAAAGAGAAAAGTCCTAGCTATTGGAGTTCCTCACGAAGAATGAAGCAACTTGCTTGGCAGCTTCTTGGACGCTGGCCTTGGCAGCTTCCTCCTCCTCAGTTATGGGTTCTTCGACCATCGAAGCTAGAGGCATCGAGGAGTCTCGACATCGGAAGCACATCAGCACATACCTGTGACTTTTGTAGCTAGAGACTTACCTTCCATCTCGAATTGGTCAATGACCACATCTCCCAGAGCATCCAGCTTAGTGCCGGTAGAATTAAGCGCCACCAGGGCCTTGTCCATCTCTGGCTCTGGATCAGCCGGTCAGACTGAGCTAAATCCAAGAGATACCAAAGCTTCATTTGCTCACCTGAGGAAGTCCCAAACCCGCTAGGACTCAATTGCTCTTGCGCTTCAGAGCTCCTCTAGCAACCTCCTTGCCGATGAAAGCTCCGCAGAACCTTCCTTCGAGATTTACTTGACCTCTTTGGTGTGCTGCTGGATCCGTTCAACCAGCAACTTCTCTTGGTCAGCGACTTTCTTTTCTCAAAGGTGTATGCGGTCCCATCTTCCCGCAAGGTCTTTCTCCTTCGCCTTCATCTTATCCTCCCTTGCAGGTACAACATTTTCTCTTTTGCTGACTCCCTCTCCTGCCATCCATACTCGATACTTCTCTTGTTCGCACCAGGACTTAAATTGTTCCATGCGGTCAGCCAAGTCCTGCTCGCCGAGTGCCAGCTTCTGAGAGAATTTATCCTCCCACTTCTGGATCTCATCCTCTCTTTTTTGGAGTTCATCCTCCATATTGTCCAATTCATCCTGACGTTTGAGGAGCTGTTCCCTCACAATGTTGAGACTCTCCGAGTGGGTTTTTGCCACTTCATTGGCCCTCTGAGCGTGCTCGTAGATTTCTTGGGTCTTTTTATCGAGCGCTTTTGTAGCAGCCTCTCATACATCCAGCGCCTTGTTTAGGCACGACTGCCGATCTTTCTCCGAGTCCATCCATTCCCTTTGGTCAGCTAGTCAGGACAGTGTCAACTTCATCTTGAAGTGTAGCAGTCGTCGCCAGCGCCTTAGGATCTCATGCTCTTCTTCTAGAGCCTTGCACTTGTAGTCGAAGGCGAGTTGGACTTGGTGGAGGCTGGAAAAGGCGTTGTCTATAGACATACTCAAGGGGATGGGTTCAGGACCTTCCATAGGTTCCTCCTCCTCTAGCTCTCCCGAGTCCTCCGGAATGGTCGTCAGAGCCCATGGCACAAGCATGGAGTCCAACAGCTCGACATCAGTAGCGCTGAGCTCCGGGATCTCATCCACCTCTGGCGCAGAAGTTGAAGGTCCCGCAGCGTGATCTCCTTATCCAAGATCGGGCATGGCCACCTCTGGTGCCGTCACCATTGGAGCCAGCGTGGAGACTTTTGTCGCAGCTTCATTAATTTTCGGTGTGGATGTCGAAACCTCCGTAGCTGGCTCCGAAACAGCCAGAGCTTGCTCAGGCCTTTCTTCATCATGGTCTGGCGCAACCACGGACTCTTCGATCGTCAACGCTAAGGTCATCTCCATGGCAGCCGGTGCCAGAGTTATCGTCTCGTCCGCCACAACCATAGGAGGAGGGGCTAAAGCAGTAGCGGGAGCTTCAGCTTTCATAGTCTAAGGCTGTAGTAGGCAGCGAAGTAGCATTTCCTCTTTTCGATACGATGGAAACAAAGGATAGAGAATTCAAGAAAAACAAAAAGCAAAATCAAGACACAAACTAAAGAGCCGACCCTTACCTAGGGACGTTACCACTCCAGTCGGCACGGATCTTCTTTCTTGGACAATCGGAGCCAGATGCCACCGTCGTCAATGAAGCAGAGGCCCTGTAATTTGTCCTAGGACTAGTAGTATCCATTAGCATTGCCTCAGTCGGAATCACCCTCGACTGAGAAGGGACTCCGGACCCAGAGCGTGTCGCTCGCACCAGGATCAGAGTCGACTTGCTGGACCTAGTGCCCTCCGTGGACACTAGATCCAAAGGAGCTATCGAAGCTGGAGGCACAACCAGCATAGACTTCAACCGAGGCTGAGGGGTTGCTTCTCTTGGAGCGTCCCTCACTGAGCTCCCTTCACTTCTTGCCAACTTATGCTTGTGACTCAGGGCATCGACGGGATTTTTTCCCTTGCCTTGACTTGGGACTGACTCTTTGGAAGGTGGAGCTACTTGACCTTGGCCTTCGCTATTAACTGGCGCAGGTCCGGAGTCTCAATGTGGACAAGGAGCTCTGGAGATCACGATTCTTACTAGAGGAGTGCTCCTACGTCTCTCCACAATGCCCAAGTCATCAAGCTCTGGCATCTCTTTCCGTAGCTCCCTCCTGACCTCTGGAACCATGTTTAGAGGCAGGAACTCCGCTAGAGGTGTCAGGTCGTTGGGATTGATGGTTCCGTGGTACAACTTTTCAAAATGAAGCTTCAAAGCCATTTCATCCAAGTTTGACCCGAGACCAACATCAATACGGTATGCGTCCATTTCTCCACTGAATGCCCATGCATACCATTTCCTCTTCTTCAGCGGGGCCCAACAGTTGGTCAGGATGTTCATAATCATCATTAGAGGGGTCACCCCTCCTTCCACACATCTCAACATCCTTAACAAGATCGGGTTGTACTCTTCCACCAGCTTCAGGTGCACCTCCCAGGTGTCGGTGTCGGTGGTGGGAAGGCCGTCAGGCAGCTCCAGCCTATCATGACAGTCCACCCTGATTATCACCCAATCCTTCTTCCAGCCATCCCACCTCCCAGAAGGAAACGACTTCAAGTATTGAGTTGTGGATTTTTGCGGTCCACGAAGTAGCAGAAGCCAAGGAACTCATTTCCTTTCATGGTTGTGCGTACCGTGAAGAAGTTCCAGAAGACCGCGATACATGGCGGCACACCCACCCACATCTCACAAAAATGGATGAATTCGCCACTAGTAAGAAGGAGTGGGGGCCGAGGTGATGGAGTTGCAAACCGTAGGAGTCCAGCAAAATCAAAAAGAAGCTCGAGAATGGCGGGATGAGCCCCACCATGGCAAACACCGAGAAGTACACGATCTTGCCGATGCTTTCCTTCTTGAATGGGGAGCTTGTCGAAGTGAATCGAGTTCTTGAAGGAGTCACTTGACCATCCCATATAGGTGCGGAATATTGACAACTCGCTGTCGCTCTTGATATTGCTAGAAGGAAGTCCTAACTCCATTGACGCAAAGGGGAGCAAAAGTGGACAAAATGATGCAAGTGCGGAGAGTTCTATATGCAAGATCAAATGAAAGAGTATGGAGTTCTCTTCTAGCGCAGACTTTCTCCCTTTAGTAAACCTCCACAATGCTTGGATGGACACTACATTTGGTCTAAAATCATGCTCTGTGAAGTTACCTCATCAATGACAAGGTGGTCGGGTCCACTTTGTCAAAAAGTCGCACCAGGTGAACCGTTGTCATGATTAGAAGTTGGAAGCTCGAGGGTGGTGGACTGACAGGACTACAAAGATTACGCTGGGAAGTGATACGAAAATCGTATTGGGAACCGACGTCCTTCAATTTCGTGAGAGCTGCACGTCATGCGTCTCACCTACGAAATCAAGAAAGACCACATGTCTCGAGAGGAAAGTCAAAGTAGCAGCGCTGGAGATATAATGGCCCCACCTCCGGCACCGAAACCTCATAATCTCACCAGAGGTGGGCACGTGGGCCACTGTCGATACCTTGTATACCAGGTATCCACCTTCCAGTATCATGGACTGCCGGAGGAAACACGTGTCCCGCGGTGCCGGACCTACCTCCCTCCTTAGGGTGGCTCCGGTGCTGCCACGTGTCCAGTAGCTCCGGACCTGCCTCCCCACAGAAGGAAGCTCTGGTGCTACCATGTGTCCAGTAGCACCGGACCTTCCTCCCGTAGAGGGAAGCTCCGGAGCTGCCACATGTTACACCCCCAGACCTAAATCTACAACTGGAAGACGGCAGGATCTTCTACGGCGCGGACATTCAAGGACCATCAATTGGCCGTTACAAGACCTAGTTAATGAGTCATTAATGCTATATTAATGACACACAGCCAGAGGACTATCAAGACTAGTAACGTTGCTGTTAAGACACACTATCACGCTATTGACCACCCTTAACACCATAGATCGTGTATAGGGTAGTTTATTACAGCTGGGGCCACCTGTCAGGTCACAGCGCATACTGTAACAGCTAGTCCATGACATATAATAGGGTTGTGCTACACAGTAGAAAGGGACAACTCATTTGAGGCCAATCTCGGCTAAGCTCATACACACTCAAGCTCATACAATCAACACACACCCCATGGAGTAGGGTATTATGATCAGGCAGCCCGAACCACATAAAACTCTCGATGTTCACCCTTGTTCATAATCTTGATTAGTGCCCCATCCAAATACGAAACTCCGTGGACTACTTCTTAGTAGTATCGAGGGAATTGTCTTAGTCCACACTTCGACAAGTTATAACTAACATTTTTCATGATGTTTTGTAAACATACATGACTTCTTTATTAACATGTATAAATATATATTAGCATAAATGTTAGTGTTGGGTAATCATGACATAATTCTCAATATAGCAGAGCTTCTTTATGAGTATCTCAACATTAATTTAGTCAATACGGCTATATGTCAACAGTATGTTCTTTGCTAATGATGTAGTGTTGGTAGATGAAACTAATGATGGTGTTGATAAAAAATTGGAGCTATGGAGGCAGACCTTAGAGTCCAAGTTGTTTAGACTTAGTAGAACCAAGACCGAGTATATGAGGTGCGACTTTAGTGATGTCGGCTGCGAGGAGGAAAATATTAGTTTACAAGGACAAGTAGTACCTAGGAGGGACACATTTCGATATTTAGGATCAATGTTACAAAGCAATGGTGATATGACGAAGATGTTTGCCACAGGATAAAGATCGGTTGGTTGAAGTGGCGGCGAGCATATGGAATCTTATGTGATAAGAAGGTTCCACAAAAAAATAAAAGGAAAACTTTATAGGACGGTGATGAGACCTGCGATGCTGTATGGAGCAGAATGTTAGCCAACTAAAAGGCAATATGTCCAACAAATGAGTGTTGCTGAGATGTGCATGCTACGGTGGATGCGCGGTCACACAAGAACAGACAAAATTAGGAACGAGGTGATACGTGATAGGGTAGGGGTGACACTGATTGAGGATAAGCTAGTCCAACATCATCTACTGTGGTTTGGGCATATCCATCAGAGACCTCCAGAAGCACCGGTCAACAGTGGGACTATAAAGAGTAGAGAAAATTTAAGAAGAGGTAGAGCTCGACCAAAGTTGACATGGCAAGAGGTGGTGAAACGAGTTCTAAAATAGTGGGACATACCTAGAGATTTGGCTCATGATAGGACTACATGGAAATTAGCAATTCATGTGCTAGAATCTTAGTTTATTCGTATTTTGTTACTCTTATCTTCTTTCTTATTAATCCATTTCTAAAATAAATAAAATGTAGAATCTTATTTTATTTGTATTTTTTTACTCTCATCTTATTTTCTATTACTTCTCTTCAAAAATTGTTGGGTTTCATTTCTAGCCGACCCCAACTTGTTTGGAACAAAGGCTTAGATGCTGTTGTTGTTGTGATACATTTCCGGTAACAATGGGTATCCAGGTGAAAATCTTGCTAACGTCGTCATATCTTTCATTGGAGGCCTCGTATTTAAGGATGGGCACTGTATGGAAGTATTGATTACACATAACCAGCAACTAAGTCTGTAATGAGTCGTCCGCCTTTAGGTATCCACAGAGCTATTGGTGTTTTGGACTCAATTTTCTATATAAACTGGATCATTTTTTCTTATATGATATTTCATGAGAGCTTCTCCTAAACTTTCAAAAAAAATTGTTGTACAGACAACTGACTACTCAAGTCCAAAATGTCCATATATGCTAAAATTCCCCACACTCTCGCAGCAGATGCACAAACTTGAGAAAATCATGATGCGAGAACCCTCCATACGTAGGCTCACGCACGCCGCAACTTTCATGGACAACGCCCTCGATTTGATCCCCTAATCTTGCGGTAGCCAAGTGTCGGCTTTTGGAAAACCGATTCGTAACAATTTTTCCATGTGCTTGTCCTCGAGATGGCCTAGCTACAAGAACACACGGTTTATACTGATTTAGGAAAGAGACCCTACGTCCAGTTTGGTGTTTTTCCCTCTTTTTTCATAGTGGTGTCCTGGTGCTAGATGGGGTAGCCGATACCCTTCTACGATTGTGTTCGCCCCTCTTCCTCCGAAGATGACCTTCAAGGCATTTTATAGGGCAGTACCAGACCAAGCCTATCTTTTATCTACTCCTGACTCTCCTCATAAATGGGGCAAGAGTTACAAGATTTCCTTTTTCTTTGGCTTATCCTCTGCATTCCTCGGGGTAGGGTCAGTCACGGAGGTCGCTGTTGCGCCTGTGCTCGTCCTGTCGCTTCTTGTTTCTTGTAAGTGTCAGGTGGTAGAGCAGACCTGCCACTATATCAGATGCGACACTGCATAGGAGATGTCGGCAGGACTCCTGCTATGGCTTGGGAGCCCCTGTCTTGACCTTGATGGTTGGAGCTTGAGCCGCCTGTCTTCGCCCTATAGCTCCTTATCTCCTGTCAGTGTCAGGGGGCAGAGCCACCCTATCACTATGTTGGAAGGGACGCGGTCTGGAAGACGCCGGTGGGGCCTATTGCATGACTCCTACTATGTCTCAAGAGACCCTATCTCGACCTCGATGGTTGGGGCTTGGGCCGCTTGTCATCGACCTCGGTGGTTGCGATATGGTTGGCTTACTAAATAGATACAAACAGGTGCAAATTCTGAAATCACCAAAGCCCCCTGGACTAGCTATTGCTTCTCTACCAGGCCATCATTTATGGCGGATAATCACAATTTTGGTTTAATAGTACATCCCAATAAAGCATGCGTGCTCTCTAGTAGTCAGGTTATGGAATCGTGTCAATAGCCCCTGAGCCTTTGGCCAAGCGAGCTGATCGGTCAAAGGCTGATGCATGGTGGTTTATTGTTGGAATTGAGACATTGAGGTGTCGGCCCTTCGTGTTACTGCACTGGGAAAGCGTTCCATGCTCCATTTGTGTGACATTGGTGACTTGGAGGAAATGAGTTAGTCAAGAATTCTAGATGATGGCTGAATTTATGCTCAGGATATTGGTGCTCGTCCCGAGCCTTTCGGGGGTGTGGGCAGCCTGGTGTTGACTCTTCAGTGAGCCACGATGGAATCGCCAAGCCAGGATTTGGAGGTGGAACATTGGCAGATATCGGGGGTATTCGCTACCTCGGAGTTGCCATGCGTAGGGGCCATCTCGTTTCATCCTATGCAACGAGCCCCCATGCCTTCTTGTGAAGGTTGGTGTCGTTGTTTGTTGGGAATCCACTTCGTGTCCCATACGTGAGCCGTTCGTAACTCGAAGGGGATGAGCTAGTCAGAAATTTACGTTGCCGAATTTCTAAGCTTGTTGAGTTGTGTGTTGGATAGATCCAACTAAAACCGCGAACAGTACCAAATATCCGGTTTCGACGGATTGTTTGGTCGGGGCTCGATGCTTGTGTTTCATTAGATCCTATTTGGGACATTTGCATAGATTCTAATCCTTTTGGGGTTCCGGACTGCTTGATTCTTACCCTTCGTGGGGCTACTACAGAATCACCGAGTTGGGACTCGGATATGGAGCGTCGGAGATGTATGGGGTATCCACAACCCTCGAAACTACCCATGGGGGGCCATCTCGCATTTGTCCATCCCTTGCTCAGGTTCGTTCTCGACAGTCTCGAGACCGTGTGGGATGACCTTCGAATCCGGTACTCGATCGGGTCCTGCAAGTGGGTCAAGAACTTAGCTGTTTTACCTCGACTCAGTGGGCTGGTGTTCCAGGTGACATCGTCGATCTCGATGGTCTTGTGTTGGCTGACTTATTCGTGCTCTCAAGTAGCTGAGTTATGGAACCCCATCACCATGTGACCTTGCCACTAACCTCCTCTGTGATGAAGCTCCTCTAGTCAGTGCAGAGCCTTAGGGAGGTGCTAAATACGTTGTCAACATAGGTCTCATTACAAAATTGGTTGGTGAAGTATGGCAGCACAACAACAGGATGTCGTGCGACAACGCTTTCATGTTAGAGTTCCACCTGCATAGTGCGATGAAGCAGGCAACTGTGTGGTGAGATAGCATGTGCTTCTGAGGAGCCTAGACGACGACCATACCCATGTCACCTGAACTCTTCGAGCAAGCTTTCGCCAACGAAATCAACAAAGTTCGACAGAACCATGACATAAAGACCATCTGCAGAGGGGATTTGACGATCAAATTTAGCACTTAAGGACTATCAGTACCCGACATACCGGTTACCCTCGTGCATAAGCTAGAGCCGCCTAGGTGCCCCACCTCCCAGCAGAGGCAGGGCCCAAGGGCGCTATGTGTTCAGAAGGCCCAGATCCAACTGCCTTAGATGGGTCCGGGGTACCCACAAGAAACCCCGGAGAAGAGTCCAGCTCCCCCTCGGACCCGACTCCAAAGTAGCCATGTGTCCAACTGGTGACCTCTGGAGCTGCCACGAGCTCTACTCAGGAACGGGCTCTGGGGCTGCCACGTGGTCCGTAAGATGGGACCCGACCTCCTCCGCGAAGGTGGGCTCCCGAGCTGCCACATGGTCCGTAAGACCGGACCCGACCTCCTCCATGGAGGTGAGCTCCCAAGCTACAACATAGTCCAGCCACTTGCCCTGGACGAAGAGTTGCGAGAGTTAAGAGGGCAGTGCGCCTTGTCCCTGTCAAGCATTAAAGATATGCAGCTTCCCCAAACGCATGGCACGGTGCTCGCCTAATATCAGGTACCATTACGACCAATAACATCGCAGTGAAGACACCGCAGGCCTATCCCACTCCGCCAAGTGGGTAGCTTACGGTGACAGAGGCAGTTGGACGGAACATCCTCTACCATTGTCAGCAAAGGCGCATGGGCCACTAGCGACTCGGGCGGCAAGACGGCGAGTCTTCAAAGCCACGGCCAGACGAAGCTTATGCGAGAAGCCTAAGATCTTTAGGATAAGATCGCCCCGGGACCACCTATCGGGACCCGGACCCCACTTGTAGGGCGTCTGGCCTTGTCTATAAATGGATTGGACTGCCACCGTTGCAAAAGACCACAATCCAATCCCCGATACAAACACTAGCAATACAATCCACCGTGGAGTAGGGTGTTACGCTCCTTGTGGCCTCCTTAGCCGATCCAGGGGAAATGTCATATTAACACGTCGACATTTGGTGTGCCAGGTTGGGGCTTTTTCCTTCAAAAAAGTGGTTGCGTTTTCACCATCATGGTGTTCATCAAACCCGTAGACGGAAGTTTCTGAGGCCGTCATACAGTTACCAGATCTGTCGCCTGAGTGGCACACTCTTGTCCGTCATGCCCCCACACGGATGCAGCTGGCCAGGGTGGCGCCTCTGGGAACGTCCCGACCCAGTCAGCACCCCCACAACTGCCGGCTGCGAGTCCGGAGAGCACTGTGGAAGCAGCCAGGGCCCTACTTTACCACCCACTGTTGATGAACGCTTCTCAGGGAGTGGCTCAGCAGTGGGTCCACGACATCGACCACATGGTCATGGCGGCCCTCAACTCTCCCAACATGGGGAGACATCACGTGTCCCTATCTTGCATGTCGTCCATCGACCATCGCACCGCCGACTCCAGATCTACCATGCCTACTAGAATTGGCAAGATCCCCACGGAGGACCTGAGCCCTGAGCTTGACCGTCACCAAGCTCAGATAGATGGTCGCGTCATCATCGAGTGGTAGCAGGAGAGGCGGCGCAACCTTGACGCAGAGTACGGGCCTCAAGGGCCTTAGTAGTAGGAGTCCTTCATCCAAGGAGCACCTCAGGTAATCCCTCCAGCGCTGCCATCAAACTAGGACTACGTTGGGTCAAATGCACCCCTACACTGCTCTGTACACTAGGTACCACAACAGTACTTGACACAACAGCAGGCTCCACAGCAACAACACGTGGCACAACAAACCCTCTTGGCGTATGTTGTGTCGTACGCCTCATCGGTGAAGCTTGTTGGAGGGTGCATGGCCCTGACGCCATACCTCTGACTGACGATGTGGCCGCGCAAGTTACAGCCACACCTGCCGAAGAGGTTCGATGGGAGCGTCAACCCAACCGAGTTCCTGCAGATCTACACCACAACGCTCCTTGTTGCAGGAGCGGATGAGCCCGTCCAGACGAACTACTTCCCGTCGCCCTGATCGGCTCAGCCCGATCATGGCTGATGAACCTGACCGAGGGGTCCATAAGCTCTTGGGATGAGATCTACCGACAGTTCATGACGAACTTCGGCAGCTCTTACCCGTGCTGCAGCACCAAGCTTGACCTCCACGTCGTGCGCCAGCAAACCAAGGAAACGCTCTGATCATTCATCCCGCGCTTCTCCCAGGTATGCAACTCCATCTCCAACATCCCAAATTCTTATGTCATAGTAGCGTTCCGACAGGGAGTGCGTGACTGAAAGATGCTCAAGAAGCTATCCATGCACAACGTGCAATATGTCTCCGAGCTCTTCTCTATCGCGGACCGGTGCGCTCGGGTGGTGGAGGGCCGTGACTGGCACACCCAGGCTGCCCCTGGAGTGGGCGCAGTTGGCCAGACCGGTGAAGGTGCCGCTACCCCGGATAGCAGCAAGAAGAAGAACAAGTCACTGCATGGGTCACCCGCCGGTGCAGCAGCGGCCACCGGAGGGGGAAGACCACCACGCTCTGAAAGCGCCCGCGTCAGCCACCTGCAGCTGACGATGATGTCGAGCCCTGCCCAGTACACAATACTCGTGACCACACAGTGAGCGTGTGCTGGGAGATCAAGAGATGCGCCGAGAGATACCAAGAGCGGGCGTAGCAACAGCAGCGTCCCAACAGTGCCCCCTTCTGCCAGCGGGAGGGTCAGCAGAAGGTTGACCCAAAAGTCAACAATGATGAGGAGATGGAGTAACAGAAGAAGGAAAGGACTATCAAGGTGGTCCACCAAGACGAGGACTCTGATGCCAGCAGCGACCACGAGCGTCGCAAGACTCTCCACATCATCTTCGGGGGGGTCTTGGGATCTCGCATTTTGGAATGCGACCAAGACCCTGCGCCGAGCAGTGGCTTTGATAGCCCCAGCTCCCGCTCCGACGCTCCCCACAAGTGGAAGGAGACGGTGATCAGCTTCGACGCCTCCAACTGCCCCAAGAACATGGCAGGAGCTAGGATCCTGCCCCTCCTGGTCGCCCCCACCATTGCCAATATCAAGATCCATTTCATCTTGATAGATGGTGGGGCTGGCCTCAACCTAATCAGTCATGCTTCTTCTCGATCAACTGCAAATCCCGGTGTTGAAGCTCACCCCCTCGAGGCCATTCTCGGGTGTGGGGCCAGCGAATATCATCCCGTATGACAACATCAACCTCCGAGTGACATTTGGGACACCCAACAACTACAGTACTGACAGCATCCTGGTTGACGTCCCATACGTCAGCCTCTCCTTCAACGCCATCATTGGCAAGCCAGCCCTGTATCGATTCATGGCAATAGCCCATTACGGCTACCTTGTCTTGTGGATGCCAAACCCCTCCAACGTCCTCAGAATCCACAGAGACCGCACTGCTGCGGTGTTAGCCTTGGAGAAGTTTGAAGCCCTCACAGCAGATCTAGCACCAGCCGAGGGTGGTACTAGACCGAGTCAGCCTCCACCGAGCATGCGCCAGCACGGCTCGCCTGCAGCACTCCGTCTGCAGCCTTCCAACAGCACAGACACTCCCATCAAAGTTGTCGAAATCATTCCAGCTTTGCTCAGACCCTTCGCAAGGCGGGGTGCCGAGGCAGAAAGTAGGGACGCCATCTCAACGCCCCGCCGATAGCCATCGACGACAAGTTGCCCAACAACCGTCGCAGCTACCATAAGAGCTTTTGGCACCCTGTATATATTAGCTTAATAGGACAGTGTAAAGGTGTTCATAGTGTCTAGGAGCAACATTTGGGACAACCAAGCTCCAGGAGGGTCAGGTCCAGAGGGCATAGTCAGCTTAGCTTGGTCCCGAACCCTAAGCCTATGTACCCTGCCTCCCTCAGCATCTGGAAGCAAGCAGTTGCACACTTTTGTAAAAGTATTGCTCCTTCTATGAATACCAATATAAAAGAATCACTGTCTTACTTCATGTTTCCCTAAACAATGTTCATTTAAATTACGCGCTAATTTTATGATCAACCATGCTAGACTCATTTACTGTATATTCCTTTCATATACATGGTTGAACACTCTATATCTCTCACCCTTGCTAGAGTTGTGCAATCCTACTATAGGCGGGCTTGCTTGCGGTACCTGTGGTGTGTGAAGGGCTCTCCCGGCTTCCCTCATCCTTGGAGTTATGTGAAGCCAGATGGCCTCATAGGAAAGGCCTAGGCCAAGCAAGAGGTCCAGGGCGTGTGAACTGCTTAGCCTTGTCCTATACCCTGAGCACACACATCCTACCTCCTAGCGCCATGGCCGAATACCGGGGGTCGGAAGGATCGCACCCTAAGGACGGCAGGAGCTGAGACCCGAAGTACTAAAGCACTGAATTACCCAAGCCCCGTCTGTCAACTCAGGATAGTAAGACAGGACAAAGCTAAGGAAGAGAGACAGGTAAAACCGATGAGCAAACTAGTGCATCTTTTAACATGTGCAGGACAACCACCTCTAGCACCACCCAAGCGGCCTGTCACCGACAAATCTTCAACGATGGTGGATGGCGCCGGGCACCAACCTCCAACACCTCCCACGGGGCCTGCCATCGACCAATCTACGATGATGGTAGGCGATGTCGGAGCGCCCAACTCCGGCATCACCCAAGGGGCCTGCCGCCGACGTCCCAGCATGTTGACGACAGCAAAAAGCGCGGATAAGTGAGTACAATCTCCTGTCTCGCTCTTATTGCTAACAGGTTTCTCTTGTGATAGCCTGTACACCACGGGCCTGCCGTTGACGATTTTGTACACCACGGGCCTGCCGTCGACAAATCTTCAACGATGGTGGATGACGCCGGAGATCCTGCTCCGGCACCTCCTAGGGAGCCTGCCGTGATGAGGAGAATGAGTTTCGATCTTCCAAAAGGTGATGGATAAGTTGATTGATGGAGATCTCAATGTTGATGATCCAAGGCTCTCGAGTAGAACACGAAAAACCCCTCCAATCACTACACCACCGCTTCGTTGGTTATGAACCGTGCTACACACAATTGACCTTGCCAAGAAGGCTAATCCCTACAAGTTCAACCGAGAACAAAAGCAAGAACAAGGTAGAAGCAATCTGAATTGCTAAGTTGGGGTCTCACAAACCAATGAACGGCAAAACTATGTATAATAGATTAATATAAGCAAAACTCCATCGTTTATGGCGGATACTATAGAGTATATATAGGTGGGAGGACGTCCAAAGGGTGTTGAAGTCGTGACCTAACCCGAAGACACGAAAATAAGGGATGTAGACTTGATACAAGGCCCAGTAGCCTAATACGGTGGCGCAACACCCTGACAGATTTTGAACTCGATTTTTTTTCTATTATTCCCGTCGACTTCTAAAGAATTTTGATTTGGGACCAACGCCATTAGAAAGTTTATCCTCTCCCCTTTCCGTTCATATGTAGAATGTCCAAAACGGAGATCGTATGCGCTCTGGACATCCGTTTTAGTGCGAATTGCTCCTGGACTCCAAGTTGGATATGATTTTAAGTTGGGCTCGGTTTCCATCTTCTTTGAACAAATTCTCTGGCACTTCACGTCCCTAAGACTTCCTCCAAGTACTCCTTAAACCTCTCCATGGATCCTAATCATAATTAATCATTAGGTAGCAATCTATGCTCAAAAACATATAAGGAAACATATAAGAACAAGCTCATCTCTAAAATTAATTGTTGTGTGTGAACTCTATTAGTTGAATCTTGTATGTTCAATGGAGTGTTGTTTGTATCCATAAAAGTGATGTCCTCGTCATCCTCCCCTTCTTTTATTGGACTCGTCCTTGACTCAAGTTCATCTTCTCTCATGTGTGGGCCGATATGTGCAACGCCATTAAATCCTCTTGTGTGCATCAAAGGAGGAGGCCAAGGTGGTGGTTGATATAGTGCACCATCTAAATGTTCTCCATCAAATAAGCATGACCATTCACTTGAGTCAGGATCCCAAACAAATAAACATTGTGCCATGTTTATTTGTGCAATGATAATGTGCCTGATCTCATCGTCTCCCTTTTTTTTTTTGACAAGCTCTCCTCGGCTTGCTCGTATGTCCAGCAAAGAGGCTTGCTTTGGGGGTAGAATGAGTGTTGTTCATATTGCACAACCGCAGCAAACAATGCTCCTCTATTATATGTTGTCCCCTCTACAAGAATAAAATACTAGAAAAACTTGACAAAAAAATTATTAGTGTTAGTGCATCCATTCATTTCACCATGTTGTTGCAGCACAAAATGGGATTTCTCATTTGAGCAGATGTAAACTTTATGCACCATAAATTCACCACTATCTTCATAGTTGCCTATAGCATGAAAAATATTTCTACTTAACAAAGACAATTCTGCTTGGGAAAACATTCTCCTCTCTGCAATATCTAGATCACAAAGAGTATTGAACTCAATATATCCCAAGGTATTTAGAGAAGACAACAATTTCAGTTCATCAATTTCACAAGTAATGCGACTCAAACGCTTAATTTCAGCACATGTGGGTCATAACATACCAAACTCATTCACTTGTTCTAGCATAGGTGTAACAACATTATCAACACCCAACTTCTCTTTATCACAAAGACTAGTAGAAAAATTAACTTGTGACAAAGGTAAATTTATAAAAGCTTTCATAAGTTTGTGCTCTACGATAGCCTGATTGGTCAAAACATTCAGCACATCCAAAAACTTCTCACCTTCTTTATTTGTAGAATGTTGTGCCTTACCTTTATCCTTATTTTCAGCAGTGGTTTCGAGTGCATTATGAGTTGATCCATCTAAAATTCCACAGGTGTTGTGAAAAGCCTCGTTCTCTTTTGCATCATCTACATTATTTTCTATATTGTCCTGCAAAATGTTAGACACAGAAGGAGGTAGAACAAGAAATTTTTCCTCAAATTGATGCACTTCATCTTTGCAATTAGATACATTCACAAAATTTTCTCGCATATAGGTTTTCATATCCTTCCATGTTTGATATTTTTTAAATCATTTAAATGGTTCCACCATGTTAATGCACAATCTACTAATGCACTCACAACATTTCTAATCTTTCTCCTCTCACACATATGACATTTTTCAAAAAAATTATCCAACTCTATTGCCCATGTGATATTCATCGTAACCAAAACCATCATAAGAAGGAAGATCTTGGAGAATGTAATTACTTCTTGTGGAAGGAGTTGTAAAGGTGATCTGAATGTCATGTGAAACCTTGGTTGATGTTTGATTCTTAGTGAGCAACTCCATCGTCGTCTTCATCATATCAATCATCTCAGCATATAATGCATGATTCCTGCTTTTACTTGACATTGTTAGTAGCAAACAAAAGACAACAAAAAATATATTACCCTATCAACTACAAAGGATAATGGAAAAGTGGAATTGGAATCACACACTCTCAAGCATCTTACCATGCTCTTACAAGTGTTCTTACCGACACTGCAGGTGGTAAACGGTGGACGGTATGAAGAAACCAATGAAGCGTGGGATGATTGCAAAAGGTGTATCGATTCTGCTAAAGAGTAAGGTGTAGCTTGGATGGAACTTTATATGTAGCAAGGATTAGCAAAAATGAAAATCAGATAGTAAAGTTGAATAAGTGTCCAAAGTACTTGTCAAAGATGCTGGCCTAAATGTATTCCTAGTAGTTCAAGCTAGCAAGACATGAAACAAAAACTATAGGACACAAAGCATGCAAGCACTTTTGTTTTTTTTTTGCCTTTTTTTCTCTTTTTTGTGCATCTTTTGAATATTTTTTTTTGCACTTGCCTTTTTCTTTTGTCATTTTTTTTTTCAGAATGTGCTGCAAAAGAAGAACACAATGCAAGGCAATCAAAGATATCTTGTAGGTCTATCACAGATTTTCTGCTCCATTTCCAAGGAGAATTAGGCACACTTAGAGGCTCAAAATAGAAACACTTACAACAGCAAAATTGTAGATATATCTCTCCTCTTTAATTTCATTATATGGAAGACCTATTTTGGACAAGAACAATAGGAGATATTGCCCCTGAAATACAAACTATTCAGAAATTCTAGGTCGAGAACAGATTCAGAACTAATGCACTTTTTTCCATGATAACTACGTTTTCTGGGAATACTATGAATACGAAACTTGTTGAGAACTTCTTAAGCATTCCAGAAAGTATAAGAACTCCAAAATCTGAGTTTGTATGAGTGAGATATGATGAAAATACCGAATTGGATAGAGATGATGGATCAAATTCACTAGCAGTTCTTAATTAACCAATGCCTGGGTAAATACATGATTTTCATAGGCGGTCATTGTTTAAGAACCGTAGTACTGGTTCAATCATCACAAGCGTTTTTATTGAAGAACCGCATGGGGAAAGTCATTATTTTTACAGGCTGCTTGTTAATTAAGAACCGCCTGTGATGCTGATAAGCTTCTTTCAAGCTAATCCCTGCACAACAAGCTCTTGTAGATGCAAGTAACACCCGTGGCTCATCATTTGGATTGTTGAAAGCATCAATTGAAGCCTCACGATCCTTGAAGGATTTTCCCATCCATTAGAAGGATTTTTTCCCTCACGTCCATTTGAAAACTTAGGAAGATGCTCCTTTCTCAATTTTAATGCCTAAGTATATTGACTAAAAATCAGTACCTACTCTCTTAGTGCTTCACACAAGTGAGGAAGCAAAAAACTTCAATCACAAATCTTGTTTTTACCCTTTCATAGTGATTTAACCTTAATCTTCAAGCTAGGGGTGGGCAAAAAAACCGGTAACCGAAAACCGAAACTGAATTAACCAGTAACCGGAACCGAAGTAATCGAACCGATAAACCCAAATCATATTTCGGTTGACATTGTCTGAAAACCGATTTTTTTTATTTCGGTTTTTTTCTTCGGTTAACCGAGTTAACCGAACTAATATCCAGTTAGCCCAATACTCAGCCAGCCTGTTCAATAACTTGTCCAATCCAGCTCAATAATAACCCTAACATCTCATATGCCTACCTCCCTCAGCCACCGCCGCGAGCCAGCCACCCCACGCGCCCCACGCCCACCGCCCCGTCGCCCAAGTCGCGCGCGACTCGCACCCACGCCCAACTGCCCGCCGTCCATGGCTCGCCACCCGAAGGCTCCTCTGCCCAAGGATCACAGCGCTGCCCCGCCAGAGAGCCTCGTCCGACGGCCACAGCGCCGCTCGCCTCGTCGCGTTGGACTGGGAGCCTCATCCGACGGCCACAGCGCCGCCCGCCCTGCCGCGTCGGCCTGGGAGCCCCGCCGTCCCTGCCTGGCGAGCCCAACCGCCCCGCCTCGTCCTTCGGCCTAGGAGCCCCGCTGCGTCTCGCAGCCATCCCTGACGGCCACCGCGCCGTCGGGCGCCTTGGCCCCTGCCAGATTGAGAATGAGGCTGAGGGCTAACGTTGATTCCGGTTTTTTATTCGGTTAACCGGAAACCGAACCAAAATTTGCGGTGAACTGACTAACCGGTTTTTCTTTTTGTAGGTGGTATTTCGGTTTCCATTTTTCAAAAACCGAATTTAAAAAAAACGAAAAACTGAACCAAATTTTGTCGGTTAACCGAATGCCCATCCAACTTCAAGCATAGATTTATCAATAAGTGAAGCTTCCATATCACTCATGTTAATGGCAGTTATAAGTGAAGGATGTGCCAAAGCTAACGAAATTTGAATCGGACTGAAGATAAAGAGATCCTGCATATGAGTGGCAATGTCCAGGTTAGACAGCTTGAAGCTATGATGGCAATCTTCAACAATATAAAAAGGGATGTTAAGGTTATGCTTGCATCAACCAAGACATGTTGTGAGGGTATAACACTTGTTGGGGGAAGCATAACCGTGATGCTCCAACAAGTGTTATGCCCTCACAACATGCCTTAGTTGATGCAAGCATAACCTTGGCATCACTTTTCATGTTGTTGAAGGCTGCCATCATAGCTTCATGTTGTCTAACCTGGACATTATCACTCATATGCAGCATCTCTTTGTCTTCAGTCCCGTTGAGATTTCGTTAGCTTCAACACACCCTTCACTTGTAACTGCCATTAACATATCTGATGAGGAAGCTTCACTTATTGATAAATCTATGCTTGAAAGATTAAGGTCAAATTCCTATGAAAAGGGTAAAAACAAGATATGTGATTGAAGTTGTTCGTTTCGTCGCTTGTGTGAAGCACTAAGAGAGATGGTACTGATTTGTAGTCAATATATTCAGCTATTAAAACTGATAAAGTAGGATCTTCGTAAGTTTTTAAAATGGAGAGAAGAGAAAGAAATCTTCTAGGGCTTGTTTGGGTGTACTCAATCTAATTGGATTGAAGTGGATTGGAGTGAAGAATGAACTAATTTTCTCCTCAATCCACCTCAAACAACTTATATTGAAGTGGATCCACTCCTATCCAAACAAGCCCTCAAATGGATGGGTAGTATCATCAGACTTCAATAGAAGCTTTTAACAATCCAAATGATGAGTCATGGGTGTTACTTGCATCTATAAGAGCTTGCTGTGAAGGGATTAGCTTGACAGGAGCTTCAAGAGTTGTGCTTCTAGATGTTGTTTGGAACCAAGCTGTTGGAAGACAGGCCTGATCATCATAGGTCAGAAGAAATTTATATACACATATAATTTGATAACTTATGGAACAGTTGAAGGTGATAAATATGATAGCCAACGAGCCGAAAAGGATCACTTGTCCAAATTAGTAGAAGCTGAATTTAATAATGTTCGAAACATGCTATCTAAATCCGACATAGAACACTATTCTAAGTTTATTTCAAAGGATACAAATATATACAATATATATCATACATTTTTTCCAGCATTGACATCTTCTCGCACATAGGGTTTCAAATCCTTTTTAATGCTTCTCTCTACGCACTTGATGTTTTCTAGTTTGGTGAAAAGGTACATCTCTTCATACTGATTATATTCCTCTTCATTATCTCCCACATTCTCAACCCCAACAATATTTTTCTTTCCAGAAACAACTACGTGTATCTTCTCAGTTTCTGGATCTTGTACATAAAAAACTTGTGCAACACTATCGACGAGAACCCACAGGTCATCTTTATAACCCACTTTATTCAAGTGTACCAGTGTGAGCCCGTAATTGTCCACTTTCACACCATCAGGATGTTTGACCCATTGGCACTTAGATACGAGCATTGGCACTCTTACCATCTTTTTCTTTAGTGTAAAATGTGTAACCATTGATGTCATATGTTTGCCATGATGTCACCAAAGCAGATGGGCCAAAAGCTAACTTCTTCATTGTTGCCTCTTCTATAGAGTTTTCGTATGGTATATTTTTGTCCATTAACCATTCAGTGAAACATCTTCTGTGCTCTTTCATGATCCAGTCCTCTGTGCGGTCTTGGTTTTTTTTGCGAAGCTCAATTTGGTGTTCCTCGATGTACGACTCAGCTATTGCGATCTGTTGTAGTACACCAAAATGTGCACGGTGTAAATTCTTGTAATCTTGAACAATAAAAGTTTTCTTACCCACTTTGCCTCCCACGTAGTCTACCCTCATGTAGTGGTACAGGCACACCTATCGGTTTTCCATCTTTGATGTAATCAGCACGACCCTCAATCACTTCTTCAATGGTGTATCCTTCCATAATTGAACCCTCTGGGTGAGCACGGTTCCACACATAACCTTTTAATACTCCTAAATATCTCTCTGACAAAAACTTATGATGTAAATATAGTGGCACCAATGCTTTTATCTGATCAACAAGATGTATGATTAGTTGTACTTGCATATCAAAAAAGGATAGTGGGAAACACATCTCAATCTTGCACATAGTCTCAACGATGTATGTTTTCAGATAGTCCAAATCTTCATGTGCTATCACCTTTTGCGATACTGCATTAAAGAAGTAACACAAACATGTGATTACAACTTTTATATGCTCATGTTTGATGACTCTTATTGCAATGGCAAGGAACACTGTCATCATCATATGACAATCATGAGAATTATAGCTGAATAAATACAAGTATTTCATCGAGACTAGTTTGCGGACATTGGATGAGAAACTCGTGGGCACTTTGATCCCACGCAAGCATTCGCAAATTGTTTTTTTCTCTTCTAGTGTCAAGTTGTAGCTGGCTGGGGGGAAGGTAATGCTTCCCATTCGCCTTTTCTATTGGATGAAGCTCTGGTCTCAAATCAAGATTTACTATGTCCATACGTGAATTTAATCCGTCCATTATTTTCCTCGGCATGTCTAGCAAGGTCCCAATGATGCTGTCAAATACATTCTTTGTAACGTGCATCAAATCAATACTATGGCAAAATTCCAGATTCTTCCAATACGGAAGATACTTGAAAAAAATTGATTGTTTCTTGAAAGCCATGTCAGTTGTATCACCCGAAGATGTACTTTTCTTTCTCTTGATTCCTTTACATTTTTTTGCCCTTACCCAAAGCAATATGAATGTTCTTGACCATTTCAAAGTTTTCTACTGTAAGGTTTTGGTGCAGTATCTTTTTCGATTTTGTTATCAAATTGTTCTTTCATCTTCCTATACTTGTGTGTATCTGTCAAGAACCGACGATGTCTCATGTACACCGTCTTTCTGGATAAAATGAGGTATAGAAATCCAGTTCTATCCACACCTTACACAACCTTTCTTTCCTTTCATTTGTCCCCATAATGTAAACATTCTGGGATAATCATGCACGGTAACGAATATCATTGCTCTTAGCATGAAATACTCTCGCTTGCACTCATCCCATTTACGTACCCCTTCATTCCACAATTTCGCCATATCTTCCATTAAAGGTTCCAAGAACACATCAATTTTGATGTCGGGTTGTTTCAGACCTTGGATAAGAACAGATAATAAGATATATTTCCTTTTGTGACACAACCACGTCGGTAGGTTGTACATCGTTAAGACCACGGGCCATGTGCTGTGTATACTCCTTTTTTCACCAAAGGGATTCATTCCGTCTGTACCCAATGCAAACCTTACATTTCCGATTTCTTTTACAAATTCTAGATACTGAATATCAAAATTTTTCCACTGCATTGCATCACTAGGGTGTCAAATATGTTTTTGATTCTTCTTGCGCTGTTCGGAATGCCAATGCATAAGTTCAGCCTTCCTAGGGTTTGAGAACAAACGCTTCAGGCGGTCAATTACCGGAAGGTACCACATCACCAAGGCAGGATTTTTTCTCTTATTCTTCCCGTTTGCATCGCCGGAAGTATCGTCATCATCACCTTAAGGACCAATAATAAACTTCTTATCCTTCTGAGACTTTTTCATGTTGGTAACATACTGGTGATTGTAGTCCTTCTTATATCTACTGACACCACAAATAGGACATCTAGTTGTGAGCTCATGCTCTTTGCGATACAAAATACAATTGGTTACACAAGCGTGTATTTTTGTCACACCTAGTGCCATCGGGCAAAGAAGTTTCTTCGCTTTATAAGTGCTTCTGGGCAGTTTATTTGGATTTAGAAGAATTTCTTCTATAAGATTCAAAAGATCAGAGAAACTACAATCGGACCATCCGTGTGTGGCTTTCAACTTTAGTAGTTCTAGGACTGCACGCAATGTAGTAAACTCTTTATCACAATCGTTTGATTCATCATATAAAAGCTCTGTCGCCGCATTTTGCAATGTCTCCATTTTACTTAAACCTTTTGCTCCCATAAAAGTCAATACATATAGTTCAATGTGATGCAACATCTCCTCACAATCGAACTCATCATCATCACCATCTTAATTGTCACTACCATCATCGATATGAACCTTTCTCATCATCTTTATCCACTTCATGTGTATCAAACTCACCATGCTCTGTCCATATTGTGTAGTTGTTTTAAACCTCTTTTCACCAAATGAGATTGGATTACTATAGTATCTATCCAAGCAATCTTATTTTTGCAGTCGATACATGGACATAATATGTCATCTATCTTTTGCAACTTCTCATGTCTCTTGGATGCTTCAATAAAATTTGCAACATTATGAATGTACACAGGATTGGGTCTTGGCATGTTATACATCCACGCTCGACGGTTCATGTTTCAATAACAGATTTTTTGTAAGATTTACAAAATTTGGCCACAAATATTCACTAAAGGTCTTCTATAAAATGAATTTACAGAGACATCACAAACCTGTATCATATGAGCGTATACTGGTATCATGTAGGTCTATTCATAACGATTCCAAGAAAATTCGTTTCATAATTTTCTCAGCTTCCCAATGGCCATAATGGATTTTTGAAGTTAGGCTTATTCATTGAAACATTTCATTGAAGACGTGATGTGCTTGTATTCATCTTCAACCTTTAATCCTTCAAACCTACTTCTTGTTCTGTAAAATTCATGGGCGAGCTCAAGGGGAGACTAAAATACATCTTTGAACATTTAATCATTCAAATCTACTACAAATCTCAAGTGGTGGTGGGGGGTGGGCTGGAGGCATATCCAAACACAACAAAACGAAACTAAAAACAAAACAAATGAAAAACATGATAGTGAAGAAGAAGTCTCTTATAACCTTTTCTCTATTCGAAGCTTGATCAACTCATGAATGCAGTATCGGCCGGTGCATGGTGGAAAATTTCTGCAGCCTGCCGGCGTCGATGGAAAATCTACAGGGGTAGGTTTTCTGTGGTGCCCGAGGGGTCTTTATATAAGTGTCGGTTTTTATAGATGGTTTTTAACGAAACAACCGCCTGTGATAAAAATTAATAAAGTTCAGGCGGTTTTTACAAGCGGTTTTTACGTGCTTCTCAGGCGGTTGGTACTAAACAACTGTCTGAGATTTTCTCAGGCGGTTATTACTTACCAACCACCTGGGATAATTGTATGAGCATGTTCTTTAGTTTTCTTTTCTCTTGCTTTTTTATTTAGATTCCTATATAAATACTCAAACATGTATAGATTTTGCAAATTGAGTACAAATTCGATGATTCTTTCTTCTATATTTTTCAAAAATTAACATCTACCACCTGGACCAAATATTTTAAAACTTGTATAGCTGACATTGTAATGTTTTGATAAATATCAAACTAATTTATACTCACATATTATTCACATTTGTGTATCTCCTAAAAAAAGGGATCTTTCACTGAAATTTGATTGTATGAACATATTTGTATTATTTATACATGTATGAATTTTGTTAAACTTTTTAAAGCATTCCAACATGTAAAATTCAAATTATCCATCATTCTAACCAAATGCTCATATACATATGAGGCATTCATCAAATTTTGAACACACATTGATTCAAAAAATTTAAAAAAAAATCAGAAAAAATTCCTAGAGGTCGGTATGATGACTAAAAAGGTCCATTGAAAAAATAAATGGAAAAATCATTATATTCATCAAGATAGAAAAATGACAAATAGCAATTGTTATATGTTATTTATGTTCTGACCAATTTAAAAGGCTTATGAAGTGAAATTTAATGGTAACCTTCAATACTGAATCATATTACAAGAAAGTGGAATTTGGGCTTTTGAAAGGTCCCACATTTAATCAAGAATATTAATTAAGCTTACATAAAGTTCTTCTCAGGCGGTTGGTACTGAACAACCGCCTGAGAAAAAGATTATCTCAGGCAGTTATTACTTACCAACCGCCAGGGATAATTGCCCGAGCCTGTTCTTCTGTTTTATTTTTCCTTGCTTATTTTTTATTTAAATTCCAATATAAATACTCAAATATGTATAGATTCTGCAAATTGAGTCCAAATTTGATGATTCTTTCTTCTATATTTTTCAAAAATTAACATCCACCACCTGGACCAGATATTTTAAAACTTGTATAGCTAACATTGTAATGTTTTGGTAAATATCAAATTAATATATACTCACATATTATTCACATTTGTGTATCTCCCAAAAAGAAGGATACTTCACTGAAATTGGATTGTATGAACATATCTGTATTATTTATACATGTATGAATTTTGTTAAACTTTTTAAAGCATTCCAACATGTCAAAATTCAAATTATCCATCATTCTAACCAAATGCTCATATACATATGAGGCATTAATCAAATGTTGAACACACATTAATTAAAAAAAATTTAAAAAAATCCGACACAATTCATAGAGGTTGGTATGATGAACAAAAAGTTCCATTGAAAAAATAAACAGAAAAATCATTATATTCATCAAGATGGAAAAATGACAAATAGCAATTGTTATATGTTTTTATGTTATGACAATTTAAAAGGCTTTATGAAGTAAAATATAATGGTAACCTTTAATACTCAATCATATTACAAGAACGTGGAATTTGGGCTTTTGAAAGGCCCCGCATTTAATCAATAATATTAATTAAGCTTACATAAAGTTTTTCTCAGGTGGTTGGTACCAAATAACCGCCTGAGAAAAAGATTATCGCAGACGGTTATTACTTACCAACCACGTGGGATAAGTTAATCTTCTCAGGCAGTTAGTAAGAGCCAACCGCCTGAGATAATCATCTTCTCAGGTGGTTGGTTCTTAATAACCACCTGCGAAGATAGGCGTCTATATATAGACCTCGACTGCGTTTTAAAAAACATAACCCGGGTGAAATCACTTGTGGGGACCGGAGTCCACACATTCGAGGATCCCATTGGGTGGTGCTGTGCGATGCGGCACCTAACAGCACACACAAAAAGGATGCCAAAACATATAAAGTTTTCATTTTATAATAAAAAGAGTTTACAAAAGAGTGTACAACAGGGGTACACACGCAACAGAAAATACACGCTCATAATCTCACCTAACTAAGCAGAAGAGAAGACGTCCATGCCCTAGAACGCTTCTCACTAGCAACAAGAAGAACATTCAGCAGTGGCGTGGTTCACATGAGATTTATCTCGATACCTCGAGATCTCATGTACAACCTGAACAGCAGAAATAAACCTAATACCTGCAAAAATTGTTAAAGCGCAAACGTGAGCATAAGGCTCAGCAAGACTAACCCGTCTCACTAGACATATGCAGGGGAAAGTCTAAACATAGGTAGGGAATAGCATAAGTAGACTCGCCTATAAGTGGATCCTTAGAGTCAAGTTTTAAGTAGAAACTGACGTTCCTTGGGCACGAGACATCATAGACTCCACAATCAAACAAGAAACGCTTCGCCGATGATATGACATGCCCAAAGCACAAATGCTATTCAGCTTAAGTGTTTGGAAACTGTAACTGTAATTGTGCTATCTCTAAGCCATACAAGGTTGCAAAACAATTATAATTCAATATATCATATTCTTTTGACTTCTTTAGTATTTACTACGTCACTACTCAGTGAACAAGTGGTATTCTATTACCGCGAGGACGGTGATTGCAATCAGGACACACACGGAATACACGACACATACGCCCGCTCCGAAGTACCTTTCACTGTACTCCTCTCCCACGTCGTATGTGGCCACCTTTCACCCGTCATCCCGATGTCGATCCAGTTCTACCGTCCCAAAAGTAAGGTCCCTAACCGAGCACGTCGAAGTTGCTCCTTAGAGGTTCCCACCTTACAATCATCTTCCCTCGAAGGACGGCGGTATAAGTTTCGACACGAGGGTGCCCGAGCTACATCAGTTTAATGGACCCCATTAATCCATTATGTAACCAGTACTGTTCAACTTGCTCAACAGGGCCGCACACGGGACGGTCCTTAACCGACACAGACGGAGCTACCAATCCATCTCCCAACACCTGCCTCGCCATTACCGACTCAGGCACGATGTGGGCAAACCAACCTACACAAATCCCCGTCCACGTCTCATATTAAAGAGTTAAGTTATGGTAACAACTCACGTGTAGGCTTCCCTCACTCGACTTCTCTCGCAAGTAGAATTCAACTACTTGACTTGTGATCAATAAAATGTGACCAATCCCGCGAGTAGTATCCAACATACTCGACTTCTACCGATATATCTACACTATTAGCATTGGCAGTTCTACACGTCAAGCTGTAAACCTTCCCAACCTTCCCATAGGATTTATGGATATGCAAGTGGAGTATCAAACACCTTATACGTAATGCACAATATCAACTAAAGACGTAAGTCAATAGAACTGGAAAAATTATGAAAAGCTCTTAAATGCAAACCGGGGCTTGCCTTGTTTGCGACTCTATAGCAATGTTAGTTGTTATGGCTTGGTCTTCCTCCGGAGAATCCGCCATGGAATTTTGAAGTTGGAACTCCTCGACATTCTCCTCCAAGAGAAGCTTCTCGTTGATCACCTATCATCACGTTCCTATCGACATGATATGCATATAAGTAATTAAGGTAATCTAATAACAGACTCGACGAGTTGTAAAAACCTTAAGAAGAAGAAGCTTGACTAGAAAGATTAGACATGTCTCGGATGGGTGGAGAAACTACGGATAAGTCAAGTGGTCATAGTAGTGTCGAGCTGTGAATTGACAGGTGCAATGAAAGCATGCATTGCCATTATTCACTTAACACTTGGAGCTATGCCACTCGAGAAAGCTGAGACTGACTAGTGTGGAAGTGTTGGACTGAATAGTGTAAGACTGACTAAAGAATCAAGGTGGGACATCAAAAGCTTAAGGCATGAGTGAACTGTGCAACAAGAGGTCACGACTCAGAAGGCGACCAATGAAGTTACACAAACTCATTAAAGAGTAAACCTAATTATGTGACTAGTGTGGTCGCAGGGTTCTGAATTAGGATGAATCGATGTGAAACCCTAGTGACACTTGGAAAAGAAGTGAGATCGGCATTGCTTGGACTCAAAGAGTTATAACAAACCCCGTTAACCTGATGTGAGTACTAAGACAACATTCCAAGGACCTTTAGGTAAATCAGTCGCTACGACTATCTTCGCAAGCATCGTCCAAGTTTTTACATGACACTATTGCAGTGTCCTTTGCAAGATTGACCAGATGAGCTCGAAGAACTCCTGGAACTCGAACATAAGGCATTATTAGGTCACGACGACGTGCATTGTCACCTTGGGAAGATCATCTCATCGACGTTCACATTGACCCGGACTTGTCCATGGTGGTGGGCGGAATCCCGAACACCACCTTATGAGTCACAAGGTTAGTGACGTCGACTCGATCATCGGCAAGCGACTCGACGAACCTGTCGTCGATGAAACGGCACACCTAGTTAAGCAATTCTGCGAACGGTTAAGAAACATCGTCGACACGAACAAGAAATTCTTATCCAAGGTTCCCCTTGGTCTAGTTTTCCTTATCGGTCGCAACGTTCTCGCATTTCTCAACCATAGGCCATCAGTGATCACCAACATACGTGGTTTGACCTGGGAGGCATTTTATCGAGCACCTTGGCTACACCTAGGACTCGATCACTCTCATAACGACTAAAACCTAATCTGGCTTGACAACCATTGCCTGACGAGTCGTGCTTGTGTTTCAGCACCACACTCATCGCAGGCATACTCCATCTCGATGCCAGGACACGATGACGGCTTGGAACATCACGACGGCGTTATGTGGTCAACGACGTCGACACGGCTCATGGTGGAGCATCACGAGCATGCACGGATAGGCCAACGTGATACCGACGACAAAGGAGGTCCACTTGGGGATTTCTATAGGAATGATATCAATGCAAAAAATGGACGTACAGCTTGACGACACATGAGTACCCTTAGCGGTCACCACGAACGGACTTCGGGGCGTCAAGCAAGGCATTTCAGGGCAAGACTCACCTTGTAGGCATTTCGCCGAATATCTTGGGTGTGTACTTGATTTTGTCACTTTATCACTATTCGAAGTGCATCTTGGCACATATCTTGGTCGATTGCCAACCCACAGTAAACCTGCATCCATATACCAGCGTGGAACAGCAACACACTTAGTTTCACCTTGTAATCATTTCGTCGAACACCTTGGCTGCAGTCACTGATCCAATCAAGCTTGCAAAATCAGAGCTAACCTTGGACCAGTTGTCGATACCATTGTGTCAAAGGCTTGTTCCCGAATTTCACCCACCACACCAAACATTCGCCTTGCTTCCAGGACATATCCACGGCGCGAAAGGTCGCATTGAAGGTGATAGGCAGAAGCTGGAGCATGGCCTCGGCAGGAGCAGAGGAGCAGGGCGTGGTTTGTGTGGTGCGGCGCCATGGTCGTCGCCGTGGCGACGTGGCGCAGGTGGTGCGGGGTAGAGGCGGGTGCGTCGGGGCGCCGTGGAGCAAGAGCGCGGCTAGCAGCAGGGCCTGGGCGGTGAGGACACGCTCGGGAGCATGAAGAAGAGCAGGGTGCGGGCAGCCATGGTGCAGACGGCGGCCGGCGTGCGGCAGTGCGGGGTGCGGCGCTTGCCGTGGGCGCACAGAAGCAGCGAATCAGGCACACGACGATAGCAGCGGGCTGGGCGTAGCGTCAGTGGCCAGGGGCGCACAGCCGCAGGAGGGCAAGAGGGCACGGTTGCCGGCGCTGCTGGGTGCGCGTGCAGGGCACGGGCGGTGAGCATGTGCGAATGAGAGCGTCGAAGCTTGACAAGGGTGCCGGCAAGGTGATGCAGCAGCGGGGCGACGGGCATCGCGCGGCGGTCGGGAGCGGCCAGGGCGAGCGGCGAGCCGAAACGCAGGGCCGTAGGAAGCCGAGCGCGGGGTGAGCGGCGCGCCGTGGTGGCCGGAGGGAAGCGCGGCGACGGTGCGGGCTGAGCGCGCGGCGACAGTGCGGGCTGAGCGCGCGGCGCGGGGACGGCACCGGAGGCGGTCGCGTAGGGAGGCGCATGTGAGGAGCCAGGCGGCGCGGTGCTTGGCGGCTCGGCGAGCACGCAGCAGGGTGGCGGCGAGGGAGGCGCGTAGTGTTGGGCGCCGGAGGGAGGTGAGCGGCGCTCGTCGGGAGGGAAGAGCATGCACGGCAGAGAGGGAGTCGGGATAAGGACCGGGAGAGGAAGAAGCGAAGTCGGTTTTGTGGCCATGAGGATAAACATGACATGTGGGACCCACTCTCTCCTGCCTTCTCTTTTCCAATTTCAAATAGGGCTAGCAATCATGCTTAAAAAAATTCAACTTTGGCCCAATGACTAAATAAAATGTGAAGAATTTTATAGTGCAATCAGATTTCAGAACTGAGCAAGTTGAATTTTAAACTCGGGTTCGAATTTGAATTCAAGTGGTGATACTTGATTCAATGAAATAAATGGTAGATTAGGTTCAAAAATCCTGAAACTTTGAAGTTAACCTTTTTGAACAATAAGGGACCTTGGGTAAAATTTGCAGTTGATTTGGACAAGGTTAAGCACAAAGTTTAAATTTGAAGTCGACTTTGATTAAAGTCTCAGTACGTGTCCAATAAATGGAAAATGTGCTTCAAAAATTTTGAAACTTTACCGAGAGTCTATTTGGAACATTAGAAGGTCATGGAAAAATTTACATCCTTAGATTTGAATATTTTTGGATAGGGTCAAATGTATAGTAGCATATTCGATTTGTATTAATTTGAATATATATTTGGTACTGCAAATTAATTTGACCTAGCAATCCACATCTATTGAGTAGCTTAAAGCTTCATGTGAACCTAGCTTAAACAGTAGCTTGATTTGAGTTTTTGAATGTCCCATATTAGGGTTGGAATAATTCCTTTTCCTTTCTCTCTATTTTGTTTTCTTTTCTTCCTTTAATTTTCACTGAAAATGTGAATATTTTGGAAATTAAGGATTTTACACCTTAAGTTCCAATATACATTAGCAACCATGTTCTATATGTAAAATTTTAAGAAGTCCCTATTTTTAGTGAACATTGGTTAACTCATATGGTTCATGTGAGTTCGGATTTCCAAGTCCATTTTCAAAATTTTTAAGTTTGCATTTTTGCGTTTTTGTTCTTCCGAAAAGCAGGCTTTTTACATCACTTAGACGTCGTCAGGCTGCCAAAATTTCATTTGCCGCCAAGTCTTCGCCGCTCTTGCCACAGACCTTCGCCGTCGCCGCTTCCAGGTACGCCGAGCTTCGCTGTCGCCGCCGTGCTTTGCCCTCGCCACTTCCAGGTACGCCGATCTTTGCCCTCGTCGTCGCCGCCGAGCTTCGACCTTCCCTCCTCCGTCCCCGTGCCGCCTTCCTCCTTGCCCTCGCTGTCGGCCGAGTCAAATGGTGCCTTGCATAGATTTCTTAAATCAAAGTTTTTGAACCCTAGGTGCCTTGGTCAGTCGCCTCAAGAAGATGAACTGTGTCGCCCAAGGTGCATAGATTTCCTCAAGTTTTTGAACCCTAGCTGTCCCACGAAGGTGTGGGTTAGTTTTTATTTTGCGAAGTGTCAAGCTTAGCCATGCTTATACCGGTAAAAGTTGAATTGTGTGGCAAGGCCACCACTGTTAACGAGCTTAGGGCAAAATATAAGTAGATATAGGATACAATCTGAAAGAAGATGAACTTGTGTAATGAGAGGCGATTTGGATTGTAGTCCCTCTTGGTCAATTAAGGAATGTGTCTTGTTCTTTTTATCCTAAGCACCATCCATTCTAACCACATGCTAGATGTAATGGTATAGCAAGTCAAATATCTAACCTTGTACTCGTGTTTTGGCCATGGCTTCATAAATTGTTTGACACGACAAGTGGTTGATAGTTCTGTCGGACCATAGTACTCCTTGTGATGAAGATTATCACCCCTCGTGGGAACGGGTTTGTAAGATGTTATTTTCACATGACATTACCGGTGCCGATGGTGTTGTGGGTAGGCATTGTTAGACTCTTATTGTTTTCAAATGTTGATTTTCGCTCCATAGTGCTAGTTTATTGTGAACTTGAACCTTTAGTGGAAGATGTGTTTCTTGCAAGTTTAACTGCATCATTGCTCAATAGACTTGTAGACATATAAAAAAACTTACCAATTCTTGTATGCACTATTTAAACCTGTAATTCTAAATTTGTGGTTTATTTGTGTGCTTGTGATATATGCAATGTTGTCGACTTCTATGTTGTGATCATGAGATGATTAAGACGAAAAAATGGCCTGGACGATTAGAGGACCGACTAGGGTCGACTTGGATCGATTAGTCGCCCTAGTTGATGATTAGTCGTCCTAGTCGACCTAGTCGGTGGGTAGGCGACTAGGGTCGACTTGAAAACATTGTGAATTGTTATTGTTTAATTGTTGATATAATTGTTCTTGTCGGCTTTTGATACAAGCATCACACATGCCTAGCTAATGCCTTGGTCAGTCGCCTCAAACCCTAGAATGGAACTCGGTCAATCACCTTGGTTAGTCGCCTTAAACCCTAGAATTCCTTATCAAACCCTAGAATGCTTCCATATTTTTCTTCATGCAACACTTCATGTAGAGTTAATATGCCATTCATTATATTTTTTTATTATTAGTTCTAGCATGGAAAGCCCTAAGAAGACTAGTGCTGGTAGTAACAATAAAGAAGAAAATATGGAGTTTAGTGACTCCAGCAGTTCAGGCTCCTTTCGCAGTCCATTGGATCCTTTTCTGAATATAAAAATTCAAAAGACTTCACAGGATCTCGACCCGAAATATGATCCTGCCAACAAGGTATGGATCACGAATCTTAACTTCAGCAGTTCAAGTTAATGTTTGTTGTCAGGTATACAAAGTCTTATAATTCTTTTCTACCTAGATTAATCGTGAAGACAACGAGGTGACTTCGGCTCCTAAAACCATAGAAGGTTCTCTAATGGATGAATCCTTAGGTTCACTCAACTAGAAACGAGGGCATCGAGATCCCAACAAGGGTCCATTGGACCACATCATGTACATAATAAGGGTCGGTCCAGGTGGACTTCCCAAGAACCACTGGATTCAGTTACCAAATACCGAAATGCATGTGGTTTTCTTGTTAGAGAGCTCGTGCCGATCACAACCATGAATTGGAAAAATTTACCCGAGGAGACCAAGAATGAGTTGTGGGAAAGGATAAAGAAACAATTCAAGTTCCCAAAAGGCACAGAAGAAGCTGTAAAGAAAGCAACATTGGTCTCTTGCGGCAAGAAGTTTCACGGCTAGAAGAGTGAAATGAATGCTTATGTTAAGTTCGAGAAGGTCCCTAGCCCGAGGAAGATGGGAAAATCACACAAGATCAGTGGCAAGAATTTGTTCATCAAAAGACCACACATGATGCTAAATCCCTAAGTGCAACTAGGTCAAAGCTTTCTAAAAAGAACAAATACCATCATCGCTTGGGGTCTACTGGATATGACCCCAAAGTCTAGAAATAGAATAAGATATTAGAAGAAATTACCAGTAAGGGCAATCCTCACCCGTTAGAAGGCTGGAATGAGAGAACTCAGCGGTGCGTCTTTGCTCGATCAGGTTTGACCAGTGAGGGCAAACTTGAAAAGCCTGACTTTGTGAATGAAGTAGAGGAAAAAATGAAAGAAGTAATTGAAAAGCAAAAGAAGGGTCTCTTCAAGTCGAAGAGGGAGAATGACCAACTTACCGCTATCCTAGGAAACCCTGAACACAGTGGATGGGTTCGAGCAGTCTCTTCCCAAATGTCTTGGCTAGATGGTTTCCTGAAAGATAAAGAAACATATAGAAGATGAAAGAAGTTCAAGAAAACACTTGATGAAACGATTGCTCAAAAGGTCAAGGAAAATGTGCAAGAAATAATAGAACAACTTAGACAATCGGGACAATTAGTGGCACCGAGTACAATGATGGTTCTCGTGCCAAAGGAGCAATTGGTATCTCCAACTGCCTATCCTAGCAGTGTAGGTTCTGTGCCAGGCTCAGGGTCAACCCATAAGTTCGTCGTCGATGATATTGCTAAGGACAAATCTTGTCGTCTTCTTATCCCAATCGATGGAGCAGGAAACAAAACCAAACAGGTTGCCACTGCTATGGCAAATCCCGATCATGACTTCAATGGCAATCCACTTCCATTGTATTATGTTGTGGTGCAAGTTCTTCATATCATTGTTAATGATTATGAAGAATATGAAATAAAGCACATGACACATGAGGATATTGCGACTCCGGGGCAGGCTATCAACCAACTAATCCTTTGGCACTGACACCATATCGTGTTGGACGATGAGCCGATTTCTAGCCCCGTCGCATCTCAAAATAATGCAACTCCGTCTTCTAAGGCGAAAGTCCAGGAAGATCCACTCCCCCTATGTCTCAGCAAGGATGATAGTAACCTTCCTAGTAAAGATAACCAAGAGCAACAAGTTGGACAACAACTTCAAGAAGTACTAGAGCAAGCTGTTACTAGTAAAGAGCAACCAGTTGAGCAACAACATGAAGTAGTACTATAGCTAGCTGCTGGGAGTAAAGAGCAATCAGTTGAACAACAGGTTCAACAACAAGCCAGTGTCAAACTTTCGACGACTACTCCTCGATCATTAGTGCCTATCAAAGTTAGCTCATACAAAATTAAGAAACTTTCATCAGAAGTGTCAAAGTATTTGGAAAATATAAGGAAAATATTAGAAAATCGAGTGCATCTCGTTCTTCTGATGAGCCAGCATTAGAAGATATCGAAAAGTGGGAATAAGACGATGTCATGTATAATCGGCGAACGACTTTAGTTAAACCAGAATTTCCAATATACAAGCTTGAGGATGTTCCTCCTAAATTTGAGAATGGGAAGCCGTTCATGACATCCGTACAACTTAGCAAACAACCTGCCCCGCTCAAAAGAATGCACGAGTGGTACATCACTACCAGCACAAAATATGATCTTTGTTGCGTCACATTTCGTGTTCCAAAAGATGCATTCTGGAGCACTGGAGCAGATAAACGAGTCATTTAATTTGAAGAGATGCATACCCTTTTCCATCGATGCATGCTCGAAATCAACCTGCTACTTTTCTCGTGCTTGTAAGTGCCTCAAATATTTTGCATTTTCTTTTCTTACTACACGGATACAAATTTCATGAGATTATAACAATTCTGGACTTCTTCAATAGGATGCAATACATGGATAATAAAAAGATGAAACGCAAGACAGGTATCCTTGACCCTACAAGGACTACAAAGACGCTATTCGACGTCAAGGCAGATCGAGACTCAGTACAGTTCAAGCACATGGAAAAAAGAATTTGAAAAATCAATTGCAAAACTTAAGAAGGATAGAAGGATAGAAGTTGCATCTTACATAGGACTTGCAATATTTAACTTTGTCAGAGATGGCAAGGACCTCGTAAAGGCTCCGTACCACTTCGAGTAAGTTTGACACATGACATTGAAATAACATTATTGCTAATTGTTAACACGTGTGTTTGTATGTGTGCAGTAATCACTACATAATGATCTTCGTCAAGCCAACGCAAGGTTTGGCAATAGTCTTGGACTCAGTCGATTACCCACCAGATCATTACAAAGATTTCCTTTCAATTTTGAAACTGTACGTTTATTCAATAATTTTAATTTACACACATTTCTTGTATTACATCGCTTGGCGGTTTTATGCGGAAAAGCTTGGCGGTCAGAGACCTCGTAATACGAATGCATTGGACATTAAAACATATTATGCTTGTCCGAAGCAGCCTGCTTGGAGTGTCTTATGCGGGTATTGTGTATGCGAGCATCTTCGGACCGCCAGCGAATATAGTGTTAATCGTGAGGATGTAAGTCATCCTTAATGTCGATATCTTATTTTCTTACTTTTGAGTTTTATTTTCATTGTAACTAGCATAGTTTAATACTTATATTATCTACTGTTCAATATTACCAGAAACATTATTTTCATATTTTGATTCCAACTTCAAAATTCAATTGCTCATAGTACAACTTCTCCTAAAATACCAAATAAATTCCTGTATACTCTCACTTTGATCTATACTTTGAGATCGTTCAAACCAACGCATTCTAAACCTTGTTATGTGTTTCATTGCAGTACATGAAGAATGTGAACGGAGAATGACCGGTTTGTAGAAGTGTTCCTGGTGGAGGAGCCAACAAGATTGCTGTTGAACTGTGTCAATTCGTGCGTTGCGAAATTTTGCACAAAAGAGGTGAGTTCTTTGATGAGATGGCGCAATAGCTGATGTGCCAGAACTTTGCGACTATGCCAATAGAATCAGTTTTTAGTGAAAACTTGTAAACTATGAGATGACTTATATGTGTAACTTGTACATATGTATATTGTTTTAGTGAAATTGACATATGTGAGATGACTTTTGTGATTATATTGTTTACTTCTGTGATAATATTGTTGACTTCTATGATTATATTGAATTGACCTGGAAATTAGAAATAACAGCAGGTAGTACTGTATAGGGTATACCTTATCACAAGCGGTTATTTACCTACGGCTAGACCTTTCTGTGAAATATCATTATCACAGGCGGCTAGATATTGGTAAAGAACCATCTGTGATAACCTAATTATCACAGGCGGTTATTGTTATGGTACAAACCGGCTGTGATAAACTGTCTTCACAGGCGGCTTGTCATAGGTAAAGATCCGCCTGTGAAAAAACAATTATCGCAGGCGGTTATATATGTTGCACGACCCGCCTGTGATAATACGTCTTCACAGGAGGCTAGCCTAAGTAAAGAACTGCCTGTGATAATATGTCCTCACAGGAGGTTTCACTTCTCCGCCTGTGAAATTGCAGATTATCACAGGCTCTTTGTTTCAGGCGGTTTTAGAAACCGCGTGTGATAATACGTTTGGAGTCACCTGCGATGAGGCTTATTGTAGCAGTGTACCTAATGGGCAACCTCGCTCTCGCACCAATTGATGAGGACGATGAGTCCTGATCTTCCGAAAGGTAATGGATGAGTCGATTGATGGAGATCTTGACGTTGATGATCCGAGGCTCTCGAGTAGAACACGAAAAACCCCTGCAATCACTACACCACCGCTCCGTTGGTTATCAACCGTGCTACACATGATTGACCTCGCCAAGAAGGCTAATCCCTGCATGTGCAACCGAGAACACAAGCAAGAACAATGTAGAAGCAATCGGAATTGCTAAGTTGGGGTCTCACAAATCGATGAACAGCGAAACTGTGTATAACAGATTAATCTAAGCAAAACTCCATTATTTATGGCGGCTACTATGGAGTATATATAGATGGGAGGACATCCAAAGGGCGTTGGAGTCGTGACCTAATCCTAAGACACTAAAATAAGGGATGTAGACTTCATACAAGGCCCAATAGCCTAATACGGTGGCGCAGCACCCTGACGGATTCTGAACTTGATTTTGTTTCGATTATTCCCGTATACTCCAAAGGAATTTTGATATGGGACCAACGCCATTACAAAGTTTATCCTCTCCCCTTTCCGTGCATATGTAGAATGTCCAAAACGGAGATCGTATGCGCTCTTGACGTCCGCTTTAGTACGAACTGGTCCTGGACTCTGAGTTGGATACAATTTTAAGTTGGGCTCAGTTTCCATCTTCTTTGAACGAATTCTCTGGCCCTTCACGTTACTAAGACTTCCTCCAAGTACTCCATGAACCTCTCCATGAATCCTAATCATAATTAATCATTAGGTAGCAATCTATGCTCAAAAACATATAAGAAAACATATAAGAACAGACTCATCTCTAAAATTAATTGTTGCGTGTGAACTCTATTGATTGCATCTTGTATGTTCAATGGAGTGTTGTTTGTATCCATAGAAGTGATGTCCTCATCATCCTCCACTTCTTGAATTGGAGTCGTCCTCGACTCAAGTTCATCTTCTCTCATGTGTGGGTCGATATGTGCAACGCCATTAAATCCTCTTGTGTGCATCAAAGGAGGAGGCCAAGGTGGTCGACAATATAGTGCACCATCTCAATGTTCCCCATCAAATAAGCATGACCATTCACTTGAGCCAGGATCCCAAACAAATAAACATTGTGCCATGTTTATTTGTGCAATGATAATGTGTCTGATCTCATCATCTCGCCTTATTTTTGACAAGCCGCCCTCGGCTTGCTCGTATGTCCAACAAAGAGGCTTGCTTTGGGGATAGAATGAGTGTTGTCCATATTACACAACCGCAGCAAAAAATGATCCTCTATTATATGTTGTCCCCGCTACAAGAAAAAAATACTAGAAAAACATGACAAAGAATTATTAGTGTTAGTGCATCCATTCATTTCACCATGTTGTTGCAGCACAAAATGGGATTTCTCATTTGAGCAGATGTAAACTTTATGCACCATAAATTTACCACTATCTTCATAGTTGCCTATAGCATGAAAAATATTTCTACTAAACAAAGGCAATTCAGATTGGGAAAACATTCTCCTCTCTGCAATATCTAGATCACAAAGAGTATTGAATTCAATATATCCCAAGGTATTTAGAGAAGACAACAATTTCATTTCATCGATTTCACAAGTAATGCGAATCAAACGCTTGATTTCAGCACATGTGGGTGATAACATATCAAACTCATTCACTTGTTCTAGCATAGGTATAACAACATTAGCAACACCCAACTTCTCTTTATCACAAAGACTAGTAGGAAAATTAACTTGTGACAAAGGTAAATCTATAAAAGCTTTCATAAGTTTGTGCTCTATGATAGTCTGATTGGTCAAAACATTCAGCACATCCAAAAACTGCTCACCTTCTTTATTTGTAGAATGTTGTGCCTTACCTTTATCCTTATTTTCAGCAGTGGTTTCGAGTGCATTATGAGTTGATCCATCTAAAATTTCACAAGTGTTGTGAAAAGCCTTGTTCTCTTTTGCATCATCTACATTATTTTCTATATTGTCCTGCAAAATGTTAGACACAGAAGGAGGTACAACAAGAAATTTCCTCAGATTGATGCACTTCATCTTTGCAATTAGATACATTCGCAAAATTTTCTCGCATATAGATTTTCATATCCTTCCATGTTCGATATTTTTTAAATCATTTAAATGGTTCCACCAAGTTAATGAACAATCTACTAATGCACTCACAACATTTCTAATCTTTCTCCTCTCACACATATGACATTGTTCAAAAAAATTATCCAACTCTATTGCCCATGTGATATTCATCGTAACCAAAACCATCATAAGAAGGAAGAGATTGGAGAATGTAACTACTTCTTGTCGAAGGAGTTGTAAAGGTGGTCTGAAAGTCATGTGAAACATTGGTTGATGTTTGATTCTTAGTGAGCAACTCCATCGTCGTCTTCATCATATCAATCATCTCAGCATATAATGCATGATTCTTGCTTTTACTTGACATTGTTAGTAGCAAACAAAAGATAACAAAAAATATATTATCCCTATCAACTACAAAGGATAATGGAAAAGTGGAATTGGAATCACACACTCTCAAATGTCTTACCACGCTCTTACAAGTGTTCTTACCGACACTGCAGGTGGTAAACGATGGACGGTATGAAGAAACCTATGAAGCATGGGATGATTGCAAAAGATGTATCGATTCTACTCAAGAGTAAGGTGCAGCTTGGATGGCACTTTATATGTAGCAAGGATTAGCAAAAATGAAAATCAGATAGTAAAGTTGAATAAGGCCCCCTTTGGCAGAGCTCCACGGAGCTGATTCTCAGCCAGAATCAGGGAAGCTGTGTCAAACACTATTTTTCAGAAGAAGTGATTCTTGGTTGATTCTGTGAAGTGATTCCCTGAAATGAACTAAGGGGTTGGAAGCTGAAAAAAGTAGCTTCTCCTGATTCTGTGAAGTGATTCTCGATCCTGATTCTAAGAGTTTATTCTAGAGAATTATAGAGAATCATTTTCAGTCACAGAATCACTTCAACTGAAAATCAGAAGTGAATCCAGAGAATTAGTTTTGTGGAGCTGTGTCAAAGGGGGCCTAAGTGTCCAAAGTACTTGTCAAAGATGCTTGCCTAAATGTGTTCCTAGTAGTTCAAGCTAGCAAGACATGAAACAAAAACTATAGGACACAAAGGATGCAAGCACTTCTATATTTTTCCCTTTTTTCTATTTTTTGTGTGGATTTTGTATCTTTTTATTTTTGTACTTGCCTTTTTATTTTGTCTTTGTTTTTTCAGAATGTGCTGCAAAATAAGAACACAATGCAAGGCAATCAAAGATATCTCGTAGGTCTATCACAGATTTTCTGCTCAATTTTCCAAGGAGAATTAGGCACACTTAGAGGCTCAAAATAGAAACACTTACAACAGCAAGATTGTAGATATATCTATTCTCTTTAATTTAATTATATGGAATACCTATTTTGGAAAAGAACAATAGGAGATATTACCCCTGAAATACAGACTGTTCAGAAATTCTAGGTCGAGAAAAAATTCATAATTAATGCACTTTTGTCCATATTAACTATGTTTTTGGGAATACTATGAATACGAAAGTTGTAGAGAACTTCTTAAGTTTTCCAGAAAGTATAAGAACTTCAATATCCGAGTTCGTATGTGTGAGATATGATGAAAATACCAAACTGGATAGAGATGAATCTAATCTAGACGTGATGACGTGATTCGAAAGGATGAATCAACACAAAGCAAAACTCAAACTAAAACCAAAAACACTTTATAAACCAGTAATATGACCCAATCACGACATAAACTCACCAAAACCAGATAGACTAACAAAGTTGCAAAGGCTCAATGTTGGTTTGGACAAAGTGATGAACATATATACTAAACTACAAGTTTTTTGTCACTTTTTTGTGGACTCTAGGTATGAAAAACAAAACTAATGTAACAGATAGTTGAATTACCTAATGGGAAACCTCACTTTGATACCAATTGATGAGGAGGATGAGTCCCGATCTTCCGGAAGCTAACGGATAAGTCGATTGATGGAGATCTCGACGTTGATGATCCGAGGCACTCGAGTAGAACACGAAAAACCCCTGCAATCACTACACCACCACTCTGTTGGTTATCAACAGTATTACACACGATTGACATCACCAAGAAGGCTAATCCCTGCAAATGCAACCGAGAACACAAGCAAGAACAAGGTAGAAGCAATCTGAATTGCTAAGTTGGGGTCTCACAAACCGATGAACAACGAAACTATGTATAACAGATTAATCTAAGCAAAACTACATTGTTTATGCGTCTACTATGGAGTATATATAGGTGGGATGACGTTCAAAGGGTGTTGGAGTCGTGACCTAACCCTAAGACATGAAAATAAGGGATGTAGACTTGATACGAGGCCCAATAGCCTAATACGATGGCGCAGCACCCTGACAGATTTTGAACTCGACTTTGTTTTGATTATTCCCGTCGACTCGAAAGGGATTATGATATGGGACCAGAAGCATTGGAAAGTTTGTACTATCCCCTTTCCGTGCATATGTATAACGTCCAAAACGGATATCGTATGCCTTCTCGATGTCCGTTTTAGTGCGAACAGCTCCTGAACTCCGAGTTGGATACGATTTTAAGTTGGGCTCGGTTTCTATCTTCTTTGAACAAACTATCTGGCCCTTCACGTTCCTAATACTTCCTCCAAGTACTCCTTGAACCTCTCCATAGATCCTAACCATAATTAAATCATTAGGTAGCAATCTATGCTCAAAAACATATAAGGAAACATATAAGAACGAGCTCACCTCTGAAATTAATTGTTGTGTGTGAACTCTATTGATTGCATCTTGTATGTTCAATGGAGTGTTGTTTGTATCCATAGAAGTGATGTCCTCATCATGCTGTCCACAAATCTACGATGATGGTGGGCGACGCTGGAGCACCCAGCTCCGGCACCTCCCAGGGGGCCTGTCGTCGACGAACCTACGACAATGGTGGGGACACCGGAGCATCTAGCTCTGGCATCACCCAAGGGGTCTGCCGCCGCTGTCCCAGCATTTTGACGACAACAACAATCTTGAATAAGTGAGTACACTCTCCTGCCTCGCTCTTGTTGCTAACATATTTCTCTTGTGATAGCCTGTACACCAGGGGCCTGCCATCGAAGAATCTTCAACGATAGTTGACGACGCTGGAGCATCCATCTTCGGCACCTCCCAGGGGGCCTACCATCGACAAATCTGCGTCGATGGTGGGTGACGCTGGAGCACCCAACTCCGGCACCTCCCAGGGGGGCTGCCGCCCAAGAATATTCGACGATGGTGGACGACGCCTGAGCATCCAGCTCCGACACCTCTCAGGGGGCCTGTCATCGACGAATCTATGGCAATGGTTGGCAACGCCGAAGCACCCAGCTCCGACACCTCCGATGGGGCCAACCGTCGACGTCTCTACTATGGTGGCGGGCGATGCTGGAGCATCCAGCTCTGGCACCTACCAGAGGGCCTACCCTCTTAACATCTCTACGACAATGGAGGGCGACTCCAAAGCAGCCAGCTCCGACACTTCCCAGGGGGCCCGCTATCAACATCAACACTCAGAAAAAAGTTAAGTGCCCCTAGAAGGACCATACTTAGGTCAGCCACTCATGCTCCCCCGCTCCGCTGGGGGCGAGTCGAAAACATCATGCGCTCAAGTGGTTGGTGTACCCAGCAACCTGGCCACGCCTACCAAGGGGCCTTTAAGGAGGATTCATAGGTAGGATATGAACTAACGACAAATTGGTCATGTCAACTGTACAAATGTTGGTTCCTCAAAAGCTATCGACATCAAAAAAAGCTCTTCAAGACCTTACGCATCTAAGGACATGGGGTAACAAGTTGAGAAGCACAAGACAAGCCAAACAAACACAAAGTCAAATTCATTCAAGAATTTACAAATGGGCGAACCCCGGATACAAAAGATGGGCCGCCAGCCTCAATCCTTGGCAAATTGCACGACGACATGTTTGGCGGCATTCTTGACCTGTGCCGCTGCCGCCTCCTCGCGCTCTTTAACAGAACCTTCAAAAACTGGCTCTAGTGGCAAATCAGGGTACCGACTCCGGTAGCACACCAAGACATGGGATGCCACCATCTCTGCCACTGCCCTACCGTCGACTTCCAAACACTGAGTCAGCTGATGCTCTTGCATATCGAGCTCCCACATGCGGCGCTCCGTCGTGTTCTCCCGGGCTTGGATGTCGAGATCACGCAGGAGAAGCCACTGATGCTCAGCTAAGTGTTGCCCCGATCTCGCGCCAAGTCGCTCTCTCGGAGCTCAAGATCCTCAAGGTGGGACTGCAGCCTGTCCCGATCTGCCCCAGCTCAAGCCATCATTGCTTGGGATGCCACCTCTTGCTCAGCGACAGCAGTATTCTGCTCAACAACAGCAGCTTAGCGGCAATCCAGAGCCCCTCGACCCTCTTTAAGGACGCGCAGGCAGGCGTTAGCCGTGTCATTGGCTACCTTAGCATCAACCAGAATCTTCTGGGACATTGCGTCCATGGCCTTCACCAAGCGGTGCCTCAGCTCCAGCTCCCTGCTCTCCTTCTGGTACTTCACCTTCTCCTCGGTGATCTTGGACCTCAGAAGGTCCTCCCAGCCTTGGAGGCGCTCGCCCTCAGCACACAGCTTCTCCCATTCCACTGTGAGAGCCCCCTTGCACCCGACAAAGGTTGGATTGCACCAGAAGGATGTTGGACTACATCGAGTCCAGGATATCGAAGAGGCACAATGGCTGCGCCAAAGTTATGGAAGGCCGCCAGGCAATCATCTCGGGGACCTCTTCCTCCTGTAGCGGTGAAGGCGAGGCCACCAGTACCATGGACCTTGTCCCTAGAAATTAAGTAGGAGTTGCGGTGCTACCCGAAGCGGCAGCGTCCCATCGCCCAAGAAGTCGCCTGCCGGATCAACAGCAGCGGAGGCTAAGCCCTCAGCCCCCTGAGCCGGCTCCGACATTACCTCTGGCGCGACGGCCGAAGGTGCATCTGGCACGACAGTCAGAGATACAGCTGGAGATGCTTTACTTCCCACACGGGGTACGGACGCCAGAGCAGTGCTCTCCTGAGCAGGCTTGGTTGTCTGCTCTGCCAGAATAGTTGTAGCCTCCTGGGCCGACTTCGCAGCGCTCCGCGATACTACCATCAGCGGTAAGGGTGTCACAACAGCTGATGTGGCCCTGCAAATCAAAACCAAGGCCCGATCAATCAACTTCTCTGTGTCCGGGACCGGTGCCTTCTCCTTGCATGCATCAGGGGCCGGCACCTTGCCCATCGCTCCGAAAGAGGGTGTGTCCTCCACCCTTGAAGCTTCGGAGCCTAGAGCAGGTGCAGACTCCTGTGGAGGGTCGACGATGGCCAACCCACAGCTCTCGTCACCAACCTTCCGAGGTGCAAGACCGAGCGTGTCCAGGTTTGGGATCGCCTTCAGAATCTTCGTCTCAAGGTCCCAATCCGTGCAAAGCGGTGGGCAAGATAGTGGGAAGATGAAGACGTCGTGCGACAGCAGGTCGTCGCACGCCTTGGACATTATGTCAAACACCTCTTGCAGGGTCGTCTTCGTGTCACGACCCCTCAACAACCTAGTGCCATCCTGAAGCCCGAGGTAGAGCCATGCAGGACGGCAGCGATACTGGAGGGGGGTAAGGCGTCAACGCACGAAGTCTGCCATCACCTCTAGCTCTGATAGACCATGGTCCACCAAGAATCGGATCCTCTCCATCACCGAAGTATATGCCGACTCCAGCTCCAGATGTTCCTCCTATGTCATCTTCCTAAACATCGACCAGCCTGTGGGCAGGACCATGCAATCGTGGGCGTTATTGTGTACGATCACCCAGTTGCTCCTCCAGTCAGGCCATTTTGCCAGGGAGAGCGTGGTGATGTACTTGAAGGGGTTGTTCGCCCGATGCTGGAAGTAGTAGGTGCCCAAGAAGCCTTTCTTGCTCTTCTTCCCAGTCCACCTCAACACAAAAAACAGTTGGAACACCGCGTGCATGAGTACACCCTGACGAACATCTCGCGGAAATGCTAGAATACCGCCGCCGCCACAGGAGAGTTTGGCGACAGGTGATGAAGCTGGAGCCCGAGAACCTCCAGAAGTGTCAATAGAAAGGAGGAAACTAGAGGGACAAACCAGGAGTATGCGTACACCTTCAAGAAGACGATCTCTTTCTCCCTCAACTCGAGTGGCATGGAGCTGAGATGGATCAAATCCTGTCGCTTCTCGTCCTCCAAGCAAAAAAGCAGCCTCACGGATGAGACGTACTCCATCCTAGAAGGAGGCAAGGCTGAGTCCATTAGCGCAGGAGTCGAGAACCTCGAGGGTGAGGAAGGAGTGGGCGCTCAAGGAGGTAGTTGAAGGCGCGAATGTTTGTGGCGTGCATAAGGAAGGAAGCACCATTACCCACAAAGGTACCCTTTTAAAGCATCCTAGCAGCGTTTGAGTGCACCGTGCCAATTTGGGCGGGCTCGGAATAAGCGGCTCGTGCCATGGCGTCCATGACAAGTGGGCCCAGGTCCCCCGTTAGAGAAACTGGCCCAGGCAGTTCTCCGCCTGAGAAGGCAACACGGCGGTTCCCATAAAGACGGAAGTGAAAGCTGCAGAAGTGCAGCAGGCGCAATTCTCCGTCGCGATAATGTCATAGCAAGCAAAGATCCCGTTGCCATGACCCCTCAACCAGAGAAGGACGTGTGGCCACAACGGCAAAGGCGTGCACTGTTTCAGCTGATCAAGAAAAAATTTAAAGGCACCGCAGGGAAGCAGGGATAGGTCTCCACCCTCGGGCTCGTCACCTCCCCCAGGGTGGACCCAGGGGCCACTATCGGTACCCGACATGTTGGGTACCCTCGCGCACAAGCTAGTGCCACCTAGGTGCCCACACCTCCCGGTAGAGGCAGGACCCGAGGGCGCCACGTGTTCAAAAGGCCCGAATCCATCTGCCTCAGATTGGTCCGGAGTACCCGCAAGAAACCCGAAGAAGAGTCCAGCTCCCCCTCGGAGATGAGCTCCCAAGCAGCCATGTGTCCAGCAGGTGGGCTCTGGCACTGCCATGTGTCGCACAACCTTAGAGTCCCCGCTCTACTCAGGAATGGGCTCCGGGGCTGCCACGTGGTCTGTAAGATGGGACCTGACCTTCTCCGCGGAGGTGGGCTCCTGAGCTGCCACGTGGTCCGTTATATTGGACCCGACCTCCTCTGCGGAGGTGAGCTCCCGAGCTGCCACGTAGTCTAGCCACTTGCCCTGGATGAAGAGTTGCGGGAGTTAAGAGGGCAGTGCGCCTTGTTCCTGTCAAGCATTGAAGATAAGTGGCTTCCCCAGACGCATGGCACGGCGCTCGCCTAATGTCAGGTACCGCTACGACTAATCGCATCACAGTGAAGACGCCACAGCCTATCCCACTCCACTAAGTGGGTAGCTTACGGTGACAGAGACAGTTTGACGGGACATCCTCTGCCATTGTCAGCAATGGCGCATGGGCCGCTGGCGACTCGGGCGGCAAGACGGCGAGTCTTCGAAGCCACGACCAGAGGAAGCTTATGCGAGAAGCCTAAGATCATTAGGATAAAATCGCCCCAGGACCACCTGTCAGGCCCCAGACCCCACTTGTAAGGCGTCCGACCTTGTCTATAAAAGGACCAAACCCCCACCGTTGTAAAGGACCATAATCCAATCCCCGATACACACACTAGCAATACAATCCACCGTGGAGTAGGGTGTTATGCTCCTTGCGGCCCAAACCACGTAAAAACCACCGTCTCATACACTCTCATACGCGCGAGCACTCGATTGAAGCCTAAGCCCCGCCGAACAAGAACCTCCGCGGGCTGCTCCTTAGCAGATCTGGGGGAAGTGTCGCATTAACACTTCGACAAGGACCATCAGCAAGCTCTTCCACACTTAGCCCTTCACTAGTCCTCAAGTGAAGGCAATAGACTAAGTGTTATCATGACTCTACTAATGTTATGAAGTGAGCATGCAAATTATTTTATACTTGTGCTCAAGAACTTTTATATGTCTACCACATCACCTTGGGTATTTGAGAGATGAAACAACTTTGATGTAGTTCATCTCCACTCCTTTTGCTGGGTCACTTGGAATTTGATTAATTTTCAAAACAAAATCATAGGTGACTCTTTCAATAATTCTCTCGAGTCACTCAATGTGTATCTTTCTTCACCTTGACATTAATTATGCCTCTTTTCCTACTTCTAAATATGACTTATGTGGAGTTTGGGTAGGGTAAATCAAGGCATACCTGCATTTCATATATCACTAAGTTAAAAAACCAGATGTAGTGAGGAGACAAATGCATTAAAATTAATCAAGACTTATGCACATGCATGCATGATGTATTAATATGATGAATAGTACTCCCCTATTTATTTAGTCGCTTTCTCTCTTATTTGATCTTTTTAAAATCATAGGCTACCTTTCCTTTTCTAGTTTTTTTTTCTCCATTTTTTAGTGTACCCATATTTCTTTTGACTTCAAAGCATTTTGAGATGGCTTACTTTAGTTTTGAAGAGTACTTTATACAATGAATGGATGGAAAATGATGGGTTACCAACATCCAGTGTAGTACTTAAAAAAATGGGGTCCATATTATTCTTGATCAAAATTCATACTAAATCACTCACAAGGGTCACAATTGACAAAGTTTAAAGAAAATGACAAACATCATATGCATGAGGTTTTCAATGAATTTCATTATATCGCCTTGATGGGAATTTTGTATCACTGAGTAAGCTATTGATTTTATTTTGATAAAAGAAATTTCTAAACGACTCAAGAAGTAAGAAGCAAAGATTTACTTTATCAAACTATATCTCATCAAATAAATACTTAGGTGATATGTGTTCCTAATGATATGGTTCAAGAGCAACAAGTTTAACAAGGAATAAAAGTATGCAAACTAACCCTAGGGGAACCTGATATTAGAGGAATTGCCATAAGGTCAAATTCCCTTGACTTGAGTTTCATGAATTTATACTATATGATAAAATTTCAATTGAAAGATTAGGGAGATAGGGATGAGAGTGTGCACCATCGTTTTAATAAACAAGAAGGGAAGAACCGGCCTGGCTCGATCAAATCTTCTCGAGATGTTTCGTGCGATGTCCTGGAATGTGTTTGCATGTCGGACGGTGTGTTGCGTGTCAGGTGGCCCATGAGACCCCCTCCCCCCCCCACACACACACACATGTGTTCTTGTACCTGTCTTTATTGGACACAAACAACAATGAAGAGTAAAAAATTCTACTAGCCTTACTCTGATGGGTGAGTCACAATTTTAGCGATAAAGATGCTTCATATCAATGAATATATTAAATGAATAAGTGTCTAAGAGCTAAGTGATTAGTAAAGCATTTATGATGTTTATATATTTTTGGCTTCTCTATTTCCTTTCACAAGCATCTATTTCGCATATATTCTACGAGAAGGGCAGTGAACTCCACCCTAAGGGCCTCAAGAACATCCTTAAGTTCAGCCCTCCAGTCTCCCTTCTGCTAAAAGGTTGTCTAGCCCTTTTTATTCTCGAAGTGGAGATCCTTCGGTGCTTGGTTAGCTGGGCAGTGCTTGGTCCTTTGGGAGACTTTTCGTCACAACTTTATATCCATTCCGCCGGCCTTGTGATGGAGGCAATTGAAAGGTCATGCCTCACATGCTCATTCGAAATGGATGACCCAACAGATTCATTCAACTTCATTTCCTTCGAATTCAATGGCCAAGAAATAGTCTTTCCATCACTTCTGGGTCTTGTAATCCCACGAACTTGGAATTGAGCTGATGTGCTCTCTGGTGAAGTTAGGGACACTAGAGGAATGTGCACCATTAACGATGGCCTAAAACCGTTGTTAGTAAGGCCATTACATTATTAAATAAGCTTATTTACGATGGTTGGAACCATCCTCGTAAATAAGAATGGCTTATTTACGATGCTTGGCACTAGCCTCGTAAATTAGAATGGCTTATTTACGATGGTTTTGGTACATGGCCGTCGTAAATAAGGAAAATAATTTGAAAAAATAGAAAATATTGCCCTGGCTTTGAGGCCAGCCGTGACTCAATGGCCAGCTCACACAGGCAATGACAATCGCACAATAAACAGTATCAAAACCATTCACAAAACACTATATCACAAACATTATATACACACGAGACACGACACACTACATGCTACCACGTCTGCTAGCTCCGGAGCCCGGGAAGTTGTCCTCAAGCCGTCGTCCAACTCCCGGTAGCTGCAGCGATGGAGTGTGAGCCTCCGTGGCCGATGCTTGTGATGTATAAGTGTAGTTAGACAAGTCACAAGTTTACAAGTGCATGTTTGACTAGATTTGATTGTTATGAACTAGAATGGAGAAAGTTAACTAAGTTTGGCTATATTTGAGTAAGTTTGATCATATTTTACTAAGTTTGGCTAAATTTATTCAAATATGGCCATGTTTGTCTATGTTTGAATAAGTTTGTACCTGTGATACTGTAGTCAGCACCTGTGGCTCAAGCATTGACGGCTCCCACCAGGGAAAGACGGGCTGCTATCCAACGACTGGAGCCTGCGAATACAAAGCATTATCACATACATGTCTTTGATATGTTAGAAATGTTAAGGACAAAGACCAGTACTTACTTGCATAGCCATTTGCATCTGTAACATGAATGAGGCTTGATACTCATCTCTAGCCCTGGCAGCCACTGCTTGCATCCCCCTTTCTACTCGGAGCTCTTCTTGTGTTCTCTGCAGTTCCTACTGGACACTCTAGAGCTCCAAGTCTCTATTCGTCATATGACAGCTGCTCGATCCAGCTTGATGCGATGAAAAGGCTCTTGAGGAAGGTTGCGCCTCCCTCGAGTTGACCACTCCATCAAAGATGGCTAATCTATAGAAAGAAGAAAGGTTATTAAATTTTCGTATCTCAAAAACAGTGACAACAAATAAAAAAGAAGAAAACTCACCGTCCATGAGGTTTTCCGCCTCCGCTTGCATACGCGGCTTGGGGGATGATTAGCGCTCTCTGCCAATCATGCCCTACATCGTGAAGCTTCACCGCCTCCTATCCATATTTGGCCTGGAAATACAATAAAATAACAACATCAAAACTATTTAAGAGAATTCAATATAAGTACAAAAATAACTCACCAATGCCTCCGACGCTGACTGAGAACATAGCTGGTTGGGTTGTGACGGGTTACTTCCCCTATGATCCCTCTTCCACACTTGAATAGCTATCGGCTCTTGACCGTCTCGCGCTCCCACGGATACGTGTTAGCACAATGAAGATTTCAAAAATACTTAAATAGAATTGGAGTCATACTTACTGTACATTTAGCGAGACGTAAATAGCCGTCCACACTTAACTTGTGTGTCCCGTCTATCCCTCTACTCTCTCGACGGGTCCTAGAAATGCCCTGGAAACCCTCGCTCGTCCACAGGGTACATAGGGCATGGTACACATCTGGACGGCCATCTAACCATGCTACACTGACCTGCACACATTTGTTATTGGATGAAAACACTATTTATAGAATAAGATAATTGAGCAAAGTAAAATAAACAATTTACCTTCGCGTATTATCCTTCGTCAAGTACGTGGGAGCCATGTTCCTGAACGCCCACAACCGACCCTCGCCCGGATGCATCTTCAAGTACGATCTCGTAGCCTTAATCAGGGCATTCGAGAGTGATTGTGTAACGAGCTTCTTGGCAATCTTGTGGAAGGCAGTCCAGGTGTGGTCCACCTGGCCCTGGTCCTCGTCCTCCAAAATGTACTACACTGGTATCTATTTCCAACTTCTCTATCATCTCCTTTGTGATTTTTTTAGCACAACGCTGTCTATACAAGTAGCTAAGCTCGGCTACTACCTTCCACACTGCATCGTCAAGATAGTCCTGAAATATAACCTTCAGAAGTCTCTTCATGATTATGCAATAATCATAACTTTTCAATTCAGTGAGCTTTCCCATCTTAACATTCACAGCTCGTCTCAGGCCAGCAGCATAACCATCTGGGAACTTCAACCTTTTCAACCACTTCAAGACTTCTTTCTTTTCTTTAGGTCGAAGACAGAAAGAAGCATGTGGTTTGCCACCATTTTTTGATAGCTCAAGAGTTGGACGGTTATAAAACTTTGTGAAATCCTTTTAAGCCTGTATATTATCTTTTTTTATTGTCATATCTAAGCATGTGCTTATGATGCATTTGCCCATGTTACGCTCCTGGTGCATGACATCAATGTTACACATTAGAATTAAGGACTTCACATACGGTAGCTCCCATAGTGAACATAAGTCCAATTGTGGTCCTCTCCCTAACCAACAAAATATCTAAAAACGATCTTCATGTGGCACTAGTTTGTCCAACACTTCAGCAATCTCAGACCCGTACAAATGTTGCGGTGGTCCTTTTATGTCAATGGCGTCTTTTCTAAAAAACATTTCTCTGTTGCCTAAACATGTGATTTAGGGGTAACCAACATCTATGGCAATAGAAGTAGCATATCTTGCCACCATGACTAAGGCAAAAAAATTCGTGTCCGAAGCACATATCTGACATGTCAAATGACTATGAGTGCTCCAGCCAGAATACATGCAGTATGCTGGGGAATCATGAACAAACCACAAGTACACAGCTCGAAGGTTAATTTCTGCTTTTTGTAATAGTTGTACGCTTTGATTCCTGCCCATAACATTTTCAACTCTTCAATCAACAGCTTCAACATCATGTTAAGTCGTGAACCAGGATGATCTGGTCTAGGTACGATGAGGCAAAGGAACATGAACTCATACTTCATACAAAGAGATGGTGATAAGTTATACAAAATAGCGAACACGGGCCAACAAGAGTATGGTGTGGTGTTTGTACTGAACAGTGAGAAGTCATCTATTGCCAACCCGATGCGAATATTTCTTGCATCATTGGCAAAATCTCAATGAAAGCGGTCCAACACCTTCCACGCCTCACCATTGGTCGGGTGCACCTTGACTCCATTGTTCTCATGCATACCTTCTTTGTGCCATGCATGTGCCTCGCTGTTCTTTTCGAGAGAAAAAAGTGCTTCAACCGAGGTGTGATAGGCAAGTAACAAAGCTGCTTATAAGTGACTTCAGTCACTACATTTTCACCATCGTCATTAACAACTTTGACAAACCTCGATTTACAACATTTTAAGTACTTGTTCTCGTAGGCATGCTCTTTTTAGAAAATCTTGCAGTTGTCTGGGCACAAATCAATCCTCTCATATTTCATACCAAGACTAGAAATCAATTTCTTCGACTGATACATATCGTTATGCATTTTATAAGGTCGTGGAAGGATATCGTTGATCAATTTGAAAAATTGTTGTAGCAGTTATTGGAGAAAATTACTTAGAATTAATTGCCATAAGTTTGGTCATGAAACTAAGATGAATCACTTTTGTGTGTTCATGTAGTAACTCTTATGAAGCTTTGATAAGCTTGAAGAACGTTTCAACCTATGTTGTAGGAGCATCCTCCGTCAATTCAAGATCTATGGCTTGAAGCATCTCATCCATCATATCGACCCCACTGCTATCGGCCACCACTCGATCTTCTACAGCTTTATAACGTGTTTCGCCGTGAAAGTTCCATACCTCATAATTTTGCATGAAACGTTTCAACATAAGTGAAACATCACCATTGTATTGTTGAAACACTTCGAATTCTAGCATCGGGTACATCAGCACCCCACCTTACTGTTCTTTGATAATGAAAAAGCTCGTTGTATAAAAGCATCTGTCTTGGTGAACCACTCCTCTGAGTGACCCCATTCTTTTTCCGACCAGAATACATCTGTCGGCGATTGAGAACCGGCAGATCTTCCTACACTACTAAAGTGATAGGGGAGTTTGATGTTCGGTGTGGGCGCGCGGAGATTCAAGAAGGTGAGTAAGAATTGACACAGGAGTCACAAGAATTTATGTGGTTCGGGCCGCCTGAGCGTAATACCCTACTCCACGGGTGTGTTGGTGTTGTATTAGCAGTATGAACTTGTGATGAGCGTATGAGGCGCGTGTATCCGTCTGTCCTCCCTATGTGTATCGTCGGCCTGTCCTTTTATAGTACAAGGGCAGGCCGTTACAGGTTAGCCTGGCCCGACATGTGGCCCCGACGGTTATTAGTATTGATACACGTTTAATTTCTCTTAATGATCCTGTAACGAGCTTTGACAGCACCGTTACTGGTGTTAAGATCGTCCATTTAAGTGTCATTAATATGGCATTAATGACACTTAATCGGGTCTTGAAGTCCTTGGTTCTCCTTTGAAGATCCGGAGCCGTTGTAGGGTCTTCCAGAGGCTAGGAGCTGAAGATCTGACGATTGGACACGTGGCAGCTCCGGAGCTTGCTGTGGGAAACAGGTAGCTCCGGGACTGCCTGACACGTGTCAGGTCCGGAGCTTCTCTCGGTCAGGGGCTAAGTCCGGGGGTGCCATTTCGGTATATGGTCCGGGGCTTCCCCCTTGTGGGCGGTAGCTCCGGTTTGGTAGTACACGTGGCGACCCAGGGATTAACCATGTTGGAGAAGCGGGTCTGGTTACCTCTGACATGTGGGCCTTCGAGGGTCTTAAAACTAAATAGATGATTTTCCTTTGAGATCTTTATAACCTCAAGGGGTGTTCGGTTTCTAGGATACCGACAACATCCAAGTGCGGTCTTTAGACATGTTTGAGGGTATACCTTCAAAGAAGACAAATCATTATTAGTTTATATTTTATGTTATGTCATGGCCCTACAACTAGGCAGATAGGTCCTAAACCAGGCCTAGAGTGACCAAGGTGAACGTGATTATGACGAGACATGGGGTCTGAATCTGGACGAAATTTTAGCATCATAAGCCCGCTGTTTTCCAACTGCACGCCTAAAAATGGCGCAGCGAAGAACATTAGGGTTACACTATCGAAATCTCATCCGGATTCGGACCCCGCATCTCGTCATAAGCAGGCCCACTCGGTCACTTCTAGGCTGTCCAAAAAGGGACAGTTCCAAACCTACACATCTCACATGCGTAACACATGTGAGATAGGCCGGTTCGAAACGGGTGAGCATATTGTATATGTTATGTTACTCTTTTCATTTTTGAGTCACTTATGAGAGAGAGAGGAAAGATATGGGGTAACCATGTTCGCACACCAACGAGAGTAAGAGGGAACTGGGTGAGAGATGAAACTACCCCGTCGTGGCCCATCGTCCACGCGCGATTGTTAAGCTAGCCACAAGGTAAAGAACCAGGCAAGCATACACGAGCACGAGTTTACATCCGGTATGGAGAGAATTTATAGCTTTGATTTAGGATGAACCAGATGTAAAGTCGTGCTCGTGCATCCTCGCATATGTGTAGGGTGTGGCTGTGACACCCGGTTCCGAGAATGAACCAAGTGTGACGGATATGTGTGCCCAGGATGTTCATCACACATACACAAGTGCATCACAAATGATATTCAGATTATAACCATGTCTCGAATTATAATAATAATAATAATAATAATAATAATAATAATAATAATAATAATAATAATAATAACAACTCCACAGGTAGTTAGACAGTAACACACATGTCTAGTACTCCTCATAATCCTCCGGATACTCCACATTGTCGCCTGTTACTGAATTTTTGTGGGGACGGCAAGGGTGAGCACATGTTTTACTTAGCAAGTGTGGGAAAGTATGACTTCTAGCTTCAACAAGGCCGATAATAAATGGCTAATTGCAAAAAAGTACATTGTATTTGCAAAAAACTAAAAAATGCGACTTATGCTTACTATGTGAGGTCAACTCCCAGGATAACCCAAATACCAAAAACACTATATTCAATTCCATCAATTCGACATACTTAACCATAATCATCCATAACCAAATCCAAATTCCAATCCCAATTCCATATCCGCTTCCAACCATTACTCAATACCCAAGTCCGTAACTCTAATCATGTGAGGGTCCAGGTCGCTCGTAACCAGGAGCACGACTATCATGATAGTTTTACACTCTGCAGAAGTTGTATCACTTTACCCACAAGTCTATGATTTCATCACCTTTCGATGACTATAGAATCTCAGTTATGATGTCTCATACTTTCGTTGGTGTGTAGCCAAGAGATCACAAAATATCCTTTACAAAGTGATTACAAGCATGTGCGGATCCACTGAGATTTCACCGGAGATGATGTCTCCAACTGAGCACATCCATGCAAAGGCCCCGTCTTGTCTTGTTTGGATCCCAGGGTAGTCCCGCCATCACTGCAAACCCAACCGACTCCCATTCCCCGAGCCTTCCTTATGATCCGAACGATATTGACAATACTCTAATTAGTCAGTTGAGCCGCACCTATACTTGGCACTGTGGTGGCACTGTAAATCCTGGGTGGGTGCTCCATGAACCAGTCCTTAGATATAAAGCAAGCAAAACCACCAAAATGATCCACCCCCACTCCACATAATCGGCTCGCTTAGATCCCTAGGCTCCATGTTGCTAAAGGGTCATTATCATCAATTCACATAGTTCATATGTACATTAGTTCATAATTGAGTCATTTGGTTATTCCCAATCAAAATTAAGTGAGGCAAAGCAAAACTGGAAATTACCCTTCCTGACTCTCTACACTACATCCCAAGTGACAAGGATGGGTATACAAATCTAGTAAACACCTATTTATGGGTTTCCCATCAAATTGACACAAGCATGCATTTTCTAAACAAAACATTTCAAAACAGGATCAAAATGTTCAAGGACACTTGCCTTGCGCCGGTGGCTGGCTTGGATCGAGATCTTCAAAGTTCGGGTGCTGAAGGTCCTCGAAAGCACTTCAAAGTTTTGCGCAACAACATGGAAAACAAGCATTATAATCAATAAATGCTCATATAGTACTCGATATGCCATGACATGCATGAATTATGCAGTTATGAGATAACACATGTTATTAGGTTGCTATTATTGCTTACTAACTAGTTACAACTGAGTTTTACATGTTTGAGTAAGTTTTGAGTCATTTCAGAGAAAACTGGAATAGTTTCAGGAATTTCAGAAATTAGAGGTCGGGCTAGTTCGCACATCGGGTTGGACATGTCCGCCCTGTACCGGACTAGTCCGCACTAGATCGAACAAGTTTGCTATGTCTAGGGTTTTGCAAACTTTCCAACTAGAGCATGGTTTCAAGCGAGATTGGGATCATATTCGACGTGGCAAGTTATTCTAGGGCAATTAACGTGAATCCAATGGTCCAACGATTGAAGATTTGGTGCAATGTGAGAAACTTGATGTCTATGGTTGTTGATGGAGAATCAATGATGAGGAACATTGATATCGAAGAGTCGATGAAGATCGCAGCAGTGACGACGTTCTTGCGTGATCCTTCCTCTTCTCCTCCTTCTCCTTTCTTCTCCTCCCTTCTCTTCCTTGCAGTGAGCCCTTCTCTTCTTGATGGCGGCTCATGAAGAAACAGGGCTGAGGGTTTTCTCTAGCGTAAGTAGGGTGAGAGGTGGTGTTGGGGTGTTTATATAGGAGGAGGGGTGGTGGGGTCGAGGTGGAATCCAAGTAGGAAGCGGTGGGGACAAGTAGGGGCCTTGGTGGGGTCTCACCTGGGCTCCTCAGGGGTGAGGCACACTGTTCTTGGGCCCAATTAAGGCAATTACCCAATAACTCGTCGTGGGGGAAAAATAAAACCCGAGTCGAAACCCTAGAAATTGGACTAGTCCGTAGGAGGTTGATCAAGTCCTTTCGGGTATAGAGAGTCGACCAGACAAGTCCAGTGTCGGGTCAGACAAGTCCGGGGCTTGTACAGAAAGTTGATCCTAACTAGTTTTGTGAATTAAGAGACAACTTTGATGGGTTCCAAAAAACCAACATCGGACTAGTCCGTAGCCGAAACAGACAAAATCGTGGGACAACAGAAATGAAACCGAAATAGCTCATAAATTGATCGGACAGGTCCAGGTGACATCAGTGGCAAAATTGGACTAGTCCATACATTGGGTCAGACAAGTCCGCTGCCCTGAAGGGAAATAGATTTAACTGGAAAAGACAGGTATACCAGACTAATTCGGGGCTATGTTCGGACAAGTCCGCACCAAAACATATCTTAATTTCTATTTTTTCCTGTGGTTCACTTTAATGTTGTTACTTTTTGTGTGACATTATGTTAAACATGTATGGGAATAAATGCAATGAATGATAGATGAAAATGAGGGTGTTACTGCAGCGTCCAGGTTCGAACGGTCGAATCCAACTGCAGATAATATGTTGTCGATTCTGTACTGCGCATTTGGTGTCACCTGCTTGGATGAGCGCTCCATCCCGCGGATCACCCCAAGTCCCCTTCTTAGCCGTTCAAATTACCCCTGATAAGCCTTCCATTGCCTCTTCCATGGATCATCGGAGAAACCAATCATCCCTGCCCAAAGATTGATGAGCCCAACATTGTTCCTCGCCCCTGGTTAAGAATACAATCGTCTCTACGGCATGAATGCATTTCATGCGTGTCGTGCCGTGATGGGTCGTAAACGGGCCATGCCGGGCCGATCCGGCCAAAAGCCCATTTATTTACATGGTCGTCGTCAATGCGACATTTTCCTGTAGTGGGATGAATGTGTGTGGCCATAGCTGCTCACATCCTCATACTCTGTTGACACCATGTCTGTGTTCTTTCACCTGGTTTCAAAGTGAACCAGGGGTGGCTTTGGTCAATCCCTAGTTGAGTCTTTTCAGTGGAATCATGACCCGGGGTCCCATGTCATGATTTCCTACATGATGTGATTGTGTATGATGAATGTGAGATTCACAAGCATTAGTTCCCTACCCACATCAATGGTTGAGAGCAAGGAAGCATGGGATATCATGCCTTTTTTAGACTTATATTTAGGAGTGGAGATTTGAAGGTGGAAATGCGGATTGATTTTCTAGTGAACTTTGATTGACCCCTTCTCAGCCCTAGTGGAAACCCGTATTCCACTTCTTTACATCCTGTACACTATTCTTTCTAACTCTAATGATAAATGGCAAGATTTTCCATACACGAGTTGGAATGGTTACTGACTACTGGGTGTCTTCTTGGGGCACTCCTCCTAAGTAATCCAATGTCACATATCCTATAGAGGTAACAATCATCTCATATGTGATGGTACCTCTCAAAGATGAGCTTCTTTGTTTTCACCTCATGGTGAATATCCCGTTTTGATGTCCGCATACAAGGGGTCAGAGTCCGTCACAACACATCATAACATAGGAAATCAATAATGGGTTTGTCCAGCACGTTAGTGATTTCCATCTATGATTGACGACAAATTCTCTATTCCTTCCTTATCTCTTTTCAGGTTCCAATTCTTAGAGTAAGAGAATCTACCTAAATAGGCTATGTTTAATTCCTTTCTTAGCGAGCAAAATTTTTGAGCATGATCTATGGATTTTGCTCCAACCAAGTAAAGCTCAAACTTATTGATAGTAAAAACAACTGCTAGGAGATCTTTCTCACTTGTGGCATGGTTGAAATATGCTTCTTTCAGTGTTTTGATAGTATAGCCTATTGTGTGATGCCTTTTATCTTGGGTAGGCAAGAGTCACCCAAGTGGAAAGATCATTAGCATCACACACGATTTCGAATAGCAGCATCCAATCAGGAGATTGAATGATTAGGGTTGTGGTGAGTGCCTTTTTGAGGATGTCAAAAGACTTGTGACACTCATTATCAAAATATGATTAGAGGTGAAACCATTGAACAATCTTAATTTTAGCGTTGCCCGCCTCCATAGATTTGTCTTTTTGCCAATTGAGAATCATGTCCTTTTGTTGCCATCTTTGTAAGACCTCGTATAAACTCTCAAAGACAATGATCACAAATGTGTCATGTATTGTGAGGAACCGTCCAAGTTGAATCAATGTTAGACGCATTAGCTCACTGCCCATCAATAGCACGCAAGCTAGAAGTGCGACCAACATTAAATCCCACTCTGGTAGTCCCCTGATATGCTCTTAATCATCCCAGGATCACAGCATATTGGTCCACAACATTGCACACGTCACAAGCACACAAATAAACCACAAATTCAAAAATATTACATGTTTAAAGTGTGCATACAATTAGTGACAAGTTTCTGAAATTTTATACAAAATAGTGAGGAATGTTGCATTGAAGTTTCCTAAGCTTCTGATGATAACATTGTCCATAAAGGGGTCAGGTTCAGACTTGAGACAGAAAAATATAAAATCCCTACGCAGAGGAAGTCGATGTTTAAAAACAACAAAAGTCCAATGGTGCATGCCCACAACATCACCGGTGACATCAAGTAAAAATCAGCATTTTACTCCTCCCAGTCGCCGGACTTGGCGGGAAAGAAGTAACCAAACACCATAGGGTGCTCACCTGCAAAACTTCAACATAACAAACATGAGTACGAAGGTACTCGCAAGACTTACACATATGGTATATATGGCCCGACTCCAAGGAGTATGAATGCAGTAGCAATGGTGTAATGCATAGTCAAAGACATAATTTGCAAAAAGCAGAAATTATTAATGTGATAAGCATATAAGCATTAAGCAAAAAGACTCATGGGCGACTCACATATACACCCCTACCTACTGCAGCAAGTAACCATTTGTAACCATGTGTGAAACAACACCCATTTCAGCTCAATAACAGCACCCATACACCCTCATTTCCATTCATTGTTATGTTTCAATCACTACGATGATTCTCAATGAACACTAAGATTGATAATGATGGAGATCACGGCGATTCGAACCGATTACACACCCTGCAGGGGAGTCCCAATGTATCCACACGACTCGATGACCATACAGCTCATGCGACCCGCTAAAGCCACATAAGGGGGTACTCATGTCAACCTTTTTCACACCCGTTCCCGCATGGTTGAACAATCTTCAACACAAGGAGTACTATGGTTCAGCAGACCATTAGTGATTCGTCCGTGTCAAACAAGTAATGAAGTCATGTCCCAAACACCTGTACAAAGTGAGATATTCATCTTGCCATACCATTATTTTGGCATGTGGTTAGAATGGGACGTGCTTAGGACAACAAGAACAATGTACGGTCCTTAACTAACCAAGAGGGGCTACATCCTAGTCCCCTCTCAGTCCACAAGTTCATCACCTTTCTTATTTTATCCCATATCCAAGTACATTAAGTCCTAACTCGCGAATGGTGGTGACCTTGCCACCAATTCTGCTTGTACCGGTCTATGCAGGGCTAAGCATGACACTTAAAAAATTAAAAAAAAAATCAACCAATCTGTCCCATGACATAACTCAACAAGTATTGGATATAATCAAGACTCACCATATCCTACACCTAGTGCCCAACAATGCATATATAATAATACTAAGTTCATTCATCACTTTTATAAAAATAATAGGTTCAAGATGCATAGATGCTTGCCTTCAGTCTCTGGAGAATACTTTGCTGGATTAGTGCTGCACCCGTGTCGCTGTGCAACGGTTTGTTCGCTAAATAAAGAAATATGCACCGTATGAGAATGAGTGCCATGATGCGATGCATAATGCAGCTTGTATGAAACTTTGCAGTATGATAGACCATAAAGTCATGAAGACAATGCAAAAAGAAACACTAAATTTTGACATTCCTAGCTCAGGTTATTAACAAAACATTGACGCTCTGTCTGAAATCGGGCTGATCGGGTGCGTTCGTACATGTGAAGCTCGAATTTTCAAATGTCTTGCTGGACCAGTGGTCATTTTTACTTGATAATGGATGTTAAAAGTTGATGTTTGGCTCTGGTCCCACTTTGGTTTGAGCTCTATTTAATTAATTATAATTTCTGCAAGTATCATTAAAATAAACAAGATAAATGTGGAAAGGGTGTTTATACTGCGTGAATAATGCTGAAACTTTGCAGACGCATTATATATCCCTAAGCAGTGTTTTTAGCACATGTTTCATCATTTTATCATTCATACATCTGACATGAGAAAAATAACAATTTTCAGCCCGATGGTGGCTGTCCCGTTTAATAGAAGAGCAACTGCAGCTAGCACTTCTAATGATTGATGTGAAGCATAAGAAAGCTCTCAAAACAAGATCTACAATTTAAGCACTTTTATTTCACTCATTATCATTTTAACCATGAAAATCACAAGAAGTCACATATCTTGCAATTTTACATAAACAAGGGCTGCAAAGATGTTTTATAAATTACATACAGAGGCTGAAACCTATATGAAAGATCACAATACCACCGGATCTAAAATACTTAGTTAAATGCATAAACAATTCATAGGCAAAATAATTTTTCCATGGCAAATGTGAGGCTGAACATGAGGTGTAAATTGTTTCTATATGTAGATCTATTTCTTATGGATCCATTGAAGTTTATTTCATATTTTTCAGAGCAGTAATCAATCTTACATGGATTCTACAACTTGTATGCAGTTTTATAACAAAAATAAAATTTTAGAGAAAGAGAAGCAGCACCTTTTCCGCAATCCCTAGCTATGAAGCTCAAGGAGGAGAGCTGCAATGGAGATGGCAGTGGGAGAGGGGGAAAATAGGAGGACTCAACCAGAAGAAAAGGGGGAAAACGATGAAGGCAACAACGAGAGACATTGGAGACATAAATTCACCTGAAAACTGCTCAGATTGATGCAACAATGGTGATCTTCTAGGGATTTTTGTTAGAGAATAGAGGGAAGAGTAGGACAAAGCGGTGGGGATAAGGTGTGGTGTGAGGAAAGCTGAGAGTAATGCCCTGTGCTGGAGATATTTGTAGCAGCTTCACCCTCACACCAGGCAGGACCAACAGTGTGGATGACATGTGGGCCTAGCTTGCTTTTCATTTTCCAGTTTTTTTTAAAATTCTTTTCCACAACACTTCTGTTTCTGTATTCCTTCTATAACTGAAGTTATACTTCTCAAAAAATTATGAAATTTTTTGGGGCCTAGATAAGGTCATAAGGAACAACTTTTGTTTTTTGACTTCTTCAGATTCTTTATAGAATTGAAACTAAAAATCTGGCAATACAGATTGTTTTGAAACCTTGCTGGATTTCTATGTGTTGGAAACTTCCTTATAAAATCTTATTCACCTAAATTCTATATAAGGAAGTAGAATACACATTTTTTTTGTTTGGTTACATTTTAGTATATATTATTTGGGTTTCTTCATAAGGCTTGATATGTCAAATACTTTAATATAAATCTGAGTTTGAACTGTATGCATTTGCTTATTCAGAATTGATACTGACGCTCTTTTATTCTAAGATTGAGCTGCTGAATAATTTAAGAAATTGGGGTGTGACAAGCCTCCCCCTTAAAAGAATCTCGTCCCGAGATTCATAGACAAGGAGAAAAGACAAGACCGCCAACAAGATGAGAAATGTAGTTTCAAAGATACTAGCGAGACTGGGCCGGCCCATGGGCTTATAGGGCCTAAGATCGGTTAAACTTTAGGACCGAGTTCATTACAGTCTGGGCATAAAACTCGGCTCGAAACCAAATAAAGTTTTGCAATCGAATCTTACATGGACGGCCCGCTCGTTCGAGACCGAACCGATCGTCTTCTCCAACTAGCCGCATCTCGCCATTTCAGCTCTCTTTCTCCTCTCTCTGCCACGCTGTCCCGCTTCGACCTCGTCAACAGCCTCGGCGGCAACAACCGCGGGGACCTCCTCTAATACAACTTCACCGGCAACATCCTGCTGCGGCAATCTCCGCGCCTCCCCGCCTCCACTCCCACTCGTTCCCCTCCTCCCACCTCCCGATGTGCGCGCTCTCCTTCGTCCGCGGCTGCCACCGCGTCCGTTCCCTGACCACCGCCCCCGCCATTCGCTAGGATGCGGCCGTATGGATGCGCCAGGATGCGGTCACTCCGCACGTACCGGAGGGAGCCGGGAAAGGAGTTCTACTATGTGCAGCGGATGCGAGTGCCCACAGATGCATCCACGGTGATGACGCCTCTGGCGACGAGGTGCAACATCGATTTCTAATCCTTGCCAATAATTGTCCCTGGGCATCTCCTATTTCCGCTCTCTTTCTCCCCTCTCAATGCTTCTGCTTTTTTCACCAATTGGATGTGCGTATGCTGCATACAGAAAAATCTACGCATTTTTTTTGTCTTCAGCGGTCCAGGCAACTTAGAAAAATCTACACATTTTTTTTTGTCTTCAGCGGTCCAGGCAACGTATTGACCAAAGCTCGATACGGATAGCTCGAGCCTGGGCAAAGCTCGTATCCGTGAGTCGGGCTGGGGGCGAGTTCGAGCCAAGATTGAGTTTTAGCAACGTGATATGGACCGATCCGAGCGTAGGGCCTATAATCCTCTATAGGAGGGTCGATCCGGGTATTGATTCCACACTCGCCCAATACCAGCGCTGAGCGAGAGAGAAGCAAGTGAGTGGAGCAACATTCACTTACATTCTAGAGAAAAGATCACGATATTCCGCACGGAAATCATCCTCACGTTCCCAAGTTGCTTCATCTTCCGAATGGTTGTTCCATTGAACCTTGATGTACTTGATCAAACGATTCCGTAACTTACGCTCCACTTATCAATAATATGCAGAGGGTATTCCTCATATGAGAGGTCTGGATGAAGGTTCACTTGATCCGTGGGAATAGCCTCGGATGGAATGCGAAGACACTTTTATGTTGAGATACATGGAACACATTATGGACATTGGAGAGAGATGACGAGATGTCCAACTCATATGCAACAGAACCTGGTGTAGCAAGGATCTTGAAGGGACCAATATCGTGAGGAGCTAATTTTCCTCTCACCAGAAATCTTTTGGTGCCTCGGAGAGGAGAAACTTTGAGATAGACGAAGTCGCCAACCTTAAAACGAAGAGTCCTTCGGTGACGATCAGCATAGCTCTTTTCTCGGGATTGAGCTGCCCGCAAGTGCTCCTGAATTTGTCCCACTTTAGCTTCAGCCTTGTTGACCAAATCAGGACCAAAAAGTGGCCGTTCTCCATATTCGGACCAATTAAGCGGTGTTCTACACATTCTCTCATAAAGAGCTTCAAAAGGAGACATCTTGATACTTGCTTTTAAACTATTTTTATAAAAAAATTCTGCAAATGGCAAGCAAAATTCCCACTTCTTTCCGTAGGTCAGCACACAAGCTCTTAACATGCCCTCCAAAATTTGATTAACCCTTTTGGTTTGGCCACCGGTTTGAGGTTGATAAGCTGAACTATGGAAAAGTTTGGTTTCCAAAGCCTTATGAAGGCTCTTCCAAAAAATGTGACACAAATTGTGAGCCACGATCTGAAACAATGGTCTTAGGAACACCATGGAGACACACAATACGAGTTAGATAGAGGTCCACATAATCCTTGAATGAGTAAGAAGTCTTGACAGGGAGGAAATGTGTGGATTTTGTCAATCGGTCGACTATTACCCATATAGAATCATAACCATGTGACGTTTTTGGTAAACCAACGATACAGTCCATTCCAATGTCCTCCCATTTCCATGAAGGTACAGGCAATGGCTGCAGCTTACCCGCTGGTTTGAGATGACTTGCTTTCACTCGTTGGCAAACATCGCATTCCGAGACATACCGGACAATTTCTCTCTTCATGCAAGTCCACCAAAAGCGTTGCTTGAGATTTTTATACATCTTTGAACTTCCTGGGTGAATTGACAGCAAGGAATCATGGGCTTCATTAAGGATTTTACCCCTCAACTCAGCCACCTTAGGAACTACAAGGCGCTTCCCGAACCAAAGCACACCTTGTTCATCTAATGAAAAACAAGAGGCTTCACCCTTGGACATTTTGTCACGTATTCAGGCCATGCCCTTGTCATTTCTTTGAGCATCTTTGATATGGTCAATGAGAGTAGATTTGATCTCAAGAGCAGCAAGAAATCCTTCCTTAACAATTTCCATACCAAGTTTCTGAAACTCCTCACAAAGTGTGCTCATTCCAGCATCAACGGTTAAGCAATTACAATGGCTCTTATGGCTCAAGGCATCGGCGACCACATTAGCATTACCGGGATGGTAATGTATCTCCAAATTGTAATCTTTAATTAGCTCCAACCATCTTCTTTGTCTCAGATTCAGATCATCTTGGGTGATTATATACTTGAGAATTTTGGGATCGGTGAAAATATTGCATGTTTTACCAAGGAGATAATGACGCCAAATTTTTAGAGCAGGAACAACAGCGGCAAGCTCAAGATCATGGGTAGGATAATTCTATTCATGCTACTGCAATTGATGAGAGGCATAAGCAATGACTTGCACTTCTTGCATGAGAACACAACCGAGTCAATACGTGAGGCATCACAATAAACATCGAAGCTCTTATTGACATTGGGCTGGGCAAGAATAGGGGCTGTTGTGAGAAGAGTTTTCAAGGTCTGAAAAGCTTGCTCACAATCTGGTGTCCACTCAAATTTAACACCTTTTTTGCAGCAGCTTGGTCATAGGCTTTGCAATTCTAGAGAAGTCCTTGATGAAACGACGGTAATAACCAGAAAGTCCAAGGAAACTATGGATTTCAGTGATATTAGAGGGTTGCTTCCAACGAAGAACTTGCTCAACTTCGGAAGGGTCAACCGAGATACCATGCTCAGAAATAATATGCCCAAGAAAAGCCACTGTGAGCAGCCAGGACTCAAATTTACTAAACTTGGCATAAAGACGATGTTCTCGTAGTCGTTCGAGCACAACATGAAGATGGTATGCATGCTCATCCTCGATCTTGGAGTAAACAAGAATGTCATCAATGAAAACCACAACAAAGACATCAAGTTCCACCATAAAAATGTTGTTCATCAAGTACATAAAGTACGGCGGAGCATTGGTGAAGCCGAAAGACATAACTGGGAACTCATAGAGACCGTAGCGGGTAGAGAAAGCTGTTTTTGGAATCTCCTCTTCTCTGATTTTAATTTGATGATAGCCAAACCTTAAATAGATCTTAGTGAAGAAATGAGCACCGGCAAGTTGATCAAAGAGAATATCAATTCTGGGAAGCAGATACTTATTCTTGATGGTGACGGCATTCAACAGACGATAATCAACACACATCCGCAATGTGTCATCTTTCTTCCTTACAAAGAGAGCGGGACAGCCCCATGGAGATGAGCTTGGACAGATGAAACCCTTGTCAAGAAGTTCCTTCAATTATTTCTGTTGGTGATATGCCCAAGAGGCAATCATAACAATTTGTGCTAAGGCCTATTGGATATTTGATCCATAAGCAATTAGGGTACTAATGGGCCTAAGACCTAAAAGCCCATTAGTATGCCCATAAATATGAGGGGTAGGGTTAGGGGCTAATTACTCTCCACCACGTGACAGCCCAAGCCGCCACCCCTTAAAGGCCTCATGCCGAGACCCTTGCCACGCGCGTGGTGCTAGCACACCGGCGCACGACGTTCCTCTCCGTACGTATGGACTCCGTGGAGGCGCTGCTGCTACTGCTAAGCTGATCGGCTACAGCGAACGTGTTCGTCTACTGCTGCTTTGGAGACTTGAGGAGAAGACAAACGAGATCGTCTACTTCCTCTACATCGATGCGCATCTACGTTCTGCTGCGCTGCACGTCTAGTGGTAACGATCCAAGACCTCTGTACTCGCATGTTTCCTGAGTGATGCAGTAGAGTTGCTAGAGTAGCGTACCGCCAATGAGCCAACAGTGGTATCAGAGCCGACTTGCGTAGTTTTTGGTCTGGATCTTGTTAGTAGATGGGATCTACTGCGGACATATTCATACGATGAATTTTATCGCACGGTTTTTGGGATATGGAATTGGTTAGAGTAGATTGCGATCGTATATGACTACAGGGTCAGCTCGTGCTCCTTCTCTGCAGTGTGTGCAACCTGTCCCTACCGGCTGGAATCACCATCGGGACTAATTGCATACATAGCTAACAAATTGAGCCAACAGGTCATTAGTCGCGATCTACTCATGAATAACCGGTCACATTGAAAATTGAGCATTCTGAATGGCTCGGATTTGGGTTGATTTGATCAATCTGATGAGATTTTCATAGTGATTTCATTGATGCGATCTATGCAATTCTATTTTGTGTTCATAGCGGGATTGCCGTTTTGCTGTCTGCTATAGCAATTGCATAATATAGTTTCGCGCTAGAAATCGTTCTACGCTTAACTTGTTTTTGCAGGGAATGATGTGAATGGTATGGCCTTAATGTGATGTGATGATCTGTGTGTAAATTTGTGCAGCCTGCGTGTTGCAAATTTAATACAATTGGGTTGAGGTTGTCACATAATTGTATAATGACCTGCGTGTCGACCTGTGATGCTTGATCTCTCATGTAATTTGGTAGCCATTAGTTGTATTAGCTTATTTTATGATCATGGAGATGTCTTCAAACATGGTGGAGATGGAGATCACCACAAGAAGGGAGGCATGGCAGCTCAGATCATGATGGAACCATGGCGATGGAGACCATTATGATTTTATGGGCCATACTATTCACAATGTGATATGATCATATACTTGTGATGTTTACGTATTACTATTCTTTTCATGCTTTTCAGATGATGGATGTTTTGTCATGATAGAATAGCTTCCCTCACAAAAGTGGAGCATTTGATGCCATTTACAAATAGCTGCACCTATGTTATTTTGATCGTTGTGTGGTAGGTTTGCCAAAGCAAAGTACCATCTTCTATCATAATGCATAGGGCGAATGTTGGACATTCACATGCATAGTGTTGGTTTACTCAACAAAGCTATCAAAATGGTTTTGGGCTTTATGGCATAGAGTTGGGAGCCGGGGCATTAGATGTCACCCAACAAACAAGAGTCATATAGGGATATGATTAATAATGGTTGTTTACCTATGTCATTAATTTCCTAGCAGTGAAGCCAAAGCTCACTAGGAATTAGTGAATATGGATCCTGAACCACTATATGTCGTTAGAGGGAAGACGATGATCATATAGTGGTGATATCTTTTATTAAACTGTTAATAGAAGATTGGTACATAACATAGTGCTAAACCTTGCATATTTATTTTCTATTGTAGATAATGTCTAGTGGTAACAATTTCGATTTCAATTTGCGATTTGTGTTTGAAAAAAAAAAGCCCAAGGGAGCTAACTTTATTGATTGGTACCGCAACATGAGAATCGTTCTAAGGCAAGAGAAAACTGAGTACGTTCTTTTGCAGCCTTACCCTGATGACCTCCCAGCTGATGCAACTTATGCAACACGTAGAGCTTATATGAAGCACTGTGATGATCCCTTAATGTAAGCTGCCTCATGCTTGCCACTATGTCTCCTAATCTGCAAAAACTGTATGAGCATACATATGCTTATTCTATGATTGAGAGACTGCCTGGAATGTTTGAGAATCAAGCAAGGGCTGAGAGATACAACATCTCAAAATCCTTGTTCTCATGCAAGCTGATGGAGGGTAGCCCGGTCAACCCTCATGTAATCAAGATGATTGGTTATATTAAAACTTTGGGCAAACTTGGTTCTGAACTCAAGGATGATCTCGCTATTGACGTTGTTCTCCAGTCGCTCCCACCGAGCTATGAGCCATTCATATTGAATTTTCAAATGAATGGCATGGAGAAAACTTTGGCTGAATTGCATGGGATGCTTAACAGCCAAAGAAAGCATTAAGAAAAAGCCACTCGTGTGATGATGGTGCAAAAGGAGAATAAAAAGAGGAAGCGTGTGACGCATCCTAAAGGTAAAGGCAAGGGAAAGGTTCCCGATGAGCCTTCAAGCTCAAAGTCTAAGCCAAAGGGCAAATCTAGCCCTTCTCCTGATGATGAATGCTTTCACTGTTATAGTAAGGGGCACTGGTCTAGGAACTGCAAGAAGTACTTAGAGGATATGAAGAAGAAGAAGAGAAGTGAGACTTCCGCTCCAGGTATAAATGTTATAGGAATTAACATTGCATTATCTTCTAGTGAATCATGGGTATTTGATACTAGATCGATGATTCACACTTGCAAATCATTATAGGGTCTAAGTGAGACTAGAAGATTTGCAAAAGGCGAGTTGGATGTTCGTGTCAGCAATGGAGCAAAGGTTGCGGTTATAGCTGTCGGAACCTACCACTTGTCATTACCTTCAGGACTAGTTTTGGAATTGAATAAATGTTTTTGCGTTCCTACTTTGAGCAAGAACATTATCTCTTCTTCGTGTTTAGAAGAAGTTGATGGTTATGAGATTGTAATAAAGAACTAAAGTTTTTCTATTAATTACAATAATATTTTCTATGCTCAATGTCCATTGGTGAATGGATTATATGTTCTTCATCTTGAGGATAAAACTATCTATAGCATTAATACCAAAAGAGCTCGACGAAATGATCTAAATCCCACTTTTATTTGGCATTGTCGCTTAGGTCATTTAAATGAGAAACACATTGAAAAACTCCATAAAGATGGTTTACAAATCTCATTTGATTTTGAATCACTTGACACATGTGAATCATGTTTGCTTGGGAACATGACCAAAGCACCCTTCACTAGTCAAAGTGAGAGGGCAACTGACTTGTTGGGACTTATATATACAGATGTATGTGGACCAATGAGTTCAATTGCTAGAGGTGTTTTTCAGTACTCCATCACATTTATCGATGACTTTAGTAGATATGGTTATGTCTACCTAATGAGGCACAAGTCTGAATCCTTTGAAAAGTTCAAAGAATTTCAGAATGAAGTAAAAAATCAACTAGGCAAGACAATTAAACTTCTACGATCTGATCGTGGAGGTGAGTATTTGAGCCATTAATTTTATTATCATTTAAAACAATGTGGAATTGTTCTACAGTTGACTCCATCTGGAACGCCTCAATGGAATGGGGTGTCTGAACGAAGGAACCGAACCTTGTTAGACATGGTTAGGTCGATGATGAGCCAAGCAGATCTTCCACTATCCTTTTGGGCCTATGCTCTTGAAACTATTGCGTTTACACTAAACAGGGTCCCAACTAAGTCTGTTGAGAAGACACCATATGAGATGTGGACCGGGAAATGTCCCAGATTGTCTTTTCTCAAAGTTTGAGGGTGTGATGCTTATGTCAAACGTTTGGCATCAGACAAACTATTTTTATAATAAAATAGAGGGTAAAGTGTTTACCGCTCGCAATGGTGTCTTCTTGGAGAATGAGTTTCTCTCAAAAGGAGTTAGTGGGAGCAAGGTGCATCTTGAAGAAATTCAAGAAGTATCTGAAAATGTTTCGGCATCCACTGATCCTATACAGGATGTACAAGATGTTGTGCAACCAGTTGATGAAACACCATCCCCATGAAGGTCTATGAGGGTACATTGTGCAACTAAAAAGTTAACGCTTCTAACCACGGAGCACCATGACATGGTATTGTTGGACAAACGACCTATACCGAAGCAATGAGGGGACCCGACTCTGATAAGTGGCTTGAAGCCATCGAATCCGAAATTGAATCCATGCATTAAAATTAAGTTTGGAACTTGGTTGATCCAATCGAATGTGTGAGACCTATCGAATGTGTGAGACCTATCGATTGTAAATGGATTTTCAAGAAAAAACCCGATATGGATGGAAATGTTCACATCTATAAAGCGCGATTGGTGGCAAAAGGTTTCAAACAAATTCAAGGTGTTGATTCTGATGAAACTTTCTCACCCATTGCAATACTTAAGTCTGTTCGGATTCTCCTTGCAATTGCTGCATATTTTCATTATAAAATATGGCAGATGGATGTCAAAACGGTCTTTCTTAATGGAAGTCTGATTGAGGATGTGTACATGACACAACCTGAGGGTTTTGTCGATCCTAAAAATGCTAGTAAAATATGCAAGCTTCAAAAGTCCATCTGTGGGTTAAAGCAAGCATCTCGGAGTTGGAATCTACGTTTTGATGAAGTGATCAAAGGGTTTGGTTTCATCAAGAATGCAGAAGAACCTTGTGATTACAAGAAGTTTAGTGGGAGCGCACATGTATTTCTGGGCCTATATGTAGATGACATATTATTGATCAGAAATGACATTCCAATGTTTGATCATGTTAAATCCTCATTAAGAAAAAGTTTCTCATTAAAGGATTTAGGAGAGGCAGCATACATTTTGGGCATAAAGATTTATAGAGATAAATCTAAAAGGATAATTGGATTAAACCAAGATACATATATTGACAAGATATTGAATCGGTTCAATATCCAAGATTCAAAGAAAGGTTTCTTGCCAATGTCACATGGCATTACTCTATGCAAGAGTCAGTGTCCTTCGACACCTAATGAGCAAAAGAGGATGAGAGCGATTCCTTATGCTTCGGCTATTGGATCCATCATGTATGTCATGATATGTACACGCTCAGATGTGTCTTATGCTCAAAGCATCACGAGTATATATCAATCAGATTATGGTGATGCTCATTAGACTGTTGTCAAAAACATCCTTAAGTACTTGAGAAGAACTAAGGAAGCATTCTTAGTGTTTGGAGGTGAAGAAGAGCTAGTTGTAAAAGGTTACACCGATGCCAGCTTCCAAACTGATAAGGATGATTCTAGATCGCAATCCGGTTTTGTATTCGGCCTCAATGGAGGGGCAGTGAGCTAGAAAAGTTCCAAGCAAGATACAGTAGCAGATTCAACCACAGAGGCAGAGTATATTGTAGCTTCTGAAGCTGCAAAGGAAGCTGCTTGGATCAGAAAATTTGTTTCTAAGTTGGGTGTTGTTCCTAGCGCGTCCAGTCCTGTAGATCTCTATTGTGACAATAGTGGAGCCATTGCACAAGCAAAGGAGCCTAGATCACACAAAAGATCGAAACACATACTACGACGCTATCACCTCATTCGAGAGATCATCGACCGAGGTGATGTGAAGATATGCAAGGTACACACAGATTTGAATGTTGCAGATCCGTTGACAAAACCTCTTCCACAATCAAAGCATGAGGCGCACACGAGATCTATGGGTATTAATTACTTACATCAGTGATCATAGTGTGTAGTGGGAGACTTGTGTCATAGCTATGTTTATGTACTATTAAATAAATTGTTATATGAGTAATTATTATTTACATTGATCATCAAGTATGTGACTTGTTCGTTAAACTCTTTGTTAATAGTAATGTTACTCTACATGATCCCTAGTCTATATCATTATACGAGATAATGATGTCACACAAACTAGCACATGTATTAATTGCTGATCACGTTTCATGGATCATAGATATGGAGATATCAAATTAATAATGTGAACACATGTTAGTGAACATGGTGTTGGATTGACCCACTCCGAGACACTGCTGGGGTTGTTATTTCCATATGTGCCATCAGTTGGTCTTGAGTGATACACCTACTAGATCCTTAGACCTGAGATCGCCATTGCTTCTCACTATGTGTAGTTGTGTACTTTGAGACTACCAAAGGCTACTCCATAACTGGGTAGTCATAAAAGTAGTCTTTGGCTATATAATGAAATATAGAATGGGATGTGCGCGGATCAAGATGTGATTTGCCCCTCCTCAATAACAGGAGAGATATCTCTGGGCCCCTTGAGTAGTTGGATTTGAAAGTGCATGACCATGCCAAAGTGATTAAAGGTTAATCACAGTGACTAAAAGTTAGTCATGGAATGAATCCACTATTTGATCGAGTGAATGGTCGAGCTATCACAAGGATGGCAAGCATCTCGCCTTGAGCTTGACTGGAATCGTGGCAAAGGGATTAGCATGTTCAATGTATCTAGGTTCGGCCGATACGATCTTTATGTACATTCGGGAGTCATTATGTCCTACTAGGTACCTCTACTGACTTGTGGTTGGAAACGGTTTCCATTCACAACCGACTGCACATGAACCTAACGGGTCACACACTTAAGGAGTTGGAATATTAAAAATCATGGCTAGATGATTGTCTCTAGTGCAAGTGAGAGATTGTTGGTGATGTGCCCAAGATGCAATCATAACAATTTGGGTTAAGGCCTATTGGATATTTGATCCATAAGATATTAGGGTACTAATGGGTCTGAGACCTAAAAGCCCATTAGTACGCCTATAAATATGAAAAGTAGGGTTAGGGGCTAATTACCGTCCACCACGTGACAGCCCTAGCCGCCACCCCTTGAAGGCCTCACACTGAGACTCTTGCCGTGCGCGCGGTGCTAACACACCGGCGCACGACGTTCCTCTTCGTACGTGTGGACTCCGTAGAGGTGTTGCTGCTACTATTGCGCTGATTGGCTACGGCGAACATGTTAGTCTACCGCTGCTATGGAGAGCGCGATGAGGAGACAAACGAGATCATCTACTTCCTCTATACCGACACGCGTCTACGTTCCGCTGTGCTACGCATCTAGTGGTAACGATCCATGACCTCTATTCTCGCATGTTTCTTGGATGATGCGGTAGAGTTGCTAGAGTAGCATACCGTCGATGAGCCAACAATTTCTTCATTTCAGCAACCCTTCGCTTGACATTGGGTATGATCATTTAGAGATTGGAGCTGCTCTGGGTTCAAGTTCAATGGCAAACTCAACGGCCCGGTCAGGTGGCATTCTCGGTAAGTCATCAGGGAAAACATCCGAGTATTCACAAATCACTGGAATGGAGGATAAGTCTGGAGTGGCTGCACCTTTCGAATGATGAAGTCCGGCACAACCTTTTTCAAGATGGAAGGATAATCGCCCACCGGAAGGATTTTTGAGAGAGATCAATCGGGAAGCAACATGGATGACAACATCATTAGCAACCATCCAGTTCATCCCAAGAATGATATCCAAGCCTTTCATATCAAGGACTAGAAGATTAGAATGAAACTTGGTGCTACCAATTAAAAGAGATATCCTTGGAGCCAATTGATTAACAAAAATTTTAGAACAAGGCGCTTCAATTAAGAATGGAGCCCAGGTGGATATTAAGTTCAGATTATGTTTATTAGCATAATCTCTCTTAACAAAGGAATGAGAAGCACCCCAATCAAATAAAACTTTTGTGCGATGAGAATTGATGGATAACATACCAACAAGGACATCGTTGCCCTCTTGTACTTCTTCAGCCGTGGTGTAGTTAACTCGACCACACTTGGAGACTTGAGTCTTCTGATTAGGATGCTGCGGAGGTCGAATAGGTGGCCGTGGTGGCTGGTTTGGAATTGCAGCAGCGGCTCTTTGATTTGGACAGTCCTTCTGAAAGAAACCGCGCTGGCCACAAGTGAAGCGTGGGCCAAGTCTGGTACTCATGCCTTGATTTGGTGGAGGCCTTGGATTGTTTGTTGCTGCAAGAGCAGGTTGGCGAACCATCCACATAGGCTGTGGAGGCCCAAAACATGGTGCACGCACAGGAGGGGGCATCCCCATGCGTGGGCACTGCACGCTGCCACCAATTGGAGGTGGGGCAGCATGCTTGTGGAGCTTTGCTTCCAGCTTGTTCATCTTGTCTTCAGCAAATATATCCCTGTCCACAAGGTGATTGAAGTTCCGAAATTCTGTAGTGGACAACTTGTCTTTCATCTCCTCTGAAAGACCGTTGTAGAAATATCCACGTTCTTCTCGTCGGTGTTCACATCGTTGGGGGCATATTGAGCAAGATAATTAAATGAATGAACATACTCCAAAATAGATTTGCTACCTTGCTTCAAGTTGAGAAACTCAAGCCTCTTGATATCCGTAACACCCTTTGGTATGTGAAAGGCACGAAAGGTCGTCCGAAATTCATCCCAAGTGAAGCGATGATCAACGGGCTGCATGGTACGGAAACCTTGCCACCATGCACCAGCCCCTCCTTACAATTGATGAGCTGTAAAGAGGACCTTCTCATGCTGACCACACCTCACAAGATCAAGTTTCTGCTCAATAGTGCGAAGCCAATGGTCTGCATCAAGAGGATCCTTCGCTCGGGTGAACACGGATGGCTGGGTACGGAGAAAATCTGAGAAGTCATCCCCGCGAGCTGCTCCTCCTTCACCACGGGGAGCAAGGTGCTGAGCTATCACGCATAGAAACTTGGTCTGCTCTTGCCGGTTACGTTCCACTTGCATGAGCACATCCGCCATCGTTGGAGGTGGAGGTGGATTTTGTCCCTCCTATCATTGGAACCCTTTGGAATGTCATCGCCGGCTCCCATACGAGTCCTCATCCTGCCACTAAGCATGAGTTAGTGATAGAGAGACAAGTCTGAAGGGACACAAAGAATTTGGACAGCAACGAAATGCTATAACCGAAGAGGAAACTCAAACCGGTAACAACGATGTAACTTGCAAAACGGGACAGCAAGTACACGATTTGAAATGGCTGATATGGGAAGTAAGAAAAGATCATAAGCCACCTCAAGGACATTATAATCATGCTGGGAAATCACCGTGATATAGTTCATCGGATTCTTAGCGATATATATAGTTGGAACCTGTCGAAATCACTGCTGAACATAATATGTTCTAAGCTGCATTCGTATAACAAATCCTAAGATAGAGCACACAATAATAATTTTCTCGATTCAAGAAAACATTTTTCATGTTTATGAGCAGCTATGCAAGAATGCAAACATGTATAAATGACATGCACATGGTTGGAACTATCATTGCTCGCACGAATAACTCTCACCCATCCAATCAGCTAAACAAAATAAGCAACTGAAGTTAAGAAAACTGGCATACATGTGCAATTTTGAAAAACGTATCCAACCCTCAAAACAATTTGGTGTCCTATTCCAAGGAGTTGAGTGGCTGCTAAGAGTTACGTTCAATAACCCCGTTTAGGTGAGAGTAACACAAAATTTCAAGTTATAGTAATGTGAGCAAGAACATAAATTCTAGGACTGGATAAGTAAGGAAATTCAGCAACAACTTAATTTCGTTCTAAGTTGCTTTAGTGAGGTTCCAAGTTTTAACACCTCATGTTGCTAAGCAAGTTTTAACGTGTATATTTGTCTAACCTTGCTCTGATACCACGATGTGAGGAACCGTCCAAGTTGAATCAATGTTAGATGCATTAGCTTGCTGTCCATTAACGGCACACGAGCTAGAAGTGAGACCAACATTAAATCCAACTCCGGTAGTCCACCGATATGCTCTTAATCATCCTAGGATCATAGCATATCGGTCCACAACATTGCACATGTCATAAGCACACAAATAAAACCAAAATTCAGAAATATTACAGGTTTAAAGTGTGCATAAAATTAGTGAAAAGTTTCTGAAATTTTATCCAAAACAGTGAGCAATGTTGCATTGAAGTTTCCTAAGCTTATAGGGATAACATTGTCTATAAAGGGGTCAGGTTCAGATTCCAGACAGCAAAATAAACGAGCCCTACATAGCGGAAGTCAATGTTTAAAAACAACAAAAGTCCAACGGTGCGTGCCCACTACACCACCGGCGACGTCAAGTAAAAAACAGCATTTTACTCCTCCCCATCGCCGGACTCGGTGGGAAAGAAGTAACCAAACACCATAGGGTGCTCACCTGCAAAATTTCAACATAACAAACATGAGTACGGAGGTACTCACAAGACTTACACATATGGTATATATAGCTGTACTCCAAAGAGTATGAATATGGCAGTATCAATGGGGTAATGCATAGTCCAAGACATAATTTGCAATAAAACAGAAATTATTAATGTGATAAGCATATAAGCATTAGGAAAAAAGACTCATTGGCGACTCACATATACACCCCTACCTACTGCAGCAAGTAATCATTTGTAATCATGTGTGGAACAACACCCATTTCAGCTCAATAACAGCACCCATACACCCTCATTTCCATTGCTTGTAATGTTTCAATAACTATGATGAAGCTCAATGAACACCAAGCTTGATCATGATCGAGATTGAGGCGATTTGAACCGATTATACACCCTGCAGGGGGTCCCAATGTACCCACACGACTCGAGGACCATACAACTCATGCGACCCACTAAAGCCACATAAGGGGGTACTCATGTCAACCTTTTTCACACCCGTTCCGGCATGGTTGGAAAATCTTCACCACAAGGAGTACTATGGTCCTACAGACCAATAGTCACTCGTGCGTGTCAAACAAGTAATGAAGTCATGACCCAAAAACCGATATAAAGTGAGATATTCAGCTTGCCATACCATTATTTTCGGCATGTGGTTGGAACGGAAAGTGCTTAGGACAAAGAGAACAACACACAATCCTTAACTAACTAAGCGGGGCTACATCCTAGTCCCCTCTCAGTCCACAAGTTAATCATCTTTCTTATTTTATCCCATATCCAAGTACATTAAGTCCTAACTCGCGAATGGTGGTGACCTTGCCACCAAATTCGACTTCTACCTGTCTAAGCAAGGCAAAGCATGACACATCGCAAATTAAAAAAATCAACCCAATCTGTCCCATGACATAACTCAACAAGGACTGGATATAATCAAGACTCACCATGTCCTACACCTAGTGTCTGACAATGCATATACAATAATACTAAGTTCATTCATCACTTGTATAAAAACAATAGGTTCAAGATGCATATATGCTTGCCTTCAGTCTCTTGAGGATACCCTGCAGGATTAGTGCTCACACAACCGGTCTCCCAAGCTGCACCCATGTCACTCTAGAACAGTTCGTTCACTAAACAAATAAATATGCATAGTATGAGAATGAGTGCCATGATGCAATGCATAATTCAGCTTGTATGAAACTTTGCAGTATGATATACCATAAAGTCATGAATACAATGCAAAATGAATCACCACATTTGGACATTCCTAGCTTAGGTTATTAACAAAACACTGGCGCTCTGTCTAAAATTGGGCAAGGAGTGTATTGCCTTTGTGATGGGAAACTCCTCTCAAGCTAGAAAGACTAATGATGTTAATAATTCCAAGATAGTTAATACATGTGAACACCGGACTAGTCCAGTACCTGTACAAACAAGTCCGGTCCTCCGGACAAGTCTGGTTTCCCGGACTAGTTCTCTTCATCAACAACAACAACTGTTATTTAGAACTTTCGATGCATCATATGTTCTTATGAAAAGTTTTGGTAAAGTTTATGCTCATTATGTTGGGCCACGCATGGGAACATCAAATCTCATGTGTGGGTGCCCAAATCTCTTGTAACTAACCTCAAAGGACCCAAGCAAGCTTGGGTACCTAAAACCAAGGCATGATTTGATTTTGCAGACCTATTCCTCCAGTGGATCAAAATAGGTGCTAGACAGTGGATGCACCAACCATATGACCAAAGAAAGAATGATGTTCGTTGAGTATAAAGAAAATGAGGATCCAAGCGAGGGCATCTATGTGAGACCTATGTGTGCTGAATACATTGGCTATGGCGATAAAAGTTTTGAATACTACAAAAACACCTTTATTATAAAGGTCCAACTCTAGGTCCAACTAGCTTTGGTTAGCTCCAGCGCTAGGTCTTGCTAGCTTTGGTAAGCGTTCAAAGTCCGGTTAGCTTTAGCAAGGTTTGGTGCTTGATCGCAGTGTTTCTGCTTTTATCTTGCAATGTGCTTGATCGCAGTGTTTCTGCTTTTTGCAATGTTTCGAACTTGCTTTACACTTATGGAAAGGTTTCTTAGTATTCTTTTGCTAAGTTTTTGGTGTGTTTTGGTGGTTAAGGCTGATATCATTTTGCTATGGTTTGCAACATGCTTATGTGAGGTGCTCACGTAAGATGTTGTTGTTTCGGAACTAACGAGAGTCAAGTCAAGGACTTGTGCTTGGAAGTATTGGTTGTTTATTAATGTGCAGGTGTTGCTTGAGTTCAAGACATGGCTGGTTACGGGATCCATTGAACTAGTCTTAGGGAAAAGATGAGGTTCAAAAACCAGGTTCGGGAGGAATTGTGGTTGAGTTGACCGGGAGTTCGCGCAGCATGTATGAATCAAGAAGAATGCATATGAAGGTATCATGGACGTAGTTGGAAGATGATTGCACATGTGCAAGGAGTGCATGGATGTGGCACATGGTTCTGAGATGTGATGAAGAGATGTGGACGTAAAGAATTGGTCGGAAAGGTCCAACCGACTAGGTTATGGACTCAGGCTGTGGTTGAGTCGTGTTTGACTCAAATATGGAAAGTTTTGAGTTGGTTATGATAGGATTTCGTGTGGGTTCACGAATTTGAGTTGTTTTAGGAATGTGGGATACGTTCCTAAGGTGTTTGGAAGTCTTAAGATTGCTTCTATCTGCGTATAGAAGAGTTTTGAGCAGTTATGGAAAGTTTCGATTTGTGAACTGAGTAGGATTAGAGTCCTAGTTAGTTTTGGGTTGGCCTAAGGGCTGGTTATATAAGCAAGGGAGGCCAGAGCTCATGGTGGACGACTTTGGTTCTGTTACTCTTGTGTTATATTGAATAAAATTCTTAGTTGAAAGGAACTTTTGTGCCTTGTTCGTCCGACTTGTTCCAGACAAGTTTTTCTCGTCGAGTTTTCTGCACAACACTACCTTTCTTCAGTGGTTTTATCATAACTCTAGTTTTACAGATCTAATTGACATGATTCTTTTTGGGTTGTCTTCACAACATGATTATATATCATCTGTAAAAATTTCACAGTCATTGGATTTGTAGTTTTTGACCTACACGAGTTTCTTTGAAGTATTACATATCTGTTTTTTACTCGGTAGAACAGATTGACCTTTGTTCGATCTTTCGATCGTAACTTGAGTTTCTCTCGATGGATTTGAGTGATTCTTTTTGTGTTGTCTTCGTGAATTGATTCTCTCTGATATCTATCACTTTTTTCATGGTGAAACATGTTTAGATTAGTCTCACACACGATTTCTTTAACGGATCATTTTTCTGTCGAGGGGTTTTCATTGCTTCCACTAAAAAAGTTTTTATCTACCATTCACCCCCCCTCTGGTATCTTTTCACGTGCTCTTCGATCCTACAATTGGTATTAGAGCCACGGTGCTTGTGTTTTTGACTCATAATCATGGAGAAATACTCCACCAAACCTTGTGTGTTTAGTGGTATTGATTTTCAGGTTTGGAAGGCATGTATGGAAGCCTTCATCCAGGCTCAAGGCTTCGCAATATGGGAGAAGATATACAAGCCTTACGAAGTGCCGTCAAATGATCAAGTTACAGCTACAAATCTGAGATATGTCGACAACAACAACAACAAGGCTCGGAACTTGATCATACAAGGATTAACTCAAAGCGACTTTGACAGTGTTGCACACCTCCGATTTGAATACGATGTGTGGAATGCACTTTGTGATTACCACGAAGGATCCAAGAAGATCAAGGAGGTAAGGAAAGACATGTTCAAGAAAGAATACATGCACTTCGAGATGCAACCCGATGAGTCTATTGATGACCTTTTTGCTCGCTTTAATAAAATTCTCAGCAACTTGCGTAGTGTCAATGTTATTTTTTCAGATGCTGAGAATGCTAGGAAATTGTTAAGTGCATTAGATATGTCAATTTGGGTGATGAAAGTCACATCTATTCGTGAATCTACTGTCATGAGTACACTTACTTTAGATGTGCTATATTCCAAGTTAAAAACTCATAAAATTTAACTTATATTAACACGTAAGAACCCCAACAAGTCTATTGCTTTTGTTTCTCAACGTGACATGCCTAGCTCCGGTCAATCTTCATCTTGTGGTACACTTGCTTTGTTGTCCTCTCTAACCCTTGAACAGATTGAGGAGTTTCCAGAGGAGGAGCTAGTACTTCTCTCTACTAGGTTCTCAAAATCATTGCAAAATGTGAGAACTAGAAGGAGAGGAAGCTCCGGACCTCAACGATGTTTCGAATGTGGTAAGACAGGACATTTTCGTTCAGATTGCCCTAACCTTTTAGGTCCTACTTCCCGGGATAAAATGCAAACAAGGACGAAGCACTCCTCTGCAAAAGATACGAAGAAAAAGAAGGGTTTTACAGGAAGTCAGTTGGTGAGAAGTTTTATCTCCGCACTTCAAGAACTTGGCTCAAGCGATCTGGACATTGGAAGTGACGAAGATGAAGATGATTTGGCAAACTTGGGCTTCATGGCGAGCAAGTCAAGATCAAGTATGGAGGAGGCTGAACACAACAGCGACAATGAAGAGGTATGTCCTATTTGCGAAGAAATGTGTGATGCTATTTCCCGTGCCACTATTATAGTTAAGAAAAAGGACAAAAAGCTTAGGGATAGTGCTGCTAAAATTGAATCACTAGAATCTGAAATCAACCATTTAAAAACTTTGATTCCTATTGATGATGCATGTCCCTCATGTGATTTAATATATGAACAATTGTCCTCATTAAGAAGTGCGCACACCTCCACACTTGATAAACTTGAGTTAGAAATTGAAAAGAATAGAGAGCTTGCTGCACTTAATGATAAAAACTTGAAAGATGCTAGCTGTTCCACAATTGATTTGCATTGTTCTATTTGTGATGATCTTGATAAGAAACTACAAGATGCTATGAATGAAATTTCTATATTGAACAATTCTTTACGTTCTCATGAAGTTAAATACTGTTCCAATTGCAAATTAGAAGGAAAAACTTCATGTGAAAATTGCCTTGATCTGTCCAATAAACTTGATGACATGCATAGGACATTAGATCGGTTTTGTATTGGGAATAAGAACCTAAACTTGCTGCTGAATTCTTCTAAGTCTTGCAATGATAAAACTAGTTTAGGTTTTGATTCTCATGCTCATGCTAAGGCACATCCACCTGAAATTGTAAAGTCATTAGGAAGTGGTTTGATTCAAACAGTTCCTAAACAAAAAGAAGTGGTTTTCAAATCTGCAGGAGTGTTGTCTCATTCGGTTTCAAATAAAAATGTTTCTTACTCATCTAGACATGAACACAAAGTTAAATTTCATTGTACCTACCGTGGTAGAGATGGTCATGTCAAAGATTTTTGTTATAGACTAGCTAAACAACAGAAAAAATAAAGAATGATTGCTAGATCTCATAACTTCCATGCAAAATTTGCTGCACTTGCTAAACCGAATGATAGGAACATGCAATCTGCTCTAATGAGTCGAAAACATGCAAAGTTTGCTCCCAAACCTACTGTTTTTCGTGCTACACATGTAACACCTCGTAGGTTAGTAGTTGGGTACAAAAATCCTTAAGCTTTGCTCATAAACCTGCTGTTTTGTCTCAGCTTTCGTGTGTTATTCCTGTTGGACGTCGTGTGACTCAGTACTAGATTCCTAAATGCCTTTTGAATAACCCCAGTATTGAGTCAACGTATTGTTCTTCTATGTAGGTTACACGCTTGAGGAAGGAGACCATTTGGATTGTGTATTCAGGTTGCTCACGCCACATGAACGAAAACAAAGAATGGTTCTCCTCCCTCTCTTTTGTGTCACGTGTAGAGAATGTTACTTTTGCCGATAATTCTTCAACTCCTATAATTGTTATGGGTTCGGTTAGAGTAAATGATCACTACACTTTGAAGGATGTGGCACTTGTTAAAAATTTGAAATACAACTTGCTTTCGGTTTCTCAACTGCTAGATGAAAATCTGGAAATTATTTTGACTAAAAATTGCTGCAAAGTTGTAAATTCAAATAGTGAGCTTATTTTTAACATGTCTCGATTTGGAAGAATTTTTAAAGCTAATTTTAATATGTCTTCTTCTAAGCATAGGTGTCTAGTTGCTAATGATTCAAAGGACTTATATTTTTGGCATCGTAGACTTGGTCACGTAGGCTTTGATCATCTAACGCGTGTTAGTGCTCTTGATCGCATACGTGGGCTGCCTAAGCTTAAAGGGGACAAAGAAATTGTGTGCTCTTCTTGTAGACATGCTAAGATGGTTGCAGGTTCACATACTCCTCTCACAATTATCATGACAACTGAATCGGGTAACCTTTTGCACCTTGACACCGTAGGACCTCCAGGCATTCAATCCTTCGGAGGTAAATGATATGTTCTTGTGATTGTGATATGTATGAATCAAGAACAATGCATATGAAGGTATCATGGACGTCATTGGAAGATGGTTGCATGTGTGCAAGGAGTGCATGGACATGGCTACATGGTTCTGAGACGTGATGAAGAGATGTGGACGTAAAGAATTGGTCCGAAAGGTCCAACCGACTAGGTTATGGACTCAGGCTGCGGCTGAGTCGTGTTTGAATCAAATATGGAAATTTTTTAGTTGGTTATGATAGGATTTCGTGTGGGTCACAAATTTGAGTTGTTTTAGGAATGTGGGATACGTTCCTAAGATGTTTAGAAGTCTTAAGATTGATTCTATCTGCGTATAGAAGAGTCTTGAGCAGTTATAGAAAGTTTCGATTTGTGACTGAGTAGGATTAGAGTCCTAGTTAGTTTTGGGTTGGCCTAAGGGCTGGTTATATAAGCAAGGTAGGCCAGAGCTCATGGTGGACGACTTTGGGGCTGTTCCTCTTGTGTTCTATTGAATAAAAATCGTAATTTAAAGGAACTTTTGTGCCTTGTTCGTCCGACTTGTTCCAGACAAGTTTTTCTCGTCGAGTTTTCTGCACAGCACTACCTTTCTTCCGTAGTTTTGTCATAACTCAAGTTTTACAGATCTAATTGACGTGATTATTTTTGGCTTGTCTTCACAACTTGATTATCTCTCATCTGTCAAAATTTCAGTCATTGAATTTGTGTTTTTTGATCTATACGAGTTTCTTTGCAGTATTACATATCTGTTTTTTACTCGGTAGAACAGATTGACCTTTGTTCGATCTTTCGATCGTAACATGAGTTTCTCTCAACAAATTTGAGTGGTTCTTTTTGTGTTGTCTTCGTGAATTGATTCTCTTTGATATCTATCACTTTTTTCATGGTGAAACACGTTTAGATTAGTCTCACACATGATTTCTTTAACGGATCGTTTTTCTGCCGAGGTGTTTTCATTGCTTCCGCTGAAAAAGTTTTAATCTACCATTAATCCCCCCCTCTGGTAGCTTTTCACATGCTCTTAAATCCTACATTTTATTTTGGAGACAATAGTCAAAGAAGGGTGCTCAGTACCGGTAAAATTGCAATATCATCTCAACATACTCTTTCTCACATTTTACATGTCGATTCCTTAGATTATAACCCGCTGTCCATATCTCAACTATGTGACAAAGGTTATAATTGCTTGTTTACTAATGAGGGTGTGACCGTCTCTAGACGGAGTGATGACTCGGTTGCATTCAAGGGTGTGTTGAAGGGAAAGATTTATCATGTTGACTTCAACAAAGATAAAGCCAAACTTGACACATGCTTGATTGCAAAGACCAACATGGGTTGGCTGTGGCATAGACGGCTAGCACATGTTGGTATGAGGAATCTTCAAAAACTCCTTAAGGACGATCACATTCGAGGTATAAAAGATGTTGTTTTTGAGAAAGACAGGCCTTGTAGCGCGTGCCAAGCCGGGAAGCAAGTAGGAGCACCTCATCCCACGAAGAACGTCATGGCTACAACCAGACCGCTCGAGCTACTTCACATGGACCTATTCGGTCCAATTGCTTACATAAGCATCGACGGTAACAAATATGGCTTAGTAATTGTTGATGACTTTTCGTGCTTCACTGAGGTTTTCTTTTTGCATGATAAGACAGAAACTCAAGGAATCCTCAAGAAGTTCTTCAAGCGTGCCCAAAATTAGTTCTCATTGAAGATCAAGAACATACGAAGCGATAATGGCACAGAGTTCAAGAACACTCAAGTTGAGGAGTACCTAGACGAAGAAGGGATAAAGCATGAGTTTTTAGCACCTTGTTCCCCTCAATAAAACGAAGTTGCCGAAAGGAAGAACCGAACATCATAGAGATGGTGAGAACAATGCTCGATGAATACAAGACCTCAGATCGGTTTTGGGCGGAAGCGGTTAACACCGCTTGCCACGCCATAAACCGACTCTATCATCATCGACTACTCAAGAAGACGTCATATGAACTACTCACTGGTAACAAGCCTAATATTTCGTATTTTCAAGTTTTCGGTTCTAAGTGCTATATTTTGAACAAAAAGCCTAGGACTTCAAAGTTTGCTTCGAAGTCCCATGAAGGTTTCTTGCTTGGTTATGACTCGTACTCTTACGCCTATCATGTCTTCAACAAGACCTCCAGACTTGTTTAAGTAGCACATTACGTAGTGTTTGATGAGACTAACGGCTCTCAAGAAGAGCAAGTTGATCCATGTGTGCTAGATAGAGAAGAAGTTCCATGTCAAGCATTGAGAAGAATGGCGTTGGGCGATGTTTGACAACAAGCGCCACCTCCAAATGCAAATGAAGAAGATGAACCACAAGTGGAGGTAAACGATCAAAGGGGGGCTTCCATACAAGATCAACATCAAGAAGATGAAGATGATCAACAAGTCAATAAGGGCAACCATATAGGGGGAGAAGAAGAGGACCATGAAGATTCAACCTCAAGTGCCACATCCAAGAGTACACCAACGCGTCCAGAGAGATCACCCAATTGACAACATAATCGGTGACATCCAAGGGAGTAACGACTAGATCTCGCATAGCTAATTTTTGTGAACATTACTCCTTTGTATCCATCTTGGAACCGCGCAGGATTGAGGATGCATTGAAGGATCCGGATTGGGTGGTGGCAATGCAAGAAGAACTTAACAACTTCAAACAGAACGAAGTGTGGGAACTCGTCGAAAGACCCAAGTTCAACGTCATTGGCACCAAATGGGTCTTCCGCAACAAACAAGATGAACACGGGGTGGTGACAAGGAACAAGGCGCGACTTGTGGCCAAAGGGTATTCACAAGTCGAAGGTTTGGATTTTGATGAAACCTTTGCTCCCGTAGCTAGGCTTGAACCTATTAGAATATTACTTGCATATGCTACTCACCATGATTTCAAGCTCTATCAAATGGATGTGAAAAGCGCCTCCCTCAATGGACCAATCAAGGATAAGGTGTATGTGGAGTAACCCCCCCGGATTCGAAGATGAAGAGAGCACTTATTTAAATTGCGTAAGGCTCTCTACGGCCTCAAACAAGCTCCTAGAGCTTGGTATGAGTGTCTTAGAGATTTCTTGATTGAAAATGGTTTTAAAATTGGCAAAGTTGATTATACATTATTCACGAAGCATTTTGATAATGATCCCTTTGTTTGCCAAATTTATGTTGATGATATCATTTTTGGTTCAACTAACAAATCTTTTTGTGAAGACTTTAGTAAGATTATGATAGGTAGGTTTGAAATGTCTATGATGGGAGAGCTGAAATACTTCTTGAGATTCCAAGTGAGGCAACAAAAGGAGGGAACATTCATAAGCCAAACCAAGTATACTCAAGACATACTCAAGAAGTTTGGAATGGACAAGGCGAAGCCTATAAAGACTCCAATGGCGGCGAATGGTCACTTGGATCTCAATGAAGATGGACCAAACGTCGATCAAAAGGTATATCACTCCATGATTGGATCCCTACTTTACTTGTGCATCTAGTCCAGACATTATGTTGAGTGTGTGCTTGTGTGCAAGATGTAACACCCACTATCTTAGAGAGGAAAAAAATTGTAAAATGAATTTTTCAAGAAGTAAAATCATTTTCTTGGGAATAAAATTCATATAAGACAAGATGCATCATATTTGAATGATTGTGTGAATTTTTGAAAATTCAAATTCGCTAGAAATTTGGTTTACAAATTCAAAACATAAAACAAAAGAAAAAGAAAACAGAAAAGAAAAAGAAAGGGAAAAGAAAAAGGAAAAACGCCCCTGGGCCGAATTCCCCAATCCGGCCCAATTTTCCCCGCTCTCCCGCGTCGGCCCGCGCCTCCTCTCCCCTCCCTCTCTCTCTGTCAGCCGGGTACCGCGCGCCAGCCTCTCTCCGCGCCGCACCCTCTCTCCCCCTCGCAGCTAGCCGGCCCCGCCTGTCAGACCCGTCGCCCACCTCCCGTCGCGCCCGCGCCGTAACGCCTGCATGCGATAATACCGCGCCGCCCACTTTTCCCCCTCTTCATTCCTGGCCGTTTCACCCCAATCAAGTGTCGCGTCGTGCCCATGATGGCCGCCGACTGTTTCTACTCCGAATCCCCTATAAAAACCTGACCATTCCCCTCAATTTCCTAACCCCGGCGATTAAAACCCTAGTTTCGGCAAGCTTGGTAATGGCGCCAATGTTCCCGTCGATCCACCCACTGACTCACCCCGAAACCTTGCCTAACATCTTTGTCGTGTCCTCAGGAGGCTGCCGGACATCTTCAACGGTGCTTGTCGCCTCTGCGTCGCCGACTTCGTCGGGCGCCGAGGAGCTCCGCCGCACCACGCCGTCGCCGACCACCTTCCGACCTACCTCCGGCCGTGCGACGACCTTCAGTGAGTTTCCCTAGCACCCCTCTACATTTTGCGCTTGTTGGATGTGCCTTTTGGCCTCCGCCGTGCGATTTTGGCCGTCTCCGGCGAACCCGCCGCCGCGTGCGCGTCGCCGCCGCCGCGCACCGCCCCCTGACCCTAATCGGGGCGACGTGGCTCAATGCCCGACGTCCATTTTGTTTCTATGGCCGAGATTAAAACCGAGCGTACCGCTTCGGTTAATAAAATCTGAGCCATCCAATTTAAAATCAACAGCCCACGTTCAAACTAGTCTTCCCACCGCCGGAATTTCACTCAAACCCCTGGAAACTTGCGGGCTACCCCCTGAGTTATTCTAAAATTCAAGTCTAACCCCTGTAAATGTTGAACTAGCCCTTAGACTTTTTAGAAATTAGGAAAATACTGGTAAATTGAATAAAAAGTGTTTTTAAGCCCCTGGAAAATTATAAAATGGCAAATAAAAATCTGGAAAAATTGTAGAATAATCCCGGGACTCAATAAAAATTATTTTAACCTCTGGAACAGTTCTATATTTGTAGAAAAGCCCCTATTAGTTCTAAAAATTAAATAAAAGTCCTTACTTTGTATAAAATAAATATAAAAATAGATTTAAATATGTTATATTTATTTTCATTTCTGTATTATTTTTATTAATTCATTTAAATTGCTGAAATGGTCATAAAAATATTTTTAAGTATATTTATTTCATAAAAATTGTTTTGCTCATAGAAATAATTAGTAAAAATAATGTAAAAATTGTAAAATTTATATTATTGATTATAAATCTGTTTTATGCTTATTTTGAAGGATAAAATTTCTAGAAAATAATTTTAGGGTTCTAATAAGTATAAAAATGGTATAAAAATCTATAAACATATGTTTTACTCACTAAATTTTATTTAACTTTAATTCTCATCAACAAATGTATGTCTATAATAAAAATCAACCCTAAAATCACTTTTGCGTAGGAATTTGCGTTTATTTGAATATTGTGCATTTTATTATGTTCTTATTGTATGTTATTTTTCGTGCATCGTCGTAATTTAGAGTTGGGGCCAGAACCCACCCTTAACCTTCAAGAGCAGCAGTTTCCCGACGACCCTGAGACACAGTTTGGAGGCAAGTTCCTTGACCATCTTGCACCCTTTTTGTTAAGTTTTAGTTAGTTGCATGCTAGTTAAAATATGAATCCTATGCTATGCTATCCTAGATTTTTCCACAATATTCCTCGTCAACATGGTTTGGGCGTTTTATTATTATTTAGTTACGCTTAGCCAAGCTTAAATAAAATATGATCTATTTGTTTACAAGTATACATTTGAAGTACTTTGATTCATGAGTTGATGGCTATAATGGAAATTAGTAGATAGGAATCTGATAGGGGGTTTTGTATGGATTGGTGCAAGCATGCACAAGACCTTGGTTTGGGGCTTGACACCTATCGGATTCTAGGGACCGGCTTATGGAAGAAGTTGCTAAGCCTTTTAGTATCACCACAGAATTGTATATGGGACAACTTGGTTTAGTAATTTGGTCTCTCCTGATATAGCATAGGTAATTGAACGGGCGGGGAATGGGTTTTGCCTTGGGATCCGCATGGCTCAAGAGGGGGCTTCTCCTGGCGGAGGGAAAATAGACTCCAGGTGCCAGAGCGGTGAAACCTTAGAGTACCCATTGCAAGTTGAGAGAACCATCGGAAACACCTCGTAGTGATCTCCTGGCCACACACCTACGGAAGTGTGTATTGTGGTTAGCTACCACGGGCATCAGGGAGGTTTACCTTAGTCCACCTGGCAACAGGGATGAAATCACGAACTATGGGTAAAGGATACACACTCTGCAGAGTTTTGTCAAACTGTCTAGACAGCTGTGCTCACGGACACGAGTGGCTTGGAAACCAAAATTCATAATTAGCTCATGGTTATTAAATGGATGGTTTGGGATTGGTTTTACCTGGATTAATTTTGGGATGTTGGTTGGGATTTCACCTAGTTGTAGGTGCTTAATAAATAATTAAGAGTAGGTTGTTACTGCTATAGTGCTTAACCTTTTAATTGCCTTCCTTGTTGTGAACCACACATGACATAACTTTCCAACTTGCGAGTACCGTTGGTACTCAAACTTGTTAGTTGCATATTTTATTTCCCCCCCCAGTCTACGAAGACGCAGAGGTGGAGAACCAGGACTTCTACGGAGACCCCGAAGAGATGTTCTAGGTTGGCGCTCCCCCGTGCAACACCTGTGTTTGGAGCCCTTGTTATGTTTTTCCGCTGCTTGTGTACTTTTATTTTGGACCTGGATGGTCATTTATGTAATAAGGTGATGTATTCGAACATGGTATTATATTTGGTATTTCACTTTCGTCTACACATGTATGAGTTGAACTGATCCTGGCATACACGTGGAAAGCATCTGGTTGTCTTCTTATTACCAGGTGTGACAAAGTGGTATTAGAGCCATGTTGCCCGTAGGACGCAAGCCTAGATAGAAAAGGACGATTTAAAGACTTTACTATTTTCAAATATTATTAATTGTAAAATTTCTTTGTATTCTTTACCTTGCACTTATTTCACTTACTCTTTAATTTGTTTTATTACTGACACTCTCCTGTTGCAAAATCTTAGATGTCCAACGTCAGGAGAACCGCTCGCATGTCAACTGGAGGCTATGTTCCCAACCGAAGGATTGCTGCCCGCCGTACCCCACTCAATGATCCTCGACGTGCGGTGGTGATTCGTACCGATGGAAGAGCTGCAGGACGACTTCGATGTCGACTTCAAGCCATACTACTCGATGCCGGCTACAGACACGAGAGACTGGCACTCACCTACCACTCTATTGGGATGCAGCGTCCCTATCGGATCGAGTGGTCATGCAAGCTATTTGTCTACTATGGGGATGAACTACTCAAGGTGCATCGTACCCCTGCTGCAAGGAGCTACCGACGACATGCTGAGCAGGATGTCAGCTGGGAGGCCATCACCTATTGGAGCCACACTTACCGCTATCAGCTGCGGAACTCAGTGCACGCCTACACTCCCCAGCGTCCCAGCGGCACTGGCAACTTCGTCACCAGGTACGTGGAGGGGCCCCTGACCCTTCCACAGACTCACTAGACAGTTGATGATGTGGAGCGCCTCAGCATTCGCCTCCACAAGGCTTAGCAAGAAATTCAGGATGTTCGTGACCTGGCAGCACATTATGAAATGCAAGTGAGGAGGTACCGTCGGATCACCAACAAGGACCCAGATGGGTATGCTTCAGACACCTCCACTTGGATCCCGAACTCTCCTGACCGCCGTGTAGGTCGTGGCGACACCGACTCGATGGACTACTCTTCAGACGAGGAGCCAGACTCAGGGGAGCCTTCTGTGCCGCAACAACCAGCCAACTCTCCTCCGCATGGCAACGAGTCTCGTGGCAACAACTCGGGATATGATGGAGATGACGATGAAGACCCAGACGAGGAGGAGGACCCCGAGGAGCGAGAGTAGACTCTGGCCTGCCCTACAACTCAAGATTAAGACACTTACCCATAAGTTGTAATAAGAGCGATGTAGTAACAATTTGTGTAATCTTGAGTTGTATGATTTTGTTTTGAGAACTTGATTATCCATGTTTGTGTTTGTTTAATGAAAGTGATCTTTATTCCTCTATCTCCTTATTGATGCATATAGTGGGAAAGACGTATAGAATAGTTTCTCTCTTATCTTTTATTTCTAAAGCAACACCCCAATTACAAATGGCAGGAAGAGGAAGAGGATGTGGACGTGGTGTGCCACCCAATCAAGACAATGAAGTGACACTACCTCAATGGAATGGAAGAGGTGCTCATGGGGCACCAGCTGCAAACCAAATATAGCATATGATGGCTATGCAACTTCAAATGATGCAAAACTTAACCAAATTGTGAACAATATGCAACAGGCTCATCAAGCACCACCACCCCCTCCACCACCACCACCCCCACCTCCAAGATTTTGCTTAAGAGACTTCATGAACACTCAACCCCATGCTTCTCCAATGCCACAGAACCCATGGATGCAGATGATTGGATCAATACTATTGAAAGTAAACTAAGGATTGTACAATGTGAAGGGATGGAAAGGGTGTTATTGGCATCACACCAACTCCATTGACCTGCGGCTGATTGGTGGACCGCTTTTACTGCAGCTCATGGCAACCCAGACAACATTACCTGGGAAGAGTTTAGAGAAAACTTCCGCAATCATCATGTACCTGCAGGAGAAATTCAAGCTAAGCGTATGGAGTTCCTAGCACTGAAGCAGGGGAACATGAACATAAGGGGGTATTTGAACAAGTTTACACAATTATCTCGGTATGCCCCTGGAGATGTTGACACTGATGCCAAGAAACAATTCTGTTTCAAAGAGGGACTGGACAAAGAGATACAGTTGATGATGTCTTCCAGTGACTATGCTAGTTTCCAACATTTGGTGGATAAAGCTTTCACGGTAGAAAGAAAGAAGAAGGAGTGCGAAGGAGAAGACCGCAAAAGGAAGATGATGATGGGGCAATCTTCAAGTAGCAATCGTCCTCGCTTTAACCACTGCAATCGGGACACCTGAGTCGTCCCATGGGCAATAATCAAGGATAGCGGTACACTAACAACTCTTCATTCAGACCTCAATCTCAGTATGCGCGCCCCCAGTACCAGCAGATGCCACCACAACGCCCTCAAATGTATCAACAACGTTCTATGACTTCAAACCCTCGACCAACCGGGCAACCACAGCAAAATCAACAAAGAAACAAGGCTCAAGACACCAGTACTCGGGGAGCTTGCTATATATGTGGTGACAAGGGACACTACTCCAACAACTGCCCGAAAAAGCATTCGCAGCAGAACCAGTCTAGAGGAAGGGTCAATCATGTTGTTCTAAAGGAAGCTCAAGACGCATCAGATGTGGTGATTGGTACGTTCCCTGCTGATTCCCATCCTTCTACAATATTGTTTGATTCTGATGCAACACATTCGTTCATAGCAAAAGAATTTATAAGAAGACATGGAATGAATGTTACATTAATGAATCAAGTATTAGTAGTCAACTCTCTTGGAGGAGAGATGCTGACGAGGCAAGTATGCCCTAATGTAAGCATAAGCATTAGGGGGGTAGCATTCTTAGCAAACCTTATAGTGCTGGAATCACAAGGAATCAACATTATTCCCGGAATGGATTGGTTAACCAAGTACAAAGGAGTGATCCACTGTGCCACGAGAACAGTATGTCTAACTCATACGGATGGCACAAACATGGAGTTTCGTCCTGATCGAGCACCAGTTCGGAAAATACGACTCAACCAGGTTGAAGGAGTACAAGAGATCAAAGTTGTTTGTGACTTTCCGGATGTGTTTCCTGATGAACTACCGGGTATCCCCCTGACAGAGAAATTGAATTCATCATTGAACTAGTACCTGGTACAACACCAATTTACAAGCGACCATACAGGATGGATGCTAAACAATTGGCAGAATTGAAGGATCATATCAATGAGTTGTTAGCAAAAGGATACATTCGTCCTAGTTCCTCACCCTGGGGAGCTCCAGTGATATTTGTGCCCAAGAAAGATGGCACACAGAGATTATGTGTGGATTATCGCGCACTCAACGCAGTAACTATCAAGAACAAATATCCTTTACCAAGGATTGAGGATTTGTTTGACCAGTTGAGAGGTGCATGTGTGTTCTCGAAGATTGATCTGCGATCAGGGTATCACCAATTGAAGATACGACCCTCGGATATACCAAAGACGACATTTGTTTCAAGATATGGATTATATGAGTATACAGTCATGTCTTTTGGTTTAACTAATGCCCCGGCTTATTTCATGTACCTTATGAATAAGGTATTTATGGAGTATCTGGATAAGTTTTTCGTGGTGTTTATTGACGACATTTTGATATTCTCCAAAAGTGAAGAGGAACACGGGGAGCATCTAAGATTGGCTTTACAGAAACTTTGGGAACATCAGTTGTATGCAAAGCTAAGTAAATGTGAGTTCTGGTTAAAGGAAGTGTCATTTTTGGGACACGTTATATCACAGGGAGGAATAGCAGTAGACCCCAGTAAAGTGAAAAATGTTCTGAATTGGAAAACACCAGAAAATGTTGGGGAAATCAGAAGTTTCTTGGGCATGGCTGGCTATTACCGCCGATTTATCGAAGGATTCTCAAAAATATCTCGTCCGTTAACCAAGTTACTTGAGAAGGGAGTTGTGTACAAATGGGCACCAGAGTGTGAAGCTAGTTTTACAGAGCTAAAGAAAAGGTTGACTACTGCTCCAGTGTTGATTATGCCGGATATGCAGAAAGAATTTGCAGTTTACTGTGATGCATCCGGGCAAGGACTAGGATGTGTATTAATGCAAGAGGGACATGTAGTGGCTTATGCTTCACGTCAACTCAGAAAGCATGAAAGAAATTACCCTACTCATGACTTGGAGTTAGCAGCATTGGTTCATGCATTGAAGTTATGGAGACATTATCTTATAGGAAAAAGAACTGAAATTTATACGGACCACAAGAGTTTGAAGTATATATTCACCCAACTAGATCTAAATCTCAGACAACGCAGGTGGTTGGAACTTATCAATGATTTTGATGTTGGAATCAACTATCATCCTAAGAAAGCTAATGTGGTCGCAGATGCATTAAGCAGATCGGCTCAGTGCAATAGCTTGGCACTGCAAGGTCAACAACCGCAGTTATGTGAGGAATTAGCAAGGCTAAACCTTAGTATCGTAACTAATACTGAGGCAGTGTCTATGGAAATAGATTCTACTTTGGAAAAGGATATTCGTGAAGAGCAAAAGAATCATAAGTGGATCCAGAAGACTAAGGAACTATTGAAAGAAGGAAAAGCACCGGACTTTAGAGAAGATGAACAGAGAACTCTATGGCTAGGGAAGAAAATATGTGTACCTGATATCAAGGAGATTCGAGAGCTGATACTGAGAGAAGCCTATGATTCATCATATTCTATTCATCCGGGGAGCACAAAGATGTATCAAGATCTAAAGGATCGATATTGGTGGCATGGAATGAAACGAGATGTGGCGGAGTATGTAGCTCTGTGTGACACGTGTCAGAAGGTCAAAGCAGAACATCAAAGACCCGCAGGTTTACTTCAACCCATTAAAATTCCTAAATGGAAATGGGAAGAAATAAGTATGGACTTTATTGTGGGATTGCCGAGAACTCAGTCAGGATACGACTCTATATGGGTCATAGTGGATCGTTTGACCAAAGTGGCTCACTTTATTCCAGTAAAAGAAAGCTATTCTGGTTCAAGGTTGGCAGAACTATATGTGGCAAGAATTGTATGCCTGCATGGAGTGCCGAAGAAGATAATATCAGATAGAGGTACTCAGTTCACTTCCAGATTTTGGCAAAAGTTGCATGAGTCTATGGATACCCGACTCAATTTCAGCTCGACATATCATCCGCAAACTGACGGTCAAACAGAGCGTACTAACCAAATTCTTGAAGACATGTTGAGAGCATGTGCTTTGAAAAACAGTAGGAGTTGGGATAAGAACCTACCATACGCTGAGTTCTCCTATAATAATAGTTATCAAGCCAGTTTGAAGATGTCTCCGTTTGAAGCTTTGTATGGACGGAAGTGCAGAACACCATTGCTTTGGAATCAAACTGGGGAAAGCCAAGTATTTGAGCCTGAAGTGTTAAGAGAAGCTGAGAGACAAGTACAAGAAATCCATAAGAATTTGAAGATGGCTCAATCAAGGCAGAAGAGTTATGCTGATACTCGACGTCGTGATCTAACCTTTGATATTGGTGATTTTGTCTATCTCAAGGTGTCACCCGTGAGAGGGTTAAGACGATTCAAGGTGAAGGGCAAGTTATCACCTCGATATATTGGTCCCTTTAAAATACTGGAGAAAAGAGGAGAAGTGGCTTATCGGCTCGAGCTACCATCTCATTTATTAGATGTGCACGATGTATTCCACGTGTCACAGTTAAAGAAATGCTTAAGAGTACCAGAAGAACAATTGCCATTGGAAGCAGTAGACGTGCAAGAGGACTTGACCTATGCAGAACAACCTGTTAAGATTCTCGAGACATCAGAACGAGTTACGAGGAATAAAGTTACTCGGATGTGCAAAGTCCAATGGAGACATCACTCAGAAGAAGAAGCAACATGGGAAAGAGAGGAAGACCTAAAGGCGGAGTTTCCCAGTCTATTCTCTTAGGCGTCCAAATCTCGACGGCGAGATTTCTTTTTAGGGGGGTAGAATTGTAACACTCATTATTTTAGAGAGGAAAAAAATTGTAAAATGAATTTTTCAAGAAGTAAAATCATTTTCTTGGGAATAAAATTCATATAAGGCAAGATGCATCATATTTGAATGATTGTGTGAATTTTTGAAAATTCAAATTCGCTAGAAATTTGGTTTACAAATTCAAAACATAAAACAAAAGAAAAAGAAAACAGAAAAGAAAAAGAAAAGGGAAAAGAAAAAGGAAAAACGCCCCTGGGCCGAATTCCCCAATCCGGCCCAATTTTCCCCGCTCTCCCGCGCCGGCCCGCGCCTCCTCTCCCCTCCATCTCTCTCTGTCAGTCGGGTCCCGCGCGCCAGCCTCTCTCCGCGCCGCACCCTCTCTCCCCCTCGCTGCTAGCCGGCCCCGCCTGTCAGACCTGTCGCCCACCTCCCGTCGCACCCGCGCCGTAACGCCTGCATGCGATAATACCGCGCCGCCCACTTTCCCCCCTCTTCATTCCCAGCCGTTTCACCCCAATCAAGTGTCGCGTCGTGCCCATGATGGCCGCCGACCGTTTCTACTCCGAATCCCCTATAAAAACCCGGCCATTCCCCTCAATTTCCTCACCCCGGCAATTAAAACCTAGTTTCAGCAAGCTTGGTAATGGGGCCGATGTTCCCATCGATCCACCCACTGACTCACCCCGATACCTTGCCTAACAACTTTGTCGTGTCCTCAGGAGGGTGTCAGACATCTTCAACGGTGGTTGTCGCCTCTGCATCGCCGACTTCGTCGGGCGCCGAGGAGCTCCGCCGCACCACGCCGTCGCCGACCACCTTCCGACCTACCTCCGGTCGTGCGACGACCTTCAGTGAGTTTCCCTAGCACCCCTCTACATTTTGCGCTTGTTGGATGTGCCTTTTGGCCTCTGCCGTGCGATTTTGGCCTGACCCTAATCGAGGCGATGTGGCTCAATGCCCGACGTCCATTTTGTTTCTATGGCCGAGATTAAAACCGAGCGTACCGCTTCGGTTAATAAAATCTGAGTCATCCAATTTAAAATCAACAGCCCACGTTCAAACTAGTCTTCCCGCCGCCGGAATTTCACTCAAACCCCTGGAAACTTGCAGGCTACCCCCTGAGTTATTCTAAAATTCAAGTCTAACCCCTGTAAATGTTGAACTAGCCCTTAGACTTTTTAGAAATTAGGAAAATACTGGTAAATTGAATAAAAAGTGTTTTTAAGCCCCTGGAAAATTATAAAATGGCAAATAAAATCTGGAAAAATTGTAGAATAATCCCTGGACTCAATAAAAATTATTTTTAACCTCTCGAACAGTTCCGTATTTGCAGAAAAGCCCCTGTTAGTTCTAAAAATTAAATAAAAGTTCTTGCTTTGTATAAAATAAATATAAAAATAGATTTAAATATGTTATATTTATTTTCATTTCTGTATTATTTTTATTAATTCATTTAAATTGCTGAAATGGTCATAAAAATATTTTTAAGTATATTTATTTCATAAAAATTGTTTTGCTCATAGAAATAATTAGTAAAAATAATGTAAAAATTGTAAAATTTATATTATTGATTATAAATCTGTTTTAAGCTTATTTTGAAGGATAAAATTTCTAGAAAATAATTTTAGGGTTCTAATAAGTATAAAAGTGGTATAAAAATCTATAAACATATGTTTTACTCACTAAATTTCATTTAACTTTAAATTCTCATCAACAAATGTATGTCTATAATAAAAATCAACCCTAAAATCACTTTTGCTTAGGAATTTGCGTTTATTTGAATATTGTGCATTTTATTATGTTCTTATTGTATGTTATTTTTCGTGCATCATCGTAATTTAGAGTCGGGGCCAGAACCCACCATTAACCTTCAAGAGCAGCAGTTTCCCGACGACCCTGAGACACAGTTTGGAGGCAAGTGCCTTGACCATCTTGCACCCTTTTTGTTAAGTTTTAGTTAGTTGCATGCTACTTAAAATATGAATCCTATGTTATGCTTTCCTAGATTTTTCCACAATATTCCTTGTCAACATGGTTTGGGCGTTTTATTATTATTTAGTTACGCTTAGCCATGCTTAAATAAAATATGATCTATTTATTTACAAGTATACATTTGAAGTACTTTGATTCATGAGTTGATGGCTATAATGGAAATTAGTAGATAGGAATCTGATAGGGGGTTTTGTATGGATTGGTGCATGCGTGCACAAGACCTTGGTTTGGGGCTTGACACCTATCGGATTCTAAGGACCGATTTATGGAAGAAGTTGCTAAGCCTTTTAGTATCACCACAAAATTTTATATGGGACAACTTGGTTTAGAAATTTGGTCTCTCCCGATATAGCATAGGTAATTGAATGGGCGGGGAATGGGTTTTGCCTTGGGATCCGCATGGCTCAAGAGGGGGCTTCTCCTGGTAGAGGGAAAATAGACTCCAGGTGCTGGAGCGGTGAAACCCTAGAGTACCCATTGCAAGTCGGGAGAACCATTGGAAACACCTCGTAGTGATCTCCTGGTCACACACCTACGGAAGTGTGTATTGTGGTTAGCTGCCACGGGCATCAGGGAGGTTTACCTTAGTCCACCTGGCAACTGGGGACGAAATCACGAACTGTGGGTAAAGGATACACATTCTGAAGAGTTTTGTCAAACTGTCTAGACAGCCGTGCTCACAGACACGAGCAGCTTGGAAACCAAAATTCATAATTAGCTCATGGTTATTAAATGGATGGTTTGGGATTGGTTTTACCTGGATTAATTTTGGGATGTTGGTTGGGATTTCACCTAGTTGTAGGTGCTTAATAAACAATTAAGAGTAGGTTGTTATTGCTATAGTACTCAACCTTTTAATTGCCTTCCTTGTTGGAACCACACATGACATAACTTTCCAACTTGCATGTACCGTTGGTACTCAAACTTGTTAGTTGCATATTTTATTTCCCCCCCCCCAGTCTACGAAGACGTAGAGGTGGAGAACCAGGACTTCTACGGAGACCTCGAAGAGATGTTCTAGGTTGGCGCTCCCCCGTGCAACGCCTGTGTTTGGAGCCCTTGTTATGTTTTTCCGCTGCTTGTGTACTTTTATTTTAGACCTGGATGGTCATTTATGTAATAAGGTGATGTATTCGAACATTGTATTATATTTGGTATTTCACTTTTGTCTACACATGTATGAGTTGAACTGATCCTGGCATACATGTGGAAAGCATCTGGTTGTCTTCTTATTACCAGGTGTGACACAAGATCTCAAGCCAACCCAAAAGAGTGTCATTTGACAATCGTAAAAAGAATCTTGCAGTATTTAATTCATACACCCAACCTAAGACTTTCGTATCCCAATGATTCCAAATTCAATCTCATCGGATACTCTGATGCAGATTATGCCAGATGCAAGGTAGATAGAAAAAGTACCTCCGGTACATGCCAATTTCTAGGTAGATCCCTAGTCTCTTGGTCCTCCAAGAAACAAACCTCCATTGCCTTATCCACGGCGAAGCGGAGTATGTTGCAGCCGGGAGTTGTTGTGCACAACTCCTTTGGATGCGACAGACTCTAAGGGATTACGGTTACAATATGAGCGGTATTCCACTCCTTTGTGATAATGAGAGTGCCATTAAAATTGCCCATAACCCCGTTGAGCACTCTAGGACCAAACGTATAGACATCCGACACCACTTTTTGAGAGATCACTCAATGAAAGGAGACATAGCCATTTCCCATGTAACCACCGAAAAACAACTAGCCAATATATTCACCAGGCCACTTGATGAAAAACGTGTTCGCGAGCTCTGAAATGAACTAAACATCCTTATGCTCGGAGTGTGGCTTGAAAGCTTGCATACCTGTATGGATTCTTCAAAGTATGTTGATTATGTTGCGAAAATCATCTCTCTCAATTTTCTCCGAAAAACTATTTCAAATACTTGATCTTGATGAATTATGGTTATTGCTTGATTGTTGTATGGTTATTGATCATATTCATCAAGATTATTTGGTTGTTTTGACACCTATTTTTCTTTAAAAGAACCTTCGAATATATATATGAATGGGCTAATTATATCTGTTCTAGTGACCACAGACTAGTCCGTGGTTATCCGGACTAGTCCGCACACTGCAAACTGATCCGCACAGGTCCGGTAGTCCGGACTAGTCCGATAGACCACAGATTAGTCCGATTTTTTGACTCCATAACCCTAGACGCCGCCAAAACCTAATATCCTTCATCCTCACAACTCACCTCACACTCTCTCTCCTCGCTCGAGTGCTCCCAAGGCGATTTCCTTCGTTCTCCATCAAATCTCTCCGAGTTTGGGTGGAAATCGATCTCCATTGCATAGGGATTGAAGACCACGGACTTGTCCGCACCTTCAACCCCTCCATCTCCAAGAATCGAGGAATTTCGGTAAAATTTCATCCCAAACACTAGAAATCGTGATTTCTTTCGTTGTTAACCAAATAGCTTAGTTCCTTCCAGTTAATACATGCCTCCTCGCTGTATTAAATTTACCTTAAACTAGTTTTGCATTGGGAATCACCATTGGTCATCTAGTTAGGGTTTGAGATGATGAACACCAGACTAGTCCGGTCCATGTACAGACAAGTCCGGCCCCCCGGACTAGTCTGTACCTGTACACCGGACAAGTCCGATTTTTAAGTGAACTCAACCCTAATTTCTCATTCCTCAATGCACTTCCTTGCCATCAATTCTCATCCATACACCGTGTAATCCATTCTCAGGACAATGTCGAGCTCCCATGACAAAATTTCCATTTTGAGGCCGAGTTGGACCAAGACTCGTTGCTTCAGTCCTCGACGGGCAAAGGGAAGAAGAGGCAAGAGCGTCCCTCCGAGCCTGCACCTTCCCCACCTCAAGTGCGATGCAAAGTGCTAGCCAAGAAGCCTGCGTCCAAGTCCAAGGATGCAGCTGGCCCTAGCTTGGCAGCTTCTCGCCAAGCTAAGGGCAAAGGGAAGGGAATCGCCTCGGGCCCAATCGGCCCCCTCAAGATGGCAGCTCCAAGACAGGGGACCAGGGATCCCTCCGAGGAGAAGTTCAACGGCAAGGGAAGCGATATGGCTTCCAAGGTCAGATTTGTGGATTGCTACAGCCGGTCCAAGAAGGCTGAAGATGCCAGATTTTGGAGCAACTTGCACGCAGATTTCTATCGCTCCGTGTACCTTACCATGAAGACTCTGGTGGTCCGCAGCTAGTGGATCAACTGGAATCACTTTGAGAGAAAAGAGTTGTGGTGCCTTTGATCAAGTGGTGGAAGCTACAGCTAGGCATGGACTGAAGGATCTGTTTGTCTTCAGATATAACTGGAATGATAAGATTATTGCTCAGTTCTATGCCACATGTCTCTCTGCTAGTTATGAGGAGGAAAGGGTGACTTGGATGACTCATGGATCCAAGTACGCCATAACTTATGATGATTTTGCAAGGATCCTTCACCTAGAAGACACCGGCAACAATGAGTTGACTATCCACAACATTGTTGTGTTGGGAAAGGATAAGATGGACTTCCTTTATGACACTAGCCTGAAGTACAACCCCCCCCCCCTCGACCAAGAACATGAAGCCTTTCTTCATGGTTCTCAACAAGGTGTTGAGGAAGACCATAGCACCAAAAGATGGGGATGCAGGAAGTGTCCAAGGATACTTGAGGACCTTGATGGAAGTAATAAGCAAGAACAAGAAGTTTGACATCTTTGACTATATTTGGAATGATATGGTAAACATCTCCTCCACACCGAACAGATCGTGTGGATATGCACCCTACTTGATGTTTATGATTGAGGGTCACAGGAATCGAGTTCGCGAAGGATGTGAAGCACACCCCTTTGAGGCCCCAGAAGCCTCCCCAAGCCACTGTCCAAGCTGCTCCATCTCCGGTGTCCAGTGAAGAGGCTCCGAGGAGAGCTCGAGGAGATGAGAGGACTGCTCCCACCACAGGGCCCCACCCAAAAAAGGGTCTCCTAGTGGAATCTTGAAGTACTTGGCAACAATTTTTGGCTCATGCAAGAAGGCTGAGGTAAAGCTTCACAAGATGAACAAGGCAAGGAAGGCGGATATGAGATATATCAAAGAAAATGTCAAGCATATTTGCCAGAAGCTGTAGATCAAGCCCATTGGATTCCCTGTTATCCCTGAAGATTCAGACTCTGATTTCACTGAGCTGGGACCTTTGACTCCCTCCAAGCTTGCTTACTTTGGCATTGGGGGCACTTCGAGTGGATCCGCTCCTCCTCCTTCTACCCAACCTAAAGATGAAGATGAATACGAGAAAAGGACCGACAGCGAGGAATGAGTCACTAGATCTCTCCTCTCCTTCTTTTTGGTGTCTTGATGCCAAAGGGAGAGAGATTGAGGGGAGTCACTAGATCCTAGCTGTAGGTTGAGAGATGAGAGCTTAATTTGTGTATTCTTTTGTGTCTCTTTTGGGTTGTAAAACTTTAATTCTGTTATCTCTATATTTAGTATTGTGGTGTGATGGAATGACTATGTTTATGCTTATGTTATGATGTTTGTGATGATAATTTGAGATAATCTGTGATTTGGCTTTGGAATTGTCATATATGCTTGATATTAGTATTTTCCATGTCAATCATTTCACATTCATCACAATTATTGCTCACACTCATGTAGTTTTACACCCCACCATAAGGAGTGCACATATGCCCTATGTTTTCATTGTTTAACTTGTATCAAACTCATATGTGCACACTTTATGAAAATTATATATTTTTATCATATTTTGTGAAATCTCAATTGGTTGTCATCAATCACCAAAAAGGGGGAGATTGAAAGTGCATTTAGGCATCCCTTGTGGGCTTTTGTTGATTTATGACAAACAATGAGATCCTAACCAAATTGTTGAGATGAGCACAAATTTTAATGAAATCATGGAGTAAGCGCAAAAATAAAGGAGAGTGAGGAATCAAGCTAGATAGAGCTCAAGAGATGAAAGGGATAATATTTGTGTGAGTGGAGTGTGTTGGAGAAACACTCGCAAGAGCTCAAGCACTTTTAACCACTCTCACTGCACAAATTTATACAGGTCCAGGCTAGTCCGATATACCCCGGACTAGTCCGATAATCCCTCTTTTCAAAATCGGACAAGTCCTCCTAGTGTGGACTTATCTGCACAGTCCAGGTTTACACAGACCAGACTAGTCCGATATCACCACGGACTAGTCCGATATCTTTCTAACTAAGATCAGACTAGTCCTCCACAGTGCGGACTAGTCCTCAACACTTCACAACTTTGCACGACATCGTACAAGTCTGATAATATTCGAACTAGTCCGATAACCTCTCTGACTAAAATCGGACAAGTCCTCCAAATGTGGACTTGTCCCCAATTCACTAAGGGGTTCACCACAGCCGGACTGGTCCGATAATGACCGGACTAGTCCGAATTCTTCCAGAGCCTAAATCGGACTAGTCCGCCCAAGGACGGACAAGTCCGATATTCCTCAGAACTTAGGGTTTCCTACACGCCGCACACCGGACTAGTTCGGACTCCACCGCGGACTAGTCCGGACTCTCAAAACCCTAACGGTAACTTTTGGAAACGCCCAATAAATAGATGTGCACGACCCTACTTTCAACTCTCTTGACTCCCAGCGCCATCACACCATCCATGAACTTAGAAAACACATCTCTCCATGCAACCCAACGCAAGGAAGATCAAATCCTTGAGGATAACGCAAGAAAGATCAAATCCTTGAGGATTCACTTTGGATCAAAGGAGAGACACGATTCCACACGTTTGAGCTATTGGGTTTGATTCTCTAACACACTCATGTTGTTTCATTGTTGATCTTAAGAGTGTGTTTGATAGGATCTTGGTTCCTGATCTTTCGATGAGAATAGGAGAGTTCGATTTGTGGAGGAGAAGACGTTGGCGATCCGACTATACCGTCCCCAAGACGATGCGCCTTAGCGATCGGTACACCGACTCCGAAGTTGTATTGATCTTGCTGGCGCACAATCAACCTGACCACGAGGGCCTTTGTTCCTGCAAGCAATCGAAGAACACGCAAGAACAGGAAGAACAAGCACTTATCTGTTGAATCAATCTAAAGTGGGGTTCTGGATACAAGTAGACGGGCGATCTAGTCGACACGCGTGTGTACAAGGAAGCAGCAGAAGCTAACTTACGAATAAACAAAAACCCACCAGCTAATGAGGGCGGCTGCTACTATTTATTACATCCCTAGGGTCGTGAGAAACCCTAATCATGATTCCCTAATGGACTCCAAACGATACATGGGCCATGGGCCCAATTTTGGTGATGCAGCACCCTGTACAGAAAAAGGTTTTGGTATTAAAATAACTATTGCGGCCGACTCCGAATAGATATGGACATGAGGCCAGATCCGTTTGAAATTAGACTTGATAATCTTTCCAGGAAGTACTTGAACGCCCAGATCGGAGTCCGTATGAAGTCGTGGTGGCCGTCACAAGTTGGTGCTGTTCTGCTATCCAAATCCCGTCCGCGCGAATTCCCTTCCCATTGGCTCCTCTCCATTGTTCCTAAGCAAAACAAGAAAGCACGTAGTTCCACGGTCTAGATAATATGGACATAAGGCCAAGAACGAGTTCACCTCATAGTTTAGTTGACGTGCACGAGCGCGAGTGATCGGACCAGAAACCAGTAGCTGAGTTGGTGTGGATGTATCGAGGGTGTTGATGTCCTCATCATCCTCCCCTTCTTGCATTTGAGTCGTCCGCGACTCAAGCTCATCTTCTTCTTCCAAATATGGCTTCAAATCTGCAATGTTAAATGTGGGACTAACCCCAAAATTCGCAGGCAACTCGAGTTTATATGCATTATCATTAATTCTTTCTAACACTTTGAATGGACCATCAGCTCGAGGTAACAATTTAGACTTTCTCAAATCAGGAAACCTATCCTTTCGCAAATGTAACCAAACTAAATCACCAGGTTCAAAAGTGATAGTTTTCTTTCCCCTACTACCAGCAAGTTTATACTTGGCATTCATGCACTCTATATTCTTCTTAGTGGTTTCATGCAATTTTAAGATCAATTCAGCATGATGTTTAGCATCAAAATTCACTCGTTCCATTGAAGGAAGAGGTAATAAATCAATAGGAGCACGGGGTACAAATCCATAAACAATCTCAAAAGGGCATTTCTTAGAATGTAGGGAACGATTATAAGCAAACTCAACATGAGGCAAACACTCTTCCCACATTTTTATATTCTTTTTCAAAACAGCCCTAAGCATGGTAGATAAACTTCTATTCACAACCTCAGTTTGACCATCAGTTTGGGGATGACAAGTAGTTGAAAATAAAAGCTTAGTCCCCAATTTTGCCCATAACATTCTCCAAAAATGGCTAAGAAACTTAGCATCACGATCTGAAACTATTGTGTTTGGCACACCATGCAATCTAACAATATCTCGGAAAAACAAATCAGCAACATGTGTAGCATCATCACTTTTACGACAAGGTATGAAGTGTGCCATTTTAGAAAATCTATCCACAACAACAAAGATGCTATCCCTCCCCTTCTTTGTTCTAGGCAGTCCTAAAACAAAGTCCATAGAAATATCCTCCCAAGGCATGCTAGGAACAGGAAGAGGCATGTACAAACCATGTGGATTAAGTCGTGACTTAGCTTTTTGACATGTCGTGCAGCGAGCAACAAAGCGCTACACGTCTCGCCTCATCCTTGGCCAAAAGAAATGACCAGCAAGTATGTCCTCCGTCTTTTTTACTCCAAAGTGCCCCATCAGCCCGCCTCCATGCGCTTCCTGTAACAACAACAAACGAACGGAGCTAGCTGGAATGCATAACTTGTTAGCTCTAAACACATAGCAATCATTGAGGACAAATTTATTCAATGTTTTTCCGTCTTTACATTTCAGCAATACATCTTTCAAATCAGCATCATGTTCATATTGATCTTTAATCGTTTCTAATCCAAAAATTTTAAAGTCAAGTTGAGATAGAAGAGTATAACGTCTAGATAAAGCATCAACAATAACATTATCCTTTCCCTTTTTGTGTTTAATGACATAAGGAAAAGACTCAATAAATTCCATCCACTTAGCATGCCTACGGTTTAGTTTCCCTTGACTCCTAATATGCTTTAGTGATTCATGATCAGAATGGATAACAAATTCTTTGGGCCACAAATAATGCTGCCATGTTTCTAAAGTTCGTACAAGAGCATATAATTCCTTATCATAGGTAGAATAATTTAGAACAGGACCACTCATTTTCTCACTAAAATATGCAACAGGTTTTCCTTCTTGTAACAAAACACCATCCAATCCAATCCCACTAGCATCACATTCAAGCTCAAAAGTCTTAGAAAAATCAGGAAGTTGGAGAAGAGGTGCATGCGTCAACTTATCTTTCAGTATGGTAAAGGCGTTATCTTGTGTGGTGCCCCAAGAAAAAGGCACCCCCTTCTTTGTAAGGTCATTCAATGGAGCAGCAATGGTGCTGAAATCCTTCACAAAGCGACGATAGAACCCAGCCAGCCCTAGAAAGCTCCGCACCTGTGTGATGGTCTTTGGTACAGGCCACCCCTGAATAGCCTCTACCTTGGATTGATAAACTTCAATTCCCTGTGGAGTAACAATATAGCCAAGGAAAGAGACTTGATCCGTGCAAAAGGTGCACTTCTCAAGATTACCAAATAATCGTGCCTCACGCAAAGCATTAAAAACAGCACGTAAGTGATCAAGATGTTCATCCATGGATTTGCTATAAATCAATATATCATCAAAATACACAACAACAAATTTTCCAATGAATGCACGCAAAACCTCGTTCATTAATCTCATGAAGGTGCTAGGTGCATTAGTTAACCCAAAAGGCATGACTAACCACTCATATAAACCGAACTTAGTTTTGAAAGCAGTTTTCGATTCATCTCCTAGTTTTATGCGAATTTGGTGATAACCACTACGCAAATCAACTTTTGAGAACACAACAGCACCACTCAATTCATCAAGCATATCATCTAAGGGTGGAATAGGATGACGATATCGAATGATTATATTGTTGATTGCTCTACAATCCACACACATACGCCATGATCCATCCTTTTTAGGTACTAGAATAACTGGAACAGCACAAGGACTAAGAGACTCACGTACATAACCTTTGTCAAGTAGTTCTTGTACTTGGTGCTGAATCTCCTTTGTTTCTTCTAGATTTGTCCTATATGGTGCACGGTTGGGCAATGAAGCACCGGGAATGAGGTCAATCTGGTGCTCAATCCCTCGAAGTGGTGGTAGTCCTGGTGGTATTTCACTTGGAAACACATCAGAATATTCCTGCAAAATGTTAGCAACAGCAGGAGGCAAAGAATGTTGCACATCGTAAAGGGAAATCAAAGCATCTTTGCATACCAAGGCATAGGCAACAGAGGTGGAAGCAATCAGTTCATTAATATCAGATTTCGTAGCAAACAAGCATTTTCCCTTCAGAGATATCTCATTTTTCTTATCAAAAACAGATTTGGCATTGTTATTGTTAGCATGGTCCTGATATTTAGTTTTCCTAGCTCTAGCAACATCATCTTGCACAATAGCTTCAGGAGACATAGCATGCAACACAATTTTTTTATGGTGGTAAAGAAAAGAATACTGATTTGATCAACCATGATGCATAGAATCTCTATCAAATTGCCAAGGTCTTCCTAGCAGAATATTACAAGCTTGCATTGCATAGGCACAACATCACATTCAACGACATCCTTATATGATCCAATAGTAAAATTGATTCGCACAAGTCTAGTTACCTTTGCCTTACCGCTGTCGTTTAACCATTGAATGTAATAGGGATGTGGGTGCGGTTTGGTGCTTAGTGCCAGCTTGATCACCATGTCACTGCTGGCCAAGTTGTTGCAGCTACCTCCATCAATGATCATGCAGCAAGATCGCTCTTTGACGACACACTTTGTTTGGAATAATGTGTGCCTTTGATTTTGTTCCGCTTTCTCCATTTGTGCACTAAGCACACGCTGCACAATGAGACTATCATAGCGCGCTGCATCTTCTGCACCAATATGCTCTTCTTGATGTTCATCGCTACCTGCATAGTCAGCTGCAAGAAAAACACATGTATCGTCATCAAATCACTAGCAGATGAGTACTCACCATCATCTTCAATAATTAGAACACGTTTGCTTGTGCAGTCACGCTGCACATGGCCAAAACCCTTGCACTTGTGACATTGAACGTCTCTAGATCGTCCGGTAGATGCTACGGAAGAAGCACTCTCGGTGGGCTTTTGGGTGGTCTTTACTGCTGAGCTAGTGGAAGAAGCACGTGGCTTGTTGCTGGAAGAAGAAGGTGCTGCCCGGCTTTGTGAAGAAGATGGCGGAGAAGCACGCCCAGTCGAAGGAGTAGTCGTGTGTGGTTGCCATGAGCTAGTCTTTCCTGCAGAAATATTAGTTCTAGAGCTAGCTCGTCGTCCCTGCACTTCCCTTTCAGCTTTACAAGCAAGATGAAACAAACGGGTAACATTATTATAATCTTTGTAAGCATGTATGTCCTGAATTTCACGGTTTAAACCACACAAAAATCTAGCCATAGCTGGTTCCTCATCCTCGTCTAAATTACAACGCAACATACCCATTTGTAATTCCTGAAAATACTCTTCTACACTTTTAGCTCCCTGTCTCAATTGTTGTAACTTATTTAACAGATCACGTGCATAGTAAGAAGGAACAAATCTAGCCCGCATGAGCCGTTTCAAAGCATCCCAAGTTTGTGGTATGTTATTAGTATTTTTCTTGCCATGTTCTATCCACCAAACAGAAGCAAAATCAGTAAACTCACTAGTGGCTGCTCTAACTCTTGCGTTTTCAGGAAACTCATGACATGCAAATTTTTGATCAACAGAAATCTCCCTAGTAATATATGCATCAGGGTCATATTTACCATCAAAATGAGATATCTTAAATTTGATCTTGTTAAAAGTATCTTCATGATTGCGTACCTCACGCCAACGATGTCCACCTATGCCTTGACGGTTGCGTTGTAGCCGGCGCCGTGGCCTAGCTTCCTCATCTTCCCCAATCTCCGTATCTGCAGAATAGTCATCTTCATTGTCATGTACAATACCAGGAGCATTGCTCACCTGTCCATCTGCGGTGCGTCCACGATCCCTCTCCTCAAGGCGCTGCAGGATGGCTCCAATAGAGGTGTTCAATGTTTGAAAGGAACTCTCCAACGTGCTGATTTTGGTGTTGGTGTCGATCTGCATATTTTCCAATTGACCAAGGCAGTCACTGGTAACTCAAAAATCCTCATCAAGCGCTTCTATGTGTAGCCGCACTTGGCGTTCGAAGTGTTGTATAATTCCCCGTGTGCGAGGTGAATGCACGTCTTCATTTGTATTTGCTCCTCCTGCCATGGTTAGTAGAAAAAAATCCAATATGAAAGGGTAGCATTATCCCTAGCTACAAAGGTGCTGGTGGAGATAACTCGCTCACTCTCAACCTGTTCAATCAAGCTCTTACCTGTTCTTACAAAGCTCAGTAAGAAGGTGATGGCAACCAGCAAGTAATGAACAACTTCAAGAGCAGGTGTCAATCTATGGCTTTAGGTGGCTGAACTAGCACAAGGAGCAAACTTTCACCATGTTAATCACAACAAGCTGAATAAATATTCTACGACAGTACTGTGCTAATCTTAGTCTAGACCGTACTAGAGACGCGAGCCGAGACACCAATGTCATCACCAAAACACCCCAAACAACAATCTGATTTTTTTTTTCTTTTTTTTATCATTTTTTTTTGTTGGGGTGGTCACCCAAACTCTCTCTAGATGGAATCAGGAGACCTTAGAACAAAATTTGCACAAGCGGCTTTTGATCTTGCACTTGCCTTTTTTTTTTCTTCTCTAATTGCTTGTGGCTTTTGTGCGGCTTTTGATTTTGCACTTGCCTTTTTTTTCTTCTCTAATTGCTTGTGGCTTTTGTGCGGCTTTTGATTTTGCACTTGCCTTTTTCTTGTTGTCAAACTCAAATTACTAATCTGACTCAAACTCGAAGTAGCAATCTAATTTGAACTCGAACTAGTAATCAGACTCAAACTCGAACTAGCAATCCGACTCAAACTCGAAGTAGCAATCTGATTTGAACTCGTAATCTGACTCAAACTCGAACTAGCAATCCGACTCAAACTCAAAGTAGAAATATGATTTGAACTTGTAATCCGACTCAAACTTGAACTAGTAATCCGACTCAAACTCGAAGTAGCAATCTGATTCAAACTCAAACTAGTAATCCGACTCAAACTCGAACTACGAATCTGACTCGAACTAGGTGACCAAATGTGACACGAACTCGAAACTCTAGTGGTGCAAAACTAAAGACCAGCAACTTGACTCGTCGAAGCAACCATGAACTCAACAAGTCTTGACTAAGTGGAGAAAGTAAAAGGCACGATGGTCTAGGAATAATGGAAAAAAAAAACAGATCTGGTATTTTTTTTGGGCTTTTTCTGGACTATAGGATGATAACAGCGGAAAGAAAAGTAATGGTAGCACTCTCACCGATTAACCTTGCTCTGATTACCACTTGATAGGATCTTGGTTCCTGATCTTTCGATGAGAATATGAGGGTTCGATTTGTGGAGGAGAAGACGTTGGCGATCCGACTACACCGTCCCCAAGACGATGCGCCTTAGCGATCGGTACACCGACTCCGAAGTTGTATTGATCTTGCTGGTGCACAATCAACCTGACCACGAGGGCCTTTGTTCCTGCAAGCAATCGAAGAACACGCAAGAACAGGAAGAACAAGCACTTATCTGTTGAATCAATCTAAAGTGGGGTTCTGGATACAAGTAGACGGGCGATCTAGTCGACACGCGCGTGTACAAGGAAGCAGCAGAAGCTAACTTACGAATAAACAAAAACCCACCAGCTAATGAGGGCGGCTGCTACTATTTATTACCTCCCTAGGGTCGTGAGAAACCCTAATCACGAGTCCCTAATGGACTCCAAACGATACATGGGCCATGGGGCCAATTTTGGTGATGCAGCACCCTGGACAGAAAAAGGTCTTGGTATTAAAATAACTATTGCGGCCGACTCCGAATAGATATGGACATGAGGCCAGATCCGTTTGAAAGTAGACTTGATAATATTTCCAGGAAGTACTTGAACGCCCAGATCGGAGACCGTATGAAGTCGTGGTGGCCGTCACAAGTTGGTGCTGTTCTGCTATCCAAATCCCGTCCGCGCGAATTCCCTTCCCATTGGCTCCTCTCCATTGTTCCTAAGCAAAACAAGAAAGCACGTAGTTCCACGGTCTAGATAAGATGGACATAAGTCCAAGAACGAGTTCACCTCATAGTTTAGTTGACGTGCACGAGCGCGAGTGATCGGACCAGAAACCGGTAGCTGAGTTGGTGTGGATGTATCGAGGGTGTTGATGTCCTCATCAGTGTTCTTGGTGGTGTTTGATTTGTAATCTTGGGGAGCCCTAAACTTGTGAGAAGGCCCCTTGAACTTGGTGATTTACCCTTCATGATAGGGGAAGAGAATTGGCCTTGGTGGCAATTCGACGAGGTTAGGGTTGGTGAAGACCTGGTCCTTTCGTGGGCTCCTCAACATGGACGTAGGTTGCCTTTGTGGGAACCGAACCACGAGATAAAAATCTTGTGTCTTCACTTTGTGCATATTGTTCTTACCTTTCATTGCTATCTAGGGTTTCGCTTGATATTATTCATCTTACATTAAAACATTGAAATCAAAGTTAGTCTATGCTACACTTAATTTCATTGAGTCAATACTTTCAAGTTACATACTATATTCCGCTATGTACTGTGCTTGTATTGAAATCATTGATCAACTTGATCAATCTAGTCCGCACGAACCGGACTAGTACGATTTCCTGGTATTGGATCAAGTTGCTAAGTGTTGCAGGTTCCGACTAAAAACCATAAAGGCCTATTCACCCCCCCTCTAGGCCACATTCAATGGGTCCTAGGGAAATGATTCCCCATTGGACCATGTTGACATGGATTTTCACAAATCATGTGAATATCCATGGCTTGGATCATCCAAACACTTCTCATCTGGCTTGATATCCGTGTTACTTCAATGGGAGGTGTGGTTCCATAACTAGCATGTCCACCTTGTTAAGTGGTGTGCATGCCAAACTAAGGGAACTAGAGTATTCTTCAATCCACCCCTTGAGTGGAGGCCATATTCTCATCCATGATGAATGAGAATAGGAATCCTTCAGCTCCAGCATGAATATGGTCATGGATTGGTGTAGCCAACCCATGACATGAGTGTCGGATGAAGGGTCAACTATCCACCCCATGATGGAGGCAAACAAGAAGAACTCTTGGAGCCTCCCCCAAGCTTGGGGATGGATGACTTTTGCTCTTACTGGAAGCTGAAATTCTTTCGCGAAAGGAAAAGGTGTTGCCTAGCAGACATTTGATGAGGTACGCCATGAACCATCTTGCAGTTGAGCACTTGTGTCATCGTTGGCCATCCCACAAAATGGGTTAGCCAACACTATCCCATTTTCACACAAAAAGATAAACCAAACAAGGGTAATCCTGTCTAATAAATATTAGTACCTATAGCTTAATCACAAGTGATAGTTATCCTTCACTTCCTTTGCCTTCCCAGGCAACAGGGCCAGAAATGCTTGTTGACGGCTACTAATGTCACAGATCATCTCTCCAAAGAGATGAGGTCTGCAAGTGCACAGAAACTGTCGTTTAGCAAGGGTGTCATATTTATCCCAAATGAAGTCAATGGAGTAAAGTAAACACTACTCCTATGATCAAGCTATGGGATACTAATCACTTATCAAGACAGGGGTATGTTGATAATACCTGGGTAGTGTGACACACACCTAAGCAATCTATTCTAAAGGGTATATGTGTCCTAATGGAGGTTAGACTAGGAATTGGGGAGGCTCCTACGATGCTTCTAATATACATATACGTAGTCTAGGTTAGATACTCATGAGCATGTTTATCATGAATACTTATGCTAAGTTGTTCAACACATCGGGCACGTGTTTACCCCTAGCAACACTAAGACGACTCCCACCAAGAGCTTGTGGCATAGCCGAAAGTGGAGGATTACAAATGACAGATAGGGATGTCACCACCTATTGCCTATCTCTTAAATCTGTGGGTCTACGAGACATCCAACACTACTTAACTATCCTAACCATGCTAGCATATTAAGTAAATACCTTACGAGCCATGGCACAAGCCATCCTAAGGCAATGACTAACCTAAACATCGTTGAACCTATGTTGAGACATAGCATAAGTTATTGATATTAAAATGATCAAATCATAGCCAATTAGACTATAGTGGGGGTTGATAGTATTTATGATGATAGTGTAATGACATTAAGGCATGATCGTAAAGACTATTCCTACCACATACATGGAATCCACAATCAAACAAGAAACGCTTCATCCAAGTATATGAATAAAAGAAGACTAAAAGATAATATCTTTATTATGCATAAAGTCACAAACATAAGAAAAGATACATGAGCCATACCTTTCCCAATTTGGACTTGGGACTAGAAGCTCTCCTCTCTATAGCCTAACTCCACTAAGGACTAAGAGAACTAGTGTATACAATAGATTGATGCTCAAGTGGTGTGTGTTGAAGTGACAGGTGAGGGGTCCTATTTATAGCTTGGAGAAGGGTCGGTTCCCGCCACCAAAAACGCGTGAATCAGTCACCACTGACTTCTTCAAGCCGGGAGGAGCCAACAAGTGGAAGCTGACCAAGTTTGGAGGAAAGACTAGGTCAGCCGACTAGGGGGGTCGGCTGACCTGGTAAGTCCTCCAAACGGTCTGTGCTTTCTTGGGGTGACTTCCAGATGGGTCCCATCCCTTGATATGGGTGTTGCACCGTTGGATGGCCTCGTATACTTCTGTTTGTGGGCCATTTGATGCATGTGGTGCCACATGTTGGTGCTTGATTGGCTGAAATAATATTTTATAGGATTCATCCCCTTGTTTCACATCAATTCTGTATAAAATACTTGCATGCACCAATTTCTCCACGTACAAGTGGAAATAGGTTAAATAAAAAGGTGATGTGTGCAAGAAATAATATTTCCTTCATATAATTGAGTTATATTGACGGATGAAATTGGTGTATAACAGCCATCAAAAGTGGTCAAAAGGATGATTAGAGCGTTTATGCCATAGAATGTTACCTTGCGCTCTATGATCCGAGAAAGCCCGGGGTTTCACAAAATGAATCCGGATGAACTCTTGGGCAAGATTATCAACCATGAGATGATGGAGAAGGAGGCCCAATATGTAAAAGACCTAGCTGAACTTACCTCCTCCGAGAACGAAGTTGCCCTCAAAGGAACTTGCAAGCCTACAGGAAAAGAAATTTGTGAAGCACAAAATGAAGAAGACACAAGTGATGTGAGCACCGATTAGGATAATGAAGAGATGGTGCTCTTCATCAAGAAATTCAAGCGCATGATGAGAAGAAGGAAGTGCAGCAACTCAAGTGATGGGAAAAGCAAAGAGAAATGAAAATCCAAGGCACGACATACTTGCTACAACTGTAGCGAGTACGATCACTTTATGGTTAACTGCACATATGAAGAAAATAAGAAGGAAGTGAAGCCACAAGAGAAGAAGACCTTCAAGAAAAGAAGGCAAGCTCACCAAGCGCACATTAGTAAGGAGTGGGACTCAAACGACAAGTCCTCCTCCGATGAAGAAGAGAATATGGCTACCATTGCCATCAAGAAGCCTATCAAAAAGTCTACTCTCTTCCCGAACATGGGAGGATGGGAGACTCATAATCATACTTACCTCATGGCTAGGGAAGGCAAGAAAAAGGTTTGACTTACACCTCCCTCGCTTAATTATTCCATTGATGATTTTGATAGCTCTACTGAAAATGAAGAAATGCTTAAAGGTTTAAGTAAAACTGCTTTAAAGAAAATGCTAATGTCGAATGAAATTTTTGAGGAGGAGCTTGTCAACCGACAAGAAGATATGCTCATCCGCGGAAGGAAGAAATATAAAGAGTTTGAGAAACTCCTTGAGCTTGAGAAGGAGAAGAGCAAGTCACTTGAGCATGAGCTAGACTTGAGTAAAACTTACTCAAAACTAGAAGACTCGCACATTGCAATCAAGGATGAACTTGCTAACTTTTCAAAAGTTAATAAAATCTTTTAAGTGCAAGTTGAGTCACTCAAACAAAGTGACTCCTACTCCTCCAAGAGCTCAGCTTCCAAAGGTGTAAATTCGACAACAATTGTAACTTACACATGCTTAAGTAAGAAAAAATATTGTTAAGATGATTCTTCTGTTTCACACGCTAAACATCCATCCCAAAGTGGCATCTTTGACAAGTAAAAGATTAAATATAAATGTAGTGCATATATGGTCACTAGACCTCCTAACGTCAATAATGGTCTTCGGTTTACTAAAAATAAAAACATGTCCACTAATGTTCAGGTTAAGAAGCAAATTACTTTTGTTAAGGAAACAACACATGAATATGAATTGCAAATACTGTTTCGTACTTTTGATTCTTCCTATGTACTCATGAAAGAAAAATTTGGACATGTATTTTCTTAATACGCAGGGCCACACCACAAGAACTCAAACTTGTGTAAGGGTGCCCAAGACTCTTGTGCTAACCTGTGAGAACCCGAGCAAGTTTGGGTACCTAAAACCAAGAAATAACTCCGTTTTGCAGGCCTACTCCTCCGACGGATTGAAATGGATGCTTGATAGTGGATGCACTAATCACATGACCGGAGAGAGGAGTATGTTCGTGGAGTATGAGCACAACGCGAATCCAAGTGAAGGAATATACTTTGGAGACAACAGTCAAGGAAAAGTCTTTGGTAGTGGTAAAATTGAAATTTCTTCTCAACATACCCATTCAAATGTTTTACATGTTGATTCTCTATATTATAATCTTTTGTCCATATCTCAGCTATGCAACAAAGGTTATAATTGTCTATTCACTAATGAGGGTGTGACTATTTTTAGAAGAAGCGATGACTCGTTTTGATTCAAAGGAATGTTGAAGGGAAAGCTTTATCTTGTTGACTTCAACAAAGATAAAGCTGAACTCAACACTTACTTGGTTGCAAAAACTAACATGGGATGGTTGTGGCATAGACGACTAGCCCATGTTGGGATGAGGAATCTGCAGAAACTTCTAAAAGGTGGTCACATCCGAGGTTTAAAAGATGTTTTTTGACAAAGATAGGTCGTGTAGCGCATGAAAGGCGGGAAACACAAGTAGGAGCACCACACCTCGCCAAGAACGTGATCACTACCTCAAGACCACTAAAACTTCTTCACATGGACCTTTTTGGTCCAATTGCTTATATAAGCATCGAAGGTAACAAATACAGATTAGTTATTATTGATGATTTTTCTAGATTTACCTAGGTATTTTTCTTGTATCATAAATAAGAAACTCAGGCAATCCTTAAGAAATTTCTAAAATGTGCGCAAAATGAATTCTCCTCAACCGTAAAGAATATTAGAAGTGACAACGAAACAGAGTTCAAGAATACTCAAGTTGAGGAGTATCTAGATGAAGAAGGAATAAAACATGAGTTTTCGGCACCCTATTCCCCTCAACAAAATGGGATGGCCGAAAGGAAGAAAAGGATGCTCATCGAGACGGTGAGGACAATGCTACATGAATACAAGACTTTGGACCGGTTTTGAGCTGAAGCGGTAAACACCTCTTGTCACGCCTGTTGACAGCTGTTATATACCAATTTCATCCGTCAATTTTACTCAATTATGTGAAGGATTTGTCATTTCTTGCACACATCACCTTTCTACCTAACCCAATTCCACTTGGACTTGGAGAAGTATGTGTATGCAGCATTTTATGCAAGAAATGAGGAAATGTAGAGGGACCAATCCTATAAAATATCATCCTAGCCAATTAGGTGATGACACGTGCCATCTCATGGATCAAATGGCCACAAACAGAAGTATCTGAGGATATCCAACGGTGTATCACCCAGATACATCAAGGGGGCCCACCTGGCAGTCACTTGGAGGAAGCACTCCACGTTTGGAGTGCTGACCAGGTCGGCCGAACCAGGGGTTCGGCCGACCCCTTCCTGGTGCCAAACGCGGTCAAACGACGCGTGTTGGCTCCTTCTGGCTTGAAGGAGTCAATGGTGACTGATTCGCGCGCTTTTGGTGGCGGGAACCAACCTCAACACTAGTATAAATAGGACCCCCTACCCCTCACTTCAACACACACCACTTTAGCTTCATCTCTATTGTATACACTATCATCCATAGTCTTAGAGGAGTTAGGTTGTAGAGAGGAGAGTCTCTAGTCCCAAGTCCAAATTGGGAAAGGAGTAAGGAGTCTCTCTCTTCCCAATCCTACATTGGGAAAGGTATGGCTCATATATTCTTTCTTGTATTTGTGACTTTAGGCATAATAAATATAATATCTTTAGTCTCTACTTATACATATACTTGGGCAAAGCGTTTCTTGTTTGATTGTGGTTTCCATGTATGTGGAAGTTATAACTTCTATGACTGTTTCATCATGAACATATATCATTATCATATAACCTATAGACCCCCACTATAGTCTAGTTAATTATAACATAACTAGGTTAGTATGGATAATTATGTTGTGTATCAACATTGGTTCAATGATGATTCAATTCATTGCCTTAGGATGGATTGTGCCTAGGCTCCTAAGGTAATTACTTAATATGCTAGCATGGTGCTAGGATAGCTAAGTAGCATTGGATGTCTCGTAGACCCACGGATTGAAGAGGTAGGCAGTAGGTGGTGACAGCCCTATCTGTCCTTTGTAATCCTCCACGTTCAGCTATGCTATAGGCCCTTGGCGGGAGTCGCCCTAGTATTGCTAGGGGTAAGCCTGTGCCCGATGTGTTGAACCACATAGCATAAGTATTCACTATTGATCCAGTTTATGGATAATTAGTTTAGACTATGTATATGTACAAATGAGTATAGTAGGAGTACCTCCATAGCTCTCAACCTTAACTAACCTCTAGGATCCTCTTACTCCCCTTAGACTTGAAAGCTTTTGTGTGTGTCACACTACCTTCACGATTATTTATCCATCCTTACTAGATTCTTACCTAGACCTTTCTACCCTTTCCACTCGATGATTGTTATATCTCTTCACTGCCTTCCTTTGGGATCAAACAAATGACACCCTTGGGAATACTCTTAAGGGGAAATGCTACGATGATATCTCCGTGCACTTGCGGAATTCACTTGTGATCCAATAGAACCATTAACAAGCATTTTTGACACATAGTTGGAGATGTTTAGTTAATGGTGCATAAGAAATACCAACAAGCATTTCTGGCGCCGTTGCGGGGGATGATTTAACAGTATATCTTAGGAGCCGTCAACAACGCCACAAATCAGCTATATCTTCACCGACTTGTGAAGAAAATGCCATATGAGCTCCTCATTGGTAACAAACCCAATGTTTCATATTTCAATGTATTTGTATGCAAAAGTTTTATTTTGAACAAGCAACTTCACAAGTCCCTCACCCAAGAGTACATCTGATAAACCCAACGGGTACAGGGGATGCCCTATCTTTCGATGAGAGATGTTGGTGAAAAATGAATTTGGTGGAGGCCGATGTTGGCTACCCGACTACCACAACCAGAATGGTGTGGTGCCTTGAGCGACAGTTACACCATCTCCTGGTAACTACGATTTGGATGGAGGTCGACGTTGTGCTACCCGACTACAAAAACAACAAGGGTGTTGCGCCTTAGCGATAGTTACATCGGCTCCTGTTGTTGTTGTTCTTGCCGTGCAAAGAACAACCTTGAACTTGCAAGCAATCAAAGAACAAGCAATAACAAGATAAACAGCAAACACTCACGGGTGTGATAAGTTGGGGTTCTGATTCAAGTAATCGAAAGGTCTCGTCGACACTTGCATTACAAGGAAGTAGCAATGGCTCAACTTACAGAAAACGAAACCCAAGTTCTTCCTATGGCTGCTAGTTATTTATATAGAGGAGGAAGAGTAGAACTCAGGATGGAGTCACGAGTCTTGTTTGGCATTTTCTGAGCAGCTCAAGCATCATCTGCCTTTGGCTATTGATCCAATGGAAAGTAGACGAAGAGACCTTTCCAGCAAGTACTTAGTTGCATTAAACAACCTTGGGAGTTGAAAGTTATGCCCCTTTTAATTTGGTACTTGTTGCAGTTACGAGGACCCCTCGGGTGGAGCAGCCTTCATTGGATTAATCCCTCCATTCCTCCTAGCTGGATCAATTCCCAAGAACCTAATAATAACAAGGTCATCAAAAGGCTTTAATAGTTCCCCATTTGAAGATAATTACTTTGAACAGCCACGAATGAGTTCACCTGATAATTAAGTTGACGTGCACGAGCGCGTGTCATTGGACCTTGATTAGTTGCAAATGGTGAATGGGCTGCTGTTGTGGTTGTGTCAACGGTAACAATGTCCTCATCATCCTCCCCTTCTTGCAATTGAGTCATCCTCAACTCAAATGTGTCTTCCTCGCCCACATATATTTTCATATCTGCAATATTAAAAGAGGAAGTAACCCCAAAATGTGCAGGCAACCTAATTTCATATGCATTATCATTAATTTTTCGAAGCACTTTGAAGGGTCCAACAGCTCGAGGTAGCAATTTAGATTTTCTCAAATCAGGAAATCTATCCTTTCTCAAATGCACCCAGACCAAATCACCAGGTTCAAAAGTAACGTGCTTTCTACCCTTGCTGCTGGCTTGTTGATACTTAGCGTTCACGCTCTCAATGTTTGCTTTAGTTTGCTCATGCATTTTAAGAATTAATTCAGCACGGCGAGAAGCATCAAAATTCAATTTCTCTGAAGGTGGCAGAGCCAAAAGATCCATGGGGGCATGAGGGATAAAACCATATACAATCTGAAAAGGGCACAATTTAGTAGTAGAATGCAGTGAACGATTGTAAGCAAATTCAAAATGAGGCAAACATTCTTCCCATATTTTGATGTTATGTTTCAGAACAGACCTAAACATGGTAGATAAACTACGGTTCACTACTTCGGTCTGTCCATCAGTTTGAGGGTGACAAGTGGTAGAAAGGAGCAATTTTGTCCCCAACTTAGCCCATAAGGTTTTCCAAAAATGACTAAGAAAATTGGCATCTCTATGTGAAACAATAGTGTTTGGAACCCCATGCAAACGAACAATCTCTCGAAAGAACAAATCAGCAATATGTGTAGCATCATCAGTTTTGTGGTATGGTATGAAGTGTGCCATTTTAGAAAATCTGTCCACAACAACAAAAATACTATCCCTCCCATTCTTTGTTCTAGGCAATCCTAAAACAAAATCCATAGAAGCATCCTCCCATGGAGCACTAGGCAAAGGGAGAGGCATGTATAAACCATGTGGATTAAGATGTGACTTAGCTTTTTGACAGGTGCTGCAACGAGCAACAAACCGCTCCACATCTCTTCTCATCTTTGGCCAAAAGAAATGACTTGCTAGGATGTCTTCCGTCTTCTTGATACCAAAGTGTCCCATCACCCTCCACCATGTGCTTCTTGCAATTGTAAGATACGCACATAAGCAGCTAGAGTGCACAACTTGTTAACTCGAAACACAAAACCATTAGTGAGAACAACCTTGTTCTATGTTTTTCCTTCTTTACATTGCAGCAACATCTTTGAAATGAGCATCAAAAGCTTATTGTTCTTTAATTGTTTCTGATCCTAAAATCTTAAAATCAAGTTGGGACAACATATTATAACGATGAGATAAGGCATCTGCAATGATGTTATCTTTTCCTTTCTTGTGTTTGATGACATAAAAAAAGGACTCGATGAATTCTACCCACTTGGCACGCCTACAGTTCAGATTAGTTTGGCTCTTAATGTGCTTCAAAGATTCATGATCAGAATGTATAATAAATTATTTAGGCCATAAATAATGTTGCCATGTTTCCAAAGTTCGTACTAGTGCATATAATTCTTTATCGTAAGTGGAATAGTTCAGACTAGGCCCATTCAGTTTCTCACCTAAATAAGCAATAGGTTTCCCCTCTTACAACAAGACACCTCCCAATCCAATACCACTAGCATCACATTCCAATTCAAAAGTCTTACTGAAATCTGGTAACTGGAGAAGGGGTGTATGAGTTAACCTATTCTTCAAAGTTGCAAATGCAACCTCTTGCGCCTTGCCCCATGTGAATGGAGCACCCTTCTTTGTAAGCTCATGCAGTGGGCCTGCTTTGGTGCTCAAGTCTTTCACAAAATGACGATAGAATCCAGCAAGTCCGAGAAAGCTTCGTACTTGTGTGACCGTGGTAGGAGTCGGTCAGTTGTGTATCGCCTCCACCTTGGCTTGATCGACTTAAATTCCCTGTGGTGTCACAACATAGCCAAGAAAAGAGACTCTATCCGTGCAAAAGGTGCACTTGTCAATGTTACCAAATAAGCGTGCATCACGTAAAGCATTGAAAACAGAACGAAGATGATCAAGATGCTCTTCTAGAGATGTGCTATAGATCAAGATGTCATCAAAATATACTGCCACAAATCTTCTAATAAAAGCACGTAAAACCTCATTCAGTAATCTCATAAAAGTGCTAGGTGCATTCGTGAGACCAAAAGGCATGACTAACCACTCATACAAACTGAACTTTGTTTTAAACATTGTTTTCTATACATCACCTAGCTTCATGCCAATTTGATTATATCCACTACACAAGTCAATTTTAGAGAAAATCATCGAGCCACTAAGTTCATCAGGCATATCATGTAACCTAGGAATAGGATGACGATATCTAATGGTAATGTTATTAATTGCTCGACAATCTACACACATGCGCCATGATTCATCGTTCTTTGGAACCAAAAGAACAGGAATAGAGCAAGGACTAGGGGACTCACGCACATAACCTTTGTCGAGTAATAATTGTACTTGTTGTTGAATCTCCTTAGTCTCCTCCGGGTTGGTCCTGTATGGTGCTTGGTTTGGCAAAGAAGCCCCAGGGATGAGGTCAAACTGATGTTCAATCCCTCTCAATGGTGGCAGCCCGGCTGGTACCTCTTGTGGAAACACATCAACGTATTCCTGCAAAAGCTTAGTGATAGCAGGGGGCAAAGAACATGGTTCATCGTGAAGTGAGAACAAAGCTTCTTTGCAAGCCAACACATAGCAGATTGCAGCATTATTTTTTAATTAAAAAAATCATACTTGGAAGCAAGAAAACAAGCACTCTTCAATTTTATTTCATTCTTCTTCACATGAGCAGATTTGGAATTGTCAGTCTTAGGGTGTACCGATTCCTTTGCAACATTTGAATTTTCATTTTGAGTAGATTTCTTAATTTTCTCTTTGCAAGCTCTAACAATATCATCCTTCAAAATAGCATCAGGAGACATAGGGTGCAAAACAAGCTTCTTCTCGTTATGCATGAAAGATTATTGATTTGATTTTCCATGATGTAATGTATCTTTATCAAATTGCCAAGGTCGACCAAATAGCATAGAGCAAGCTTCCATAGGTACCACATCACAATCAATGTAATCATGGTAGGAACCAATTGCAAATTTGACACGAACTAGATGTGTTACCTTAAGCTTACCACTGTCGTTGAACCATTGGATGTAGTAGGGATGTGGATGTGGATGTGGAAGTGTTGTCATCCCAAGCTTCTCTACCATGGCAACACTTGCTAAATTATTGCAGCTTCCTCCATCAATAATAATGTGACACGATCGTTCCAAAACTACACACTTAGTTTGGAATAGATTGTGTCGCTGGTTCTGTTCAGCTTTGATCATTTGGGCACTCAAGACACACCTCACAACAAGACTCTCATAGTGGTCAGCATGATCAGCCCCAATGTGCTCTTCATCATCATTCTTCTTTCCTGCATCTTGTGCAGCAAGCATGGCATATGTTTCATCATCTAAATCACTAGCGTATGAGTACTCACCATTCTCTCGTACAATCAGCACACACTTGCTTGGGCAGTCCCTTCGTAGGTGCCCAAAACCCTTGCATTGGAGGCATGGTGAGTACTTTTGTTCTCCTAGTGGAAGCGATAGAAGAAGAAGTGTAGGCTGCAACTTGGGTGGATCCTTTTGTTGTCTCGATAGCACGTGAAGTTGCTGATTTTGAGGTAGTCCTGCGCAACCGATTGGAAGCATCGTCCGGAGAATCATGCTTAAGACCAGCAGCACTTGAGCAGGACTGCCATGAGGTAGTTCGACCTGCAGAAATGTTAGTTCTTGTGCGTTGTTCCTGCACTTCTCTTTCAGCCTTACAAGCAAGATGGAATAATCGAGTGACGTTAGTGTATTTCTTATAAGCCAATATGTCCTGAATTTCTCTTGTTAAACCACCCATAAAGCTAGCCATTGCAGCTCTTCATTTTCAACTAGGACACATCGCATCATGCCTATTTGGAGTTTTTGATAGTATTCCTCAATAGATTTGTTGCCTTGCCTAAGTTGTTGTAATTTATGCAGCAGGTCACGAGCATGATAGGAAGGAACAAAATGATGACGCATGATTCGTTTCAAGGCATTCCAAGTTTGTGGTACGTTTGTTGGATTTTTAGTTTGATACTCATGCCACCAAATAGAAGCAAAGTCAGTGAATTCACTAGTGGTAGCTCTAACCTTTTTATCATCAGGGAAATCATGGCATGCAAATTTTTGATCTACTGATAATTCCCAAGACAGATATGCATCCGGATCATATTTACCATCAAAGGATGGTATGGAGAATTTAATGCTGTGTAGGGAATCTTCATTGTCACGTACCTCATGTCGTAGGGCTCGACCACCCATACCATGATGGTCTCGACGTGGCTGCCGTCAATACCTGAAAGGTCCATCATCAATCTCGGTATCCGCTGAATACTCCGCCTCGTCATATCTTGCAGCGCTGCCAACGGAGTCATGGCTGTCATCAACACGTCTTTGCCTCTCTTCGCGTCCAACCTGTTCCATCCTCTCCAATCGCTCAATGATTGCTGCAAGAGAAGTGTTAATAGCCCCAGTAGTGCTTTCTAATGTGGTCAGCTTGGTGTTGGTGCAAATCTGCGTCGACTCTAATGGACCAATGCGTTCATTGGTGACTTGAATATCCTTGTTGAGAGCATCCATGTGTAGCTTTACTTGGCGTTCGAAATGCTGAATGATGCCCCTCGTACGTGGTGAATGTGGAGATGTCTCATTCGCATCAGCTGACATGGTTAGTAAAGAAAGGAAATACAACATCATGCAGATTAATCCTAGCAGTTGCCAAGAGGTGGTAGGACACAATCACTTCCTCACTAGCAAGAAATCAAGCTCTTACCAGTTCTTACCACGCGATGCAGGAAGCGCCGGCAAACAGCAAGAACAACAACAAACGGTGGCTGCCAGCACAATCCTGTGGTATTGTAGATGATTTTGTGGAGCTGTAGGTGGCTGCTAGAAATGAGTTGAACAAAGGAAAAGCTAGTACCACATTAGTCACAACAAGTTAAATTAATGTTCCACGATGGTACTGTGCTGGTCCTAGTCTAAACCATGATAGAGACGCGAGCCGTTACTCCACGTGATGTTAAATTTACTGTAGTAGAAAAGTTCGGACAGCACGAACGTTGTGTTTACAAAACGTTCAAAACAACAAGTTGAACTCCGAAACTTGAAATAAATGTTACACAAACTGTTTTTTTTGTACTAAGAAACTTTTTATAGCAATTTCAATTAGTGCGACTTTTCTTTCTTTGCACGTGCCTTTTTCTTGCTGATCCCTGCGGCTTTTCTTTTGCACTTGTCTTTTTCTCAACTTTGGGTAGATAATGAAAATGGACTGAGAACAAAGTGGCACAAACTCGAAACTCTAGCGGTGAAAAACTTAGGACCAGCAACTCGACATAAAAAGGCAACTGTGAATTCAACAAGTCGAGTGCTAAGTAGCAAAGCAAAAGGCTCAAAGTGTTTTTAGGATTTTTAGAGCAAAATTTTGTAGGCAAAAGTGGACAGTAGGTAAATGAAGAACCAGGAGAAGGAAATCTCTCACCGAGCAACCTCAAATCTGATACCACTTGATAAACCCAATGGGTATGGGGGATGCCCTATCTTTCGATGAGAGATATTGGTGGTGAATGAATTTGGTGGAGGCCGACGTTGGCTGCCCGACTAGCACAACTAGAATGGTGTGGCACCTTAAGCAACAGTTACACCGTCTTCTGGTAACTATGATTTGGGTGGAGGTCGACGTTGTGCTACCCAACTACAACAACCACAAGGGTGCTGCACCTTAGCGATAGTTACACCGGCTCCTGTTGTTGTTGTTCTTGCCGTGCCAAGAACAGCCTTGAACCTGCAAGCAATCGAAGAACAAGCAAGAACAAGATAAAAAGCAAACACTCACGGGTGTGATAAGTTGGGATTCTAATTCAAGTAATCGGCAGGTCTCGTCGACACTTGTGTTACAAGGAAGTAGCAATGGCTAAACTTACATAAAACAAAACCCAAGTTCTTCCTATGGCTGCTAGTTGTTTATATAGAGGAGGAAGACTAGAACTCAGGATGGAGTCACAAGTCTTGTTCGTCCTTTCCTTACCAGCTCGCGTCATCTACCTTTGATTCTTGATCCAATGGAAAGTAGACGAACAAACCTTTCCAGCAAGTACTTATTTGCATTAAACAACCTTGGGAGTTGAAAGTTATGCCCCTTTTAAGTTGGTACTTTGCTGCAGTTACGAGGACCCCTCAAGTGGAGCAGCCTTCATTGCATTAATCCTGCCATTCCTCCTAGCTGGATCAATTCCCAAGGACCTAATAATAACAAGGTCATCACAAGGCTTTAATAGTTCCCCATTTGAAGGATAATTATTTTGAGCAGTCAGGAATGAGTTCACCTGATAATTAAGTTGACGAGCACGAGCGCGTGTCATTGGACCTTGATTAGTTGCAAGTGGTGAATGGGTTGCTGTTGTGGTTGTATTAACGGTAGTGATGTCCTCATCAACATCAAAGTATATAAAGAGATCATTCCATCAACAACATCATTGGAGATATTGCTAAGGGAGTAACTACTAGATCTTGCATAGCTAATTTATGTGAATATTACTCTTTTGTCTCTTTTCTGGAACCATACAGGGTAGAGGAAGCACTAAAGGATTTAGATTGGGTGATTACAATGCAAGAGGAGTTGAACAACTCCAATATAAATGAAGTATGAGAGGTTGTAGAAAGACCACAGGCGAACATTCGTAGGAACCAAATGGGTCTTTTGGAACAAGCAAGATGAACATGGAGTGGTAACAAGATATAAGGCGCGACTTGTGTCAAAAGGTTACTCACAAGTCGAAGGTTTGGACTTTGACGAAACTTTCGCTCTCGTAGCTAGACTTTAGTACATTCGTAATTTATTGGCATATGCTACTCACCATAATTTTAAGCTGTATCAAATGGACATCAAAAATTATTTCCTCAATGGTCCCATTAAGGAGGAAGTATACGTGGCAGCCACCAGGATTTGAAGATCAAGAGTACCCCAACCATGTGTATAAACTGCGTAAGGCTCTCTATGGCCTCAAACAAGATCCCTGACCTTGGTATGAGTGCCTTAGAGATTTTCTAACTCAAAATGGTTTTAAAATTGGAAAAGCTAATTATACTTTGTTTACAAAATATTTTGATGATCATATATTTGTATGTCAAATCCATGTTTATGATCATTTTTGGTTCTACTAATAAATCTTTTTATGAAGAATTTAGCAAAATTATGACAGACGGATTCGAGATGTTGATGATGGGCGAATTGAAGTTCTTCTTCGGATTCCAAGTGAAGCAATTAAGAGAAGGCACATTCATTAGCCAAACCAAGTACATGCAGGACATCCTCAAGAAGTTCAATATGGACAAAGCCAAGCCCATCAAGACACCCATGGCAACTAATGGACATCTCGATCTCAATGAAGATGGTTCATATGAGGATCAAAAGGTATATCGGTCTATGATTGGTTCATTACTTTATTTATGTGCATCTAGGTCAGATATCATGCTTAGTGTTTGTATGAGTGCAAGGTTTCAAGCTGCACCTAAATAGTGTCATTTAATAGCTATAAAAAGAATTTTAAGATACCTTGTGCACACACCAAACTTGGGCCTTTGGTATCCTAAAGGATCCAAGTTTAACATAATAGGATATTTCGATGCTGACTATACAGGATGCAAAGTCGATAGAAAGAGCACGTCAGGAACTTACCAATTTCTTGGCAGATCCTTAGTTTCATGGTCATCTAAAAAGCAAAACTACATTGCTCTTTCCAAAGCCGAAGCGGAGTATGTTGCAACCGGTAGTTGTTGTGCACAACTACTTTGTATGCAACAAACTCTAAGGGATTATGGTTGCAATCTGAACCATATTCCACTCCTATGTGAAAATGAAAGTGTCATAAAAATTGCACACAATCCAGTAGAGCACTCATGAACTAAGCACATAGGCATTCATCATCATTTTCTAAGAGATCATTCACTAAAAGGTGATATAGTAATTTCACATGATAGAACTGAAAAAAACTTGGAGATATATTCACAAAGCCACTAGATGAAAAGAGATTTTGTGAGCTAAGAAATGAACTAAATATACATGACTATCGAAACGTGGCTTGAAACACTGCATACCTGCTTGAATCTTCAAAGTTTACTCATTTTTGCGAAATATCGCTTATCTCGATTTTCTCTTGATAACTGTGTAAATTAGTGAATCTTGGTGAATTATGACCATTGTATGATTGTTGATTGCTTACTGGCCATGTTTATCAAGATTATTTGTGAATTGATGTTAGCACTGGACTAGTCTGTTGTTTCAGACTAGTCTGGCCCTTGTCTGGCATACCGGACTTGTCCGACCCTATACCAGCCCTTGTCTGGCGTACCAGACTTGTCCGTATTCCTAGGGTTTAAACCCACCCAGAAGCCCAAACCTCTTATTCCTCCCCTCACAATCGCATTTGCTTTCTCTCTCCTCAAAACCTAGCTCCCAAGGCGATTTTCGCTATTGTCCACCAAAATTGAAGTTTTCTCCACGAGAAATCTTCTCCTCGGCGGGAAGCTTCACCACTCCGGACTAATCCGGACCAAATTCCACACTTTTGTCTCCAATTGTCATTTTTTCGGTAAAAATCTCACTCAACCCTAGTTCTTACCTTTCCTACAATCTTGCTTATTTCTCTTGATTCCTAGGGTATACATTACCTTCTAGATGTATTCCTACTTTATTCCTACTTGTTTTGCATCAATTCAAGCTAGATCTGTTGAAATAGGGAGTTAGGGTTCATACGTCAGTCCGAACTAGTCTGGTGTCTGGTGCGGATCAGTCTGCACTCTAAAAACAGACAAGTCTGGTACCCTGACAAATTGAACCTCTGAATTCTTATTTCCACAAAGTCTACAATCCATTCTTATCAATCCTTGAATTCCTCAGTCAGGCACGATGTCGTCAGCTTTTCAGGACAACTCATTTGATTATGAGGTCGAGCGTGACCATGAAAGGGTACAAAGAAACAAAGAGAGTCATGAAGAAGAGGCATGACTACAATGCTCACCCCTCTCCTCCCGACGATGCTCTTCCTAAGAAGAGGAGAGTAGTAGTGAAGAAAGCTTTAAGCAAGGATGATGCTGGTGCCAGCTCACCGGCACCTAGGAGAAGCATCAAAAAGAGCAAAGGACAGGCTAGTGGTCCTATTGGTCCGTTGAAGATGAAAGCCCCTATTCACCGCAATAGACAGACTTCATATGATAATTTCACTGGAATGGGAAATGAACTGGCTAATAAATACTGGAAATTGAAGCCTATGAGCAGCCTAAGCAGTCAGCTGATCTAAGGTTCTGGAGCAATTTTCATGTTGACTACTATGAGCATGTTTACATGAAGATGAGGAACCTGGTGATTGAAAGTCAGTGGGTCAATGTCACCTACCTCCAATCCAAGAAATGCCAAGCCCATCAAGAGGTCCTGGAGGCATTGGAGAGGCATGGTTTGAAGGATCTTCTATCCTTCCGATATAATTGGAACAATGAAATCATCACCCAATTTTACTCTACTCTCTACTTCGCCCGTGATGATGGGGATAAGATGATTTGGATGACACATGGATCCATGTATAGTGTCACCTATGAAGAGTTTGCAAGGATACTCCATCTTGAGAAATCCTTGGACAACGATCTTATAATTCACATTCTAAAGCTGTTGGAGAAGGAAGAGCTAGAATTCCTCTATGACACAAGAATGCCTTACAAGCCTCCAACTACCAAGTATTTGAAGCCATTCTTTGCAGTCCTGGATAGAATTCTGAGGAAGATCATAGCTCCCAAGGAAGTAGATGCAGGAACCATCCAAGGGACTCTAAGGACTTTCAATGTCTTTGAGTACATCTACAATAACATTATGAACATCTCCATTACTCCAAACAGCTCCTGTGGCTATGCACTTTATATCATGTACATGATTGAGAAGGTTATAGGACTTGAGTTCGTCAAGAATGTTGAGCACACTGGCCTCAAACCCCAGAAGCATAGTCTACACCATTCCTTCCACTCCTGTCTCACCTGCAGTGGAGTAGAGATCTAAGCAAGCAAATGAAGGCACAAGGACTCCAGCTACTACTTCTGCTTCTGCACCCTTCGGAGAGTCCTCCAATAGTTTGCTAAAATTGCTTTCCTCCATATTTGCATCCTGCCGCAAAGTGAAAATTAAGCAGCACCAAAGAGGGTTTGGCTGGGAAGAGACATCAAAGATACATGAAGGCCAACATCAAATCTATTTGTGAGAAGCTAGAAATTGAGACAGTTGGATCACCTAGATTTCAGAGGATTCACAAGAAGATATTATTGAATTGGCTCCCCTCACTGAGTAAGAGTTGAACTCGTTTCGACTAGCAGGTGTCTCCGCTCCTCCTCCTCAGCATGGACTTGAAGAGGAGGATGAAGAGAGGACCGAGAGTGAGGGAGGCAGTGGCAAAGGGTGATTCCACTCAATTTTCCTTTTTTGGTGCCTTGATGCCAAAGAGGGGGGGGGGTTTAGACTAGTAGCTTATTTTGTAACTTTAAGGACAAGTGATCGAGGACATGTATCTTTATTTCAAATTATTGTAATCTCCTTTGGATGTGCCTATGTTATTCAATCTGAATGTGTGATGTTTATTCAATATTGTTGTGGTAGTTTCTTTTATCATTGCTATGTTCTTATTTTTGCACTTCACATTATTTGATCACACACACTCTATAGGCACCCCACCATAATGAGTGCCTATATGTGAGAAGTTCTTATTGTTCATTCTTCATTCTCATATATGCACACTTTATGAGAATCAATTTTTACTCTTAATTGTGAAATCTCAATTGGTTGTCATCAATCACCAAAAGGGGGAGATTGAAAGTGCATCTAGGCATTCCCTTGTGAGTTTTGGATGATTGATGACAAAAATATGAGATCCTAATGAAGTTGTTGAGGTGAATGCAGGTTATCTAAGATTAGATTGTTGGTGCGCTCAAAAAGGTGAAAAATGAAGCGATTAAGAAAAAGGAAAAGGCCTAGTTGATGAATAAAGTGCAAAGTAGACTTAATTGTATAGGATGTGTGTGAGAGACACATCCTAAGAGCTCAAGTATTTGCGTAGGGGTAAGGGCTTAAAATGAACCTTAATAATTAACTGAGCATCGGACTAGTCCGCTCACAAACCGTACTAGTCCGTTCAACTTTCTGTAGTCTCACTTCATAGTGCACCGGACTAGTCCGCTCATGGACTGGACTAGTCCGTTAAACTTTCTGATGTTCCATAACATTGCGCACTGGACAAGTCCATTCATGGATCGGACTCGTCCGAGAAACTCTCTGATTTTTCATAACACTATGCACCGGACAAGGCGGTTCATGGACCGGACTAGTCTGAGAAACTTTCTGATGTTCCAATACACGGGGCACCGGACATGTCCAGACACCTACCGGACTAGTGCGATATACCTCACATATATTAGGGTTTCTAGTGTGCTACACATTCCACACAGATTTTTCTCAGCACCCCGGACAAGTCCGGTCCCTAGAGCGGACTAGTTCGGCCGTCAGGATCCCTAACGGTAAATTTTAAAACACTATAAATAGGAGATCCACGACCCCACAAACACAACTCTTGTATTCTACTGTGCAGAACTCAAACCCTAGCACCGCCACTTGTCCCAAGTGCACACATCTCCCCACACATCTAAGGTCCTCAAAAGTGAAAATATTCAGATTTGGGATTGGGAGATAGTTGTCTACATGGTGCCAAAATAAAATAGGAGCAACTCAATTGTGAAATCAGATTGAGATTTCGAGTAAGTTGATTTTTTAATCTAGTTTGAATTTCATTTGAATTTGAATCTTCCCCTCCTAATTTAAAATGGTAAACGATGTCAAAACTTGATGAAACCTTGTAAGATGAATACTTTGAATATTGGGAAGACAATGGTGATTTCAAATTCTGCATTGGAGTATTTTGAATTGGAAACTGAGTTTATATTTTTAAATCCTCTTTATGTGTTCCTTTAAATTCACACATAATAAATAAACTCCTAAAATACTGACAATTTGTAGGTTGACTAATTTAAATAGAAGGGATCAAATGGTGAATTCACACTAATATTTGACTAAGGTGAATATGGAATTCAAATATAAATTCGAAATTCACTAGTATGTATTTGCTTTAAATATCACCCATAATTTTTTAATGTTTGCAAGGGCACTAACTCAATTATAAAGAATATTTGTGTCCTCCAATCTTGACTCTTTCTACTGCAAATTTTTGAAAATATGAATTTAATTCAAATTCATGCTCTATGTGTTAACTTGGAACACATTCAAAATAAAAAATAATGTAATTGCCTCATTTTACAAACTAGAATTTGAGTGCCTAAAATGTCGACTTTTACAAAATTGATGATCAAATTAGCATGTAATGACCGTCAACAAACTCCCCCGTACTTAGTCTTTTGCTCATCCTTGAGTGAAGGCAAGACGAACTAAGTGTCAATATAATGTTTTGCTATAAGTATGGAATAAATATAAAAAGTATTTAAACTCATACCTTTGTCCATGCACCCTTTTTGATGTGGCTACCACATCATCTTAGGTGTTTGAGAGGTGGAACGGTTTGAATACATTTCACCTGAATTTCTTCCTGCTGAAATAATCTTGAATATTGCTATTTTTTGAAAGTCATAATGATATTGCCTTTCCTCTCAAACGGAGACTCTCAATTCTCTTAAAGTGTTTGGATCCTCACCTTTGTATGAATTTCCACTTTTATCCCTACAACTAAGTATGGCTTTTCGTGGAGCTTGGTAGAGATAAAGAGAGGCTTATGTACAATTCATATATTACTAAGTCAAAAACTAGATCCTTAAGAGGGAACAATGCAAGAAAAACCAATGACTAAGGAATTTTGTTGTGCACATATGGTGGATGATGGATGAAGGTGACTCCCAATTGTTCACTCTCTTTTTGTGCAAGGATGAATCATAGCTACTTATTGTCTCTCTCTTTCTCTTTTTTTTTGAATTTTTTAGAGCTCATTTGTAGCCATGTCTTCTACTCCTTTTTATGCATCTTTTTGAAGAGATGATAATTTGAAAGAATTTGCATGGAGTACTTTTGGTGGTGTAAAAATGGTAGATACCAAGATATAGCTATGGTGGAGTGCACAAAAATTCTCAATCAAAGATTTTATGCAAGTCACTCAATAAGGTCATGAATTTGACAAAGTTCAATGAACATACAAGTGGCATATGCATGTGATTTTGAATATAGGCCTCATATGTCCTTGGTGGGCATCTATATTCCAATTAGAGGTTTAGGCAAAATCTCATGACCTCAAAATTTTGCAAAAGTCAAAACTAATTTCAAGTGAGGAGAGAGTTTTCCATGGTTTTATTTATTCACCATATCACACCAATCAAATATTTATATGACATGTTTTCCTAATTCAATTATGTGGGTCCAAGAACATGGTGATGAAATTGAAATACAGAGTATACAAATTCCAACTTAATCAAAATGTGATTGTTCATCTTAAATTTTTGTTGATTTTAGAGATGTTTTAAACGAATTCATCAAAATTTTCAACTCAAAAGACAGGGATTCATATGAAATAGGGGATAGGAGGTCTAAACCGAGAGTGTGTAGCGAAACAAGACCGAGAGGGGTGTCCATCAGGTCAGGCGAGCCTGGTCTGGCTCCTCCGCCCTTCTGTTTCGTCGTGTGGTCTCGTGTTCTTGGTTGCGACGTGTTTCAGGTTGAAACGTGAAGTTTGTACTTCGCGAATTTGCAAGAGGAGTCCCCCCAACACTTGTTTCCTGAATTCTTTATTGAACACAAATGCAATAATAAAACAAAGGGAATATTACCGGTGTTAGCTAAACTGGTACGTTCTGTTTTATTGAACTCAAAATGGGGACGCTTGAATGAAAATTGAAATTGAAAAACAAAATAAGCTAGCGCCCTAAGATTAAATAAGAACTTGAAGATGGGATTTGGGCAAGGAGGAAATTAGAAGGATGTTGTAGCATTGAGGGATTTACTAGACTTTGAGGATTCAAAGGGAATTTTGAGAAACAACGTGAAAATCGATAAAATTTGTCACGTCGAACTCCTTTTCTGAATCCTCATGGGAATCTAGGAAGACATTGAGATGGTGTCCATTTACTTTAAATAGATTACCTTCATCACCTTGGAGTGTGATGGCTCCATGACATGGAGTTTCTATTACAGTAAATGGTCCTTCCCACTTACTTCATAATTTTCCATGTCCAAAGAGTTTTACCCTAGAGTTAAATAGTAGAACTCTATATCCAGGCTTAAACTCTTTTGGCGTAATCCTTTTGTCGTGCCACCTCTTGGTTCTTTCATTATAAACCTTGGCACTATGATACGCCTTATCCCTCCATTCCTCAAGTTCGGAAACTTGTCTCAAATGGTTTTTTCGGCCTCAGCGAGATTCATGTTCCACTTTTTTTATGGCCCAATATGCCCTATGCTAGAACTCTATAGGAAGATGGCAAGTCTTCTAATAAACAAGTTGGAATGGAGACATGCCAATCCGTGTCTTGTAGGCAATCTGGTATGCCCACAATGCATCGAGTAGCTTATGCTTCCAATCAGTTCCCATTTTCAAGAAGGTCTTTTGAATAATATTGTTGATTTTATTATTTGATGTTTCTACTTGTTGGTATTTCTTGCGAAATCGGAGTAATTCGCAAGTTCACGGAAATACCTTTGTAGCACTTCCCCTTAAAGATTGTTCCCAAGGGTACCGAATCCAAGGAACGTGTGAGTTACTCTCCTAACTTGTTCTCCCAAGGACACATAGTTTGTTTTGTAGGCAAAGATTTGAGAGGAATTCAAAGGTTTGATCCTAAGCCACAACAGCCTACGGTGGTTATTTGCTATAGGCACGGGTTTACCCCTGACAATATCAGGATGATTTCGTCAAAGACCCCATGTCGTAGCCGAACGTTGAGGATTACAAAGGACAGATAGGGTTGTCGCCACCTACTGCCTACCTCTTCAACCTATCGGTCTACGAGATACTCACTAGTGATTTCTATTCTAAGCACCACGCCTAAGTTCTAATCACATCTCTAATCTTTTCAAATAGAAACCTAAGACTAGAGCCTCTAATGAATTAAAGCAGTGAACCAACAAGAAACAACTAAAGCAAACTACTATGAATTAAGAATCAAACTTGCATTGAATTCATAAAAGTCTTACTCGATTCCGGCAGAACTTCCGTAGAGGTACAAGTTTTTAAGAGGGACTTGACAAGCCCAAGTCTCCTCATCCTAGCTCCTCCTCACTCTCCTTCTTCTTGGCTAGCCTCTTGGGCAGCACTAAACCTTTGGAGTGGACTACTATTCTCAAACTTGTAATGTGTGAAGTGAGGAGGTGAGGGGCTATTCATACACGAGCTCAGTTGGTTTGGTGCCAGAATTAGCGCGCGAAGCAGTCTTCACTGCCATCAAGGAGCTACAGGAGAGAGTCATGTGTCATTTGACCGCTGTTGGTATTTCTTAACACCACAGATCATCTACGATGAGAGATGAGATCTGCAAGCGCACGAAAGATACCGTTGTAGCATTTCACCAAGGAGTATTCCCAAGGGTATTGTATTTATCCCAAAGGAAGGCAGTGAAGTAAAGGGAACACTATTCTCATGATCAAGGTATAGGATACTAAGTATTTATCACAATAGGGGTAAGATGACAATAAGGGTAGTGTCACACACACCTAAGCAATCTACTCTAAGGGTAAGGTTGTCCTAGTGAGGGTTAAGCTACGAGAAGGGACTGCTCCTACTGTGCTCTAGTTACGCGTATATATAGCCTATTAGTGTACATATGAGTATGCTAACGATGAATAATAGGGCCTAGTGGTCCAACATATCGAGCACGGGTTTACCTCTTACAATATTAGGACGATTCCTGCCATGAACCTGCGGCGTAATCAAATGTGGGGGATTACGAAGGATGGAGAGGGTTGTCACCACCTACCGCCTAAACCTACAAACCGTGGGTCTAGGAGACATCCAACACTACTTAACTACCTAAGCACCATGGTTACATGTTAAGCAATTATCTTAAGGGCCCTAGTACAAGTACCACCCTAAGGCAATGACTAACCTAAACATCATTGAAACCAATGTTGGGACCAAGCACTAAATTATTCATATTAACATAATCATAATAATACCTAATTATACTATAGTGGTGGTGTATGATGTTTAAGATAACATGATATAAACATTTAGACTAGATCGTAATAGGATCTACACCTAGCACATGCATGGACTCCACAACCAAACAAGGAATGCTTTGCCCAAGTATATGAATAAGTAAAGACTAATAATAACAATATCATGAAGAATAAAGTCACTAATAAAGGAAAAGATACATGAGCCTTACCTTTCTCAATTTGGACTTGGGACTAGAGGCTCCTATCTATAGCCTAACCTCCACAAAGGACCGAGGAGAACTAGTGTATACAAGAGAGAATGCTTGAGTGGTGTGTGTTCAAGTGAGGGGTGAGGGGTCCTATTGATACTAGTGTTGTGAGGTTGGTTCCCGCCATCTTTTCTGGTCCTATTGATACTTAGGATGGAGTCATGAGTCTTGTTCGGCCTTTTCTGGGCAGCTCAAGCGTCATCTGCCTTTGATTCTTGCTCCAATGGAAAGTAGACGAAGATACCTTTCCAGCAAGTACTTATTTGCATTAAACAACCTTGGGAGTTGAAAACTTATGCCCCTTAAGCTAGTACTTGCTGCAGTTATGAGGACCCTCAGGTGGAGCAGCCTTCATTGCATTAATCCCTCCATTTCTCCTAGTTGGATCAATTCCCAAGAACCTAATAATAACAAGGTAATCACAAGGCTTTAATAGTTCCCCATTTAAAGGATAATTAATTTGAACAGCCAGGAATGAATTCACCTAATAATTAAGTTCACGTGCACGAACGCGTGTCATTGGACCTTGATTAGCAGCAAGTGGTGAATGGGCTGCTGTTGTGGTTCTATCAACTGTAGCGATGTCCTCATCAGAAGGCCAGAGCTCATGGCAGCACGACTTTGGGGCTGTTCCTCTTGTGTTTTGATCAATAAAATTTGTAGTTTAGAGAAGCTTTTGTGCCTTGTTCGTTGACTTGTTTTCGTCAAGTCTTTCTCGTTGAGTTTCTGTGCTGCCCGACCATTCATTGGTGTTCTGATTGTAACTCGCATTTTACAGATCCAATTGACGTGATTCTTTTTGTGTTGTCTTCACAACTCAATACTCTATCATCTGTGAAATGTTCATGGTCATTGGATTTATTGTTTTTGCTCTACACGAGTTTCTTTGCAGCGTAATAGATCTGTTTGCTCTATGTTAGAACAGATTTACCTTTGCTTGGAGTTTTGTCAAAACTTGAGGTACTTGATGTTTTCTTGTAATTCTTGTTGTCATGACTTCATTACTTGATTCTCTAATATCTACACTGATTTTTCACCTTTTGAACATGTTGGAAACACTCGCACACACGATTTCTCTATCTGATTGATTTTCTACCGCAGGGTTTTCGTTAATTCTGCTGAAAAGGTTTTAATCTACCATTCACCCCCCTCAGGTAGCTTTTCACGGGCTCTTCGATTTTACAATTGGTATCAGAGCCACGGTTCTCTAATCTTTGTGATTTGCATGGAGAAATACTCCGCAAAACCTTGTGTGTTCAATGGCATTGATTTTCAGGTTTGGAAGGCACGTAGGGAGGCTTACATACAGGTGCAAGCCTTCACCATATGGGAAAATGTTTTAAAGCGCTTTGTCATGCCTCCAAATGATGAAGTTACGGCTGCGAACATGAGAGACGTCAACAACAAGGTGCGCAACTTGATTATTCATGGATTGGCTCAAAGCGACTTCGACCGTGTTGCACACCTCCGATATGCGTATGACGTGTGGAAAGCACTATGCAACTACCATGAAGGCTCCAACACGATCAAGGGGGTAAGACAAGATATATTCAAAAAAGATACATGCATTTTAGATGCAACCTGGTGAGTCGATCGATGATCTCTTTGCTTGCTTTAATAAAAGTTTGAGCAACCTGCGTAGCATCGATGTTAGTTTTTTAGATGCTAAAAATGATAGGCAATTGTTAATTGCATTAGACATGTTGATTTGGGAGATGAAAGTTACATCTATAAATGAATCTACTATCATGAGTACACTTACCTTAGATGTTCTATATTCTAAGTTGAAAATTCATGAACTTGGCATAATATCACATAAAAACTCCAACATGTCTCTTGCATTTGTTTCACAATGTGACACGTCTAGTTCTAGTCAATCTTCATCACGTGGTACACTTGCGTTGGTTTGTCTAACTCTTGAACAGATTGAAGAGTTTCCAAAGGAGGAACTAGCACTTCTCTCTACTCGGTTCTCGAAAGCGTTGCAAAATGCGAGAACTAAAAGGAGAGGAAGTGGTGGACCTCAAGGGTGCTTAGAATGCTGTGAGTTTGGACATTTTTGTACAAATTGCCCTAATCTTTAAGGTTCAACTACCCATGATGAGAAGCAAATAAAGTTCAAGTTCTCCTCTACAAACAACAAGAAGAAAAAGTGCTCTCCGACACACAGGATGAAAACGCCTAAGTGTCCTGCCTCCCCGCTGAGGCAGGGTCCGAGGGGCGCCACGTGTCCGACAGGCTGGGACCCCGTCCCTCCTCAGGTGCGGGCTCTGGTACTGCCACGTGGACCTCGACATGGGACCCGGCTGCCCCAAAGATGCGGTTTCAAGAGCTTCCACTTGTATAGCGGGACAAGACCCCGCTCCTCCACAAAAGTGGGCTATGGCACCGCCACGTGGCCCGAAGCTCTGGGTTGGCCTCCCCCGCAGAGGCGAGCTCCGAAACCACCATGCGTCCACCCATACCCCCGACTCTCCATAGAGTTGGGCTCCAGAGCTACCACGTGGCCCGTAGCGCAGGGCTTGGCCTCCCACGTAGAGGCGGGCTATGGTGCTGCCACACATCCTGCAACTTTTCCTGACCAGTAGGTTGCGGGAGATTTCACAGTGTACTAGACTAGTCTTTTAATGGACTGGACTACTTCGTTCAACCTTATGTAAACCCATTACATAGTGTACCAGACAAGTCCGTCATAGGACCACACTAGTTTGTTGAACTCTCTGATGTTCCATAACACATCAAGCTGGACAAGTCCGTCTGAGGACCAGACTAGTCCGAGAAAGTTTCTGATGTTCAAATAGATAGGGCACCGAACAAGTTCGGACACCTACCGGACTAGTCCGGTATACCTCACACAATTGGACAAGTTCGGTACCTTGTACGGACTAGTACGGCCGTCGGGATCCCTAACGGTAACAATTTTGGAAACACTATAAATAGGAGATCCACGACCCCACAGATACAACTCACGTATTCTACTGTTCACAACTCAAACCCTAGCCCCGCCACTTGTCCCAAGAACACAAAAACATATCTCCCCACACATCTAAGATCCTCAAAAGTGAAATCCTTTGAGTATTCAGATTTGGGTTTGGGAGATTGTTGTGTACGTGTGATTGAGCTCTTGGGGTTTGATCTCTGTACACTTGTGCAATTACTTGTAATCTTTTTTATTGTATTTGATCATCTTTTTGCTGTAATTCTTGTGGGAGCCATCAACGTGTGAGGTTGCCCTATCAACTCAGTGATTACTTGTGATAGTGGAATCAAGTCAGCCTTGTGTGGTGACTTGACGAGGGAAAGAGTTTGAAAAGACCCTGGCTCTGTGTAGACTTCCTCAACGAGCAGTAGATCTCTCGGGTCAGATCGAACCTCGATAAAAATCCGTGTCTACGTGTGCTTTACTCTTTTACTTTTGCATGTTTGATTATCTAGTGCATTAGATTTAATCTATCAAATAATTTGTATTTCACATGTAACCTTGAAACACTAGTTGTTCAATCAAGTGATCTCAATAGTTGTTAAATTTCTGCTGCTATTTCCTGCATTAACACTTGATTATTTCAGAACACATCATCGCACATGACTAGTATGCTATAGCACCGGACAAGTCTGGTCTCTCTGGTATTTGATGATTTTACTAAGTGTGCAAGAAATTATCAAAGCTTATCACCCCCTCTAGGCCACATTCACTTTCCAATCATCCCATTATCCCCATTTGGCTAAGTAGGAGAGATGTAAAACGTAGAATATCATAAATACTTTCCTACTTAGGACCTAGGCGCTTATTTTGATTCCATCATATGAAGTGCGTTTGTCAAATAAATTGTGACTCACCGGTGTAGGTAAGGTCAGTAGTCTTTCACCTTTTCACATTTTCGTGTCAAATAAGGACAGGTACAAGAACAAGTGTGGGGGAGGTCCCACAGGCCTCCCAAAGTGCAACATGCTTGGACCATCATGAAAGAACAATTCAGAGCATCGCATGAAGGATCACGAGATGATTTGACCAAGCCATGATGATTTTGCCCACCCTTCTTCATTTAAAGTGATGGTTTGTGCTCTCTTACATCTTATCTTTCTATACCTGCTTTTGAGTTGAATTTGATTATGCAAGATAATATCATTAAAAATCAACTCATCCAAAACTAAAATTTTGCAATTTCCTACATCATATTTTGCTAGAGAATGGAATATGTCTACACCCCATTTTAATATTACTACCATGTTCCTGAACCACATATTAATTTAGGAAAAAAACATGTCATCTAAGTATTTGATTGGTGTGATATGGTAAATGAGTGAAACTTGGAAGCTCTCCATGCTGGAATTGAATTTGGGTATTGCAATTTTTAAAGTCATCAGATTTTTTGCCATTCTCTCTCAATAGAATTTAGATGCCCACCAAGGTCATATGATAGAAATATTGAAAACCACATGCATATGCCACTTTGCATTTTCATGTAACTTTGTCAAACTCTTGACCCTTTTGAATGACCTGCATGAAATCTTTGATTAGGAATTTCTTGTGCACTCCACCATATTCCATAATTTTCACACATCCACCATCAAAAGATATCCCATGCAAATTCTACAAATTCCTCTCTCTATAAAAAGATGCACAAAAAAGGAGTAGAAGGTATGGCTATAAGAGCTCTAAAAAAAGAGAATTCAAAAAAAAAGAAAAGAGAGAGCCAATAAATAGCCATGCTTCATCCTTGCACAAAGAAAAAAGAAGAGTGATCAATTGGGAGTCATCATCACCATTCATCATCCACCATCCATAATAAGTGCACAAAAATTTCTTTAGTCATTGGTTTTTGTTGCATGGTCATCTCATGTGGATCTCGTTTTTGACTTAGTAACATATGAATTGTATGTGAGCCACTTTTTAACCTTACCAAGCTCCACAAAAAGCCATATTTAGTTAGGAAAAGAAGTGGAAACTCATGCCAAGGTAAGAACTAAACACATTGAGAGACGAGAGCATTCTTCTGAGGAGTATGTCAATATCTTTTTGACTTGTGAAAATATATCAATTTCCAAGTTTATTTCAGTAGGAGGAGTCCAGGTGAACTACATTCAAGCCGTTCCATCTCTCAAACACACAAGATGATGTGGTAGCCACATACACATCAATGGTTCTTGAACAAAGGTACGTGTTGAATTGTTCTGTACACATATTCCATACCTATAGCTGAAATATGATATCACTTAGTTCTTCTTGCTTTCACTCGAGGACGAGTAAAGGACTAAGTGTGGGAGGGTTTGTCGACGGTCCTTAATTGCCAAATCCGACCGTCAATTCTCTGCAAAAAAATATGGATTGGACAACCAACATAGTGGTAGGAGTTATTTACTAACTATTTCCACAAGTGTTGATGCAATTTTGTATGCAGGTGAATTATGCCCATAATTAGAGGTATTTACAGGGGTCAATCTAAGAAACACACCTTCGGACCAATCAGGCGCAAGCACGAGGATTCATAGGCCCAATCGGAGGAGAAAACCAACTAAAAATCACCAGAATCACCCATACCCATGATGGGGGCACACATAACAGTGTCACAGAGAAGTTTCAGCACAATTGGAGCCGTTGGGAGTGCGGCCAAACCACCAGTTCGGCCGAAGTGGTAAATGTGCCTAACGCGGTCAACCGCCACGTGTTGGCTCCTCACGACTTAGAGATCACGATGGTGACTGATTCCCTCGCATATTCTAGCCCCAAACTGACCTTTGGAAGGTATGAATAGGGGGTAGGGGGCTCCCTCACTCCACACACCAAAAGCTTGAGTCTAGTACTCCACTCCAACGGTGTAGCGCTGCCTAAGTGCTTAGAAAATAGTGAGAGTGTGAGAAAGAGGAGGAGGCTCTGGCTTGTCTGGCTTCTTCCACTTAAGGATAGGGTTTAGGCTTGTCGAACCCTCTCCACCTTTGTACCTCGACTATTCTTTCAATCTCAAGTAAGGTACATGATTTCCATTTTAGTTCATTTATTTAATTCAAGCAAGTTAATTCCTTAGTTGCTTGTTCGTTCATTGCTCTATTCATTTAGAGGCCCTAGTCTTTGCTAGAGAAATTAGGGAAGTTATCGATAGCGTAGGCGTGGTGTTTAGGCTTGACGTCATCTTTGATTATCTCTTAGTCCACGGGGTGTAGAGGTTGGTGTTGACATTTCTTACATCACAGATAAAAATCCACAAGCGCACGAAAATTGTCGTGTAGCACTTCCCCTTGAGAGAGTATTCCAAAGGGCATCGAATCCAAAGGACGTGTGTGCTAATTTTACGAACTTATCCACCCAAGGACAGAAAGTTTTTTTGTAGGCAAGGAAGAGAGAGGAATTCAAAGTATTGATTCTAATTCAAAGGAATTTGCGGTAGCTGCTTGCTTCGGGCACGGGTTTACCCCTAGCAACACTAGGACAACTCCCGCCAAGAGCCTATGGCATAGCCAAATGTGGAGGATTACTAAGGACAGATAAGGTTGTCACCACCTACTGCCTACCTCTTCAATCCGTGGGTCTACAAGATATTCACTGGTGATTTCTAACCTAAGCACCACACTTACGTTCTAAATCACAACTCTAGTTGTTTCGAACACAAAGCTACAACTAGAGCCTCTAATAAATTAAAGCAATGAACCCACACGTAACTACTTGTGAATTGAGAATCCAACTTGAATTGAATTCGCAAAGGGCTTACTTGATTTGAGTAACACCTTTTAAGGGGTACAAGTGTATAAGAGGGACCTGAGAAGCCCAAGCCTTCTTCTCCTAAACTCTTCACCACACTCTCCTTCTACTTGGCAGCCTCTAGGACTACTCTAAACCTTAGGAGTGGTATTCTATTCTCAACTTTTGGTGTGTGTGTGTGAAGTGAGGTGTGGGGTTCTATTTATAAGCGGGAGAAGGGTCGGTTCTCGCCACCAATTGCACGCGAATCAGTCACCTCTGACTTCTCCAAGCTGGGAGGAGCCAACACGTGGCATTTGACCAGGTTTGGCACCACTCCCTAGTCGACCGACTAGGGAGGTCGACCAAACTGGTCACAGCTCCGTTGGGGTTGTGCTTTCTCCAGGTCCCTGCCAGGTGGGTCCCATCCCTTGATATGGGTGCTACACCATTGGATGGCCTCAAATACTTCTATTTGTGAGTCATTTGATCCATGTGATGACACGTGGCATTGCCCGATTTGTCAAAACCCAATTTTATGGATTACTCCCAACATGTCCTGGTATTTTGGGTCTACATTCACCTGCATACAAATAAACACAAACACTTGTGGAATTGGTTAATATTTAACCCTACCACTACATTGTGTTTCTTTTTGTGCACATTATGAGGTGAATTGACGGTCTAAATATGGCACTTAAGTTTCGTCAACAAACTCCCCCACACTTAGTCCTTTGCTCATCCTCGAGTGACGGCAAGAAAAAGAACTAAGGTGTTGTCATAAATTTGCTATAAGTTAGAAAAATAGAATACTAGATATTTCAACATATACCTCAATTCATGAATTTCCTTTTGTGGAATGTGGCTAGCACATCAATCTTGGGTGTTTGAAGAGTGGAATGGTTGGAATGTACTTCTCTTGGATCTTTTTGCTGAAATGTTCTGACGATTTGCTATATTTATAAAGTCAAAGAAACAATTGCCCTTATCTCTCATTTTGAATCTCTCAAATGTCTCAAAGTGTTTTGATTCTCACCTTGGTATGGTGTGCCAATTTTGTCCCTACACTAAATATGGCTATATCTGGAGCTTGGTAGGTATGAATGTGGCACACATTGCAATTCATATATTACTATGTCAAAAACTTGATCCTATGAGAGACTTATGCAACAAAAAAATTGACAAAGAAAATCCTTGTGCACATGAATTGAATGGGGGAATGTGGACTCCATAGTTTTCTCTCCTTGAGGATGAAACATGGCTACTTTCTTTTTTTGGCATACTTCCTCTTTTGAAGAGTAGATGCTTCTCTCTCCTTTTTTCGTAGCCATGTCTTCTACTCCTTTTTATTTTTTCTAGAGATTTTGAGACCAAAATTTATGGAGTTTCTTTATTGGATGAATGAATGGTGGATGCGAATTCTCAATGTGAGAAATTTTGCATGAATAGGGTGCACAAGAATTTCTAAGTCAAAAGTTCTTGCATGTCAATCGGGTTATGAGTTTGACAAAGTTCAATGAAAAGACAAGTGGCATATGCATGTGGTTTTCAAAAATTTGTATCATATGGCCATGGCAGGTATTTAAATTTTCAATGAGAGAATCAGGCAAAGTTCGAGACTCCAAATTGTGCAAACATCAAAATTGATTTCAAGTAAGGAGATATCTCCTCCAATAACTCATTTTCCATATCACACTAGTCAAATACTTAGATGATGTGTTGTTCCTATTTTATTTGTGGGAATCACAAACAAGGCAATAAATTGAAATACAAAGTATTCAAATTTTCAGATCAAGCAAATTTTGACTACCAAGTTTAAATTTTTAAATTTTTTAGTTGAATTGCTTTCAAATATTCAGTTTTAAATACTAATCAACTCAAACAATAACGCAACATGCATATTCAGGGGTAGGAGATCCAAACGGAATTTGTGGAGTGAAACAGAGCCGTGTAAGGCCCGCACCATGTCGGCGACTAGGGGGTTCGGCCGACCCCCTTCTGGCCTCTCTGTTGCCGTGTTTCAACGTGTCAAGTCATATATTCGGTCACGACGTGTTTCAGGATGCAACGCTATTTTTGCACGTAGGGATTTCGCGAATTTGGGGTGCCTTCCCCACACTTGTTCCCTGAATTCTTTATTCACAAAAATAAACTAAAGATGGAACTTTACCTGGTTAGATGAACCGGTAAGTTCACTTTGTTGAACTCAAAATATTGGGGATGCTTACATTATTCAATCTAAATTTAATGAATAACAATTTCAAATAAAATTAAACTAAACTAGTAAGCATCCTAAGCGGTCGGGACATCTAAACTATGGTACGTTGTAGATGTCGGGCTTCCCGATGGCATTGCAAACGCACCGCAGCTTGGCGCCCATGCCACGGTGAACACCATCAATCTCCTCCTTGAGGGATATGAGCTCATCCTTCAGTTCCATCCTCTCTATGTGCCCTTCAGCCTCTAAGTCCGATAGCTTTTTGTTATCCAAACAGAGAGAAGCTAACTCCTTAGAAAGTTGTGCCACTTTAGGGGCACGAGGAGATTTCCCATCGCTATCCTCAAATTGGTCAGGTGGTCCTCTAATGGCAGGTGGTGAGAGGTGACGCCTAATCTTGAAGGGTGACGAGCCCATCGATTCCTCCATCGCCAAATTATCCACTTGCTTGAAAAAGCCTTTTGCATAGCCTCCTTCTGGCTTGCGCACCCCGTGGATAATGAGGCGATCTCCCACACGCTCAGGTGAGGTATGGGTAGGTGACTTGTAGTGGTGGCTCACTGCGTCACTGTCCTTGGTCATCAGAGTCTACATGAACTCCTCGCCAGGCTGCAGCTTTTGGAGAAACTCGTCTTTTTTCAGAAAAAAGATGGGTCTTGACTGACTTCAGGCCAGCCGTAGTCGTACGACGTGTAGGTGTCATCGACTTCATGGCCATCCTCCGAGGGGAGAGCGACCGTGCAGCACCACGAGGCGTGGTGCTACGCCCACTCAGAGTCGCCGTCGGTGGCGGGATCATGGTGAGAGGTACAACATCTAATGTCATGACGGACTCCAAAGTGACGGTGGACTTGTCATTGGCCGGCATGATGTCTCCACTCAGGTTGCAGGTTGAGCTCGAGGAGGCATGAGGCACAATTTTCTTGTCAGCCATGACTTGGATGGGAGGAACAGGAGATGGACTTTTCTGGATGGTGCAAGGTTCCCCTCTCTATTCCCATCAATAAATAAGCGGGGAAAGTACGATAGCACCGAGAGTCTTGTTGGGATACATCGGGAGAGTCTTTAGGCGTAATCCTCTTATCGTGCCATCTTTTGGTTCTTTCCTTGTAAATTTTGGCACTATGGTATGCCTTATCTGTCCATTCATCCAACTCGGAAAGTTGCTTTAGTCGGTGTCTTCCTGCTTCATGAAGGTCCATGTTCCACCGTTTGATGGCCCAATGGGCTCTATGTTCCAACGCTACAGGAAGATGACAAGTCTTCCCATAGACAACTTGAAAAGGAGACATGCCAATCGGGGTTTTGTAGGCAGTACAGTATGCCCACAATGCATTGTGTAGCTTATGCTTCCACCCCGTTCCCATTTCCAAGACGGTCTTTTGCAGAATATTCTTAATTTTCTTATTAGATGTTTCTGCTTGACCACTTGTTTGTGGGTGGTATGGAGTATCAATGTTATGTTGGACACCAAGCTCCCTCAAAAAGTTCCAAAAAGTCTTATCTATGAAATGAGACCCTCAATCACTTATGACTATACGGGGAGTGCCAAAGCGTGAGAAAATGATCTCATGGAACATTTTCCTAGTTTGCTTGGAATCAACATTTTTGCATGGCAAAGCTTCTATCCATTTTGATACATAATCTATCGCCACCAGGATATACTCGTAATCATAAGACCTAGGGAAAGGTCCCATGAAATCAATACCCCACACATGAAATAATTCCACTATGAGATTATATGTTAGGGGCATCGCATTGCAAGCAGAAATTTCTCCATGCTTTTGGCATTTCCAACATCTGTGAATGAATTCTTTTGTGTCTTCATACATAGAAGGACAATAGAATCCACTGTGCCAGATCTTTGTGGGTACGGTAAACACCGTAATGGCCACCATAGGGGCTAGCATGGCATTTCTCAATAATCTTGGTGCCTTCGATTGATGGGACACACCTTCTAAGAAGGCCACCAGCACAGACTCGATAAAGATATGGGTCATCCCAAAGGTGTCTACGACTCTCATAGATGAGTTTCTTTTAGTTTTCTCCTGGTGGTATGTATCCCGTAACCATGAAGTTCACGATATCCGCATACCAAGGGTGAGAGTAGGCCACCTTGAGAAGCATATTATCTTGTAGTAAGTCATTGATAGGAATGTCCATGGTTTGAGTGACTTACATACACGAAAGATGATGTGCCACGAAATTCTCTACTGCATTCTTATCTTGATTTCTAAGTCAAACTCTTGGAGTAGAAGAATCCAACAGATTAGCCTTGGTTTAACATCCTTTTTGGTGAGCAAATGCTTTAAGGCAGCATGGTCTGTGTAGACTATGACCTTGACACGAACCAAATAGGACCTAAACTTATCGATAGCAAAAACTACAGCCAAGAGCTCATTTTCAGTTGTGGCATAATTGAGTTGAACTCTTGTCACAGTTTTGCTAGCGTAGGCTACTGCATGATGCATTTTACCTTTGGTTTGTCCTAGGACTGCACCAATAGTAAAATTCACTAGCATCACGCATGATTTTGAATGGCAGCGTCCAATTGGGAGGTTGGATGATTGGAGCCGAGATGAGTGCCTTTTTGAGTGTATCAAATGATTTAAGGCATTCATCATTGAAATCAAAGGGAGCTTCCTTAGCTAGTAGGTTAGTGAGGGGTCTAGCGACTTTTGAGAAATCCTTGATGAATCGCCGATAGAACCCCGCATGACCTAAAAGTCGCAGATTCCCTTAACGTTGATAGGAGGTAGAAGTTTTTCAATGACTTCAATATTTGCATTGTCCACCTCCATCCCTCTCTCGAACATTAAGTGTCCAAATATGATGCCTTCTCAGACCATGAAATGGAACTTTTCCTAATTAAGTATGAGGTCCTTATATTCGCATCTTTGTAAGACCTTGTATAAGTTTTCCAGACAATGATCAAAAGTTTTCCCGTAGACAGAGAAATCATCCATGAAAACTTTTATGATCTCCTCAATCATGTCGGAAAAGATAGACATCATGCATCTTTGAAAAAAGACATTAGCATTACACGATCCAAAGGACATACACTAGTAGGCATAAGTAGCGTAGGGACATGTGAATGTGTTCTTACTTTGATCGTTGGGATGGATTGAGATTTGATGATAACCCGAATACCCATCAAGAAAACAAAAGTAGGAGTGTTTTGCCAACCGCTCTAACATCTCATCGATGAAGGGCAGTGGAAAATGATCCTTCCTTTGTAGCCTTGTGTAACACCCTCATTTTCTTGCATAATGCATTGCATACATCCTCATACATGTTTAACATAAAGGAACCTAAAAAGGAACAACATTAAAAGGAATTTAGGCTTAATCAGGGATTTGAGTCTGTCAGGTTACGGACTTGTCCGGCCTGAAATTCGGACTAGTCCAGTGTCCCTATTCTCTTTCAGAAAATTCAGTTTCTTCATAGCCCGGACTAGTCCGTTTGAGGCTCTGATGTTTTTTCGGACTTGTCCGATTTCCAGTAGACTAGTCCGATCTCGTCCAAATTTCAGTCCGAACCAGTTTTTCTATCCACCCCGACTTGTCCGATTTCGCCTCTATTCCACAATGGACTTGTCCGGTCCTTATGCAGACTAGTCCGACCTATTGAATTCAACTCTGATTCTATTATTCTTCCATGATTGGTTTTTGGTTAATTGCCTTAATTGGGCCCAAGGACTTCATGCCCAACCCCAGAGGAGCCCAATTTGACCACCTTGGCCCCTACTCACCCCCATCGAATTCTACTTGGAATTCACCCCAAAATCCTACCTCTCCACCCCTAAAAAATCCAATACCCTCACCTCTTCAACCTTTGAGAAAAACCCTCGATGCCGCCCTTGCCTTGTGCCGACGTCAAGAAGGAGACCAAGAGCAAGGATAAGGAGGAGAAGAGGGAGAAGACTCAATCAAGACCGATCTTCGTCAACTTTTTGACAATTGAAGTTCTTCATCATCAAACCTTCATCAACTCATCTTCATCAAGCCCTAAATGTCAAGATTCGAGTGTTGCATCCAATCTTCGACCCTTGGAATCTCTGAACACGTGGTACACCCTCTACATTCAAGTTTCCACGAAAATTTAACCTTAAAACCCTGCCGATCACAAAACCCTAACTCCGCATCAAAACCCTACAATATGGCCTAGGAATGATATCTCTCTTAACCAGAAATGGCACTTGTTAAGCTGGCATAAACTGATGCTCTCTCCATTTCTGCAACGTCAACCTTAGATGCTCTTTGTGCTCCTCTTCACTTTTTGAGTAGATCATGACGTAATCAATGAACACTACCACGAACATATCCAGATACTCCATGAAGACCTTGTTCATAAGATACATGAAGTATGCAGGTGCATTAGTCAATCCAAATGACATGACCGTATACTCATAGGATCCATACCGTGTCCTAAAAGTTGTCTTGGATATGTCTCATGTTCTAATCTTCATTTGGAAATATCTCGATCGAAGATCAATCTTAGAGAATATTTTGTCTCCCTTCATTTGGTTGAGCAGATCCTCTATGTGGGGCAACGTGTACTTACTCTTGATTGTCACCTTGTTGAGAGACTGGTAATCCACACACATTCTTTGAGACCCATCCTTCTTATCTACTAAAAGCACTGGGGCTCCCAATGGCGATGAGCTTGGGCGTATAAAACCCTTTTCTAAGTGCTATTGAATCTGCTTCTTGATCTCCGCTAATACCTTAGGAGGCATCCTATATGCCCTCTTTGCTATAGGTGCAGTTCCAGGTATTACATCAATGATGAACTCGATATCACGATCAGGTAGCATACCTGGCAATTCCCCAAGAAACACATCTGGGTACTCACGAACAACTGGGGTTTCCTCCAAACTTAGTCCTTCTACATGATTGCCATTGCCTTCTCAGTCGTCGGCTGAACTGCCTTGAATACAATATTGACCCCTTCTTCGTTGGTCAATTGTATTGTCGGAGTGGCACACTGGATCACTCTGTTATGCTTTATTAGCCAATCCATTCCATGTATGATGTCCAAGCCTTGTGAATTCAGAACTATGAGGTTGGCGAGGAAATCTACCCCCCTTATGGAAATACTTACCTTTGGAATACTATATTCGTCCTCATCTCCCCTCCAGGAGATTTAACCAATAAAGTAAACTTCAGGTATGATATGGGCATGCTATGCTTTGCAACATACTTTGATGAGATGAATGAATGGATGCTCCAGAACCAAATAATATAGTAGCGGGGTTGAAGTTTGCGAGAAACATACCAATCACAACATCTTCATCCTGTTGGGCCTCTTCTGTAGATACGTGGTTCACCTTGGTTCACCTCTCTGTTGCCTTGAGTTGCTCCTCCATTGGGTTTGGGATTTTGCCTTGGTTTATTGATTCATCTGACCCTGTCCTAACCTTGGGCATTGATTTACAAAATGTTCTGTTGGACCACAATCATAACAAGTCTTTCCACCTGTGGCGCCAGCAGAGTTAGGGCGAGGCTGGTTTTGAGCATAGGCAGGCATATTTGAGCGTGGCGCAGGCTGCATTGGTAAGCGAGGTGCTTGTATAGGTGGGCGTTGCTGCATTGGCTGTTGCGGTCGCGGTGGATAAGCAGGGCGGTATGTAGCAGCAGACGGATTGTAATATGGTGCACCAGGAGGCGCATAGCGAAGACGCACATTGCTTCCTTGCGACTGTCCCTGATATAGCATTTTCCTCTTGTGGTCTAGCTCCATCTCACGAATCTTGTTCTCAACCACAATGGCCTTGTCAATCAGCTTCTGGAAATTTGCATAGTCAGCGTTGAGCAACTAAACTTGAATTTCATTGTTGAGACCCCTCATGAACAGATATTGCATCCTGCTATCAGTATTGATGTCCCCTGGAGCATATCTAGATAGTTGAGTGAATTTGTTGAGATACTCACTCACACTCATTCTTCGTTGCCCGAGGTTTTAAAATTCTTGTTTTCTCAGTATCATGACTCCCTCTGGCACCTAGTGAGTATGAAACTTCTACTTGAATTCAGCCTAGGTGATTCCTTCTTGGTTTTCATAGGCATTTCATAGAGATTCCCACAAGTCTACAGCAGCTTCAACCAGCTGGTGTGAGGAAAAAAGAACCTTCTCTTTATCACTGCACTGGACAATAGCAAGTTTCTTCTCAACAGACTTAAGCGAATCATCAGCTTCCATAGGATTTGTGGCTTGAGGAAAGGTAGGCAGCCTGGTCCTCATGACATCTCCCAAACGGTTATGGGTGGAGGGGGTGGTGGTGGTGGCGGCATGTGAGGCTGATTGTTGTTGCCAGCTTGCAGCTGTCGCATGGTCTATATCATGGTCTGCATGAGCTGGTTCTGCATGGCAAATAGCTGCTCAAGGTTGATAGCTCCCTGGGCAGGTCCCTTATTGTTCCGGGGTGCTTCGTTGTTCTCCACCTCACCATTGGCATTCCTTTGGTTACTAGTCCTCGACATCTGTTGGTGAAAGAAGAGTAGAGACGGAAGAATTTAGAATTTGAAGAGAAACGCCCCAACTATATGCATCATGGTATATGTAACTAAACAACTCCTTTATTAATACTAATAACCCTATTAGAGGATGTGGACAATGATCCCACAACTCTCTACTACGTGCCGATGTGGACAAAACGCTAGACGTCCCAAAACATGCACCAAGCACACAAGCACACACCAAGAAAATTCAGCACACCACACTAATTATGACTCGGACGGTCTAAACACTTTTATAACTTCTAAACAGGAGAACTAGACTTAATTGTGTGAACCGTGGATGTCCTGGCCGTGAGGACGCGAAGGCGACGGTGGCGGCGAGGCGTACATGGGCGCACACCAGGGTGAGTTGGTCGTCCATGTAGGTGCTGGAGAGGTTGCTACACCATTGACCTCCATGTTGGCACAAACTTCCTCTTGCTTTTCCATGATAAACAACTTCTTACGGAGGTAGCAGATATCTTCCATAGCTTCAGCATAGCGATTTCCCAAATCCACCAATACTGCCTCAGATCTGTCAATAGCATGAGAATTGACTTGAGCTCCATCATGCGGCCTTAAGACTTCCCTTGTTCCCTTCTTGCGTTGCGGTTGTAGTGGAAAACCGGTACCTCCAACCTGATCCCGATAGATGTGGCACGATCTGGTGAGTGCATCCCAAGCCACATCATCAATAGCTTGCTCCCTGGTGCTTCTTCACGTGGATGCAAAGTGTCGGGTGACCACCTCATCTCTAGCAAGGACAGGAATTTGTGCCCTCCATTCTTCACGCCCATGGCGAGGAATGCTCTTGCAATTGTATTCTGGGTGCATTTTGCATAGATCAAAGAACTCCTTCAATTGCTTGGCTGCAAATCCTCAATCGGTGTCATCGGAATGAAATTCTTGGGCATCATGGTAAACTATGCATTTGTCCTCCTTCCTGGCTTCACTAGGCTGTGATGCTTTCCTTTGGGCTTCGAGTACTTCTTCTTGTGCAGTGGAACCTTCCTCTTCTTGCGGTTCATCTTCACTCTCCTCATGTGCTTCACCTTCCTTTCCCTCACTATCATAGATTTCCACCATCTCTAGATCCTCCTCCTTCTCGTCATCATCGTAGAATTCTACCATCTCAGGGTCCTCCTCCGTCATGTTGGAGTGTTCATGCTCAACTTCCTTTGTGGGAGAATTCACTTCTTCCTCGTCTTGGGCTGGTTCCATTTGTGGCTCCTTGTGAGGCTTAAGCTTGCTTCCAAGGGGTGGCAAACGAGCCTCTTACGGGCTGTCATTTTAGTGTGAGCCATCTACAAGAAAACATGAGAGAAATGGCGGAAAACACAAATATCAATTCTGAAATTGCAGCAGCCATAAATCAAGATGAGAGGACGTGCATTTGCTCAAAAAGATGGAAAAATAGCAAAAATTGCAGCAGCAGCAAAAAACACAAAATTTTCCACATTATATAGCTAGTGGAAGGCAAAATAATTCAAAACATGCTAGTTTTGAATAGGAAAGAAGTTCTAAGTGATTTGTGGTGTCCATTCTAACTAGGCATGCGTCCTATGGTCAAACACGGCTCTGATATCTATTTGTGATACCCGGTTCCGAAAATGAACCAATACCAATTCCCAATCCAATTTCAGCCATTAAACCATGTTCAAGTCCAAACTCTAATCATGTGAGGGTCAAGGTTGCTCATGACCAGGAGCACGGCTACCATGATAATTTCAAACACACTCTGCAGAGGTTGTACCACTTTACCCACAAGTTCGTGATTTCATCACCTTACGATGACTATGGAATCTCAACTATGTCATCTCATACTTCCTTAGGTGTGTGGCCAAGAGATCACAAAATAGCCTTTACAAAGTGATTACTAGCATATTTAGACCTCACTAAGGTTTCACCAGTGGTGATATCTCCAACTGAGCACATCCAACCAAGGGCCCCCTCTTGAGCCATTCAGATCCCAGGGTAGTCCCACCAATATCTACAAACCCATCCGACTACCCCTTCCCCGAGCATTCTTAATAGTCCAAATAGTACTGGCAAAACACTAATTAGTCAGCTAAATCGCACCCATACTTGGCCCTGTGGTGGCACTGTAAATCCTGGATGGTCGTTCCATGAACCAGTCCTTAGATTTATAGCAAGCAAAACCACCAAAACATTCCAACCCATTCCACATAACCGGCTTGCTTAGATCCCTAGGCACCATGTTGCTAAAGGGTCATTATTATCAATTCTCATCATTATAGTGTTCAATAATTTATAATTAAGTAATATCATCATTTCTTAAACACAATTGAGTATAGCGAAGCAAAAGTGTAAAGGACCCTTCCCGAGTCTCTACATTGTGTTCAAGTGACAAAGGTGGTCATGCAAGACTAGTAAACACCTATCATAGGTTTCCCATCAATTTGACACAACCATGCAATTTTGCAAACAAATCATTTAAAAACTTAGATCAAAATGATCAAGGACACTTGCCTTTCTCTTGAGCTTGGTTTGGACCGAAAGCTTCAAAGTTTTGGTTCTGCAGGTCCTCGAAAGCACTCTCTACAGCAAGACCTTCTATTCCGCGCGACAAACATTTAAAACAAACATTACAATCAAATAATGCTCATATATTACTCAATATGCCATGATATGCATGATTAATGCAATTGTGAAGTAAAACGAGTTAATGAGTTGCTATTAATGTTTTCTAACTAGTTACAATAATTTCTAACAAGTTTGGAATTGATTTGAGTCAATTTGGAACTAATTCAACACTTAACAGATTCAGACACCAGACAAGTCCGGTATAGGGGCCAAGGTGGGGTCCACTTGGGCTAAATTGAGGTTGGGCACAAAGTTCTTGGGCTCAATTAAGGCAATTACCCAATAACCAATCATGAAAGAATATTAGAATCAGAGTTGAATTCTGTAGGCCGGACTAGTCCGCATGGTGGACCGGACAAGTCTGTTGTGGAACAGAGGCAAAATCGGACAAGTCCAGTGTACTTGGCCGTACAAGTTCGGAGTTGTAAAACCAAAAACTTTTGGACTGAAAATTGAATCAAATCGGACTAGTCCGCTCAAAATTGGACAAGTCTAGAAAAACATCAGAACCAACAGCAGACTAGTCCGTGCATTGTGTCGAACAAGTACGGGTTCTGAAGAAACTGAATTGTCTGAAAGAGAATAGGGACACCGGACAAATCTGGATTTCAGGCCGGACAAGTCCGTACCCTGCAGACTTAAATCCCTAATTAAGCCTAATTTTATTTTAATCTTGTTCCTTTTTAGGTTGCTTAATGTTAAACATTCATGAGAATATATGCAATGCATTATGCTTGAAAATGAGGGTGTTACACCTTGTTAAGTTTTCGGTAATCAATGCACATCCTCCAACCCGTGACGCTTCATTGAGGAATTAATTCATTCTTCTCATTTTGAACGACCATCATTCCTCCCTTCTTAGGCACTAATTGAACTAGGCTGACCCATTCACAATGAGGAATAGGGTAGATAATCCCGGCATGCAAAAGTTTCAAGACTTCTTTCTTGACAACTTCCCGCATCGCATTATTCAGTTACCTTTGAGGTTCCCTTGAGGGGACACTCTTGGGGTCAATAGGAATGCGATGGGTGCATAATGCTGGACTAATCCCCTTGAGATCCTCTAGTTAATAGCCAAAAACTGCACTATGTTTTTCTAACATGGCAATGAGTTTGAGTGTCTCATTATCTGAAAGATTGTCACTTATGATGACAGGGGCTTCCAAATAGGAATTTAGGAAGGCATAACGTAGGCCTGGAGGTAGAATTTTTAGCTCAACGGGAGGTTTTGGGAAGAGCTCTTCTTTTGACAATTCAATTGCCTCCTGAAATTCATCCTCCTCTTGGAATGAAATCTTCTTCTCCTTCAATTTTAGGGGGTGCTAAGAATTGAAGAGTTATAACCTCCTCTAATGGTTCATCTTGGATGGGAGATTCTGCGGATGTGTTCTTGGAACGCAGGTTAGAAATAGAGAACTTTCTCCCTCCAAGCTTGACACTGAGATTTCCTTTCAAGGGATTTTCCTTGAAAAATTTCTCAATGGGAATGCCAATCATAATGTTGAAATCTTGAATTTCAAACACATGGAAATCTAGGATTGCCTCAATATATTTGTGTCTTACAGACACCTATTGCAAAACCTCGCATCCTTCAAGGGTGTTTTCGAAATAATCATGGAAGGAATTACATGTTGGTGCCAACAGCGCATCACCCACAATGGCGAGAGCACAAGAATCGGAAATGAGATTTACTCCAACAATGGGTTTGTATAGGACCTTCATTGGTGTTCCTCTAATAAAACATAGAATGGTTGCCAAAGGTGAGGTCATCAGAAGGATTTCAGGTGACTGCTCAACTTCTGCAGTCCATTCCCTACTTAGAATAGAGGTTAACTCCTTGACTGTCTACTGGATGAACACTCCATCAGGTGGGTCAAGTGGAGTTAGGGGCAATGATGGTTTCCTATAGCAACAATACTTCGAGGTATATTCAAAATCTTCAAATATTTCTTCCTCGAAGTAGAAGGGAAACTCTGAAGGTTGAATTTCTTCCTCCTTCATAGTTTCTTGTTCGGGAGAGGATTCCTCAGACAAGGTTTGGGATAAGCAAGAGATAGGTTCTTCCTTGTCCATGGAATTATCCTCGGATCTTGACTCTACTTCCTCTTGAGGAGACTCATTAAAGCCCATAATGAAGGAAAAAATTTCTATAATTCGGTCTAGAAGATCCTTGCCTTCTTTCGACGTCTCATGGAGGAAAGATCCTCCAGTCGTAATGTAAAGATGTAGGGCATACTCTTTGTTCAATCCCATATAGAAGTGTTGCAAAAGCAACAGATCAAGAATGGACAAATTTTGGCCGGAATTTCTCAAACGAGAAAATCTATCCCAAGCTGCACCTATGGATTCCTTCTCCACCTGTTGGAAGCATAGTACTTCCTTCCGCAAGGAAACAATTCGGACAATTGGAAAGAAAGCGAGACAAAATCTATCTCGTAATTCACTCCAATTTCTGTTTTTCTTCCCAATGTTGTGGTTGTACTATTGTTTGGCTTTTTCCTTAACTGAACAAGGAAACAACATCCATTTGAGAGTTCTTGCGTCATACCTTGATTAGAAGGCATGAACACAGTTGTTTGAACTCTCGTACATGGTGGCAAGGGTTTCCACAATTCGTTCTTAAGAAGGATTGCTCCTGAACCATGGATATAAAGCCAGGGCGAAGTTCATAGCTGGTAGAACAAATGGGTTCTACCGAAGGCGGTGGCTCACAGAACTTGCACTTTGGGGCAGAATATGAAAGAATGGTTGGTTGCTCCATATAGGTGGTGGTGGTAAAAAAAGGAAAGATAAGTAAGAAGGTAGATATGAGAGTGAACAAGGTTCGAAGATCAACATCAACTGTTTCTTGGCAAAGGCGCTAGAAATGCTTGTTGACGTTTCTTACATTACAGAAAAAAAACCAGCAAGTGCACAGAAACTATCGTGTAACACTTCTCCTTAAAATAGTATTCCCAAGGGTATCGAATCCAAAGAACATGTGTACTAATCTTACGAACTTATCCACCCAAGGACACAAAGGTGTTTTGTAGGCAAGTAAGAGAGAGAAATTCAAAGTATTGATTCTAATTCAAAGGAATTTGCGGTAGCTACTCGCTTCAGGCACGGATTTACCCCTAGCAACACTAGGACGACTCCCGTATAGACTATGGCATAGCCGTACGTGGAGGATTACTAAGGACAGATAGGGCTATCACCACCTACTGCCTACATCTTCAATCCGTGGGTCTACGAGATATTCAATGGTGATTTCTAACCTAAGCACCACACTTATGTTCTAAATCACAACTCTAGTTGTTTCGAACACAAAGCTACAACTAGAGCCTCTAATAAATTAAAGTAATGAACCCACAAGAAACTATATGTGCAAACTACAAAAATTGAGAATCAAACTTGAATTGAATTCATAAAGGGCTTACTTGATTTGAATAACACCTTTATATGGGTACAACTGTAGAAGAGGGACTTGACAAGCCCAAGCCTCCTTCTCCAAAACTCTTCACCACACTCTCCTTCTACTTGGTAGCCTCTTGGACTACTCTAAACCTTAAGAGTGGTATTCTATTCTGAACATTTGGTGTGTGTGCGAAGTGAGGTGTGCAATTCTATTTATAGGGGGGGGGGGGGAAGGGTTGGTTCCCGCTACCAATTGCGCTCGAATCAGTCACCACTGAGTTCTTCAAGCCGAGAGGAGCCAACATGTGCCATTTGACTGAGTTTGGCGCCACTCCCTAGTCGGCCGACTAGGGAGGTCAGTCGATGTAACACCCTCATTTCATGCATCATGCCCTACATACATTTATATACATGTTTAACATTAATCCACATAAAGAGGAATGAGTTTAAAATTGATTTGGAACAAAACCGCACTTAAAATGCTGAAAAGTGCAGACTAGTCCGATTTTGGTGAGGACTAGTCCGATTTCTCTCTGACCTCGGTTGGACTTGTCCATTTTTGCTGCGGACTAGTCCGTTTTTGCCTCTGGACATTTTCGGACTTGTCCGGTCTTATGCGGACTAGTCCGGTGTTCCAAGAATCCTTGAAAATTTGCTAAGTCCTTGGACTTGTCCGGACTAGTCCGGTGTTCCAGCAGACTTGTCCGTTTTCCTGTCTGACTAAAGTTGGACTTGTCCGATTTTTGGCCAGAGTTGTCCGATTCTCTCTGACTAACTTCGAACTAGTCCGGTCCTTGTCGGACTTGTCCGATATTTCGCTACTCCAAATTGATCTTTTGTTTAATGACTTGTTTCTTGGGTTTTACATTAAGTGGGCCTAGGGACGTCATGCCTAACTCTTTTAGAGCCCATGTGGGACTCTAAACCGGCCTCTACTCCTCTGAAACTCGAAATCCATCTAACCCTAGCCTCCAACTCTATATAAACATCCCCACCCCTTGGCTTGTCATCTATTTGCCACTTTTCCACCCCACCCAAAGCCTAGTTCATGGAGAGCCACCATCAAGGAGGGAGGAGGAGATCCCAAGCAAGAAGAAGAAGAGGAGGAAACGAAAGAGGATCAAGATCTCCATCAAGTTTTGTTCTTCATCACCAATTCATCTCCAAGTTCATCCCCAATCCTAGATCATCAAGATCCAAGTGCTACCTCCAAGTTTCTCGATTCATTGGAGTTCTAAGCACCTGGTATACCTTCTATTCTCCTTTCCTTATGTAAATTCAACCCCTAATCTCCAAATCCACGTGGATCTAGAAAACCCTAGTTTGCTAATTCTGCAAAGTGTGGACTTGTCCGGTCCCTAGCGGACTAGTCCGATTTTCCTAGTTAATTTTTGTTGAATTAATTCTAAAATAAGATCTAATCACATCCAAACCTGTATAAACTTGTTAAAAGCTATTAGAACTAGTTAGTGATCATTAAAAGCAATCTATTAACAAGTTCTACCTTGCATTTGCATTTATCATGCATATCATGTCATATTGAGTAATATTTGTGCACTCTTTGATTATATTCTTGTCTTGTATGTTTATTGTGCAGATTAGACGGATTTCTGCTAGAGAGTGCCGCGGAGGATCTCCAGCACCAAGAGTTTGAAGGCTTTGACGTGAATCAAATCCAAGAGCAAGGCAAGTGTCCTTGAAGCATATTAATCCTATTTTTGAAATAAATGTTTGTTTGCAAAACTGCATGTCTGTGTCAATTTGATGTGAATCCTATGATAGGAAGTTTACTAGCGTTGTTTAACCAGCCTTGTCACCTGGAATATATGGTAGAGAGTCGTGATGGGATTTTTACCTTTTTGCTTCGCTTAATTAATTGGGATGGGAAAACAACTATACTACTTACCTTAATTATGTAATTATGAGATTATGATTAACATGAACTGGTTAAATCTAATATGGTAATGGGTGACCTAAGCAAGCCTGGTATGTGGATGGGTTGGATGTTATGGTGTTTTGCTTTCTTTAGATCTAAGGCCGGTTCGTGGAGCAACCATCCAGGATTTACAGTGCCAGCACGATGCCAAGTATGGGAGTGGCGTAGCTGATTAATTAGGGCTTTGCCAGTGCTATTTGGACCATTAAGGATGCTCGGGGAAGGGGTAGTCGGATTGGGTTTTATGATGATTGGTGGGACTACCCTAGGATCCAAATGGCTCAAGAGGGGGCCCTTGGTTGAAGATGTGCTCAGTTGGAGACATCACCATCGGTAAAACCTCAGTGGGGTCTAAATAGGCTAGTAATCCTTTTGTAAAGGCTATTTTGTGTTCTCTTGGCCACACACCTACGGAAGTGTGAGACGGCAGAATTGAGATTCTATAGTCATCGAAAGGTGATAAAATCACAAACACGTGGGTAAAGCGGTACTGCCTCTGTAGAGTGTGTCTAAAACTATCATGATAGTCGTGCTCCCGGTTATGAGCAACCTAGACCCTCACATGATTAGAGAAAAATTGAGATTTGGGATGGTTATGGTTGGTATTATGGTTATGGTTGGTATTATGGTTATGGATGGTTATGAATTGAATTCTTGTATCGAATATGGATATTGGTATATGATGATGGATATGGAATATGGACTGGTATTATGATAACTACATGGCTTATGATGGGTTTATTTCATATACATGTAATATATTGCTTTTCAAATTTTTTAATGTACATTTAAGCACTTAGCCATTATTATATTCGTCATTTGAATCAGTCACATGTCATACTTTCCACACTTGCTGAGTACAATATGTACTCACCCTTGCAACCCCCCCCCCCCCCCCCCAACAGTTGCAGGTCAGGATTGGGAGTTTAACGGTGATAATGCAGAGTTCTAGGTCATGTCTACCGTCAGCTTTACCTGTGGTGTTGATTGGAGCTGCGCTATCCTATCGCTTATGCTGCCTAGCTGTTTAGTTTGCTTATTTAGTTTATTTCCGCTGCATTAGTTGAACTTGTCATTAATATTCATTAGAGCTTGTATTCAAGGATATTATGAATTGTGTAATAAAATTTGGTTAATTAATCTTGTTCTGTGGTAATTTTCTATATACTCTTTTGTGAATGCACTCGTGTATGTGTGTTGAACGTCTTGGGAACACATATGCGTTCACTTGGTTCATTTTCAGAATCGGGTGTCACAGATTGGTATTAGAGTCACAGGTTGACCGTAGGACGCAGCCTAGATAGAATGGACACTTTAGAGCACATAGGAGCACTCAGGAACCGATGTGTTTTTGCTTGGAGTTTTGTTTGCTATATATTGTTTGCTTGTGTGCTTAATAGAGGATTTTGGGATGCCTTAGCATTTCCATGTCCACGTAGGCTAGTTAGTTGTCTAGTTTCATATCCCTTGATGCATATAATTGGGGACGTTTTCTAATTCTTACATGTTGCTTTTCTACAGATGGTGAGGACTCACAACCAGAGGGATGCTTATGAGGAGGAGGAGAACCATGGAGTACCTCAGAACAACAATGGACAAGGACCTGCTCATGGAGCTATCAACGTTGAGCAGCTTTTGGCTATGCAAAACCATCTCATGCAGACCATAATACAAACAATGGGACAGTTGCTGGTTGGCAACATCAACAATTAGTCCCACATGCCTCCACCGCCACCTCCACCTCCTCATAACCGGTTGGGAGAGTCTATGAGGACTAGGCCGCCGACCTTTAATCAAGCCACTGACCCTATGGATGCGGATGATTGGCTCAGGTCCGTTGCAAAGAAGCTTGCATTTGTCCAATGCAGTGACCGGGAGAAGGTCTTATTTGCTTCTCATCAACTAGTTGGAGCAGCTGCGGGTTGGTGAGATTCTTATTGCAATGCCCATGAGAATCAGGAGAGGATCACTTGGGCCGAATTCAAGGAGAGTTTCTGTTCCCATTATGTGCTTGCCCAAGGGTGTTATGATCTTGAAGAGGCAATAATTTGAGAATTTGAGGCAAGGAACATCGAGTGTGGGTGAATATCTCAATAAATTCACTCAACTCTCAAGGTATGCGCCTGAGGATGTGAGCCGGGACAGCCGGAAGCAATATTTGTTCATGAGAGGCTTGAACAATGAGATCCAAGTGCAATTGTTCAACTGTGATTATGCCAATTTTCAGAAGCATGTGGACAAAGCAATTTCGATTGAGAACAAGGTCCGTGAGATGGAACAAGACAACAAGAGGAAGGCGCCATATCAAGGACAACAACAAGGAAGTAATGTGCAACCTCGCTTCACACTGCCCAATGCGCCTTACTTCAGCTCTTTTGCGCCTACTCATCGCCCTGGATTTGCACCGCGCCCAACTCAGTTCATGCAGCAGCGCCATGTAATGCAAGCACCAAGGCCTCCGATGCCATATGCACCTCACGCTAATTTTCCTGGTGCAAATGTTTAGAACCAAGCTCGCCCCAATAATGTCGGTGGAGTAAAGAAGTGCTATACATGTGGAGAAGCTGGACACTTTGCGCATCAATGTCCTAAGTCAGGCCTTAGTCAAGGAAGCAATGCACCGAGGCAAAACCCATGCCCAATGGAGGACAGCCACAAGGGAACTGGGGACAACAGAATTTTGCTTGTGGCAATGTGAACCATGTCTCTACGGAGGATGCTCAACAAGCGGACGATGTGGTCATTGATATGTTTCTCGCGAACTCCAACCCTGCGACTATGTTGTTTGATTCTGGAGCGTCGCATTCATTCATTACATTGAAGTATGTTGCCAAGTATAGTTTGTCTATCTCTCATATGAATTTTACTCTGTTGATTAAGTCTCCTGGAGGAGAGATGAGGACAAATATAGTATGTCCAAAAGTAAGCCTTAGAATAAGGGGGGTAGACTTCTCTGCCAACCTCATTGTTTTGGATCCTCAAGGATTGGACATTATACTTGGTATGGACTGGTTGAGAAAGAACAATGGAGTTATTGGGTGTGCCACGAAGACGGTGAAGTTGACCAATGAAGAAGGGATCACTGTAGAATTTGAAGCATCTCAAACCGCACCGAAGCAATTGGAGTGGAATCATAGGGACGGTGTCACAATTGAGGAGATTACGGTGGTGTGTGAATTTTTGGATGTTTTTCCAGACGAGTTGCCAGGTATGCCACCTGATCGAGACATTGAGTTTGTTATTTTATTTAATACGTGGAACTACACCTATAGCTAAGAGGTCGTATAGGATGCCTCCTATGGAATTAGTGGAGCTCGAGAAGCAAATTCAAGAGCAACTAGAGAAAGGTTTCATTCGGCCCACCTCTTCACCTTGGGGAGTGCCTGTTCTATTTGTGTACAAGAAGGATGGATCCCAAAGGATGTGCGTAGATTACCGAGCCCTCAACGAGGTAACAATCAAGAACAAGTACACCTTGCCACACATAGAAGACTTGTTTGATCACATGAAGGGTGCTTGTGTCTTCTCTAAGATTGATTTGAGGTCGGGATACTTTCAAATGAAGATTAGACCATCGCACATACCCAAGACAGCTTTTAGGACGCAGTATGGATCTTATGAGTACACCGTGATGTCCTTTGGATGCACCTGCGTACTTTATGTACCTCATTAATAAGGTCTTCATGGAGTACTTGGATAGGTTCGTTGTGGTGTTCATTGATGACATTATGATCTACTCAAAGGATGAGAAGGAACATGAGGAACACTTGAGGCTTACGCTGCATAAATTAAGGGAGCATCACTTGTATGCCAAGTTCAACAAGTGTCAGTTTTGGTTGCAAGAGGTGTCGTTTTTGGGTCATATAATCTCAAGAGGAGGAGTATTGGTTGACCCAGGAAAGGTGAGGGACGTGTTGAAATGGGAACCCCAGCAAAATGTAAAGGAAATAAGGAGTTTTCTTGGAATGGCTGGATACTACCGTTGATTTATCAAGGACTTTTCCAAGATAGCCAAGCCAATGACGGAATTGCTAATGAAGGGAAGGGCTTTCCAATGGACTCAAGCTTGTCAAAACAGTTTTGGGGAGTTGAAGAAGAGGTTGACAACAGCTCCAGTTTTGGTACTGCCGGATGTGAGCAAGAGTTTTGATATTTATTGCGACCCCTCGAGACAAGGACTTGGATGCGTGCTTATGCAAGAAGGTCAAGTGGTTGCATATGCATCAAGGCAATTGACGAAACATGAACGTAATTATCCAATGCATGATTTGGAACTTGCAGCCGTGATACACGCATTGAAAATTTGGAGACACTACATCCTTGGACATAGGTGTGAAATTTATACGGATCACAAGAGTCTTAAGTATATTTTCACACAAACGGGTCTGAATTTAAGGCAACAAAGATGGTTGTAGCTCATCAAGGATTATGATTTGGGGATCAACTATCATCCAGGAAAAGCCAATGTAGTGGCCGATGCTTTGAGTAGAAAAGGAGTAAGTCATCAACTCACAGTTCGAGAGTTACCATTCGAGTTATGTAAGGAGTTTGAACGTTTGAATCATGGATTTGTAAATAAGATGGAGATGAAGTTAAACCCAACATTGGAGCAAGAAATTCGGGAAGGTCAAACTAAGGATGAGGAAATTCAAGAAAACATGGAAAGGACCCAAAAGGGGAGATAATTCAGATTCGATGAGGATGAACGTGGCACCCTATGGCTTGGTAAGAGGATTGTCGTGCCCAATGTAAAGCGTATTCGTGAGACAATAGTAAAGGAGGAACATGACTCACCTTACACAATTCACCCCGGTTGTACAAAGATGTACAAAGACTTGAAGACTTGCTATTGGTGGGATAGCATGAAAAAGGACATAGCTGAATACGTAGCATTGTGTGATGTGTGCCAACGAGTCAAGGTAGAACATCAACGGCCAGCTAGACTATTACAACCATTAAATATTCCGGAGTGGAAGTGGGAAGAGATTGGTATGGACATCATAGTTGGTTTATCACATACTCAGTCCGATTACGACTCAATTTGGGTAATTGTGGATCGGTTAACTAAGTCAGCCCACTTTATTCCTGTCAAGACCACCTATATTGGAGAGAAATTGGCGGAAATGTATATGGGAATAATAGTATGTTTTCACGGAGTTCCGAAGAAGATAGTCTCGGATAGAGGTTCACAATTCACTTCTAGGTTTTGGCAAAAATTGCATGAAGCTTTGGGAACGAGGTTGAATTTTAGTTCAGCATATCACCCTCAAACGGATGGACAAACCGAGAGGACCAATCAGATTTTAGAGGACATGTTAAGAGCGTGTGCTTTAAAGCATGGGAAAAGTTGGGACAAGAGTTTGCCATATGCAGAATTTTCATACAACAATAGTTACCAAGAAAGCTTGAAAATGTCACCATATGAAGCGCTTTATTGAAGGAAGTGTAGGACACCTTTATTTTGGAATGAGGCAGGAGAAACTCAAGTATTTGGTCCAGATGTGTTGCAAGAAGCCGAAAAGTAAGTCCAGGTTATTCGTGAAAACTTGAGGGCTGGCCAATCAAGACAAAAAAGCTATGCGGACAATAGGAGAAGGAAATTAGCCTTTGAAGTGGGATATTTTTTTACCTCAAGCTATCACCGATGAGGGGTAATAAGAGGTTTAACATAAGAGGCAAGCTAGCACCTCGCTATATCGGACCATTCAAGATTTTGGACAAAAGAGGAGAAGTAGCGTATAAGTTGGAGATGCCAGCTCATCTATCAGATGTCCATGATGTCTTTCATGTTTCCCAGCTCAAGAAGTGCTTGAGAGTACCAGAACAACAAGTGCCAATGGAAGGATTGGAATTAGGGGCAGATTTGACTTATGCCGAACAGCCGGTCAAAATCTTGCAAACCAAGGAGAGGGTCACAAGGAACAAGGTTATTAGGTGGTGTAAAGTTCAATGGAAGCACCACACAGAAAAAGAAGCAACATGGGAATTGGAGGATGATCTCAAGAAGGAATTTCCTATCTCTTCTCTTCTGCGTTGAATCTCGAGGGCGAGATTCATTTTAAGGGGGGTAGGTTTGTAACACCCTCATTTTCATGCATCATGCCCTACATACATTCATATACATGTTTAACATTAATCCACATAAAGAGGAATGAGTTTAAAATTGATTTGGAACAAAACCGCACTTAAAATGTTGAAAAGTGCGGACTAGTCAGATTTTGGTGAGGACTAGTCCGATTTCTCTCTGTCCTCGGTCAGACTTGTCCGTTTTTGCTACAGACTAATCCGTTTTTGCCTTTGGACACTTTCGGACTTGTCCGGTCTTATGTGGAATAGTCCGGTGTTCCAAGAATCCTTATAAATTTGCTAAGTCCCTGGACTTGTCCGGACTAGTCCGGTGTTCTAGCAGACTTGTACGTTTTCTTGTCTAACTAAAGTCGGACTTTTCTAATTTTTGGCCAGATTTGTCCGATTTCTCTCTCACTAACTTCGGACTAGTTCGGACCCTGTCGAACTTCTCCGATATTTCGCGACTCCGAATTGATATTTTGTTTTACGACTTGTTTCTTGGGTTTTATGTTAAGTGGGCCTAGGGACGTCGTGCCTAACTCTTTTAGAACCCATGTGGGACTCTAAACCAGCATCTACTCCTCTCAAACTCAAAATCCATCTAACCCTAGCCTCTACCTCTATATAAACAACCCTACCCGTTGGCTTGACATCTATTTGCCACTTTTCCACCCCACCAGAACCCTAGTTCGTGGAGAGCCACCATCAAGGAGGAAGGAGGAGATCCCAAGCAAGAAGAAGAAGAGGAGGAAATGAAAGAGGATCAAGATCTCCATCAAGTTTCGTTCTTCATCACCAATTCATCTCCAAGTTCATCACCAACCCTAGATCATCAAGATCCAAGTGCTACCTCCAAGTTTCTCGATTCATTAGAGTTCTAAGCACCCGGTATACCTTCTATTCTCCTTTCCTATAAGTAAATTCAACCCCTAATCTCCAAATCCATGTCGATCTAGAAAATCCTAGTTTGCCAATTCAGCGAAGTGCGGACTTGTCCGGTCCCTAGCGGACTAGTCCGATTTTCCTTGTTAATTTCTGTTGAATTAATTATAAAATTAGATCTAATCACGTCCAAACCTGTACTTGTTAAAAGCTATTAGAACTAGTTAGTGGTCATTAAAAGCAATCTATTAACAAGTTCTACCTTGCATTTGCATTAATCATGCATGTCATGTCGTATTGAGTAATATTTGTGCACTCATTGATTGTATTCTTGTCTTGTATGTTAATTGTGCGGATTAGACGGATTTGCGCTAGAGAGTGTCGTGGAGGATCTCCAGCACCAAGAGTTTGAAGGCTTTGACTCGAATCAAATCCAATAGCAAGGCAAGTGTCGTTGAAGCATATTGATCCTATTTTTGGAATAAATGTTTGTTTGCAAAACTGCATCCTAGTGTCAATTTGATGGGAATCCAATGATAGGAAGTTTACTAGCTTTGTTTAACCACCCTTGTCACCTGGAATATATGGTAGAGAGTCAGGATGGGATTTTTACCTTTTTGCTTTGCTTAATTAATTGGGATGGGAAAACAACTATACTACTTACCTTAATTATGTAATTATGAGATTATGATTAACATGAGCTGGTTAAATCTGATATGGTAATGGGTGATCTAAGCAAGCCTGGTATGTGGATGGCTTGGATGTTATGGTGGTTTGCTTGTTTTAGATCTAAGGACCGGTTCGTGGAGCGACCATCCAGGATTTACAATGCCACCATGAGGCCAAGTATGAGTGCGGCGTAGTTGATTAATGAGGGATTTGCCAATGCTATTTGGACCATTAAGGATGCTCGGGGAAGGGGTAGTAGGATTGGGTTTGTTGATGATTGGTGGGACTACCCTGAGATTCGAATGGCTCAAGAGGGGGCCCTTGGTTGAAGATGTGCTCAGTTGGAGACATCGCCACCGGTGAAACCTCAATGGGGTCTAAATAGGCTAGTAATCCCTTTGTAAAGGCTATTTTGTGATCTCTTGGCCACACACCTACGAAAGTGTGAGACGGCAGAATTGAGATTCTATAGTCATCGAAAGGTGATAAAATCACAAACACATGAGTAAAGCGGTACAACCTCTGCAGAGTGTGTCTGAAACTATCATGATAGCCGTGCTCCCGGTTATGAGCAACCTGGGCCCTCACATGATTAGAGAAAAATTGGGATTTGGGATGGTTATGGTTTGCATTATGGTTATGGTTGGTATTATGGTTATAGTTGGTATTATGGTTATGGTTAGTATTATGGTTATGGATGGTTATGAATTGAATTCTGGTATCGAATATGGATATTTGTATATGATGATGGATATGGAATATGGACTTGTATTATGATAACTACATGGCTTATGATGGGTTTATTTCATATACATGTAATATATTGCTTTTCAAATGTTTTAATGTACTTTTCAGCACTTAGCCATTATTATATTCATCATTTGAATCAGCCACATGTCATACTTTCCACACTTGCTGAGTACGACATTTACTCACCCTTGCAACCCCCCCCCCAACAATTGCAGGTCAGGATTGGGAGTTTAATTGTGATAATGCGGAGTTCTAGGTCGTGTCCACCATCAGCTTTGCCTGTGGTGTTGATTGGAGCTGTGCTACCCTATCGCTTATGCTGCCTAGCTGTTTAGTTTGCTTATTTAGTTTATTTCCGCTGCATTAGTTGAACTTGTCATTAATATTCATTAGAGCTTGTATTCAAGGATATTATCAATTGTGTAATAAAATTTGGTTAATTAATCTTGTTATGTGGTAATTTTCTGTATACTCTTTTGTGAATGCACTCGTGTATGTGTGTTAAACGTCCTGTGCACACATATGCGTTCACTTGGTTCATTTTCGGAACCAGGTGTCACAGCTGACCTGGTCACAGCTCCGTTGGGGCTATGCTTTCTTCAAGTCTTTGCCAGGTGGGTCCCATCCCTTGATATGGGTGCTACACCGTTGGATGGCCTCGGATACTTTTGTTTGTGGGCCATTTGATCCATGTTATGACATGTGGCGTTGCCCGATTCATCAAAATCCAATTTTATAGATTATTTCCTGCATGTGTTGGTATTTTTGGTCTAAATTCACCTGCATACAAATAAACACCAACACTTGTGGAATTGGTTAGTTTTTAACCCTACCACTACGTTGTGTTTCTCTTTTGTGCACATTATGAGGTGAATTGACTGTCTAAATATGGCACTTAAGGACTATCAATAGTAGGTGGTAGGTGGTAGATAGCCCTACTCGTCCGCTGTAATCCTCCACATTTGACTACGATGTAGGCTCTTGGCGGGAGTCACCTGGCAGACCAGGGTAAGCCTGTGCCCAATACAAGCTGCGATTGATCGACTTGCTTTGAATTAGAACCCCTTCTCTTAGGAAATCCACTCTATCCCTTGCCTAACACCAAGCTTTGTGTCCTTGCGTGAACTAGTTAGAAGATTAACACACACGTTCCTTGGATTCAATACCCTTGGGAATACTCTTTAAGGGGAAGTGCTATAGCGATTTCTTCGTGCGCTTGCGGATTTTCATTTGTGACATACCAGTCGTCTACAGCCACGCACACGTCCAAACACCGACAGATGCGCCATGGCCGCAAATGGCCGTGACTGGCACTCATAGCCCGTCCTCGAGGCGGGTAAGGCCTGCCAGCCTGGCACAGGTGCTGCTCCCCAGGGCGGTGGTAAGAAAAACAAAAACAAGAACAAGGGCGGTGGACAAAACGAGCCACTGCAGGGGGCCCCCGTCGCTGCAGCATCATCGACCGGCGGTCCCAGGGCACCTCGCCCCGACAAGCGCCTGCAACAGCCACCAGCTAGTGGCAATAGTGGCAAGCGCTGCCCGGTACATGGCACTGGCAGCCACAATGCTAGTGAATTCCGGGAAATCAAGAAGCTCGCGGACCAGTACCGCAAGTAGGTACATCAGTACCCTGGCAGCGCGCCCTTTTGCCAGTAGGAGGTCAAGCAGAAGGTCAATCGACACGCCAACGAGGACAAGGAGATGGAGTTCTAGGAACCCAGGCACGCCGTCAAGGCGGTCCACCAGGGCAAGGACTCCAACTCCAGCAGCGAGCACGAGCATCGCAAAATGCTCCAAGTTATGTACTAGGGGACCTTGGACCTCGCGTCCCGGAACGCAGCCAAGACCCTACGCGGGGCGGTGGCCAAAGTAGCTCCTACCCCTAGTCCGGCGCCGCACCACAAGTGGATGGTGACACTAATCAGTTTCAACACCTCCGACTGCCCCAAGAACATGGAGGGAGCCGGGCTCCTGCCCCTCCTCGTCGCCTCCACCATCATGTCAAGCTCTATCACGTCTCGATCGGTGGTAGGGCTGGCCTCAACCTCATCAGTCGTGCGAACTTTGACAAGCTTCAGATTCCCTTGTCCAAGATCACCCCTCGAGCCTGTTCTCGGGGGTGGGATCGGGGAACATCACCCCGTACGGCAACATCCACCTCCGAGTGACCTTTGGGATACCCGAGAACTTCAGGATGGAGAACATCCTGTTCGATGTCGCGGAGGCCAGCCTCCCCTTCAAAGCCATCATCGGTAGGCCCACCCTATACTGATTCATGTTCATAGCCCATTACGACTACCTGGTCTTGAAGATGCCAACTCCCTCCAGTGTCCTCAAGATCCGTGAGGACCGCACTACGGCAGCGTCAGCCTTGGAGAAGCTCCAAGCACCTAAAGCGGCCCCAACACCCGCTCTAGGCTTGCTGGATCAAGTCAGCCGCCCCCGAGCTCGTGCCAGCGGATCTCAACCGCTACACCCTGCCGATGTTTCTTACGTCACGGATAAAAATCTCCAAGCGCACAAAAACTATCGATGTAGCATTTCCCCTTAAAAGATTATTCCAAGAGTGTCATTTATATTCTCCCAAAGGAAGTCTTGGTGGAAGCATAACAATCATCAATTGGAGGGGATAGGTTGATCTAGGTAGGGTTCAAGTAACGATGGGTAATAGATAGGTGAGGTAGTGTGACACACACAAGAGCATTTTATCCTAAGGGGGATAAAAAGGGTTAAGAGGGATTAGACTAAGAGTTAGGTAGATACACCTACTATGCTTCTAGTATACATATACATAGCCAAGTTTAGATACTAATGGTCATATCAATGGTGAATTCTCATGCTAAGTTGTTCAACACATCGGACACAAGTTTACCCCTAGCAATACTAGGACGACTCCCACAATGAGCCTGTGGCATGGCCGAACATGGAGGATTACAAGGACATATAGTGTTGTCACCACTTACTGCCTACCTCTTCAATCCATGGGTCTACAAGACATCCAACGTTACCTAACTATCCTAGCACCATGCTAGCATATTAAGTAAATACCTTAGGAGTCATGACACAAGCCATCTTAAGGCAATGACTATCCTAAACATCACTGAACCAATGTTGAGACATAGCATAAGTTATTCATATTAAAATGATCATATCATAACTAATAAGACAATAGTGGGGGTTTGTAGTGTTTATGATGATAGAATGATATTTTTATGGCATAATCATAAAGACTACTCCTACCACATACATAGAATCCACAATCAAACAAGAAACGCTTGATCCAAGTATATGAATAAAAGAAGACTAAAGATAATATCTTTCTTATGAATAAAGTCATAAATACAAATAGGAATATGAGAGCCATACCTTTCCCATTTGGGAAGAGACTCCTTCTACTCGTTTCCTACTTGGACTATGGACTAGAGGCTCTCCTCTCTATAGCCTAAGCTCCTCTAAACCTATGGAGAGTAGTGGATACAATAAAATGAATACTCAAGTGGTGTGTGTGTGTGTGTGAAGTGAGGGTAGGGGTCCTATTTATAGCTGGAGAAGGGTAATTTCCCACCACCAAGAGTGCATGAATCAGTCTTCATCGTGATCAGGGCACTACAGGGAGTCGACACGTGGAAGCTGACCAAGTTTGACGCTAAGAAGGGGTCGATCGAACAGAAAATTGGACCAATTCCAATGTGCTTCCTCAAGGAGACTTCTAGGTGGGTCCCATTGACTGATGTGGGTGATAGACCGTTGGATGGCCTCAGATACTTCTATTTACAGGCCATTCGATCTATGTGATGCCATATGTTGGCTCTTGATTGGTCGAGATGATATTTCATAGGATTGCTCCCCCTCTTTTTCATTTCCTGCAATAAATGTCTACATGCACTATTTCTCCAAGGACAAGTGGAAATAGGTTAAATAGAAAGGTGATGTGTGCAAGAAATGGTATCTCCTTCACATAATTGAGTTAATTGATGGGTGAAATTGGTATATAATACTCGTCAACAAACTCCCCCAAGCTTGTCTTCTGCTGGTCCCGAGCAAAGTCAAGACTTTTGGTTGATGATCAGGAGTTGCTAAAATATTCTATTTTTTCAAAAAAGTACCATGCGCAGAACAAAATACTCTAACTAGTATTGCAAAAATTTGCATGGTACTTCACCCATCTTAAGTCATTATGGGACTTATGCCTTCTCCTATTCATGGGTGGTTGAAACATAGAATAGCAAGTGGAGCAAGCATACCCTAGAGATCAAGTTCCACTCAAATTCCGGAGAGTTCAATTTAGATTTTAAGTACCTCAATTTGATTCTCTCGATCACTCCTATGTGTGTAGTGGAAATATTTCCTCACCAAGGTATTTTGCCTAAACTCATTCTACAACTAAATAAGGCTTTTATGTGGAGCTTGGTAGAGAATGTAGTAGGCATATTTGCAACACATAATATTGCAAAGTCAAAAAGGCAAGCCTTAGGAGAAATCAATTCAAAACTATTTGATTCAAGACTTGTGCATGTATGATGGAGTGGAAGTGGATGTGGATGTTTGAGATGTCTCCTATTTTTGTAGACTCTCTTATTTTGAAGGGATGAAATATGGCTACTTTCTTTTCTTATCTTTTTTGTCTCATGCTTATGATCTAAGCATGCAATTTTTTCTTGTAGCCATGTCTTCTACTCCCTTTTTATGAAATAAACTTGGAGAGAGTACTAAGCATGAATGGTATGAAGTTTCTCTTTTTTTATTGTGGAATGATGGTATGATTGAATTTTTCTTACGTTTGGTGTAGAAGTATAGCATGTGAAAGTGAAGTCTTGAATTCAAAAAGAAATGAATGAATTCTCACATAGGTCTATACTAGTTTGACTAGGCTCAATATGAAGACAAATAGCATAAGCATAAGGTCTATCAATGTAAAAATATCATATACCTTTGGTAGGTATTTCCAATCAAATGAGAGTAACTTAATTCTTTTAGAATTTCTCCGGAAATCTAAGTTTCACTTTCCAACTAGGAATAGCAGCCTTATCACCATATCATATCTCACGAGAACTTAGAATTGAATTATGCTTTTACTACCAACAATTACTAAATCAAGCCAAAAGTAACTTTAGTCAATGAAAGTAATATTTTGAAAAGTAGTAAGTTGTAAACTAGGGACGCAGGATGTAGGATCGAAAAGCATGTGAAAATCTACCAGAGGGGGGGTGAATGGTACATTTAAAACTTTTTTCAATGGAAGTAACAAAAACCCCTCGACATAAAATCAATCTGTTAAGAAACCGTGTGTGCAACTGATCTGAACATGTTTAACCGTGACAAAAGTGGTAGATATTATAGAGAAAGAAGTCACAAAGACACGACAACAAGAATCACGGAAAACCGTTGAGAAAAACTCAAGTTATTATTGAAAGATCGAACAAAGGTCAATCTGTTCTACCCGAGTAAAAATAGATATGCAACACTGCAAAGAAACTTGTGTATATCAGAAACCACAAATCCAATGACCCTGAAATTTTCAAATATGATAGATAATCAATTTGTGAAGAGAACCCAAAAAAATCACGTCAATTGAATCTGTAAAACTCGAGTTATGATAAAACACCTATGCAACATAGTGTTGTGCAGAAACTTGACGAGAAAAACTTGTCTGAAACAATCGAACGAACAAGGCACAAAAGCTCCTCTAAACTACAAATTTTATTGATCAAAACACAAGAGGAACAGCCCAAAGTCCCGTCATCACGAGCTCTGGCCTTCCTTGCTTATATAACCAGCCCTAAGGCCAACCCAATCTTGACTAGGACTCTAATCCTACTCAGTTTCAAGTTTCAACCGAAAATTTTGATAACTGCTCAAGACTCATCCATGCGCAAATAGAAGCAATATTAAGCCTTATAAACACCTTAGGAACGTATCCCACATTTCTAAAACACCTAAACTTCGTGACCCACACGAAATCCTATCATAACCAACTCAAATCTTTCTATATTTGAGTCAAAACCAACTCAGCCGCAGCCTGAGTCCATAATCCAGCCGGTTGGACTTTTCTGACCAATTCTTTACGTCCACTTCTCTTTATCATGCCTTTGAACCATGTTGCCACATCCATGCACTCCTTGCACACATGCAAACACCTTCCAGGAACATCCATGATTCATTCATATGCATTGTTCTTGACCCAAACATGTTATGTGACCTCCGATCAACTCAACCATAATTCCTCCCGAACTTGGTTGTTGAACCTCATCTTCTCCCTACGACTAGTTCAATGGATCCCATCACAAGCCATGTGTTGAACTCAAGCAACACCTGCACATGAACAAACAATCATCCTTTGCGATCCCAAGTCCTCGACTCGAAAACCACGACACCTTACCTGAGCACCTCACATAAGCATGTTGCAAACATAGCAAGATAATACCAGCCTTAACCACCAAAACACACCAAAAAATTAGCAAATGAATACTAAGCACTTATTATAAGCGTAAAACAAGTTTGAAACATTGCAAGTTAAAAGCAGAACCACTGCGATCTTGCACAGGACCTTGCCAAAGCTAACCGGATATTGTGCTGGACCTTGCTTTGACCGGACCTTGCGCCGGACCTAGCCAAAGTTTGTTGGACCTCACGTCAGACCTAGCCAGAGCTACCCAAAGCATTCCGAACCTATCGTTGAACCTTGTCGGAGCTACCCAAAACATGCCAGACCTATTGTCGGACCTTGCCGGAGCTACCCAAAAATGTCGGACCTACTGTCGGACCTTGCCGAAGCTCGGACCTAAAGTCAGACCTCGACGAAAAGTGTTTTTTGCCAATATTCAAAACTTTTATCAAAATAGCCAATGTATTCAGCACACATAGGTCTCACATAGGAAAATTAAAATAGAGCAACTACTCATCATTTCATCTATGTGAATTCTAAACCAATCTTATTGCACATCTTTTATTTTATTTGAAAATTAATCTACTCTACTTATTATTTTTTTATATATATGCAAAGTGAATGGTGGATAAATGGAAAATAAATATGCAAGGGGTGTGATACAATTTACCTCAACTGGGAGACCTCCCACAAGCTTATTCTTCAATTACCTTTGTGATGAGGGTTGAACCCTTGATGACGAAAGTATTCCGCGAGATTGGCTTGTTGTGATGTTGTAGCGTGGAGTTGAAGTTGATGAATTGATCATCCATGTGTTGCTGCCAATCTTGAGTACCTTGGACATGCTTTTGGAGTGTGTTGTAGATGTATCTCATCCTCACCTCAAGGTCTTCTATACGTCTAGTGAGATCCGTCATTCCTTAGATATAGTCATGATGACTTCTAGCCAAAAAGGAACGACATCTTCTCATGGATTTTGGAGGCAAGCTGCTAGAGCTTGAAGTGGATAGGGGTGGCTCCCACTCAGCACCTGGCCATCCATGACAACACGGACCTTCGTTCTCATACGATGGAGGTTGAGTCCATCTGATTGCATCACTCGTTGGGTTCTCTTCCTCTTCGTACTCATGGACCATGGAGGTTGTCGGAGGCATGGCCACTCTCCTTGCCCGACTTCTAGTTATCCTGCAAGAGTGATTACAGACTTATAACATTGTGGCTGCTCATAGTTATTTTGGGCGATTAATCTTCCAATATGCTAGTTTCAACAACTCTCGTTCTTTGCACTTCTTCTTGGCTGCTTGGCCTGTAGTAGGGATTTGGTTCACTGCTTTAGGTATTAGTACTATGGCATTCAATCTAAATGGTTTTTCAACCAATCTGTAGTTGATAGCCAAGGTCGCATTATTAATACTTGGGCTGATATCATCAACCGTGCTAATCTTGGTATGGAAGTAATGCACGAATGTAATGCTCACAACTTCCCTCTAGACCTAGCTGCTATTGAAGTTTCTCTTAGGAACACATACAAGAAGAAGGATAATGGTAGCCCTCCCATTAACTACTTCATTTTCATTTATGAATTTCGTAGTAATAGAAATCCATGTCCTATCGAGACAAAATTTCGAACTTGCTATCCTTTTGCCTAATAGGCAAAGATTGACCTCTGTAGAAAGACTGATTCATTTGGATCAATATGTGGACCCAACTCTGTTGCATTGCCAGAATACATGTTCCATATTTGAAGCGGGTTGACCTCTATGCTTCTCTCATGGTACAATCCTCTTCCTGCTAAGCCCCATTTCTCCTCGGTCCACAGAGAAAAAATGGTTTTTTTTGGGGGAAACTATGCGTTTTTGGGACCTTCGTGCTCCATGGTTAGAACCTCTAAGGGGCCCCAACGGTTTGGATTTAAGTAGGTTGAAAAAAGACATCCAACCTTGGTAAGAGTGACGTTCGGCAGAATATATGACCCATGCTCCTTTAGGCTCTTTAAATTCCGTCGGTGGCATAGCTACCGAGGTCAATGCAGTTAATTATGTATCTCCTAGAAGTTGGTTAGCTACTTCCCATTTTGTTCTAGGATTCTTCTTTTTTGTGGGCCATTTGTGGCACGCAGGAAGAGCCTGAGCTGCTGCAGCAGGCTTTGAAAAGGGAATTGATCGTGATTTGGAACCTGTTCTTTACATGACCCCTCTTAACTAAGATTTTCTTATTTATACCTGTTCTACTATTTTTTCTTTTCTGGCTCGGTTATTCCATCTAGCCGAGCCATTCATTTTTTTATAAAAGAATGATATAAGAGGATAGAACAAAGAAAAACACATAAAAAACAAATGTATTCAATAAACAAAAGGAGAAAGAGGGATCCGAACCCTCGATAGTTCCTAGAACTATACCGGTTTTCAGGACCGGGGCTATCAACCACTCAGCCATCTCTCCACAGCCTAATCCCTATTTTATTCCTACAAATCGAACATGGCCATATTAAATGCTCTACTAACTTCTAGAAGCATCTCAGATGCAAGTCCACTTTTGCTATATCTCTCTATACTGTATACACGGATACATAATCTGATATATCCGTTTGTGAAATAAACTCTAAATCCCCTCAACCCCATAAGCAAATAAAAGTGGTAAGTAAAAAGTTTTAAAGCGAAGAATCATTGGGTTCATGATTAATAGTTCTCCATTTGAAGGAATTAGTTTGAACAGCCAGGAATGAATTCACCTGATAATTAAGTTCACGTGCACGAGCGCGTGTCATTGGACCTTGATTAGCAGCAAGTGGTGAATGGTCTGCTGTTGTGGCCGTATCAATGGTAGAGATGTCCTCATCATCCCCCCTTCTTGCAATTGAGTCGTTCTCAATTCCAAACGTGTCTTCCTCGCCCACATATGGTTTCAAATATGCAATATTAAAAGAGGAAGTAACCCCAAAATGTGCAGGCAACTCAATTTCATATGCATCATCATTATATTTTCGAAGCACTTTGAAGGGTCCAACAACTCTAGGTAGCAATTTAGATTTTTTCAAATCAGGAAATCTATCCTTTCTCAAATGCACCTAAACCAAATCACCAGGTTCAAAAGTAACATACTTTCTACCCTTGCTACAGGCTTGTTGATACTTAGCGTTCATGCTCTCAATGTTTGCTTTAGTTTGCTCATGCATTTTAAGAATTAATTCAGCACGGCGAGAAACATCAAAATTCAATTTCTCTTAAGGTGGCAGAGCCAAAAGATCAATGGGAGCTCGAGGGATAAAACCATATACAATCTGAAAAGGGCACAATTTAGTAGTAGAATGCAGCGAACGATTGTAATCAAATTCAATATGAGATAAACATTCTTCCCATAATTTGATGTTATGTTTGAAAACAACCCTAAGCATGGTAGATAAACTACGGTTCACTACTTCGGTCTGTCCATCAGTTTGAGGGTGACAAGTGGTAGAAAGGAGCAATTTTGTCTGAAACTTAGCCCATAAGGTTTTCCAAAAATGATTAAGAAATTTGCATCTCTATCTGAAACTTGTCTTCTCGGTATCATGACTCCTTGTGGCACCTAGTGAGTACGAAACTTCTCCTTGAATTCAGCCCAGGTGATTCTCTCTTACTTTTCATGGGCATTGCATAGAGATTCCCACCAGTCTGCAGCAGCTTCAACCAGCTATTGTGAGGCAAAAAGAACCTTCTCTCTGTCATTGCACTGGACAATAGCAAGTTTCTTCTCAACAGACTTCAACCAATCATCTGCTTCCATAGGATCTGTGGCTTCAGCAAAGGTAGGCGGCCTGGTCCTCATGACTTCTCCCAAACGGTTTTGGGGTGGAGGGGGTGGTGGTGGTGGTGGTATGTGAGGCTGATTATTGTTGCCAGCTTGCAGGTGTCCCATGGTCTGTATCATGGTTTGCATGGCCAATAGCTGCTCAAGGTTGATAGATCCCTGGGCAGGTCCCTGATTCTTCATGGGTGCTTCGTTGTTCTCGTCCTCACCATTTGCATTCCTTTGGTTACTAGTCCTCGGCATCTGTTGGTGAAAGAAGAATAGAGACGGAAGAATTTAGAATTTGAAGAGAAACGCTCCAACTATATGCATCAAGGAATATGTAACAAAACAACTCCTTTATTAATACTAATAACCCTATTAGAGGATGTGGACAATGATCCCACAAATCTACTACGTGCGGATGTGGATAAAATGCTAGACGTCCCACAACTTGCACCAAGCACACAAGCACACACCAAGAAAATTCAGCACACTACACTAATTATGACTAAGACGATCTAAACAATTTTATAACTTCTAAACAGGAGAACCAAACTTAATTGTGTGAACCGTGGCTGTCCTAGCCGTGAGGGCGCGGAAGCGACGGTGGCGGCGAGGCATACATGGGCGCACGCCAGGGTGAGTTGGCCGTCCATGTAGGTGCTGGAGTGGTTGCTACACCATTGACCACCACGGTGGCACAAACTTTCTCTTGCTTTTCCATGATAAACAACTTCTTACGGAGGTAGCAGATCTCTTCCATAGCTTCAGCATAGCGATTTCCAAAATCCACCAATACTGCCTGAGATCTATCAATAGCACGAGAACTGACTTGAGCTTCATCTTGCGGCCTTAAGTCTTCCCTTGTTCCCTTCTTGCGTTGCTGGTGTAGTGCAAAACTAGTACCTCCAACCTGTTCCCGATAGATGTGACACGATCTGGTGAGTGCATCCCAAGACACATCATCAATAGCTTGCTCCCTGGTGCTTCTCCATGTGGATGCAAAGTGTCGAATGACCACCTCATATCTAGCAAGAACAGTAACTTGAGCCCTCCATTCTTCACATCCATGGTGAGGACTCCTCTTGACATAGTATTCTGGGTGCATTTTGCATAGATCAAAGAACTCCTTCAATTGCTTGGCTGCAAATCCTCAATCGGTGCCATCGGAATGGAATTCTTGGGCATCATGGTAAACTATGCATTTGTCCTCCTTCCTAGCTTCACTAGGCTGTGATGCATTCCTTTGGGCTTTGAGTACTTCTTCTTGTGCGCGGACTCTTCCTCTTCTTGCGGTTCATCTTCACTCTCCTCATGTGCTTCACCTTCCTTTTCCTCACTATCATAGGTTTCCACCATCTCCGTATCTTCCTCCTTCTCATCATCATCATAGAATTCTACCATCTCAGGGTCTTCCTCCGTCGTGTTGGAGTGTTCATGCTCAACTTCCTTTGTGGGAGAATTCACTTCCTGCTCCTCTTGGGCTGGTTCCATTTGCGGCTCCTTGTGAGGCCTAAGCTTGCTTCCAAGGGGTAGCAAACGAGCTCTCTTGCGGACTGTCATTTTTGTGTCAGCCATCTACAAGAAAACATGAGAGAAATAGCGGAAAACACAAATATCAGTTCTGAAATTGCAGCAGTCATAAATCAAGATGAGAGGACGTGCATTTGCTCAAAAAGATGGAAAATAGAAAAAATTGCAGCAGCAACAGCAAAAAGCACAAATTTTTCCACATTATATAGCTAGTGGAATGCAAAATAATTCAAAACATGCTAATTTTGAATAGGAAAGAAGTTCTAAGTAATTTGTGGTGTCCATTCTAACTAGGCATACGTCTTACGGTCAAACACAACTCTGATATCAATTTGTGACACCCAGTTATGAAAATGAGCCAATACCAATTCCCAATCCAATTTCAGCCATTAAACCATGTTCAAGTCCAAACTCTAATCATATGAGGTTCCAGGTTGCTCATGACTAGGATCACGGCTACCATGATAATTTTATACACACTCTGCAGAGGTTGTACCACTTTACCCATATGTTCGTGATTTCATCACCTTACGATGACTATGGAATCTCAATTATGCTATCTCACACTTCCTTAGGTGTGTGGCCAAGAGATCAGAAAATAGCATTTATAAAGTGATTACTAGCATATTTATACCCCACTGAGGTTTCACCGGTTGTAATGTCTCCAACTGAACACATCCAACCAAGGGCCCCCTCTTGAGCCATTCGGATCCCAGGGTAGTCCCACCAATCTCTACAAATTCATTCGACTACCCATTCCCCGAGCATTCTTAATGGTCCAAATAGTACCGGAAAAACAATAATTAGTCAGCTAAGCTGCACCCATACATGGCCTTGTGGTGGCACTGTAAATGCTAGATGGTAGCTCCACGAACCAGTCCTTCGATCTATAGCAAGCGAAACCACCAAAACAGTCCAACCCATTCCACATAACCGGCTTGCTTAGATCCCTAGGCACCATGTTGCTAAAGGGTCATTATTATCAATTCTCATCATTATAGTGTTCAATAGTTCATAATTAAGTAATATCATCATTTCCTAAACCCAATTGAGTATAGCGAAGCCAAAGTGTAAAAGACCCTTCCCGAGTCTCTACAGTGTGTTCAAGTGACAAGGGTGGTCAAACAAGACTAGTAAACAACTATCATTGGTTTCCCATCAATTTGACACAAGCATGCAATTTTGCAAACAAATCATTTAAAAACCTAGATCAAAAATGATAAAGGACACTTGCCTTGCTCTTGAGCATGGTTTGGATCGAAAGCTTCCACCTTCTGGTTCTGCAGGTCCTCAAAAGCACTCTCTACAGCGAGACCTTCTATTCTGCATGACAAACATGTAAAACAAACATTACAATCAAATAATGCTCATATATTACTCAATATGCCATGATATGCATGATTAATGCAATTGTGAAGTAAAACTAGTTAATGAGTTGCTATTAATGTTTCCTAACTAGTTACAACAGTTTCTAACTAGTTTGAACATGTTTGGAATTGATTTGAGTCAATTTGGAAATAATTCAGCACTTAACAGATTCAGACACTGGACAAGTCCGGTATAGGGGCCGAGGTGGGGTCCACTTGGGCTCCTCTGAGGTTGGGCACAAAGTTCTTGGGCTCAATTAAGGCAATTACCCAATAACCAATCGTGAAAGAATATTAGAATATGAGTTGAATTCAGTAGGACGGATTAGTTCGCATCGTGGACCGGACAAGTCTGTTGTGGAACAGAGGCAAAATCGGACAAGTTCGGTGTACCTGGCCGGACAAGTCTGGGGTTGTAAAACCAAAACCTTTTGAACTGAAAATTGGATCTAATTGGACTAGTCCGCTCAAAATCGAACAAGTCAAAAAAACATCAGAACCAACAACGGGCTAGTCTGTGCATTGTGCCGGACAAGTCCGGATTCTGAAGAAACTGAATTGTCTAAAAGAGAATAAGGACACCGGTCAAATCCGGATTTCAGGTCGGACAAGTCCGTACCCTGACAGACTTCAATCCCTAATTAAGCCTAATTTTATTTTAATCCTATTCCTTTTTAGGTTGCTTAGTGTTAGACATGCATGAAAATGTATGCAATGAATTATGCTTGAAAATGAGGGTGTTACACCTTGTTAAGTTTTCGGTAATCAATGGACATCCTCCAACCCATGACGGTTTGTTGAGGAATTAATTCATTCTTCTCATTTTGAACGACCGTCATACCTTCCTTCTTAGGCACTACTTGAACTGGGCTGACCCATTCACTATGAGGAATAGGGTAGATAATCCCGACATGCATAAGTTTCAAGACTTCTTTCTTGACAACTTCTAGCATCGCATTTTTCAATTACCTTTGAGGTTCCCTTGAGGGGACACTCTCAGGGTCAATAGGAATGCGATGGGTGCATAATGCTGGACTAATCCCCTTGATATCCTCTAGTGAATAGCCAAAAACAGCCCTTTGCTTTTCTAACATGGCAATGAGTTTGAGTGTCTCATCATTTGAAAGCTTGTCACTTATGATGACAAGGGCTTCCAAATCGCCATTTAGAAAGGCATAACGCAGGACTAGAGGTAGATTTTTTAGCTCAACGGGAGGTTTCGGGAAGAGCTCTTCTTTTGACAATTCAATCGCCTCCTGAAATTCATCCTCCTCTTGGGATGTAATCTTCTTCTCCTTCAATTTTAGGTGGTGCTAAGAATTGAAGAGTTCTAACCTCCTCTAATGGTTCATCTTGGATGAGAGATTCTGTGGATGTGTTCTTGGAACGCAGGTTAAGAATAGAGAACTGTCTCCCTCCAAACTTGACATTGAGATTTCCTTCCAAGGGAATTTCCTTGAGAAATTTCTCAATGGGAACCCCAATCATAATGTTGAAATCTTGAGTTTTAAACACATGGAAATCTAGGAATGCCTCAATATCTTTGTGTCTTACAGACACCTTTTGCAAAACCCCGCATCCTTCAAGCATGTTTCCAAAAGAATCACAGAAGGATTTACATGTTGGTGCCAACAACACATCGCCCAGAATGGCGAGAGTAGAAGAATCGGAAATGAGATTTGCTCCAACAATGGGGTTGTATCGGACTTTCATTGGTGTTCCTCTAATAAAACATAGAATGGTTTCAAAAGGTGAGGTCATCCAAATGATTTCGGGTGACTGCTCAACCTCCGCAGTCCATTCCCTGCTTAGAACAGAGATTAACTCCTTGATTGTCTACTGGATGAACACTCCATTAGGTGGGTCAGGTGGAGTTAGGGGCAATGATGGTTTCCTATGGAAACACTACTTCTAGGTATATTCAAAATCTTCAAATATCTCTTCCTCGAAGTAGAAGGGAAACTCTGAAGGTTGAATTTCTTCCTCCTTCATAGTTTTTTGTTCGAGAGAGGATTCTTGATACAAGGTTTGGGATAAGCAAGAAATAGGTTCTTCCTTGTCCATGGAATTTTTCTTGGATCCTGACACTACTTCCTCTTGAGTTGACTCATTAAAGCCCATAATGAAGGAAGAATTTTCTAAAATTCGGTCTAGAAGATCCTTGCCTTCTTCCGGTGTCTTATGGACTAATGGTCCTCCAGTCGTAATGTCAAGATGTAGGGCATACTCTTTGTTCAATCCCATATAGAAGTGTTGCAAAAGCAACAGATCAAGAATGGACAAATATGGGCCAGAATTTCTCAAAAGAGAAAATCTATCCCAAGCTGCACCTATGGATTCCTTCTCCATCTGCTAGAAGCATAGGACTTCCTTCTGCTAGGAAACAATTCGGGCAATTGGAAAGAAATCAAGACAAAATCAATCTCGTAATTCGCTCTAATTTCTGTTTGTCTTTCCAATGTTGTGGTTGCACCATTGTTTTGCTTTTTTCCTTAACTAAAAAAAGAAACAACTTCCATTTGAGAGTTTTGTGCGTCATACCTTGATTAGAAGCCATGAACACAATTGTTCGAACTCTTGTAGATGGTGGTAAGGGTTTTCACAATTCGTTACTAAGAAGGATTGCTCCTGAACCATGGCCATAAAGTCAAGGTGATGTTCAAAGCTGGTAGAACATATGGGTTCCGCCGAAGGCGATGGCTCACAAAACTTGCCCTTTGGGGTAGAATATGAAGGAATGGTTGGCTGCTCCATATAGGTGGTGGTGGTAAAAAAAAAGGAAAGATAAGTAAGAAGATAGATACGAGAGTGAACAAGGTTCAAAGATCAACAACAACCATTTCCCAACAATGGCGCCAGAAATGCTTGATGACATTTCTTACGTTACAGAAAAATCCGCAAGCGCACAGAAACTGTCGTATAGCACTTCTCCTTAATAGAGTATTCTCAAGGGTGTTGAATCCAAAGAACTTTTGTGCTAATCTTACGAACTTATCCACCCAAGGACACAAAGTTGTTTTGTAGGCAAGTAAGAGAGAGGAATTCAAAGTATTGATTCTAATTCAAAAGAATTTGTGATAGTTGCTTGCTTTGGGCACGGGTTTACCCCTATGAACACTAGGATGACTCCCGCATAGCCTATGGCATAGCCGAACATGGAGGATTACTAAGGACAGATAGGGTTGTCACCACCTACTGCCTACCTCTTTAATCCGTGGGTCTACGAGATATTCACTGGTGATTTCTAACCTAAGCACCACGCTTATGTTCTAAATCATAACTCTAGTTGTTTCAAACACAAAGCTACAACTAGAGCCTCTAATAAATTAAAGCAATGAACCCACAAGAAACTATTTATGCAAACTACTATGAATTGAGAATCAAACTTGAATTGAATTCATAAAGGGCTTACTTGATTTGAATAACACCTTTGTAGGGGTACAACTGTAGAAGAGGGACTTGACAAGCCCAAGCCTCCTTCTCCATAACTCTTCACCACACTCTCCTTCTACTTGGTAGCCTCTAGGACTACTCTGAACGTTAAGAGTGGTATTCTATTCTGAACTTTGGTGTGTGTGCGAAGTGAGGTGTGCGGTTCTATTTATAGAGGGGAAGGGTCGATTCCCACCACCTATTGTGCGCGAATCAGTCACCACTGACTTCTTCAAGCCGGGAGGAGCCAACACATGGCATTTAACAGGGTTTGGTGCCACTCCCTAGTCGGCCGACTAGGGAGGTCAATCGACCTCGTCACAGCTCCGTTGGGGCTGTGCTTTCTTCATTTCTTTGCGAGGTGGGTCCCATCCCTTGATATGGGTGCTACACCATTGGATGGCCTCAGATACTTCTATTTGTGGGCCATTTGATCCATGTGATGACATGTGGCATTGCCTGATTCGTCGAAATCCATTTTTATGGATTACTCCCTGCATGTCTTGGTATTTCGGGTCTAAATTCACATGCATACAAATAAACATCAACACTTGTGGAATTGGTTAGTTTATAACCCTACTACTACGTTGTGTTTCTCTTTTGTGCACATTATGAGGTGAATTGATTGTCTAAATATGGCACTCAAGGACCATCAATAGTAGGCGGTAGGTGGTAGATAGCCCTATTCGTCCGTTGTAATCCTCCACATTCGACTACGACGTAGGCTCTTGGTGGGAGTCACCTGGTAGACCAGGGTAAGCCCGTGCCCAATACAAGCTGCTATTGATCGACTTGCTTTGAATTAGAAGCCCTTCTCTTAGGAAATCCACTCTATCCTTTGCCTAACACCAAGCTTTGTGTCCTTGGGTGAACTAGTTAGAAGATTAACACACACGTTCCTTGGATTCAATACCCTTGGGAATACTCTTTAAGGGGAAGTGCTATAGTGATTTCTTCATGCGCTTGAAGACTTTCATATGTGGCGTACCAGCCGCCTACAGCCATGCACAACGTTCAAAACGTACCCGAGCTTTTTTCCATCGCCGACAGATGCACTAGGGCTGCAGATGGCCGTGACTGGCACTCATAGCCCATCCCCGAGGCTGGTAAGGCTGGCTAGCCTGGCACAGGTGCCACTTCCCAGAGCAGTGGTGGGAGACAAAAACAAGAAAAAGGGTGGTGGCCGAAACAAGCCGCTGCAGGGGGCCCCGTCGCTGCAGCATCATCGACCCGCGGTCCGAGGGCACCTCGCCCCGACAAGCGCCTACGACATCCACCAGCTGGTGCCAACAGTGGCAAGCGCTGCCCTGTACATGGAACTGGTGGCCACAGGGCTAGTGAATTCCAGGAAATCAGGAAGCTCGTGGACCAGTACCGCAAGCAGGTACATTAGCGCCCTGGCAGCGCGCCCTTCCGCCTGTAGGAGGGCAAGCAGAAGGTCGACCGGCACGCCGACAAGGACAAGGAGATGGAGTTCTAGGAACCTAGACGGTTCGTCAAGGCAGTCCACCAGGGCGAGGACTCTGACTCCAGCAGCGAGCCCGAGCGTCGCAAAATTCTCCATGTTATCTATAGGGGGACCTTGAACCCCACGTCCCGGAATGCAACCAAGACCCTGCGCGGGGTGGTGGCCTCAGTAGCTCCTACCCCTAGTCTGGCGCCGCACCAAAAGTGGATGGAGACACTAATCGGCTTAGACACCTCCAGCTACCCCAAGAACATCGAGGGAGCCGGACTCCTGCCCCTCTCGTCGCCTCCACCATCACCAATGTCAAGCTCTACCACGTCTTGATCGATGGCGGTGCTGGCCTCAACCTCATCAGTCTTGCGAAATTCGACAAGCTTGAGATTCCCCTATCCAAGACACCCCTCGAGCCTATCTCGGGGGTGGGACAGGGCAACATCCACCTCCGGGTGACCTTTGGGACACCCGAGAACTTCAAGACGGAGAACATCCTGTTCAACGTTGCAGAGGCCAGCCTCCCCTTCAACGCCATCATCGGCAGGCCCACCCTATGCTGACTCATGGTCGTAGCCCATTATGACTACCTGGTCTTGAAGATGCCCACTCCCTCCAGTGTCCTCAAGATCTACGAGGACCACACTACGGCAGTGTCAGCCTTGGAGAAGCTCCAAGCACTTAAAGCGGCCCCAGCACCCACCCCGGGCTTGCTGGACCGAGTCAGTCGCCCTCGAGCTCGTGCCAGCGCATGTCAACCGCTACACCCTGCCGATGATTCTTACATCACAAATAAAAATATGCAAGCGCACTGAAACTATCGATGTAACAGTTCCCCTTAAAAGAGTATTCCAGGGGTGTCATTTATATTCTCCCAAAGGAAGGCTAGGTGGAAGCATAGCTATCATCAAATGGAGGGGATAGGTTGATCTAGGTAGGGTTCTAGTAATGATGGGTAATCGATAGGTGAGGTAGTGTGACACACAAAAGAGCATTCTATCCTAAGGGGGATAAAAAGGGTTAAGAGGGATTAGGCTAAGAGTTAGGTAGATAATCCTACTATGCTTCCACTATACATATACATAGCCTAGGTTAGATACTAATGATTATATCAATGGCGAATTCTCATGCTAAGTTGTTCAACACATCGGACACGACTTTACCCCCAGCAATACTAGGATGACTCCCACAAAGAGCCTGTGGCATAGCCGAACTTGGAGGATTACAAGGACAGATAGGGTTATCACCACCTACTGCCTACCTCTTCAGTCTGTGGGTCTACAAGACATCCAACGTTACCTAACTATCCTAGTACCATGCTAGCATATTAAGTAAATACCTTAAGAATCATGACACAAGCCATCTTAAGGCAATGATTATCCTAAACAACGTTGAACCAATGTTGAGACATAGCATAAGTTATTCATATCAACATGATCATATCAAAACTAATTAGACTATAGTGGGGGTTTGTAGTGTTTATGATGATAGAATGATATTGTTATGGCATAATCATAAAGACTACTCCTACCACATACATGGAATCCACAATCAAACAAGAAACGCTTGATCCAAGTATATGAATAAAGGAAGACTAAAAATAATATCTTTATTACGAATAAAGTCAAAAATACAAATAGGAATATGAGAGCCATACCTTTCCCATTTGGGAAGAGACTCCTTCTACTCCTTTCCTACTTGGACTATGGACTAGAGGCTCTCCTCTCTATAGCCTAAACTCTTCTAAACCTATGTAGAGTAATCGATACAATAAAATGAATACTCAAGTGGTGTGTGTGTGTGAAGTGAGGGTAGGGGTCCTATTTATAGTTGGAGAAGGGTCAGTTCTCACCATCAAGAGCGCGTGAATCAGTCTTCATCGTGATCAGGGCACTACAGGGAGTCGACACGTGGAAGCTGACCATGTTTGACGCCAGGAAGGGGTCGGCCGAATAGAATGTTGGACCAATTCCAGTGTGCTTCCTCGAGGAGACTTCCAGGTTGGTCCCGTTGACTAATGTGGGTGATAGACCGTTGGATGGCCTCAGATACTTCTATTTGTGGGCCATTTGATCCATGTTATGCCACATGTTGGTGCTTGATTGGCCGGGATCATATTTCATTGGATTGCTCCCCCTCTTTTACATCATTTCCTGCAATAAATGTCTACATGCACTATTTCTCCAAGGACAAGTGCAAATAGGTTAAATAGAAAGATGATGTGTGCAAGAAATAGTATTTCCTTCACATAATTGAGTTATATTGACGGGTGAAATTGGTATATAACACCCATCAACAAACTCCCACAAGCTTGTATTTTGCTCGTCCCGAGCAAAGTCAGGACTTTAGGTTGATAATCAGGAGTTGCTACAATGTTCTATGTTTTCAAAAAAAGTACCATGTGCACAACAAAATACTCTAACTAGTATTGCAAAAATTTGCATGGTACTTCACCCATCTTAAGTCATTATGGGACTTATGCCTTCTCCTATTCATGGGTGGTTGAAACATAGAATAGCAAGTGCAGCAAGCATACCCTAGAGATCAAGTTCCACTCAAATTCTGGAGAGTTCAATTTAGATTTTAAGTACCGCAATTTGATTCTCTCGATCACTCGATTGTGTGTAGTGGAAATATTTCCTCACCAAGGTATTTTGCCTAAACTCATCCTACTACTAAATAAGGCTTTTATGTGGAGCTTGGTAGGGAATGTAGTAGGCATATTTGCAACACATAATATTGCTAAGTCAAAAAAGCAAGCCTTCGGAGAAATCAATTCAAAACTTATTGATTCAAGACTTGTGCATGTGTGATGGAGTGGAAGTGGATGTGGATGTTCGAGATGGCTCCTACTTTTGTAGACTCTCTTATTTTGCAGGGATAAAACATGGCTACTTTCTTTTCTTATCATTTTTTTTTCTCATGCTTATGATGTAATCATGCATTTTCTTTTTCTTTTTCTTGTAGCCATGTCTTCTACTCTCTTTTTATACAATAAACTTGGAGAGAGTAATAAGCATGAAGGGTATGAAGTTTCTCTTTTTTTTTGTGGAATGACGGTATGATTGAATTTTTCTTATTTTTGGTGTAGAAGTATAACATGTGCAAGTGAAGTCTTGAATTCAAAAAGAAATGAATGAATTCTCACATAGGTCTATACTAGTTTGACTAGGCTCAATATGAAGACAAATAGCATATGCATAAGGTCTATCAACGTAAAAATATCATATACCTTTGGTAGGTGTTTCCAATCAAATGAGAGTAACTTAAATCTTTTAGAATTTCTCTAGAAATCTAAGTTTCACTTTCAAACTAGGAATAGCAGCCTTATCACCATATCATATCTCACGAGAACTTAGAATTGAATTAAACTTTTGCTACCAACAATTTCTAAAACAAGCCAGAAGTAATTTTAGTCAGTGAAAGTAATATTTTTAAGAGTAGTAAGTTGTAAACTAGGGATGCAGGATGTAGGATCGAAGAGCATGTGAAAAGCTACCATAGGGGGGGGAATGGTACATTTAAAAAAATTTCAAAGGAAGAAAAAAACCCTCGGCAGAAAATCGATCTGTTAAGAAACCTGTGTGCAACTGCTCTGAACATGTTCAACTATGACAAAAGTGGTAGATATTATAGAGAAACAAGTCATGAAGACACGACAACAAGAATCACGGAAAACCATTGAGAAAAACTCAAGTTATGATCGAAAGATCAGGTAAAAACAGATCTGCAACACTGCAAAGAAACTCGTGTATATCAGAAACTACAAATACAATGACCAGGAAATTTTCACATATGATAGATAATCAAGTTGTGAAGACAACCCAAAAGAATCACGTCAATTGGATCTGTAAAACTCAAGTTATGATAAAAACACTGATGCAACATAGTGTTGTGCAGAAACTTGACGAGAAAAACTTGTCTGAAACAAGTCGGACGAACAAGGCACAAAAGCTCCTCTAAACTATGAATTTTATTGATCAAAATACAAGAGGAAGAGCCCAAAGTCCTGTAACGAGCTCTGACCTCCCTTGTTTATATAACCAGCCCTAAGGCCAACCCAATCCTAACTGGGACTCTAATCCTACTCAGTTTCAACCGAAACTTTTGATAACTGCTCAAGACTCTTCCATACGCAAAGAGAAGCAATCTTAAGACTTCCAATCACCTTAGGAATGTATCCCACATTCCAAAAAAACCTAAATTTCGTGACCCACACGAAATCCTATCATAACCAACTCAAATCTTTCCATATTTGAGTAAAAACCAACTCAGCCGTAGCCTGAGTCCATAATCCAGCCGGTTGGACTTTTTTGACCAATTCTTTACGTCCACTTCTCTTCATCACTCCGTGGAACCATGTTGTCACATCCATGCACCCCTTGCACACACGCAAACACTTTCCAACAACATCCACTATTCCTTCATATGCATTGTTCTTGACCCAAACATGTTGCCTGACCTCCGATCAACTCAACCACAATTCCTCCCCGAACTTGGTTGTTTAACCTCATATTCTCCCAAAGACTAGTTCAATAGATCCTGTCACAAGCCATGTTTTGACCTCAAGAAACACCTGCACATGAACATACAACCATCCTCTGCGAGCCCAAGTCCTCGACTCGAAAACCACGACACCTTACGTGAGCACCTCACATAAGCATGTTACAAACATAACAAGATAATACCAGCCTTAACCACCAAAACACACCAAAAATTAGCAAATGAAAACTAATCACTTACTATAAGCGTAAAGCAAGTTCGTAACATTGCAAGTTAAAAGTAGAACCACTGCGATCTTGCACCGGACCTTGCCAAAGCTAACCGGACCTTGCGCTGGACCTTGCCAAAGCTAACCGGACCTTGCGTCGGACCTAGCCAAAGTTTGTCGGACCTCACGTCGTACCTAGCCAGAGCTACCCAAAGTATGCCGGACCTATCGTCAAACCTTGTCAGAGCTACCCAAAACATGCCGGACCTATTGTCGGACCTTGCTGGAGCTACCCAAAACATGTCGGACCTATTGTCGGATTTTGCCGAAGCTCGGACCTAGAGTCGGACCTCGATGAAAAGTGTGTTTTGCCAAATTCAAATTTTTTATCGAAATAGCCAATGTATTCAGCACACATAGGTCCCACATAGGAAAATTAAAATAGAGCAACTATTCATCATTTCATCTATGTGAATTCTAAACCATTTTTATTGCACATCTTTTATTTTATTTGAAAACAAATCTACTCTACTTATTATTTTTTATATATATGGAAAGTGAATGGCGGATGAATGAAAAATAAATATGCAAGGGGTGTGATACAATTTACCTCAAGTGGGAGTCCTCCCCCAAGCTTATTCTTCAATTACCTCCGTGATGAGGGTTGAACCCTTGATGACGGATGTATGACGCAAGATTGGCTTGTTGTGTTGTTGTAGCGTGGAGTTGAAGTTGGTGAATTCATCATCCATGTGCTGCTGCCAAACTTGGGTACCTTGGACATGCTTTTGGAGATTGTTGTAGATGTATCTCGTCCTCACTTCAAGGTCTTCTATACATCTAGTGAGATCTGTCATTCCATAGCTATAGTCATGATGACTTCTAGCTGAAAAGGAACGACATCTTCTCATGGATTTTGGAGGCAAGCTGCTAGAGCTTGAAGTAGAGAGGGGTGGCTCCTACGCAGCACCTGGCCATCCATGACAGCATGGGCCTTCGTTCTCATACCATTAGCCTCTGGCATTTGTACAAATGATAATCTGGGTTAGGCATCTGAATTTTATTGACAAAGCCAGGATAATAAAATATCAAAGAGCCATCATGATCATGCTTAAGAGTATATCCTTTCACTAGATAATCTTCATTAATTAATTCTCATTCATTTTCTATATATTCAAATGAAGTATATTCTAGTGCTCCTACCCTAGTAGCAATGTGGGTAATCAATGAAGTGCATTGAATTGGCCCTGTCCTTGAAATGTAATCTAACCATTGTGTCATTGTGGCAATAACTGGAGCAACTTTTATCTTTTTAACCATAGCAAATAATATTTTCAGCTCATCATCACGCACTACACTAACATCTCCTCTAGGTAACATAATCATAAGCACACATCTATGCATGAAGCGTAAAGTAGGATTGTGCGAGTGGCTATTCCTAGGAGCACTACATCTGACCTCACTAGTCAATTCATGCCAAAAATATTGTTTGTTAAACTTAGGCAAAGTGTCTAAATCTAGCATATAACGTTTATGGAAGCCTAGGATTTCACTTAATTCTTTCCATAGGATGTTGTATTCTTTTTGAAGTAATCTAACAGAAATACCATCAAATCCTATTTTGAGGGTGATGAACCCCACGGGTGCAGGGGATGCCCTATCTTTCGATGGGAGATGTTGGTGGTGAACGAATTTGGTGGAGGTCAACGTTGGCTGCCCGACTACCACAACTAGAATGGTGTGGCGCCTTGAGCAACAGTTACACTATCTCCTGATAACTATGATTTGGGTAGAGGTCAACGTTGTGCTACCCCACTACAACAACCACAAGGGTGTTGAACCTTAGCAATAGTTACACTGACTCCTGTTGTTGCTGTTCTTGCTGTGCCAGGAACAGCCTTGAACCTGCAAGCAATCAAAGAACAAGCAAGAACAAGATAACAAGCAAGCAGTCACAGGTGTGATAAGTTGGGGTTCTGATTCAAGTAATCGGAAAATCTCGTCGACACTTGCGTTACAAGTAGCAACGGCTAAACTTACGGTAAACAAAACCCAAGTTCTTCCTATGGCTGCTAGTTGCTTATATAGAGGAGGAAGGCTAGAACTCAGAATGAAGTCACGAGTCTTGTTCGGCCTTTTCTGAATAGCTCAAGCGTCATCTGTCTTTGATTCTTGATCCAATGAGACCTTTCCAGCAAGTACTTATTTGCAGTAAACAACCATGGGAGTTGAAAGTTATGCCTCTTTTAAGATGGTACTTGTTGCAGTTACGAGGACCCCTCGGGTGGAGCAGCCTTCATTGCATTAATCCATCCATTCCTCCTCGCAGGATCAATTACCAAGCACCTAATAATAACAAGGTCATCACAAGGCTTTAATAGGTCTCCATTTGAAGGAATTAGTTTGAACAGCCAGGAATGAATTCACCTGATAGTTAAGTTCACGTGCACGAGCGCGTGTCATTGGACCTTGATTAGCTGCAAGTGGTGAATGGGTTGCTGTTGTGGTTGTATCAATGGTAGCGATGCCCTCATCATCCTCTCCTTCTTGCAATTAAGTCATCCTCAGTTCAAACGTGTCTTCCTCCCCCACAGATGATTTCAAATATGCAATATTAAAAGAGGAAGTAACCCCAAAATGTGCAAACGACTCAATTTCATATGCATCATCATTAATTTTTCGAAGCACTTTGAAGGGTCCAGCAGCTCTAGGTAGCAATTTAGATTTTCTCAAATTAGGAAATCTATCGTTTCTCAAATGCACCCAAACCAAATCACCAAGTTCAAAAGTAACATAATTTCTACCCTTGCTACCACCTTGTTGACACTTAGCGTTCATGCTCTTGATGTTTGCTTTAGTTTGCTCATGCATTTTAAGAATTAATTCAGCACGGCGAGAAGCATCAAAATTCAATTTCTCTAAAGGTGGCAGAGCCAAAAGATAATGGGGGCTCGAGGGATAAAACCATATACAATCTGAAAAGGGCGCAATTTAGTAGTAGAATGCAGCGAACGATTGTAAGCAAATTCAATATGAGGCAAACATTATTCCCATAATTTGATGTTATGTTTCAAAACAGCCCTAAGCATGGTAGATAAACTACGGTTCACTACTTCGGTCTGTCCATCAGTTTCAGAGTGACAAGTGGTAGAAAAGAGCAATTTTGTCCCAAACTTAGCCCATAAGGTTTTCCAAAAATGACTAAGAAATTTGGCATCTCTATCTGAAACAATAGTGTTGGAACCCCATGCAAACGAACAACTTCTCAAAAGAACAAATCTATATATGGGTAGCATCATTAGTTTTGTGGCATGGTATGAAATAAGCTATTTTAGAAAATCTGTCCACAACAACAGAAATACTATACCTCCCCTTCATTGTTCCTGACAATCCTAAAGAAAATCCATAGAAACATCCTCCCATGGAGCACTAGGAAATTGGGAGAGGCATGTATAAACCATGTGAATTACGACGGGACTTAGCTTTTTGACGGATGGTGCAACGAGCAACAAACCGCTCCACATCTCTTCTCATCTTTGGCCAAAAGAAATGGCTTGCTAGGATGTCTTTCGTCTTCTTGACACCAAAGTGTGCCATCAACCCTCCACCATGTGCTTCCTGCAATAGTAAGATACTCATAGAACCAGCTGGAATGCACAATTTGTTAGCTCGAAACACAAAACCATTAGTGAGAACAAACTTGTTCTATGTTTTTCCTTCTTTACATTGCAGCAGCACATCTTTGAAATCAACATCAAAAGCATATTGTTCTTTAATTGTTTGCAAGCCAAAAATCTTAAAATCAAGTTGGGACAACATATTACAACGGCGAGATAAGGCATCCGCAATGAAATTATCTTTTCCTTTCTTGTGTTTGATAACATAAGGAAAGGACTTAATAAATTGTACCCACTTGGCATGCCTACGGTTCAGATTAGTATGGCTCTTAATGTGTTTCAAAGATTCATGATCAGAATGTATAACAAATTCTTTAGGCCATAAATAATGTTGCCATGTTTCCAAAGTTCGTACTAGTGCATATAATTCTTTATCGTAAGTGAAATAGTTCAGACCAGGACAACTCAGTTTCTTACTAAAATAAGCAATAGGTTTCCCCTGTTGCAACAAATCACCTCCCAATCCAATACCACTAGCATCACATTCCAATTCAAAGGTCTTACCGAAATCTGGTAATTGGAGAAGGGGTATATGAGTTAACCTATTGTTAAAAGTTTCAAATGCAGCCTCTTGCACCTTGCTCCATGTGAATGGAGCACCCTTCTTTGTAAGCTCATGCAGTGGTCCTAATATGGTGCTGAAGTCCTTCACAAAACGACGATAGAATCCAGCAAGTCCGAGAAAGATTGTACTTGTGTGACCGTGGTAGGAGTCAGCCAGCTGTGTATCGCCTCCACCTTGGCTTGATCGACTTTAATTTCCTTTGGTGTCACAACATAGCCAAGAAAAGAGACTCTATCTGTGTAAAAGGTGCACTTCTCAATGTTACCAAATAAGCGTGCCTCACGTAAAGCATTGAAAACAACACGGAGATTATCAAGATGCTCTTCTAGAGATGTGCTATAGATCAAGATGTCATCAAAATATACTACCACAAATCTTCCAATGAAAGCACATAAAACCTCATTCATTAATCTCATGAAAGTGCTAGGTGCATTAGTGAGACAAAAAGGCATGACTAACCACTCATACAAATCGAAATTGGTTTTAAACGTTGTTTTCCATTCATCACCTAGCTTCATGCGAATTTGGTGGTATCCACTACGGAAGGCAATTTTAGAGAAAATCATCGAGCCACTAAGTCCATCAAGCATATCATCTAACCTAGGAATAGTATGACGATATCTAATGGTAATGTTATTCATTGCTCGACAATCTACACGCATGTGCCGTGATCCATCTTTCTTTGGGACCAAAAGAACAGGAACAGAGCAAGGACTAAGGGACTCACGCACATAACCTTTGTCGAGTAATTCCTGTACTTGTTGCTGAATCTCCTTAGTCTCCTCCAGGTTGGTCCTGTATGGTGCTCGGTTTGGAAAAGAAGCCCCAGGGATGAGCTCAATCTGATGCTCAATCCCTCTCAATGGTGGCAGCCCGGCCGGTACCTCTTGTGGAAACACATCAGCGTATTCCTGCAAAAGGTTAGTGACAGCAGGGCGCAAAGCACATGGTATGTCGTGAAGTGAGAACAAAACTTCTTTGCAAGCATACACATAGCAGATTGCAACATTATTTTTTAATTCAAACATATTAGATTTGGAAGCAAGAAAACAAGCACTCTTCAATTTTATTGCATTCTTCTTCACATGAGCAGATTTGGACTTATCAGTCTTAGGTTGTACCGATTCCTTCGAAACATTTGAATTTTCATTTTGAGTGCATTTCTTATTTTTCTCTTTACAAGCTCTAGCAATATCATCCTTCAAAATAGCATCGGGAGACATAGGGTGCAAAACAAGCTTCTTCTCAATATGCATGAAAGAGTATTGATTTGATTTACCATGATGTAATGTATCTTTATCAAATTGCCAAGGTCGACCAAATGGCATAGAGCAACCTTGCATAGGTACCACATCGCAATCAATGTAATCATGGTAGGAACAAATTGTAAATTCAACACGAACCAAACGTGTTACTTTAAGCTTACCACTGTCGTTGAACCATTGGATGTAGTAGGGATGTGGATGTGGAAGTGTTATCATCCAAAGCTTCTCTATCATGGCAACACTTGCTAAATTGTTAAAGCTTTCTCCATCAATAATAATGTGACACGATCGTTCCTAAACTACACACTTAGTTTGGAATAGATTGTGTCACTGGTTCTGTTCAGCTTTGATCATTTGGGCACACAAGACACGCCTCACAACAAGACTCACATAGTGGTCAACATGATTGGCCCCAATGTGCTCTTCATCATCATTCTTCTTTCTGGCATCCTGTGTAGCAAGCATGGCATATGTTTCATCATCTAAATCACCAGCAGATGAGTACTCACCATTTTTTTGTACAATCAGCACACGCTTGCTTTGGCAGTCTCTTTGTAGGTGCCCAAAACCCTTGCACTGGAGGCATTGAATGTCTTTTGTTCTCCCGGTGGAAGCAATGGAAGAAGTGTTGGCTGCAACTTGGGTTGATCCTTTTGTTGTCCCGATAACACGCGAAGTTCCTGATTTTGATGTAGTCCTGGGCAACCGATTGGAAGCATCGTCCGGAGAATCATGCTTAAGACCAGCAGCACTTGAGCAGGACTGCCATGAGGTAGTTCGTTCTGCAGAAATGTTAGTTCTTGTGTGTCGTCCCTGCACTTCTCTTTCAGCCTTACAAGCAAGATGGAATAATCGAGTGATGTTAGTGTATTCCTTATAAGCCAATATGTCCTGAATTTCTCTTGTTAAACCACTCATAAACCTAGTGATGAGGACATCAACACCCTCGATACATCCACACCAACTCAGCTACCGGTTTTTGGTCCGATCACTCGCGCTCGTGCACGTCAACTAAACTATGAGGTGAACTCGTTCTTGGCCTTATGTCCATCTTATCTAGACCGTGGAACTACGTGCTTTCTTGTTTTGCTTAGGAACAATGGAGAGGAGCCAATGGGAAGGGAATTCACGCGGACGGGATTTGGACAGCAGAACAGCACCAACTTGTGACGGCCACCACGATTTCATACGGACTCCGATCTGGGCGTTCAAGTACTTCCTGGAAAGATTATCAAGTCTACTTTCAAAAGGATGTGGCCTCATGTCCATATCTATTCGGAGTCGGCCGCAATAGTTATTTTAATACCAAGTCCTTTTTCTGTCCATGGTGCTGCATCACCAAAATTGGGCCCATGGCCCATGTATCATTTGGAGTCCATTAGGGACTCGTGATTAGGGTTTCTCACGACCCAAGGGAGGTAATAAATAGTAGCAGCCGCCCTCATTAGCTGGTGGGTTTTGTTTATTCGTAAGTTAGCTTCTGCTGCTTTCTTGTACACGGGCGTGTCGACTAGATCGTCCGTCTACTTGTATCCAGAACCTCACTTTAGATTGATTCAACAGATAAGTGCTTGTTCTCCTTGTTCTTGCATGTTCTTCAATTGCTTGCAGGAACAAAGGCCCTCATGGTCAGGTTGATTGTGCGCCAGCAAGATCAATACAACTTCGGAGTCAGTGTACCGATCGCTAAGGCGCATCGTCTTGGGGACGGTGTAGTCGGATCGCCAACGTCTTCTCCTCCACAAATCGAACCCTACTATTCTCATCGAAAGATCGGGAACCAAGATCCTATCAAGTGGTATCAGAGCAAGGTTAATAGGTGAGAGTACTACCATTACTTTTCTTTCCGCTGTTATCATCCTATAGTCTAAATAAAGCCCAAAAAATACCAGATCTGTTTTTTTTTTCATTATTCCTAGACCATTGTGCCTTTTACTTTCTCCACTTAGTCAAGACTTGTTGAGTTCATTGTTGCTTCGACGAGTCAAGTTGCTGGTCTTTAGTTTTGCATCACTAGAGTTTCGAGTTCATGTCACATTCGGTCACCTAGTTCGAGTCAGATTCATAGTTCGAGTTTGAGTCAGATTACTAGTTTGAGTTTGAATCAGATTGCTACTTCGAGTTTGAGTCGGATTACTAGTTCGAGTTTGAGTCGGATTACAAGTTGAAATCATATTGCTACTTTGAGTTTGAGTCGGATTGCTAGTTCGAGTTTGAGTCGGATTACGAGTTCAAATCAGATTGCTACTTCGAGTTTGAGTCGGATTGCTAGTTCGAGTTTGAGTCTGATTACTAGTTCAAGTTCGAATCAGATTGCTACTTCGAGTTTGAGTCAGATTAGTAATTTGAGTTTGACAACAAGAAAAAGGCAAGTGCAAAATCAAAAGCCGCACACAAGCCACAGGCAATTAGAGAAGAAAAAAAAAGGCAAGTGCAAGATCAAAAGCCGCATGTGCAAATTTTGTTCTAGGGTCTCCTGATTCCATCTAGAGAGACTTTGGGTGACCACCCAAACAAAAAAAAACGAAAAAAAAAAGAATAAAAAAATCAGATTGTTGTTTGGGGTGTTTTTGGTGACGACATTGGTGTCTCGGCTCGCGTCTCTAGTACGGTCTAGACTAAGATCAGCACAGTACTATCATAGAATATTTATTCAGCTTGTTGTGATTAACGTGGTGAAAGTTTGCTCCTTGTGCTAGTTCAGCCACCTAAAGCCATAGATTTACACCTGCTCTTGAAGTTGTTCATTACTTGCTGGTTGCCATCACCTTCTTGTTGAGCTTTGTAAGAACAGGTAAGAGCTTGATTGAACAGGTTGAGAGTGAGCGAGTTATCTCCACCAGCACCTTTGTAGCTAGGGATAACATTACCCTTTCATATTGGATTGTTTTTTTTTCTACTAACCATGGCAGGAGGAGCAAATACAAATGAAGACGTGCATTCAATTCGCACACGGGGAATTATACAACACTTCGAACGCCAAGTGCGGCTACACACAGAAGCGCTTGATGAGGATTTTCGTGTTACCAGTGACCGCCTTGGTCAATTGGAAAATATGCAGATCGACAGCAACACCAAAATCAGCACGTTGGAGATTTCCATTCAAACATTGAACACCTCTATTGGAGCCATCCTGCAGCGCCTTGAGGAGAGGGATCGTGGAGGCACCGCAGATGGACAGGTGAGAAATGCTCCTAGTATTGTACGTGACAATGAAGATGACTATTCTGCAGATACGGAGATTGGAGAAGATGAGGAAGATAGGCCACGGCGCCGGCTACAACGCAACTGTCAAGGCATAGGTGGACATTGTCGGCGTGAGGTACGCAATCATGAAGATACTTTTAACAAGATCAAATTTAAGATACCTCATTTTGATGGTAAATATGACCCTGATGCATATATTACTTGGGAGATTTCTATTGATCAAAAATTTGCATGTCATGAGTTTCCTGAAAACGCAAGAGTTAGAGCAGCCACTAGTGAGTTTACTGATTTTGCTTCTGTTTGGTGGATAGAACATGGCAAGAAAAATCCTAATAACATACCACAAACTTGGGATGCTTTGAAACAGCTCATGCGGGCTAGATTTTTTCCTTCTTACTATGCATGTGATCTGTTAAATAAGTTACAACAATTGAGACGGGGAGCTAAAAGTGTAGAAGAGTATTTTCATGAATTACAAATGGGTATGTTGCGTTGTAATTTAGATGAGGATGAGTAACCAGCTATGGCTAGATTTTTGGGTGGTTTAAACCGTGAAATTCAGGACATACTTGCTTATAAAGATTACAATAATGTTACCCGTTTGTTTCATCTTGCTTGTAAAGCTGAAAGGGAAGTGCAGGGACGACGAGCTAGTTCTAGAACTAATATTTCTGCAGGAAAGACTAGCTCATGGCAACCGCGCACAACTACTCCTTCGACTGGGCGTGCTTCCCCACCATCTTCTTCACCAAGTCGGGCAGCACCTTCTACTTCCGGCAACAAGCCACGTGTTTCTTCCACTAGCTCAGCAGTAAAGACCACCCAAAAGCCCACCGAGAGTGCTTCTTCCGTAGCATCTACCGGACGATCTAGAGACGTTCAATGTCACAAGTGCAAGGGTTTTGGCCATGTGCAGCATGACTGCCCAAGCAAACGTGTTCTAATTGTTAAAGATGACGGTGAGTACTCATCTGCTAGCGATTTTGATGACGATAGATGTGTTTTGCTTGCAGCTGACTATGCAGGTAGCGATGAACATCAAGAAGAGAATATTGGTGCAGAAGATGCAACGCGCTATGATAGTCTCATTGTGCAGCGTGTGCTTAGTGCACAAATGGAGAAAGCGGAACAAAATCAAAGGCACACATTATTCCAAACAAAGTGTGTCGTCAAAGAGTGATCTTGCCGCATGATAATTGATGGAGGTCGCTGCAACAACTTGGCCAGCAGTGACATGGTGACCAAGCTGGCACTAAGCACCAAACCGCACCCACATCTCTATTACATTCAATGGTTAAACAACAGCGGTAAGGCAAAGGTAACTAGACTTGTGCGAATCAATTTTACTATTGGATCATATAAGGATGTCGTTGAATGTGATGTTGTGCCTATGCAAGCATGTAATATTCTGCTAGGAAGACCTTGGCAATTTGATAGAGATTCTATGCATCATGGTTGATCAAATCAGTATTCTTTTCTTTACCACGATAAAAAAATTGTGTTGCATCCTATGTCCCCTGAAGCTATTGTGCAAGATGATGTTGCTAGAGCTAGGAAAACAAAATATCAGGACCATGCTAACATTGACAATAACAATGCCAAATCTGTGTTTGATAAGAAAAATGAGATATCTCTAAAGGGAAAATGCTTGTTTGCTACAAAATCTGATATTAATGAACTGATTGCTTCCACCTCTGTTGCCTATGCTTTGGTATGCAAAGATGCTTTGATTTCCCTTTACGATGTGCAACATTCTTTGCCTCCTGCTGTTTCTAACATTTTGCAGGAATATTCTGATGTGTTTCCAAGTGAAATACCACCAGGACTACCACCACTTCGAGGGATTGATCACCAGATTGACCTCATTCCCGGTGCTTCATTGCCCAACCGTGCACCATACAGGACAAATCCAGAAGAAACAAAGGAGATTCAGCGCCAAGTACAAGAACTACTTGACAAATGTTATGTACGTGAGTCTCTTAGTCCTTGTGCTGTTCCAGTTATTCTAGTACCTAAAAAGGATGGATCATGGTGTATGTGTGTGGATTGTAGAGCAATCAACAATATAACCATTCGATATCGTCATCCTATTCCACGCTTAGATGCTATGCTTGATGAATTGAGTGGTGCTGTTGTGTTCTCAAAAGTTGATTTGCGTAGTGGTTATCACCAAATTCTGATGAAACTAGGAGATGAATGGAAAACTGCTTTCAAAACTAAGTTCAGTTTATATGAGTGGTTAGTCATGCCTTTTGGGTTAACTAATGCACCTAGCACCTTCATGAGATTAATGAACGAGGTTTTGCGTGCATTCATTGGAAAATTTGTTGTTGTGTATTTTGATGATATATTGATTTATAGCAAATCCATGGATGAACATCTTGATCACTTACATGCTGCTTTTAATGCTTTGCTTGAGGCACGATTATTTGGTAATCTTGAGAAGTGCACCTTTTGCACGGATCGAGTCTCTTTCCTTGGCTATGTTGTTACTCCACAGGGAATTGAAGTTGATCAAGCCAAGGTAGAGGCTATTCAGGGGTGGCCTGTACCAAACACCATCACACAGGTGCGGAGCTTTCTAGGGCTGGCTGAGTTCTATCGTCGCTTTGTGAAGGATTTCAGCACCATTGCTGCTCCATTGAATGACCTTACGAAGAAGGGGGTGCCTTTTTCTTGGGGCACCACACAAGATAACGCCTTTACCATACTGAAAGATAAGTTGACGCATGCACCTCTTCTCCAACTTCCTGATTTTTCTAAGACTTTTGAGCTTGAATGTGATGCTAGTGGGATTGGATTGGGTGGTGTTTTGTTACAAGAAGGAAAACCTGTTGCATATTTTAGTGAGAAAATGAGTGGGCCTGTTCTAAATTATTCTACCTATGATAAGGAATTATATGCTCTTGTACGAACTTTAGAAACATGGCAGCATTATTTGTGGCCCAAAGAATTTGGTATCCATTCTGATCATGAATCACTAAAGCATATTAGAAGTCAAGGGAAACTAAACTGTAGGCATGCTAAGTAGATGGAATTTATTGAGTCTTTTCCTTATGTCATTAAACACAAAAAGGGAAAGGATAATGTTATTGTTGATGCTTTACCTAGACGTTATACTCTTCTATCTCAACTTGACTTTAAAATTTTTGGATTAGAAACGATTAAAGATCAATATGAACATGATGCTGATTTCAAAGATGTATTGCTGAAATGTAAAGACGGAAAAACATTGAATAAATTTGTCCTCAATGATGGCTATGTGTTTAGAGCTAACAAGTTATGCATTCCAGCTAGCTCCGTTCGTTTGTTGTTGTTACAGGAAGCGCATGGAGGCGGGCTGATGGGGCACTTTGGAGTGAAAAAGACGGAGGACATACTTGCTGGTCATTTCTTTTGGCCAAGGATGAGGCGAGACGTGGAGCGCTTTGTTGCTCGCTGCACGACATGTCAAAAAGCTAAGTCACGACTTAATCCACATGGTTTGTACATGCCTCTTCCTGTTCCTAGCATGCCTTAGGAGGATATTTCTATGGACTTTGTTTTAGGACTGCCTAGAACAAAGAAGGGGAGGGATAGCATCTTTGTTGTTGTGGATAGATTTTCTAAAATGGCACACTTCATACCTTGTCGTAAAAGTGATGATGCTACACATGTTGCTGATTTGTTTTTCCGAGATATTGTTAGATTGCATGGTGTGCCAAACACAATAGTTTCAGATCGTGATGCTAAGTTTCTTAGCCATTTTTGGGGAACGTTATGGGCAAAATTGGGGACTAAGCTTTTATTTTCAACTACTTGTCATCCCCAAACTGATGGTCAAACTGAGGTTGTGAATAGAAGTTTATCTACCATGCTTAGGGCTGTTTTGAAAAAGAATATAAAAATGTGGGAAGAGTGTTTGCCTCATGTTGAGTTTGCTTATAATCGTTCCCTACATTCTAGTACTAAGAAATGCCCTTTTGAGATTGTTTATGGATTTGTATCCCGTGCTCCTATTGATTTATTACCTCTTCCTTCAATGGAACGGGTGAATTTTGATGCTAAACATCGTGCTGAATTGATCTTAAAATTGCATGAAACCACTAAGAAGAATATAGAGTGCATGAATGACAAGTATAAACTTGCTGGTAGTAGGGGAAAGAAAACTATCACTTTTGAACCAGGTGATTTAGTTTGGTTACATTTGCGAAAGGATAGGTTTCCTGATTTGAGAAGGTCTAAATTGTTACCTCGAGCTGATGGTCCATTCAAAGTGTTAGAAAGGATTAATGATAATGCATATAAACTCGAGTTGCCTGCGAATTTTGGGGTTAGTCTCACATTTAACATTGCAGATTTGAAGCCATATATGGGAGAAGAAGATGAGCTTGAGTCGCGGACGACTCAAATGCAAGAAGGGGAGGATGATGAGGACATCAACACCCTCGATACATCCACACCAACTCAGCTACCGGTTTCTGGTCCGATCACTCGCGCTCGTGCACGTCAACTAAACTATGAGGTGAACTCGTTCTTGGCCTTATGTCCATCTTATCTAGACCGTGGAACTACGTGCTTTCTTGTTTTGCTTAGGAACAATGGAGAGGAGCCAATGGGAAGGGAATTCACGCGGACGGGATTTGGACAGCAGAACAGCACCAACTTGTGACGGCCACCACGATTTCATACGGACTCCGATCTGGGCGTTCAAGTAATTCCTGGAAATATTATCAAGTATACTTTCAAACGGATGTGGCCTCATATCCATATCTATTTGGAGTCGGCCACAATAGTTATTTTAATACCAAGACCTTTTTCTGTCCATGGTGCTGCATCACCAAAATTGGGCCCATGGCCCATGTATTGTTTGGAGTCCATTAGGGACTCGTGATTAGGGTTTCTCACGACCCTAGGGAGGTAATAAATAGTAGCAGCTGCCCTCATTAGCTGGTGGGTTTTGTTTATTCGTAAGTTAGCTTCTGCTGCTTCCTTGTACACGCGCGTGTCGACTAGATCGCCCGTCTACTTGTATCCAGAACCCCACATTAGATTGATTCAACAGATAAGTGCTTGTTCTCCTTATTCTTGCGTGTTCTTCAATTTCTTGCAGGAACAAAGGCCCTCGTGGTTAGGTTGATTGTGCGCCAGCAAGATCAATACAACTTCGGAGTCGGTGTACCGATTGCTAAGGTGCATCGTCTTGGGGACGGTGTAGTCGGATTGCCAATGTCTTCTCCTCCACAAATCTAACCCTCCTATTCTCATCGAAAGATCGGGAACCAAGATCCTATCACCTAGCCATTGCAGCCTCTTCATTTTCAACTAGGCCACATCACATCATGCCTATTTGGAGTTCTTGATAGTATTACTCAACGGATTTGTTGCCTTGCCTCAGTTGTTGTAATTTATGCAACAGGTCACAAGCATGATAGGAAGGAACAAAACGATGACGCATGATTTGTTTCAAAGCATTCCAAGTTTGCGGTACGGTAGCTGGATTTTTAGTTTGATACTCATGCCACCAAACAGAAGCAAAGTCAGTGAATTCACTAGTGGTAGCTCGAACTTTTTTATAATCAGGGAAATCATGGCATGCAAATTTTTGATCTACTGATAATTCACAAGACAGATATGCATCTGGATCATATTTCCCATCAAAGGGTGGTATGGAGAATTTAATGTTGCATAGGGAATCGTCATTGTCACATACCTCATGTCGTAGGGCTCGACTACCCATACCATGATGGTCGTGATGTGTCTGCCGTTGATACCTGAAAGGTCCACCATCAAGCTCGGTATCTGCTGAATACTCTGCCTCGTCATATCTTGCAGCACTGCCAACGGAGTTGTGGCTGTCATCAACACGTCTTTAGCTCTCTTCGTGTTCAACCTGTTCCATCCTCTCCAATCGCTCAATGATTGCTGTAAGAGGAGTATTAATAGCCCCAGTAGTGCTTTCTAATGTGGTCAGCTTGGTGTTGGTGCAAATCTGCATCGACTCTAATTGACCAATGCGTTCATTGGTGACTTGAATATCCTCGTTGAGGGCATCCGTGTGCCGCTTTACTTGGCGTTCGAAATGTTGAATGATGCCCCTCGTACGTGGTGAATGTGGAGATGTCTCATTCGCATCAGCTGACATGGACCTAGTAAAGAGAGGAAATACAATAGCAAGCAGATTAATCCTAGTAGTTGCTAAGAGGTGGTAGGACACAATCACTTCCTCACTAGCAAGAAATCAAGTTCTTACAAGTTCTTACTACGCGATGCAGGACACGTAGGCAAACAGCAAGAACAACAAACGGTGGCTGCCAGCACAACCCCGTGGTGTTGTAGATGATTTTGTGGAGCTATAGGTGGCTGCTAGAAATGAGTTGCACAAAGGAACAGCTAGTACCACATTAGTCATAACAAGTTGAATAAACGTTCCATGATGCTACTGTGCTGGTCCTAGTCTAAACCGTGATAGAGACGCAAGCCGTTACTCCACGTGATGTTAAATTTACTATAGTAGAAAAGTTCGGACTGAACGAACATTGTGTTTTAACAAAACGTTCAAAACAGCAAGTTGGACTCCGTAACTTGAAACAAATGTTGCACAAACTGATTTTTTTTTCTACTGAGAAACTTTTTTCTAGCAATTTTAATTAGTGCGGCTTTTCTTTCTTTGCACGTGCCTTTTTCTTGCTGATCCGTGCAGTTTTTTTTTTTGCACTTGTCTTTTTTGCAACTTTGAGTACATAATTAAAATGGACTGAGAACAAAGTGGCACGAACTTGAAACTCTAGCGGCAAAAAACTTAGGACCAGCAACTCGACACAAAAAGGCAACCGTGAATTCAGCAAGTCGAGAGCTAAGTAGCCAAGCAAAAGGCTCAAAGTGTTTTTAGGATTTTTAGAGCGAACTTTTGTAGGAAAAAGTGGACTGTAGGTAAATGAAGAACAAGGAGAAGGAAATCTCTCACCGAGCAACCTGAAATCTGATACCACTTGATGAACTCCACGGGTACGGGGGATGCCCTATCTTTCGATGAGAGATGTTGGTGGTAAACGAATTTGGTGGAGGTCGGCGTTGGCTGTCCGACTACCACAACCAGAATGGTGTGGCACCTTGAGCTACAGTTACACCGTCTCCTGATAACTTTGATTTGGGTGGAGGTCGACCTTTTGCTACCCGACTACAACAACCACAATGGTGTTGCGCTTTAGCGATAGTTACACCGGCTCCTGTTGTTGCTATTCTTTCCATGCCAAGAATAGCCATGAACCTGCAAGCAATCGAAGAACAAGCAAGAACAAGATAACAAGCAAACACTCACGGGTGTGATAAGTTGGGGTTCTGATTCAAGTAATCGGAAGGTCTTGTCGACACTTGCATTACAAGGAAGTAGCAATGGCTAAACTTACGGAAAACAAAACCCAAGTTCTTCCTATGGCTGCTAGTTGCTTATATAGAGGAGGAAGGCTAGAACTCAGGGTGAAGTCACGAGTCTTGTTTGGCCTTTTCTGGGTAGCTCAAGCGTCATCTGTCTTTGATTCTGGATCCAATAGAAAGTAGATGAAGAGACCTTTCCATCAAGTACTTATTTGTAGTAAACAACCATGGGAGTTGAAAGTTATGCCCCTTTTAAGCTGGTACTTGCTGGAGTTACGAGGACCCCTGGGGTGGAGCAGCCTTCATTGCATTAATCTCTCCATTCCTCCTAGCTGGATCAATTCCGAAGCACCTAATAATAATAAGGTCATCACAAGGCTTTAATAGTTCTCCATTTAAAGGATAATTAGTTTGAACAGCCAGAAATGAATTCACCTGATAATTAAGTTCACGTGCACGAGCGCGTGTCATTGGACCTTGATTAGCCACAAGTGGTGAATGGGTTGCTGTTGTGGTTGTATCAATGGTAGTGATGTCCTCATCACTAGTCCCAAGTCCAAATTGGGAAAGATATGGCTCATGTATCTTTCTTTACTTTTATGACTTTATGCTTTATTATAATATTATTATTAGTCTCTACTTATATACTTGGGGAAAGCGTTCCTTGTTTGGTTGTGGGGTCCATGTACGTGCTAGGTGTAAATGTTACTATGATCTGGTCATAATGTTGATATCTTGTTATCATAAACATCATACACCACCACTATAGTCTAATTAGGTAATATTATGATTATGTTAATATGAATATGTTAATGTTTGGTCCCAACATTAGTTCAACGATGCTTAGGTTAGTCATTGCCTTGAGATGAATCTTATATTGCAACTCCTAAGGTATTTACATAACATGTAAGTGTCGTGATTAGATAGTTAAGTAGCAACATCACAACCATTGATACAGCCACAACATCAGCCCATTCACCACTTGCGGCTAATCAAGGTCCAATGACACGCGCTCGTGCACGTGAACTTAATTATCAGGTGAATTCATTCCTGGCTATTCAAACTAATTATCCTTCTAATGGAGAACTATTAAATCCTTGTGATGACCTTGTTATTATTATGTGCTTGGGAATTGATCCAGCGAGGAGGAATTAATGCAATGAAGACCGCTCCACCAGAGGGGTCCTCGTAACTGCAGCAAGTATCAGCTTAAAAGGGGCATAACTTTCAACTCTCAAGGTTGTTTAATGCAAATAAGTACTTGATGGAAAAGTCTCTTCATCTACTTTACATTGGATCAAGAATTAAAGGCACATGACGCTTGAGCTGCCCAGAAATGGACGAAAAAGACTCGTGACTTCATCCTGAGTTCTAGTCTTCCCCCTCTATATAAGCAACTAGCAGCCATAGCAAGAACTTGGGTTTTGTTTTCTGTAAGTTTAACCATTGCTACTTCCTTGTTACGCAAATGTCGATGAGACCTTCCGATTACTTGAATCAGAACCCCAACTTATCACACCTGTGAGTGTTTGCTTATTATCTTCTTCTTGCTTGTTCTTTGATTGCTTGTAGGCTCAAGGCTATTCTTGGTACGGCAAGAACAGTAACAACAGGAGCCAGTGTAACTATCACTAAGGCATAGCACCCTTTTGGTTGTTATAGTCGGGTAGCACAACGTCAACCTCCACCCAAATCGTAGTTATCAGGAGATGGTGTAACTGTCGCTCAAGGTGCCACATCATTCTGGTTGTGGTAGTCGGCAGCCAATGTCCATCTCCACCAAATTCGTTCACCACCAACATCTCTCATCGAAAGATAGGGCATCCACCGTACCCATTGGATTCATCAGGGTGCCTCGTAGACCCATAGTTTATAGGCGTAGGCGATAGGTGGTGATAGCCCTGTCCGTCCATTGTAATCTCCCATGTTTGGTTATGCCGCAGGCTCGTGGCGGGAATTATCCTGATGTTGTCAGTTGTAAACCTATGCCCGGTATTTGGACCACTAAGCCCTAGTATTCACCATAGCACATTCATGTGTACTATTAGGCTATGTATATGAGCAAGTAGATTATAGTAGGAGTAGCCTCTTCTTGTAGTTTAACCCTCACTAGGACCACCTTACCCTTACAATAGATTGCTTAGGTGTGTGTCACACTACCCCTATTATCATCTTACCCCGTGTTCTTATAAATACTTAGTACCCTATATCTTGATCATCAGAATAGTGTTTACTTTACTTCACCGCCTTCCTTTGGGATAAATACGATACGTTGGGAATACTCTTGGGTAAAATGCTACAACGGTATCTTCTGTGCACTTGCAGATCTCATCTCCTACCGGAGATGATCTATAGTGTTAAGAAATACCAACAAATGGGATGTATTATGGCTGTTGCCCCATTGCGAATAACTTTATGTTCTTGATCTGGAGAGTTCTGAAATCAATAATGTGAACTCTAAGAAAATGCGCGTTAATGACTCAAATCCTACATATGTGTGGTGTTGTCGTGTAGGCCATATAGGCAAGAAACGCATAGAGTATGTCCATAAAGATGGTTTTCTTGACTCTTTTGACTATAAATCAATTGAGACATGTGAGTCATGCCTTCTTGTTAAAATGACTAAGGCTCCCTTTGTTGGACAAAGTGAGAGAGCAAGTGAGTTGTTCGAACTAATACATACTAGTGTATGTGGTCCAATGAACTCAATCGCAAGAGGTGGTTATCAATATTTCATTACCTTTACTGATGATTTAAGTAGATTTGGTTATATCTATTTAACGAGAAATAAGGCATAGTCCTTTGTAAGGTTCAAGAAATTCCAAGATGAAGTACAAAGTCACACTGACAAGACAATCAAATTCCTGCGATCTGATCATGGTGGAGAATATTTGAGCCATGAGTTTAGCAATCATCTGAAAAGTTGTGGAATTGTTCCACAACTTACTCCACCTGGAACACCACAATGGAATGGTGTCTTTGAGTAGAGAAACCGAACCTTGTTGGACATGGTGAGGTCGATGATGAGTCATGCAAATCTTCCATTGTACTTTTGGGGTTATGCGCTAGAGACGGTTGTGTTCACACTAAACCGTGTTCCATCTAAATCCATGGAGAGATTGCCATAGGAGATATGGACTGGGAAGCATCCTAGTTAGTTGTTCTTAATGATTTGGTGTTGCGATGCTTATGTGAAGCGTTTGACGCCAACAAAGCTTGAGTCCAGATCTGATAAATGTGTCTTTATGTGGAATCCAAGGGAAACCAAAGGACATCACGTTGGTGCTCATGATCCTCAGGTGAATCTCCCAAGCCTTCTCTCGACCCTCTCTGGCCTGTTTCTCAGTTGCGCAACCTCACCAAAGTCCCCTTTCCGCCCACTGCTGTCGTCGATCTGTTTCCGATGTGCCCACCCGATTCTGACCCCATAGCTGAACTCGCCATAGTCAAAAACATAGGAGGGGGCGGGCTCAGTGAAGCCAACGGCCACCAGAGACTCCCTGGTGAGGTTAGCGAGCAGATACAAAAGGTCCAGTGGTGGGCCTGCATTGCCAGCTGTTTTCCTATTATAAAATTAGTATTGAAATTCACAAAAATTGTTAAATTGGTAGATAATTCTAGCTAAATTAGAAAATGCAAAACCAATTGTGTGATACTCCAGAAATCAAGCTCTATGCAACAAAGTAACAATCGGCATATGAATACTTTCTGGATTTTTTAATAAATTCTTTTCTCGTCTACCTTAGGGAATTAATTGTTGGCAATCTATGCAATGGAAAATTTTGAAACTTGGCCAGCTTACTCCCATCATGCCTAGTGACCTGTAGTAGAAGTATCAACTTCATTGCACCTACATAATTCTGTTACTTTAGAGTTATGTATCACTTCTTCATTAAACCATAGTAATAAATCAATATGTGGAACAATGCCTATAACCTGCAACTAAGATGGTTTACATTGCTTCCCATGATTTGGAATACTTACTAATATAAACAACTTGCCCATTCTCAATTGGCCTAATACTCCTCCATATGTCCATTCAGCTATAACTATGAGTTTATATGTGCATAATGAACATAATCTCTAAGAACATGGAACATGCTGCTAAATGTACTTTATACTACCTAAAGTTCATCACTTAGTTAATATCCATTAACTTACTCACCATTGCATGATACTGTTAGGCCTGTCCAAGATTAAACGAAGGCCCATGTGGGAAGGCCCATTATTTACACTATAAATAATAGATGGCTGCTCCCTAACCTTAATCCTAAGAGAGCCTCCACCATAGCAGCCACCGCACACAAGCTGGCCCTCACGCGTGAGACGCGTGAGGTTGCTGTTGCAAAGACGATTTGCTCCACGTCGTCTTCCACATCAAAAGATTGATCGCGGAATCCGCAACCGTACCAAGGAACGCTAGCACGTTCTAGCGGGGGGTTTGTCTCTCCATACGTGTGGACGTCGTAGAGGTACTGCTGCATTGCGCACTTTGTCAAGTTGAACAACTACCTCCCCACATTGGCTACAATCTTCTGTTGCGCTGCTCGATGGGAATGTATATCTATGATCAATCACATCCAAGTGTTCCTGTTTTGTGCAGTTAATTTTATTGTGTGCTAGCGAGTGGCATCTCACTTATTTCCTTACAGTGGTACCACAACCGTGCTTGCGATGTTTTTGATCTAGATTAAAATTGCGTGTTTTGCTGTAGAATAGATCATGTTGATGTATAGCATTACGCATAAATCAGATTGCTTTATTCCGTTCTTGTCTCCTCATTAAGTGTCGGGCTAAATGGCCGTCTTCATGATGACATGTAACCGTTACGCGGCTGACCTCAAGGTTGCGAGTGCGTTGAGTAAATTAGTCTAATGCGCGATGTGAACTTATGTATCATTTGAATTGACATGTAAACGGGCACCCAAGAATGAATGGTGTATCCTTCTCGACATCCATGTCGAGCACCACAAAATCCACGGGTATGAAGCACTTCCGGATTTTCACCAGAAAATCTTCAGCAATACCCGCTGGATAAGGGACTGAAGAGTCACCCAGTTGGAGCTGCATTGGTGTTGGAGTAAGCTCCGTGAAGTTCAGTTGGTCGAAGACCACCTTGGGCATCACACTTACACTTGCACCAAGGTGACAAAGTGCCTTATCAGAGTAGTGAGCTCCAATCGAGCAAGATATTGTAGGAAATCCAAGGTCCTTCTTCTCCGAAAGCCTATTGAGGATGGCTGCACTGTAGTCTTCCGTAAGCTTGACAAGCTTTGTGGTAGGCAATGGCCGCTTGTTATTTAATATGTCCTTGAGATAGCGAGCATAAGTGGGTACTTGCATCGCATAAATCAAGGACACATTGATGTGGATTTTCTAGATAACCTATACAAAGCAGTTGAACTGCTCATCCACTGTTGGCTTCCTTCGCCTGTAAGAGAATGGCAATAAGTTGGTGTCTTCAAAGTGCTTGACCATTCTCTCACTAAGTGGTTCAGTTATGCTAGTTGCGACATCCTTTTTCTCCTTTTCAGTTGTCCTCTTCTATTGTGTGGATACAGTGGGTCGTGGTCTTGTCACCTCTCGTAGCCCCCACATTCACCTTTTCCACTGGAGGAACAACTGCAGCAAGTTGAGCCAACTGAGTTTCCAACATCTTGTTGAAGCTCAGTTGATTCTTGAATGCTGAGGATAGTCCTTCTATCTTGGCATTTATGCTTTCTAGGGTCATGTCATTAGCCGACAACTTCTTTGACAAGGCATCATTGATTTTCAGTTGGCTAATGGAAAGCCCTCTCAAGGTTGGTTGATTTCCATTGTTGTCATTGTTATTGTACCCTCCTTGAAAGAAAGGGTGTGGTTGGCCCCACTCTTGACCTCCTAGATGATAGTCATTGTTGTTCCCATTGTTGGCTCCGTATAAGGCATCCTCACGGGTTTTTGGGCAGTCATTGGCCAAATGGAATGTGTTGCCACAGACTTCACATGTGATGTGAGAGTCTAGAGCATAGGCATGGCCACATATATTCCTATTGGCTTGTCCATCTATCTTCTTCATGAGGAGATCTAATTTGGCAGCGATCATGTCCACCTCCTTCAAGGTTTGCATGCCTCATTGATGAGTATGGAGACCCTCATCGTTCCAACCCATGTTTGAATCCATCTTCCAAACATGTATTTGGCTTTGGGCATCGTCCAATGAGAAGAAAGCACCTCCAGCAGCAGCATTGACATGGTCACGGGCGGAAGGGATTAGCCCAGTGTAGAAGTTTTGGATAATCAGCCAGTCATCCATCGCATGGTGGGGACAGGCCAGGATGTACTCCTAGAGCCTTTCCTAAGCCTCGGGAATAGAATCCTTGGCATCTTGTTAGAAGCTGGAAATTCTTCCACCTAGAGCATTGGTCTTGCCCAACAGAAAGAACTTGGCGAGGAATACTGTAGAACACTTCTTCCAAGTGTTAGCAACACTTCAGTTCATGTAGAACCACTACTTCTCCCTCCCAAGAAGGGAGAACGAAAACAGCCTAAGACGAATAACATCAGGAAATACGTCCTTGATCTTAAAAGTGATGCAGATCTCAAGGAACTTTTGCAGGTGAGCACTTTCATCCTCGTTAGCCTTCCCACAAAATGAGTTGGCTTGCACCATAGTGATCAGGCCAGTCTTGATTTCGAAGTTCACTTCTCTCGTGTTAACAGTGGGCCCAACAGGCATATAGTTAGCAGCGGGAGCCGAAAACTCATGGTCTTTTGGGCCATTACCATTTTGGTTGTTGGTTCAGTTACACTGGCTTGCTTTGCCGCACGAAGCCTCTGACGAGTAACAACACGAGGTTTATCTCTCACAAGGGATTTTAGATCTTCAACAAAGTTTTCCGGCAAGCAAAAAACCAAACATACACTACCTTGTTTTCACATAAAATGCAAAAACAAAAAGCGTTATCCTACTAAGACCTACCTAGGGTCCTATCCTATTCACTCAATCATGCAATACTCCAGCTGCCTTCCTAGGCAACGTCACCGGAAATGCTTCTTGACGTTTCTTACATCATAGATAAAAAACCGCAAGCGCACAAAAACTATCGATGTAGCATTTCTCCTTAAAATAGTATTCTAAGAGTGCCATTTATATTCTTCCAAAGGAAGGCTAGTTGAAAGCATAACAATCATCAAACGGAGGGGATAGGTTGATCTAGGTAGGGTTCTAGTAAGGATGGGTAATAGATAGGTGAGGTAGTGTTACACACACAAGAGCATTCTATCCTAAGGGGGATAAAAAGGGTCAAGAGGGATTAGGCTAAGAGTTAGGTTGATACTCTTACTATGCTTCTAGTATACATATGCATAGCCTAGATTAGATACTAATGATAATATCAATGGTGAGTTCTCATGCTAAGTTGTTCAACACATTGGGCAAGGGTTTACCCCTAGCAATACTAGGACGACTCCCGCAAAGAGCTCGTGGCATAGCCGAACGTGGAGGATTATAAGGACAGATTCGGTTCTCACCACCTATTGCCTACCTCTTCAATCCGTAGGTCTACGAGACATCCAACGTTACATAACTATCCTAGCACCATGCTAGGATATTAAGTAAATAACTTAGGAGTCATTACACAAGCCATCTTAAGGCAATGACTACCCTAAACATCGTTGAACCAATGTTGAGGCATAACATAAGTTATTCATATCAACATGATGATATCATAACTAATTAGACTATAGTGGTGCTTTGTGGTGTTTATGGTGATATAATAATATTGTTATGGCATAATCATAAAGACTACTCCTACAACATACATGGAATCCAAAATAAAACAAGAAACACTTCATCCAAGTACAACATACATGGAATCCAAAATAAAACAAGAAACACTTCATCCAAGTATAAGAATAAAAGAATACTAAAGATAATATCTTTATTTCGAATAAAGTCACAAAGACAAATAGGAATATGAGAGCCATACCTTTCCAAATTGGGAAGAGACTCCTACTCCTTTATTACTTGGACTATGAACTAGGGGCTCCCCTCTCTACAGCCTAAACTCCTCTAAACCTATAGAGAGTAGTAGATACAATAGAATGAATACTCAAGTGGTGTGTGTGTGTGTGTGTGTGAAGTGAGGGTAGGGGGTCCTATCTGTAGTGGAGAAGAGTCGGTTCCCGCCATCAAAAGCGCGCGAATCAGTCTTCATCGTGATTACGGAACCAAAGGGATTCGACATGTGGAAGTTGACCGAGTTTGGCGCCAGGAAGGTGTCGGCTGAACAGAAAGTTGGACCAATTCCAGTGTGCTTCCTCAGGGTGACTTCCAGGTGGGTCTCATCGACTGATGTGGGTGATACACTGTTGGATGGCCTCGGATACTTCTGTTTGTGGGCCATTTGATCCATGTAATACCACATATCAGCACTTCATTGGCTGGGATGATATTTTATAGGATTGCTCCCCCTCTTTCGCCTCATTTCCTCCAAGAAATGTTTGCATGCACTATTTCTCCAAGGACAAGTGGAAATAGGTTAAATAGAAAAGGTGATGTGTGCAAGAAATGCTATTTACTTCACATAATTAAGTTATATTGATGGGTGAAATTTGTATATAACAGCATTAGCACACCCCGTGTGCAGCCCTCCGACAGCGATCATCCCCGTCAAGGCTGTCCAGATTGGTTCCGATGCTGCCCAGACCACCCGGATTGCGGGGAGTCTGGACAACAAATAGGAATACGCGCTCATCGCCTTCCTGTGGGTGAATGTTGACGTGTTTGCCTAGCAATCGTCACAGATGCTCAGGATTCCCAGGGAGGTGATCATGCACCATCTGAAGATCTACCCCGACGCCCGACCAGTACACCAAAATCCTCAAAAGTTGTCCATCGAGCAGCAAAACTTCATCTGTGAAGAGATCAAGAAGCTGCTCGATGCTGGCTTCATACGAGAGGTCCACCACTCCAGGTGGCTGGCCAATCCTGTTGTCATCCCTAAGGCTAGCGGGAAGCTCCAACTGTGCATCGACTACACCAATCTCAATAAGGCATGCCCTAAAGATCCATTCCCTCTCAATAGGATAGATCAAATTGTAGACTCAAATTCAGGTTGCGATCTACTGTGCTTTCTAGACGCTTACTCAGGGTTCCACCAGGTCCCTATGTCTACAGAGTATGAAGAACATACTACTTTTATAGCAGTAGATGGCCTGTCTTGTTATGTCTCCATTCCTTATAGTCTTAAGAATGCTCTCTCTAATTTTGTATGTGCCATGCATAAGACATTTGGGGATCTCATTCGGGACCTGGTAGAGGTGTATGTCGATGACATTTTTGTCGAAATCTAAATGCATACATCATTGCTAGACAATCTCGCCCTAGTCTTCGACAGACTACGCTCCACACGCACAATGCTCAACCCTGATAAGTGTGTGTTCGGAGTCTCAGTAGTGAAGCTTCTCGGTTTCTTGGTCTCACACCAAGGGATCGAAGCTAACCCAGAGAAGATGAAGGCGAACAAGCTGATGCGGCCCCCGACCCGCATAAGTATGTGCAAAAGCTTGCGGTCGCCTGGTTGTGCTGAATAGATTTATCTCTAGACAGGTTGAGCGAGCTCTCTCATTCTTCAAGATACTGCGTAGTTCCAGTCCCTTCGTCTGGTCTGAGGATGTAGAGGAGGCGTTCCGCGAGCCGAAGCGACAGCTCATCTCGCTGCCCATCATGGTGGCTCCGAAGCCCAAGGAGCCTCTGTACCTCTACATCACTGCAACATTCGAAGTGGTAAGAATTATCCTGGTTGCAGAATGACCGGGTCTCAAGTAGCTTCAAGAGGCAATCTAGGCACCTGCCTCCATTCTAAGCTCCAGGGCTTGGATCCTACAGGGGCCCCAACAACCAAGTTGCCTCTGGGTCCCAGCCCCCGGAGGGCGCCTGGGTCCCCTCAGGGTGATCCAAAGAACAAGATGCCTATGGGTCCTAGCCCCCAGATGATGACCCGGACCCAAGGGGCTTGGAGCCCCTAGATCTGACGCCGATGGAAGAAGACGCACCGGATCCCCCAGGAAGGGTTCGAACCATCCAGCGCCTGGTCGACTTCATCAGTAAATTTGTGCACAAAGCAAAAACAAGGTACCTTGAGATACATAACTTACTGTATGTAGTGTTCATTGCATCGAGGAAGCTCCGCCACAACTTCCAGGTGCACAAGGTCTCAGGGGTGACCTCGTTCTCGCTGGGGACTGTGCTTCGCAGCCCCAAGGTGACCGATAATGTTGCTAAGTGGACGCCATAACCAAGCAACCCAGGGGTCCCGACATCGGCGAGCCAAAGCCCAAGGCCCCAGTCCTCACCAGACCCCACTGGATGCTCTTCTTCGACGGCTCATCGTAGAAGAAGGGAACCGGAGCTGCCGTGCTGCTCCTCTCACCAACAGGGGAGCAGTTCAAGTACGCGGTTCGCCTCGACTTCAAGGCCACCAACAACATGTCGGAGTACGAAGCCCTCATCTTCGGGCTAACAGTTGTGCTGACTCTCGGCATTCACCAGATGTTGGTCAAGGTAGACTCCCAGTTGATCATCAAGCAAGTTCAGGGAGAATGCTGCTGCAATGACCCCCAGCTCGCAACGTACCTGCTACACATCAATAAGCTGGATAAGGACTTCGAGGCCTTGGACCTGTCCCATGTGTCGAACGCTGACAACTCTATCGCTGATGCCCTATCAACGACGGCATCCACTGGGGCCCCGGTCCCCGAGGATGTCTTCAGAAGGAAGTTGGTACGACCATCCGCTAGGCCTGCAGAGCCTAGTGAAGGCGGCGAGCCCAGCACCTCGAAGCTGGCGGCCTCGGTGACCCTGCAACCATGGTGCTCGCCAAGGATCGTGTGCGTCACTGGAGACTCTGTGCAACCCGGCACCTAAGATCTAGAAGCTTAGTAGGATCCCGATGCATGGAGCATGGAGATTTGGGACTATCCGAAGGATAACATCCTTCCCGAGGAACATGTATCCGCTAAACGGATCATCAGGGTGGCTAGACGCTACACGTTGGTAGAGGGAGACCTCTGCCGCCGTGGCGCCAACGACATCCTATTTCGGTGCATAACTCGAGAGGAGGGCTGCGACTTACTCGCAAAGATCCATGGAGGTGAGTGTCGAAACCACATGGCTTCCCGCACGCCGGTCGGTAAGGCCTTCCAGCTTGGCTTTTACTGACCGACAGCACTTCTGAATGTCGTCAAGTTGGTGAAAAGGTGCAAGGCGTGCAAGTTCCACGCCAAGCAGATTCACACATCAGTGCAGACGCTGCAAATGATCCCGCCCTCCTGGCCGTTCGTGGTCTGGGGGCTGGAGGTCTTGGGCCCTTCCTCAGGGCCATCGGAGGATATCGGTTCCTCTACATCATCGTAAACAAGTTCACGAAGTGGCCGGAAGCAGCCTCGGTTGTCACCATCAACACGGAGTCCACAGTAAAGTTCATCAAGTCGATCGTCTGCAAGTTCGGGGTCCCGAGCAAGATCATCACCGACAACGGGTGTTCCAAGACTACTATGAAGACCTTGGCATCCAAGTTTGCTATGCGCCTGTGGTTCTCCCAAAGAGCAACGGTCAAGTCGAGAGGGCCAACGCCGAGATCCTTAGAGGCCTCAAGACCCGCACGTATGAAAGCTTGGAGAAGCATGGTGCCAAGTGGTTGACGAACATCCGTGCTTCCTGTGGGCTAGCCAAACATCATCCGTCCAGACCACAGGGGAAATGCCTTTCTTCTTGGTGTATGGGGCCGAGGCCATCCTCCCCCCAGAGATCAACGTGGGCTCCCCTTGGGTCTGAGCATTTGACGAATCCGTGCAGGACCAGCTCTGGCGTGAAGATCTTGACCTCGTTGACAAGGCAAGATGGCATGCTGCATCCTGAAATGCACGATACTGGAAGGTGCTCCGGCGCTACCAAGACCAGTTCGTGTAGAGCAGAGAGCTACAGGTGGGCGACCTGGTGTTGTGGCGCATACATTCTCACTAAGGGTCACACAAACTCTCCCCTAGCTGGGAGGGCCCCTTTCGGGTGACACAAGTATCCCACCCCAGGTGCGTCCGTCTGGCCACAGAGGAAGGAGAGCCCCTCTCCGACCCTTGGAACATAGAGAACATCTGTAAGTTTTATCCTTAGCATAGTGGTAGGATAGTGTAAATGTGTCATGGAGTCCAGGAGCAGTGCTTAGAATAACCAAGCTCTAGGGGTCCGGTCCAGAGTGTGCAGTCTACTTAGCCTCGTCCTGTACCCTAAGCCTGTACACTATGCCTCCCTTGTGATCCGGAGTGGGTCATTTCCTTATTGTAAAGCCCACCTCCGTCTATGAATACCAAGCTGAAAGAATCACTGTATTGCCCTATGTTCTCTTTTGTTCATTTAATTACTCATTAATTTTATGATCATCAAACTATGCTCATTTTCGCATATCGTCTTCTTATGCTTGATCATTTTTCCTCTCTATCTCGCAGCTGGTGGAGTTTGAGGTACCTGCAATATGTTTTGCGGTCTCGCGGCTGCCCCCTTACTTGGGGTCCTGTGGCACCAGACGATCTCCACCACAAAAGGCCTACGCCGAGCCGGAGGTCCATGGTGTGTGGCCTGCTTAGCCTGGTCCCCTACCCTAAGCGTGCACATGTTGCCTCCCATCGCTATGGCTATGTACTGGGCCAGAAGGCTCACACCCTAGGTAAGGCGGGAGCTAGGCTCCAGACACTAACGCACTGAATTACCCAAGCCCCGCGTACCAGTCCAGGACCGTAAGACGTAACAAAACCAAAGAGCAGGGAAATGTGACCGGCGAGCAAAGTTACTCCTCCTTTGTCATGTGTGCAGGACATGTGTTGACGTTTCTTATGTCACACATAAAAATCCGCAATCGCACGGAAACTATCGTGTAGCACTTCTCCTTAAGATAGTATTCCAAGGGTATCGAATCCTAGGAACGTGTGTGTAATCTTACGAACTAATTCACCCAAGGACACGAAGTTTTTTTGTAGGCAAGGAAGAGAGAGGAATTCAAAATATTGATTCTAGTTCAAAAGAATTTGCGGTAGCTGCTTGCTTCGGCCACGGGTTTACCCCTAGCAATACTAGGATGACTCCCACTAAGACCCTATGGCATAGCCGAACATGGAGGATTACAAAGGACAGATAGGGTTGTCACCACCTTGCCTACCTCTTCAATTCATGGGTCTACGAGATATTCACTATAGATTTCTAACCTAAGCAACACGCTTACGTTCTAAATTACAACTCTAGTTGTTTCAAACACAAAGCTACAACAAGAGCCTCTAATAAATTAAAGCAATGAACCCACATGTAACTACTTGTGCAAACTACTATGAATTGAGAATTAAACTTGAATTGAATTCACAAAGGGCTTACTTGATTTGAGTACACCTTTGTAGGGATACAAGTGTAGAAGAGGGACTTGACAAGCCCAAGTCTCCTCCTAAACTCTCACCACACTCTCCTTCTACTTGGCATCCTCTAGGACTACCCTAAACTTTTGGAGTGGTATTCTATTCTCAACTTTTGATGTATGTGTGAAGTGAGGCGTGGGGTTCTATTTATAGGGGGGGAAGGGTCGGTCCCGCCACCAAAAGCGCGCGAATCAGTCACCCATGACCTCTTCAAGCCGGGAGGAGCCAACATGTGGCGTTTGACCGTGTTTGGTGCCAGGACCTAGTCGGCCGACTAGGTGTGTCGGTCGACCTGGTCTTGGCTCCTTTTGTGGTGTGCTTCCTCCAAGTTTTGTCAAGTGGGTCACATTGACTGATATTGGTGCTACACCATTGGATGGCCTCGGATACTTCTGTTTGTGGTCCATTTGATCCATGTGGTGACACGTGGTGTCGCCTGATTCGTCAAAGTCCAATTTTATGGATTACTCCTTGTATGTCTTTGTATTTTGGGTCTAAATTCACCTGCATGCAAATAAACACCAAAACTTGTGGAATTTGGTCAGTTTTCAACCCTACAACTACATTGTGTTTCCCTTTTACACACATTATGAGGTGAATTGACAGTCTAAATATTTAAAGACTGTCAACAAACTCTCGCACACTTAGTCCTTTGCTCGTCCTCGAGTGAAGGCAAGAAAAAGAACTAAGGTGCTGTCATAATTTTGCTATAAGTTAGAAAAAGAGAATACTAGATATTTCAATTCATACCCCAATTCATGAATTCTCTCTATGTAATGTGGATACCAAATCAATCATGGGTGTTTGAAGAGTGGAATGGTTGGAATGTAGTTCTCTTGGATCTTTCCCTACCGAAATGATTTGACGATTTGCTATATTTGGAAGGTCAAAGAAACAATTGCCCTCATCTCTCATTTTGAATATCTTAAGTCTCTCAAAGTGTTTTCATCCTCACCTTTGCATGTTGTGCCAATTTTGTCCCTATACTAAATATGGCTATATATAGAGCTTAGTAGGGATAATTGTGGCACACATTACAATTCATATATTACTAAGTCAAAAACTTGATCCTATGAGAGACTTATGCAACAAACAAATTGACAAAGAAAATTCTTGTGCATATGAATGGAATGGATCTTTGTGGAATCCATGGTTTTCTCTCTTTAAGGATGAAACATGGCTACTTTTTTTGGCATACTTCCTCTTTTTGAAGAGTAAATGCTTTTTTCCGTAGCCATGTCTTCTACTCCTTTTATTTCTAGAGAGATTTTGGGCACCAAAAATGTATGGAGTTTATTTATTGGATGGATTAATGGTGGATGCGAATTCTCAATGTAAGAAATTTTGCATGAATTTGGTGCACAAGAATTTCTAAGTCAAAAGGACCATGCATGTCATTCAATGGGGTCATGAGTTTGACAAAGTTTAATGAAAAACAAAGTGGCATATGCATGTGGTTTTCAGGAATTTGTATCATATGGCTTTGGTGGGTATTTAAATTTCGAATGAGAGAATTAGGCAAAGTTCAAGACTCCAAATTGTGCAAACATCAAAATCAATTTCAAGCAAAGAGATATCTCTTCGAATAAATCATTTACCATATCACACTAGTCAAATACTTAGATGACGTGTTTTTCCTATTTTGCTTGTGGGAATCATAAACAAGGCAGTAAATAAAAATATAAAGTATTCAAATTTTCAGCTCAAGCAAATTTTGACTACCAAGTTCTAAATTTTAACTGTTGAGTTTTATTGATTTCACATATTCAATATTAAATATTAAATCAACTCAAAGAGTAAAGTAGCATACATATTCAGGGGTAGAAGATCCAAACCGAATTTCTAGAGCGAAACGGAGCCGTGTAGGGCCCACAACAGGTCGGCCGACTAGGGGGTTCAGCTGACCCCTTCTGGCCTTTCTGTTGCTCTATTTTGACGTGTCGAGTCGTTGGTTCGGTTACAACAAGTTTCTTGATGCAACACTATTTTTACACGTCGGGATTTTGCGAATTTGGGGTGCATCCCTACACTTGTTCCCTGAATTCTTTATTCAACACATCTAAACTAAAGGGGGAACTTTACTAGGTTAGATGAACCGGTAAGTTCACTTTATTGAACTTAAAATATGGGGATGCTTACATTATTCAATATAAATTTAATGAAATAAAAATTTGGAATAAAACTAAACTAAGCTAGTAAGCATCCTATGCGGTTGGGACATCTAAACTATGGAGTGTTGTAGATGTTGGGCTTCCCGACGGCATTGCATATGCGCTGCAGCTTGGCGCCCATGCCACGACGAACACCATCAATCTTGTCCTTGAGGGATATGAGTTCGTCCTTCAGCTTCGCCCTCTCAATGCGCCCTTCAGCCACTAAGTCCGATAGCTTCTTGTTCTCCAAACAGAGATAAGCTAACTCCTTAGAAAGTTGTGCCATTTTAGGGGCACGAGGAGATTTCCCATCACTGTCAGGTGGCGAGAGATGACGCCTGATCTTGGTGGGTGACGAGCTCGTCGATTCCTCCATCGCTACATTATCCATTTGCTTGAAAAAGCCTTTTGCATAGCCTCCTTCAGGCTTGCGCACCCCATGGATAATGAGGCGGTTTCCCACACGCTCAGGCGAGGTACGCGTAGGTGACTTGTAGTGGTGGCTCACTACTACACCGTCCTTGGTCTTTAGAGTGTACATGAACTCCTCGCCAGGCTGCAACGTTGGGAGAGACTCGTCTTTTTCAGGAAAAAGACAGGTCTTCACTGAATTAAGGCCAACCGTAGTCACACGATGTGAAGGTGTCGTCGACTTCATGGGCTTCCTCTGAGGGGAGAGCGATCGTGCAGCACCACGAGTCATGGTGCTACGCCCATGCGGAGTCATCATCGTTGGCGGGATCATGGCGAGAGGTATGGCGTCTAATGCCATGACGGACTCCAAAGCGAGGGGGGACTTGTCATTGGCCAGTGTGATGTCTCCACTCAGGTTGAAGGTTGAACTAGAGTGTGGATGAGGCACAATTTTCTTATCAAGCCATGACTTGGATGGGAGGAACAGGAGATGGGTTTTTCTGGATGGTGAAAGTTTCTCCTCTCTGTTCCCGTCAATATATAAGCAGGGAAAGTACGATAGCACCAAAAGTCTTGTTGTGGTACGTTCAGAAAGTCCGCACGAAAAAATAGAAAGCCGACGGTGCAAGGGGGAGGTCAGCCGACCATAGGACTCGACCGAACCCTTCTTGGCTCCTTTCGGGCTAAGTTTTCGTGGGTTGGATAAATGGGCCCCATGGACGAATAATTGGATGGGCCCATTTATTAGATGTTGAGAATTTAGACATAATTTAAATAAATGGCATGAAAATCAATATGATATATCGCATCAATTTCTTTTTCCGCCTCGTCCTTCTAGGATTCAAGAAATAATTTGAGTCGATGCCCATTCACCTTAAATAGTTGATCATCATCACCTTGCAGTGTGATTGCTCCATGGGATGAGGTTTCTACTACAGTGAAGGGTCCTTCCCATTTACTTCTAAGCTTCTCATGTCCAAAGAGTTTAACCCTAGAGTCGAAGAGTAGAACTTTATCTTCAGGTTTGAACTCTTTAGGTGTAATCCTTTTATCCTGCCATCTTTTGGTTCCTTCTTTGTAAATCTTGGCACTATGGTATGCCTTATCTCTCAACTCTTCCAACTCGAAAAGTTGTTTCAATCAGTGTTTTCCTGCTTCGTGAAGGTCCATGTGTCCACCGCTTGATGGCCCAATAGGCTCTATGTTCCAAATCTACAGAAAGAATGCAAGTCTTCCAATAGACAAGATGAAAAGGAGACATGCCGATGGGAGTTTTGTCGGCAGTACGGTATGCCCACAATGTGTCGAGTAGTTTATGCTTCTATCCCATTCCCATTTCTAAGACGGTCTTTTGCAAAATATTCTTAATTTGCTTATTAGACATTTCTGCTTGACCACTTGTTTGTGGTTGGTATGGGGTAACAATGTTATGCTGGACACCAAGCTCCCTTAAAAAGTTTCGGAAGGTCTTATCTTTGAAATGAGACCCTCCATCACTCATGACAATACGGGGAGTGCCAAAGCGTGGAAAAATGATCTCATGAAACATTTTCCTAGCTTGCTTAGAATCAACATTTTTGCATGGCAAAGCTTCTACCCATTTTGACACATAATCTAAACTACCAAAATGTACTCACAATCATAGGACCTAGGGAAAGGTCCCATGAAATCAATACCCCACACATCAAATAATTCCACCTAGAGATTATAGGTTACGGGCATCGCATTGCGAGCTGAGATTCCTCCATGGTTTTAGCATTTCCAACATCTGTGAATGAATTCTTTTGTATATCTTCATACATAGAAGGCCAATAGAATCCACTTTGCCAGATCTTTTCCTGGGTATGGTAAACACCGTAATGGCCACCATAGGGGCTAGCATGGCATTTCTCAATAATCTTGGTACCTTCAATTGATGGGACACACCTTCTAAGAAGGCCATCGGCACAAACTCGATAGAGGTATGGGTCATCCCAAAGGTGTCTACTAGTCTCATAGATGAGTTTCTTTTTGTTTTCCCCTGGTGGTACGTATCCTGTGACCATAAAGTTCATGATATCCAAATATCAAGGGTGAGAGTCAGTCACCTTAAGAAGCATATCATCTCGTAGGAAGTCATTGATAGGAATGTTTGTGGTTTGGGTGACTTCTACACGTGAGAGATGATCTGCCACAGAATTCTCTACTCCTTTCTTATCCTTGTTTATAAATCAAACTCTTGGAGTAGAAGAATCCAACAGATTACCCTCAGTTTAGCATCCTTTTTGGTGAGCAAATACTTCAAGGCAGCATGGTCTGTATAGACTATGACCTTGGCTCCAACCAAATAGGACCTAAACTTATCGATAGCAAAAACTACAACCAAGAGCTCTTTTTCAGTTGTTGCATAGTTGAGTTGAGCTCCTGTTAGAGTTTTGTTAGCACAGGCTATTGCATGATGCTTTTTATCTTTGGTTTGGCCTAGGACCACACCAATAGCAAAATCACTAGCATCACACATGACTTCGAATGGTAGCATCCAATCGGGAGGTTGAATGATTGGAGCTGAGATGAGTGCATTTTTGAGTGTATCAAATGATTTAAGGCATTCATCATCGACATCAAAGGGAGCTTCCTTAGCTAGTAGGTTAGTGAGAGGTCTAGCGACTTTTGAGAAATCTTTGATGAATCGCCGATAGAACCCCGCATGACCTAGAAAGTTGCAGATTCCCTTAACATTGATAGGAGGTGGAAGTTTTTCAATGACCTCGGTTTTTGCTTTGTCCACCTCTATCCCTCTCTCGGACACTAAGTGTCCAAGAACGATGCCTTCACGGACCATGAAATGGCACTTTTCTCAATTAAGTAAAAGGTCCTTCTCTTGGCATCTTTGTAAGACGTTGTCTAAATTTTCCATAAAATGATCAAAAGTCTTCCCATAGATGGAGAAACTATCCATGAAAACTTCAATGATCTCCTCAGTCATGTCAGGAAAGATAGACATCATGCATCTTTGAAAAAAGACAGGAGCATTACACAATCCAAAGGACATAGGCCGGTAGGCATAAGTTCCATAAGGTCATGTGAATGTGGTCTTACTTCGATCGTCGGGGTGGATTCAGATTCTATGATAATCCGAATACCCATCCAGGAAACAAAAGTAGGAGTGTTTTGCCCACCACTCTAACATCTCATCGATGAAGGGCAGTGGAAAATGATCCTTCCTTGTTGCCTTGTTATGTTTTCAGTAATCTATGCACATCCTCCAACTCGTGATAGTTCGTTAAGGAATTAACTCATTCTTCTCATTTTGAACGACCATCATACCTCCCTTTTTAGGCACTACCTGAACTGTGCTGACCCATTCACTATGAGGGACAGGGTAGATAATCCCAGCATGCAGAACTTTCAAGACTTCCTTTATGACAACTTCTCGTATCGCATTATTCAATCGCCTTTGCAGTTCACTTGAGTGAATGCGATGGGTGCATAACGCTGGACTAATAACCTTGAGATCCTCTAATGAATAGCCAAAAACAACCCTATGCTTTTCTAACATGGCAATGAGTTTGAGTGTCTTATCATCTGAAAGCTTGTCACTTATGATGATATAAGCTTCCAAATCGCCATTTAGAAAGGCATAACGTAGGCATGGAGGTAGAATTTTTAACTCAACAGGAGGTTTTGGGAAGAACTCTTCTTTTGGCAATTCAATTGCCTCCTGAAATTCATCCTCCTCTTGGATGAAATCTTCTTCTCCTTCAATTTCAGGGGGGTGCTAAGAATTGAAGAGTCCTAATATCCTCTATAGGCTCATCTTGGATGGGAGATTATGCGGATGTGTTCTTGGAATGCAGAATAGGAATAGAGAACTTTCTCCCTCCAAGTTTGGCATTGAGGTTTTCTTCCAAGGGAATTTCTATGAGAAATTTCTCAATGGGAATCCCAATCATAATGATGAAATCTTGAATTTCGAACACATGGAAATATAGGATTGCCTCAATATTTTTGTCTTACAAACCCCACATCCTTCAAGGATGTTTCCAAAAGAATCTCGTAAGGATTTACATGTTGGTGGCAATGACACATCGCGTAGAATGGCGAGAGCACAAGAATCGGAAATGAGATTTGCTCCAACAGTGGGGTTGTATAGGACCTTCATTGGTGTTACTCTAATAAAACATATAATAGTTGCCAAAGGTGAGTTCATTCGAAGAATTTCGGGTGACTTCTCAACTTGCACAGTCCATTCCCTGCTTAGAATGGAGGTTAACACCTTAACTGTCTATTGGATGAACACTCCATCAGGTGGGTCAGGTGAAGTTAATGGTAATGATAGTTTCTTATGACAACAATACTTTGAGGTATTTCCAAAATCTTCAAATATCTCCTCCTCGTAGTAGAAGGGAAACGTTGAAGGTTGAATTTCTTCTTCCTTCATAGTTTCGGGTTCGGGAGAGGACTCCTCCGGCAAGGTTTGAGATAAGCAAGAGATAGGTTCTTCCTTATCCATGGATTTATCCTCGGATCTTGACACTACTTCCTCTTGAGGGGGCTCATTAACACTCATAAAAGGAGGAGTTTTATAGAATTCAGTCTAGAAAGTCCTTGCCTTCTTCCGACGTCTTATGGAGGAAAGATCCTTCGGCTGTAATGTGAAGATATAGGGCAGACTCTTTGTTCAATCCCATGTAGAAGTGTCGCAAGAGCAACAGATTAGGGATGGACAAATATGGGCTGGAATTTCTCAAAAGAGAAAATCTATCCCAAGCTGCACCTATGGATTCCTTGTCCATCTGCTGAAAGCATAGTACTTCCTTCCGTAGGGAAACAATTTGGACAATTGGAAATAAAGCAAGACAAAATCTGTCTCGTAATTCTCTCCAATTTCCATTTGTCTTCCCAATGTTGTGGTCATACCATTGTTTGGCTTTTTCCTTGAGAGAAAAAGGAAATAACTTCCATTTGAGAGTTTCTTGCATAATACCCTTGATTAGAAGGCATGAACACAATTGTTCGAACTCTCTTAGATGGTGGTAAGGGTTTTCACAATCCGTTCCTAAGAAGGATTGCTCTTGAACCACGGCAATAAATCCAGGGCGAAGTTCATAGCTCGGAGAACAGATGGGTTCCGCCGACGGTGGTGGCTCACAGAACGTGCCCTTTGGGGCAGAATATGAGAGAATGGTGGGCTACTCCATATGTGTGGTGGTGGTAAGAAAAGGAAATATAAGATAAGAAGGTAGATATGAGGGCGAACAAGGTTTTAAGATTAACAGCAACCGTTCCCCAGCAACGACGCCAAAAATGCTTGTTAACATTTCTTACGTCACAGATAAAAATCTGCAAGCGCACAGAAACTGTCGTGTATCACTTCCCCTTAAGAGTGTATTCCAAGGGTATTGAATCCAAGGAATGCGTGTGTAATCTTACGAACTAATTCACCCAACAACACAAAATTTTTTTGTAGGAAAGGTTGAGAGAGGAATTCAATGTATTGATTCTAGTTCAAAAGAATGTGCGATAGCTGCTTGCTTCGGACACGGGTTTACCCCTAGCAATACTAGGATGACTCCCGCCAAGAGCCTATGGCATAGCCAAAGGTGGAGGATTACAAAGGACAGATAGGGTTGGCACCACCTACTGCCTACCTCTTAAATCCGTGGGTCTATGAGATATTCACTGGTGATTTCTAACCTAAGCACCACGCTTACATTCTAAATCACAACTCTAGTTGTTTCGGACACAAAGCTACAACTATAGCCTCTAATAAATTAAAGCAATGAACAAACAAGTAACTACTTGTGCAAACTACTATGAATTGAGAATCAAACTTGAATTGAATTCACAAGGGGCTTACTTGATTTGAGTACAAGTTTGTAGGGATACAAGTGTAGAAGAGGGACTTGACAAGCCCAAGCCTCCTTCTCCTAAACTCTCACCATAGTCTCCTTCTATTTGACAGCCTCTAGGACTACTTTAAACCTTTGGAGTGGTATTCTATTCTCAACTTTTTGTGCGTGTGTGAAGTGAGGTGTGGGGTTCCATTTATAGGGGGAGAAGGGTCGGTTCCCGCCACCAAAAGCGCACGAATCAGTCACCCATGACCTCTTCAAGTTGGGAGGATCCAACACGTGGTGTTTGACCGCGTTTGGCACCAGGACCTAGTCGGTCGACTAGGGGGGTCGACCGACCTGGTCTTGGCTCCTTTTGCGGTGTGCTTCCTCCAAGTCTCTGCCAAGTGGGTCCCATTGACTGATATTAGTGCTACACCACTGGATGGCCTAGGATACTTCTGTTTGCGGGCCAATTGATCCATGTGGTGACACGTGGCGTTGCCTGATCCGTCAAAATCCAATTTTATGGGTTACTCCTTGCATGTCTTTGTATTTTGGGTCAAATTCAACTGCATACGAATAAACACCAACACTTGTGGAATTTGTTCAGTTTTCAAGCCTACCACTATGTTGTGTTTTCCTTTTATGCACATTATGAGGTGAATTGACGGCCTTAATATGGCACTTAAGGATCGTCAACAACATGCAAGGTAGGTTGGTTCAGGCACTATCAGTAACAGCATTGGCAGGCTTCATGCCTGCTAAGGGGCCGCCGTCGACATACCTTGCGTTGATAATGGGCGCCGCCGGAGCATCTAGCTCTGACACCTTCAAGGGGGCTCACCGTCGATGTTTTCTATGCATCAATGATAGGCGCCGCTAGAGCATCCAGCTCTAGCACCTCATAGGGGGGCCGCCGTCATTGTTCTACATAATGGCAACGAGCGCTGATTTGTGAGTATGCTCTCTTGTTCCGCTCTTTTTGTTAATAAGGTTTCTTTGGTCTCCTGTCTTCCAGGGAGCCTGCCATTGACGTTCTTCGCGTCGATGATGGAAATCGCCAGAGCATCCAGCTCCGACACTTCCTAGGGGGCCCGCCATCGACATTATGATTGTTGATAGTAGGTGTCGGGAGGCATCCAGCTCTAGCACCTGCCAGGAGGCCCGCCATCGATTTTCAGCACATTGATTATGAGTACCGCCTGAGCATCCAGCACCGACACCCTCCAGGGGGGCTGTCGTCGACGTTCAACATGTTGATAATGGACGCTGTCAGAGCATCCAGCTCCGACACCTCCCAAGGGACACGCAGTCGATGTTCAGCATGTTGATGATGGGTGCTGCTGGAGCATCCAGCTCCGGCACCTCCCAGAGGGTCCACCGTTGATGTTCAACAAGCTAATGATGGGCGCCGCCAGAGCATCCAGCTCTGGCACCTTCCAGGGAACCCGCCATCGATGTCCCGCACGTTGGTGATGGGTGTCGCCGGAGCATACAGCTCTGACACCTCCTAGAAGGCCCACCGTCGATGTTCAACATGTTGATGATGGGCACTGCCGGACCATCCATCTCCAGCATCTCCCACGAGGCCTGTCGTCGATGTTCCAGACGTTGAATGTAGGCTCTGCCTTGATTCCACCAAAGACTTCTTTGACGAAAACCATGCACCTCAGGACAAGTCTGGCGCTCCCCAAGGGGCCCACTAGCACCAACTATCAAGCCTGGTGCCCCCCAGGGAGCCCCTCCGTGTCAACCTTCAAGTCCGGCACTCCCCAGGGGGCCCGCTGACGTCAATTACCCAAGCTCCCGCGCTCCACCGGGGGCCCTTCGATGATATCCTACAACTAAGTGGTAGGCGTGCCCAACTAGTTGGCCACACCTACCAGGGTCCTCTAAGGGGTTCCATAGGTAGGATGTCAAACGACGCAAAGCGGCTACGTCAAGTGTGTGATCATTGTTCCCAAAAACAGACGAGGTAAGCAAGGTTCTTCGGGCCCGTACGCTGCTAAGAACCCGAGTGGACGAGTTGAAAAGCACAAGAAAGGGCCAAGAAGCAGAACATGAATTCAAATTCATTAAAGATTACTTACAAAGGGGCAAGCCCAGGATACAATGTGAATGTAGCCTCGAGGGGAGGTGAATAGGATTTTTGAACTTTTGTCGGATCTTGAAACACTTAACAAACTAATCAAATACAAACAGATCGGACTAGTCCAGTACTGTGCGGACTAGTCTGGTATTCGCGGACTAGAGAGATCAAGTTTAATCGATAATTTCACTTCTAGTACCCTATGCAGCGGAGAGTAAATAGCAACTTGGATGTACTAGAAAAATGAAACAGTGTATGACAAGGATCAACTTTAATTCCAATATTTTAACGTAAGTTACACAAGATTATGTAAACCCTACAAAGAGATGAACAATGAAACAAAAGTGGACAAGACGCAATTTTATCCCATGGTTCGATTCCCACGAAGGAAACCTACATCCACGTTGAGGAGTCCATGGAGGACCGGGTCTTCACCAACCCTACTCCCGTTGAATCGCCACGGAGGCCGATTCTCTTCCACTAACCACAAAGGGGCAAATAACCGAGTTCAAGGGGTCTTCTCACAAGTTGAGGGATCCCCAAGATTTACAATGAAGAACGCCACCAAACACACTTCAAAGATATGCAATAAACAACAAGAGTGTGCGAGAGATTCAAACCCAAGAGCTCAAGATTGTGTGAAACAAGTCTCTCCTTTTGATCAATTCTAATCCTCAAAGATTTGATCTTTCTCGGGTTAGAATTTGTGGAGAGATGTGTATTTCGGGCTCTTGGAAAATGTGACGGCATAGGGGATCGAGTGAATTGGTTAGAGGGCCATACACCTCTATTTATACTAGGGTTTCCAAAAGTTACCGTTAGGGTTTGTGATGTCCGGACTAGTCCGTGGTGGACTCCGGACTAGTCCGGTGTGCGGCGTGTGGGAAACCCTAAGTGTTCCAAGATATCGGACTTGTCCATAGACGTCTGGACTAGTCTGATTTGGGCTGTTCGGACTAGTCCGTCATATATTGGACTAATCCGGTGTGGTGAACCTCATGTAGAATTGAGGACAAGTCCACACTTGGAGGACTTGTCCGATTTTAGTCAGAGAGTATTCGGACTAGTACGTGGTGATATCGGACTGTCCATTGTCGGGAAAAATTGTGGGGCTAATGGACAAGTCCAGACTTGGAGAACTTGTCTGAATTTAGTCAGAGAGATATCGTACTAGTACTTGGTGATATCAGACTTGTCCATTGTCGTGAAAAATTGTAGGGCTAAGGGAAAAGTCCGGACTTGTAGGCCTTGTCCAAATTTAGCCAGAGATATCGAACTAGTCCTTGGTGATATCGGACTAGTTCAGTGCTGTGTAAACTGGAGCACTTGCGGACAAGTCCGCACTGGGGAGACTTGTATGTTTCTAGTCAGAGACATATCGGACTAGTCCAGATGTGCAGATTTTTGTGTAGTGAGTGAGATCTCCTTTGCTTGAGCTCTTGGGGTGTGTTTCTCCAACACACTCCATACAAAATAAACTATTCTTTTTAGCTCTTGAGCTCTTTTCCTTTTGATTCCTCATTCTCCTTTCTTTTTGAGCTTTCCTCCTAATTTCATTAAAAACCTGTGCTCATCTCAACAATTTTGTTAGGATCTCATTTGTTTCCTATAAATCAAACAAAACTCACAAGGGAGATGCACTTTCAATCTCCTCCTTTTTGTCATTGACGACAACCAATTGAGAGTACACAAATATGATAAAAATTTAGATTTTCATAAAGTGTGCACATATGAACTCGGAACAAAATAGGCAATGCGGACATTTGACATATGTGCACTCTTTATGGTGCGGTGCAAAACTATGTGTGTGTGAGCAATAATAATGATGTGAATGAGGTATATGGCATAATCATAATAGCATCAATTTCAGAGCATTAGCATAGATCATTTCAGAGCATTAACATAGATCATAACAAAGCATTATCACAACACATGTCCATAAGCATAATCAGAGCATAATAAATGTTTTACAGCAAGTTTTACAACACAAAAAGTCTTACAACACCAAAAGAAACACAAATAGAGCTCTCATCTCTCAACCTACTACTAGGACCTAAGACTCCCCCTCAATCTCTCCCCCTTTAGCATCAAGGCACCAAAAAGAAGGAGACGAGGGATCTAACTCTGGGCTGTCAGTCCTTTTGTCGTCTTCATCTTCAGGCTGAGAAGGATGAGGGTGAGAGCCACTCGTCGTGCCCCCAATGCCAAAGCAGGCAAGCTAGGAAGGAGATAGAGGTGGAAGTTCTGAGAAGTCCTACGCGGAGTCATCTCAGATGTCTGGAGACCCAACAATCTCAATCTCCAGCTTTTGGCATATTGCTTTGATATTGTCCTTCATGTACCACATTTCCTCCTTTCTTGCCTTTTTCATCTTATGGACCTTTACCTCAGTCTTGCGGCAAGAGCAAAAAATAGTAGCCATGTACTTCATGATCCCACTAGCTGATCCTTTGTTAGAAGGAGGGGCCCTTGAGCTTGATGGAGGTCTGGCCTCTCCTTGGGCTCTCTCTAGATGTTCTTCAGCTGAGGCAGGTGAGGGAGTAGCTGGGAGAGTGGCTTGAGGAGGCTTTTGAGGCCTTAGAGCAGTATGCTTGACATGTTTTACAAACTCAATTCCTGTGACCTTCTCAATCATAAACATCAAGTACGGTGCATAGCCACAAGAGCAGTTCGGTGTGCAGGAGATGTTCACCATGTCAACTCCAGATGTAGTCAAATATGTAAAACTTCCGCTTCTTGCTAATCACTTTCATCAAGGTTCTCAAGTAACCTTGGACACTGCTAGCATATCCATCCTTTGGAGTAATCATCTTCTGGAGCACTCTATTAAGAACCATGAAGAAGGGTTTCATGTTCCTGGTTGAGGAAGGATTGTACCTGAGGCGAGTATCATAGAGAAAGTCCATCTTGTCCTTCTCCAAAACACAAATATTGTGAATAATGATCTCATTGTTGCCGGTGTCCTCAAGGTGTAGCAGCCTAGCAAACTCATCATAAGTAATAGTGTACTTGGATCCATGTGTCATCCAAGTCACTCTCTCTTCTTCATCACTGGCGAAATAGCAGGTTGCAAAGAATTGAGCGATGACCTCATCATTCTAGTTATATTTGAAAGCAAACAAGTACTTGTGGCCATGTCTCTCCACAACCTGTATCATTTCATCAAAGGCTTGATAGCTCTTTCTCTCAAAGTGTGTCCAGTCGATCCTGGCTGTGGACTACTGGAGTCTTCATCTGAAGGTACACGGTACTGTAGTTGTCTGCATGGTAAGTTGCTCTAGAATATAGGATCAGCTACCTTCTTGCCATTGCTATAAGCATCAATCTTCCTCAGTTTCCAAGCCACATCACTCCCTTTGCCATTGAACTTTTCTTCCGAGGGGTCCCTATTTCCCCGTCTTGGAGCAGTCATCTCAAGGGGGCCAATTGGGCCGGAGGCAATTCCTTTGCCTTTTCCCTTAGTTTGGTTTGGAGCCGCCGAACTAGGACCAACCACATCTTGTGCTCTCGAAGCAGGCTTCTTGGCCAGAATCTTTCGACGCACCCTAGGTGGAGTGGGCGAGGGGTCAGCGGTACGATCTTGTCTTTTCTTGGCCGTCGAAACACAAGGCAATGTCTCTTGATCCATTTCGGCTTCGAAGTTAGAGATGTCATTATTTGAGCTCGACGTTGTCCTGGCAAGAAGGTTAGACATGACATAGATAAGGATTGGTGGCAAGGAAAAGCATTGAGTTGAAGAAGATTAGGGTTTTGTTCAGCTAACGTCGGACTTGTCCATTGCTCAGGTGCGGACTAGTCCAGGGTACTGGACTTGTCTGCACCGATAACGGACTAGTCCGATATTTAGCTGCTCGAACCCTAACTAATAGGATAATGGAGTTTCTCAACGCAAAAATGGAGCAATGTGGGTGTACTATTACAAGGGAGCATGTATTGGCAGAAAGAACTAGGCTATTTGAACAAAAACAAGTTAAATTGAAGGTTCTAGGGTTTGGAGAGAAATTTTACCAAATCCTTCGATTCACAGCGTTGAAGCAGTTGTTGATGCGGACAAGTCCGTGGTCTTCGATCCCCTTGCAATGGAGATCAAATCCCACCAAATCTTGGGTGGATTTGATGGAGGACTTGCCGAATCGCCTTGGGAGCACTTGAGTGAGGAGAGAGAATACGAGAGGAGTTCTGAGGAGGAAGGAGATTAGGGTTGCGCTAGCCCTATTGTTATGGAGTCAAAAAATCAAACTAGTCCGTGGTCTGACCGTACTAGTCCGGTCTAGCAGACACTCTGCGGACTAGTCTGCAATGTGCGAACTAGTCTGGGGTAACCACGGACTAGTTCGTGGTCACCAGGATAGAAACCGATAGACCTTTCGTATATATTCGAAGGTGCTTAAAAAGAAAATAGAGGGAAAAAACACACAAATATTTTTGATGAATATGATCAGTAAACATACAACAATCAAGTTATGACCATAATTCTCCAATATCAAGTAATTAACATAGTTTTTCAGAGAAAAAAGAGAGAGATACTTTTTCAACACAATCAACATGATTTTGAAAGTGGCATACAGGTATGCAAGTTTTCAAGCCACGTTCTGTGCATCAAGGATACTTAGTTCATTTCGAAGCTCACAAAAACGTTTTTCATCAAGTGGCTTGGTAAAAATATCAGCTAGTTGTTTTTCAGTGTTGACATGGGAAATGGCTATGTCTCCTTTCATTGAGTGATCTCTCAAAAAGTGATGTCAGATGTCTATGTGTTTGGTTCTAGAGTGCTCAATTGGATTATGAGCAATTTTAATGGTACTCTCCTTGTCACAAAGGAGTGGGATACGGCTCATATTGTAACCGTAATCCCTTAGAGTTTGTCGCATCCAAAGGAGTTGTGCATTAAAACTCCCGGCTGCAACATACTACACTTCGGCCGTGGATAAGGCAATGGAATTTTGTTTCTTGGAGGACTAATAAACTAGGGATCTACCTAGGAATTGGCAAGTACCGAAGGTACTTTTTCTATCTACCTTGCATTCGGCATAATCTGCATCGAAGTATCATATGAGGTTTAATATTGAACCTTTAGGATACGAAAGGCCTAGGTTGGGTGTATGAACTAAATATCGCAATATCCTTTTTACGGATGTCAAATGACATTCCTTAGGATTGGCTTGAAATCTTGCACACAAACATACACTCAACATCATATCAGGCCTAGATGCACATAAATAAAGTAAGGAGCCAATCATGGACCGATATACCTTTTGATCCACGTTTGGTCCGTCTTCATTGAGATCTAAGTGTCCATTTGTTGCCATAGGAGTCTTTATGGGTTGCTTTGTCCATGCCAAATTTCTTGAGAATGTCTTGAGTGTACTTTGTTTGGCTTATGAACGTCCCTTCTTTTTGTTTCTTCACTTGGAATCCCAAAAGGTATCTCAGCTCTCCCATCATGACATCTCAAATCTATCTATCATAATCTTACTAAATACTTGACAAAAAGATTTGTTAGTTGAACCAAATATAATATCATCAACATAGATTTGGCAAATGAATAGATCATTATCAAAATGCTTAGTCAACAAGGTGTAATCAGCTTTACCAATCCTAAAACCATTTTCAATCAAAAAATCTATAAGGCACTCATACCAAGCTCTAGGAGCTTGTTTGAGGCCATAGAGAGCCTTACACAGTTTGTATACATGGTCGAGGAACTCTTGATCTTCAAACTCCGGGTGTTGCTCCACGTACACCTCCTCCTTGATCGGTCCGTTGAGGAAGGTGCTTTTCACGTCCATTTGATAAAGCTTGAAAGGTGAGTAGCATATGCAAGTAATATACGAATCGATTCAGCCTAGCTACGGGAGCAAAAGTCTCGTCGAAATCCAAACCTTCGACTTGTGAATACCCTTTGGCCACAATTCATGCCTTGTTCCTTGTCACCACCCCGTGTTCGTCTTCTTGAGGTTGATCTTGTGTGGAAGATCCCCCTTGATCATTGTCCTCCACTTGTGGTTCATCTTCTTCATTCGCATTTGGAGGTGGCACTTGTGGTCGAACATCGCCCAACGCCATTCTTCTCAATTCTTGACATGGATCTTCTTCTTGATCCATGAGTAGTTCATACGAAGTTTTCTTGAGCAACCGATGAAGATAGAGTCGGTTTATGGCGTGACAAGCGGTGTAAACCGCTTTGGCCCAAAACCGGTTTGAAGTCCTGTATTCATCGAGCATTGTCCTCGCCATCTCAATGAGGGTCCGGTTCTTCCTTTTGGCTACTCCGTTTTGTTGAAGAGAGTATGGTGCTGAAAATTCGTGCTTTATCCCTTCTTCATCTAGATACTCCTCAACTTGGGTGTTCTTGAATTCCATTCCATTGTCACTTCGTATGTTCTTGACCATCAATGAAAATTCATTTTGAGCTTGCTTGAGAAACTTCTTGAGGGTTTGTCAAGTTTATGTCTTATCATGCAAAAAGAAAACCCACATGAAGCGAGAAAAATCATCAACAATGACTAAACCGTATTTGTTACCGCCGATTCTTATGTAAGAAATTGGACCAAATAGGTCCATGTGAAGGAGCTCGAGCGGTGTTGTTGTAGTCATGACATTCTTCGCGGGATGGGGTGCTCCTACTTGCTTCCCGGCTTGGCACGCGCTACAGTGCCTGTCTTTCTCAAAAACCATATCCTTTAAACCTCAGATGTGATCGCCTTTAAGGAATTTTTAAAGATTCCCCATACCAGCGTGTGCTAGCCATCTATGCTACAGCCAACCCATGTTGGTCTTTGCAATCAAGCATGTGTCAAGTTTGGCTTTATCTTTGTTGAAGTCAACTAGATAAAGTTTTCCCTTTAACACACCCTTGAATGCAACTGAGTTATCACTCCTTCTAGAGACGGTCACACCCTCATTAGTGAATAAACAATTATAACCTTTGTCAAATAATTACGATATGGACAAAAGGTTATAATCCAAGGATTCAACGTGTAAAACATGAGAAAGAGTATGTTTTGATAAAATTGCAATTTTATTGGTACCAAGCACCCTTCCTTGACTGTTATCACCAAAGTAAATACCTTCGCTTAGACCTTCATTTTCTTCATATTCCACAAACATTCTTTTTTCTCCGGTCATGTGATTGTTGCATCGACTCTCTAGCACCCATTTAGCTCCACCAGATGAATAGGCCCGCAAAAGACAAATTATGCCTTGGTCTTAGGTACCCAAGCTTGCTTGGGTCCTTTGAGGTTAGTCACAAGTGATCTGGGCACCCACACATGAGACTTGGTGTTCCCATGGCGTGGCCCAACATATTTGGCATAAACTCTTCCAATATTACTTTTTATAAGTACATATGAAGCATCAAATGTTCTAAATAAAACTTGTTGTTCATATGTGTTCACAACGTTAAACTTAACAAAATTATTAAGTTTTCTAACTTGAGAGGTGTTTCCCTTGACAAAGGCAATGTGTTCCTTGATATTATTGTGGCTTCTAGCATTTTGCCTTTCACTACAAGAATACCCGGTGCTATATTTGACATTAGGAGGTCTTGTGACCAAGTACGCACTGTGTGCATACTTGACCTTCACCTTGTCAAATATGCCACTTCGGGAAGGATGTTTTTTCTTTTGTCAAGTTTGGCATTTCATTCAAGTTAGTGTCAATTTTAGCACATGTACAAGCAATAGTAGTTTCAGATTTTACATGTTGAGAAGGTGAGCTTGAAGAGGATGAAGAACCACTTAGCTTGAGTGACTCAACTTGTACTTCAAGGATCTTGTTAACTTTGGTTAAGTTAGCAAGTTCGTCCTTAATAGCCACGTTTGAGTTGTTTAACTTCAAGCAAGCTTCTTCCTTTTGTAGGATGATCATATCTTCTTGACGATCAACTAGCTCCTCCTTATCAATAAGCTTATCCATCAAAAATTTCATTTTAGCAGCGGTTTTCTTGTCTAAACCTCTAAGCATGTCTTCATCATCACTAGAATTATCACTATCACTAGAAAAATATGCAAGGAGGAAGATTTAGTTGTTACCTTCCTTGGCCATTAGACATGTGTTATCATTGTCCATCCATGCGCCCAAGGTTGGGAAGAGAGTGGATTTCTTGGTAGTCTTCTTGATGGCTATGATGGCCATATACTTTTCTTCTTCGGATGAGGACTCATCATTGTAGTCCCACTCCTTCCCTAAGTGCGCTTGGCCAAACTGCTTCTTCTTCTTGAACATTTTCTTTGTCTAAGGCTTGTTGTCCTTAGTCTTCTTCTTGTTTTCTTCATGTGAATAGTCTACTATAAAGTGGTCGTACTCTCCATAGTTATAGCAAGCATGCCTCATTTTTTGTCTTGGTTTGTCCCTATTTCTTCCTTCATTTGAGTGACCACCTTGTCTTCTTCTCATCATTTTGTTGAACTTCTTCATGAATAAGATCATATCTTCTTCATCAATATCACTGCTTTCATCATCGCTGTCGTCTTCTCCATGAGCTTCTCGGGCTTCTTTTGGTACAGGTTTACAAGTGGACTATAAATCAACTCCTTTCTTCTTTGCCGAGGTAAGGTCCGCAATTTCCATGACGTGCTTGGCTTGCTTCTCCATCATCTCAAAGTTGATGATCTTGCTAAGAAGTTTGTCTGGGGTCATCTTCCGATACCCGGGGCTTTCTCTAATCATCGAGCAAAGAGTCACATTGTGAGGCATGAATGCTCTAAGAATTAGCTTCATGACCTCGTGATCATTCCACTTCTTGCTGCTCGGACTTTGTTGATAAGATTATTCAATTGATTGTACATATCTTGTGGTGACTCATCTTTGTCGACGGCGAATCTTCCCAATTCGCCTTCAATCATTTCAATCTTGGCTTCGTGCACATGACGATCACCTTCATGTGTGGTTTGTAGAGTATTCCATATCTCCTTGGCAATTTCGAGTCCATCCACCTTGGTGAACTAGTCTCAACTCAGTGATGATGTGATAACAGCTGCAACTTGAGTGTTCCGATGAATAGCTTGTTCTTGGCTTGGAGTCAGCTCTTCATCATCATCCGAGATATCTATCCCTGTACACACTATATGCCACAAGCTGGGATTAAGAGATATGAGATGCATTTTCATGTTTTGTCTTCACATAGAGTAATCATTGCCATCAAAGAAAGGTGCTTTCCCTAGAGGAATTGACAAGTAATGATTATTGTTAGAATTTAATCAATCATAACTAAAAGGATATCGAGAGCAGTCGGTGTGACTACTCCCCTTCTTCTCTTCGTCCTTGTTCTTCTTCTTCCCCTTTGCGGAGAGTGCCTTCTTCCTTAGGAGTGCCTTGAGTTCACGCATCTCCTCGTCATCGTCCTCATAATCTTGGATGGCGTCGAGAAGCTTCTCTAGCTTTTGAGTTCTTTCTTCATCACCCCTCGCGTTGTTGAGGTTCTTGTGTACATCTTTGACATCCGACATTTTCTCTTCGAGCGGTGAGTTTCTTTTGAAGATTCTTGCTCTGATACCAATTGAATGTAGCCTAGAGGGGGGTGAATAGGCTTTTTGAACTTTTGTTGGATCCTGGAACACTTAACAAACTGATCAAATACCGTCAGATCGGACTAGTCCGGTATTGCGCGGACTAGTCCGGTATTCGCGGACAAGAGATATCAAGTTTAATTGATAATTTCACTTCTAGTACCCTAAGCAACGGAGAGTAAATAGCAACTTGGATGTACTAGAACAGTGAAACAGTGTATGACAAGGATGAACTTTAATTCCAATAGTTTAACATAAGTTACACAAGATTATGTAAACCCTAGAATGAGATGAACAATGAAACAAAAGTGCACAAGATGCAATTTTATCCCGTGGTTCGATTCCTACGAAGGAAACCTACATCCACGTTGAGAAGTCCACGGAGGACCGGGTCTTCACCAACCCTACCCTCAGCAAATCGCCACGGAGGCCGATTCTCTTCCACTAACCACAAAGGGGCAAATAACCGAGTTCAAGGGGCCTTCTAACAAGTTGAGGGATCCCCAAGATTTACAATGAAGAACACCACCAAACACACTTCAAAGATATAAAATAAACAACAAGAGTGTGTGAGAGATTCAAACCCAAGAGCTCAAGATCGTGTGAAACAAGTCTCTCCTTTTGATCAATGCTAATCCTCAAAGATTTGATTTTCCTAGGGTTAGAATGTGTGGAGAGATGTGTATTTTGGGCTCTTGGAAAGTGAGACAGTGCAGGGGGTTGAGTGAATTGGTTGTAGGGCCGTACACCTCTATTTATACTAGGGTTTCCAAAAGTTACCGTTAGGATTTGCGATGTTCGAACTAGTCCGTGGTGCACTACGGACTAGTCCGGTGTGCGGCGTATGGGAAACCCCAAGTGTTATGAGATATCGGACTTGTCCGTAAATGTTTGGATTAGTCCAATCTGGGCTCTGGAAGTGTTCGGACTAGTTCGTCATATACCAGATCTGTTTTTTTTTCATTATTCCTAGACTATTGTGCCTTTTACTTTCCCTACTTAGTCAAGACTTGTTGAGTTCATGGTTGCTTCGACGAGTCAAGTTGATGGTCTTTAGTTTTGCACCACCAGAGTTTTGAGTTCGTGTCACATTCGGTCACATAGTTCGAGTCAGATTCATAGTTCGAGTTTGAGTCGGATTACTAGTTTGAGTTTGAATCAGATTGCTACTTCGAGTTTGATTCGGATTGCTAGTTCAAGTTTGAGTCAGATTACGAGTTCAAATCAGATTGCTACTTCGAGTTTGAGTCGGATTACTAGTTCGAGTTTGATTCGGATTACTAGTTTGAGTTCGAATCAGGTTACTACTTTGAGTTTGAGTCAGATTAGTAATTTGAGTTTGACAACAAGAAAAAGGCAAGTGCAAAATCAAAAGCCGCACAAAAGCCACAAACAATTAGAGAAGGAAAAAGGCAAGTGCAAGATCAAAAGCCGCATGTGCAAATTTTGTTCTAGGGTCTCCTGATTCCATCTAGAGAAAGTTTGGGTGACCACCCCAACAAAAAAAACAAAAAAAAGGAAAAAAATCAGATTGTTGTTTGGGGTGTTTTTGGTGACGACATTGGTGTATCGGCTCGCGTCTCTAATACGGTCTATACTAAGATCAGCACAGTACTGTTGTAGAACATTTATTCAGCTTGTTGTGATTAACATGGTGAAAGTTTGATCCTTGTGCTAGTTCAGCCACCTAAAGCCATAGATTGACACCTGCTCTTGAAGTTGTTCATTACTTGCTGGTTGCCATCACCTTCTTGCTGAGCTTGGTAAGAATAGGTAAGAGCTTGATTGAACAGGTTGAGAGTGAGCGAGTTATCTCCACCAGCACCTTCGTAGCTAGGGATAACGTTACCCTTTCATATTGGATTGTTCTTTTTTCTACTAAACATGGCAGAAGGAGCAAATACAAACGAAGACATGCATTCACCTCTCACATGGGGAATTATACAACACTTCGAACGCAAAGTGCGGCTACGAACAGAAGCACTTGATGAGGATTTTCATGTTACCAGTGACCGCCTTGGTCAATTGGAAAATATGCAGATCGACACCAACACCAAAATCAGCACGTTGGAGATTTCCATTCAAACATTGGACACTTCTATTGGAGCCATCCTTCAGCGCCTTGAGGAGAGGGATCGTGGACACACCGCGGATGGATAGGTGAGCAATGTTCCTAGTATTGTACATGACAATGAAGATGACTATTCTAAAGATACGGAGATTGGGGAAGATGAGGAAGCTAGGCCACGGCGCCGGCTACAACGCAACCGTCAAGGTATGGGTGGACATTGTCGGCGTGAGGTACGCAATCATGATGATACTTTTAACAAGATCAAATATAAGATACCTCATTTTGATGGTAAATATGACCCTGATGCATATATTACTTGGGAGATTTCTGTTGATCAAAAATTTGCATGTCATGAGTTTCCTGAAAATGCAAGAGTTAGAGCAGCCACTAGTGAGTTTACTAATTTTGCTTCTGTTTGGTGGATAGAACATGGCAAGAAAAATCCTAATAACATACCACAAACTTGGGATGCTTTGAAATGGCTCATGCGGACTATATTTGTTCCTTCTTACTATGCACGTGATCTGTTAAATAAGTTACAACAATTGAGACAGGGAGCTAAAAGTGTAGAAGAGTATTTTCAGGAATTACAAATGGGTATGTTGCGTTCTAATTTAGACGAGGATGAGGAACCAGCTATGGTTAGATTTTTGGGTGGTCTAAACTATGAAATTCAGGACATACTTGCTTATAAAGATTACAATAATGTTACCTGTTTGTTTCATCTTGCTTGTAAAGCTGAAAGGGAAGTGCAGGGACGACGAGCTAGCTCTAGAACTAAAATTTCTGCAGGAAAGACTAGCTCATGGCAATCATGCACAACTACTCCTTCGACTGGGCGTGCTTCCCCGCCATCTTCTTCACCAAGTCAGGCAACACCTTCTTCCTCCGGCAACAAGCTACGTGCTTCTTCCACTAGCTCAGCAGTAAAGACCACCCAAAAGCCCACCGAGAGTGCTTCTTCCGTAGCATCTACCGGACGATCTAGAGACGTTCAATGTCACAAGTGCAAGGGTTTTGGTCATGTGCAGCGTGACTACCCAAGCAAACATGTTCTAATTGTTAAAGATGATGGTGAGTACTCATCTACTAGCGATTTTGATGACGATACATGTGTTTTGCTTGCAGCTGACTATGCAGGTAGTGATGAACATCAAGAAGAGCATATTGGTGCAGAAGATGCAGCGCGCTATGATAGTCTCATTGTGCAGTGTGTGATTAGTGCACAAATGGAGAAAGCGGAACAAAATCAAAGGCACACATTATTCGAAACAAAGTGTGTCGTCAAAGAGTGATATTGCCGCATGATCATTGATGGAGGTAGCTGCAATAACTTGGCCAGCAGTGACATGGTGACCAAGCTGGCACTAAGCACCAATCCGCACCCACATCCCTATTACATTCAATGGTTAAACAACAACGGTAAGGTTAGAGAATTGAAATGCAGAACACAATACCATCGAAAACACACTCAAAAGTTACAATTGAAATGTAGGAGTGTGTTAGAGAATCAAACCAAGAGCTCAATGTGGTGTAGCAAGTGTCTCTCCAATGATCTAGATTGAATCCTCAAAGGATTGGACGATTTGGCACTTAATTTCGTGGAGAGAGGTTATTTTTGAGTCTCTTGGGAGGTGTGACGGCGCTAGGGTTCGAGAGAGCGAGTAAAAGTGGGACGTGCACCTCTATTTATATGGGGTTTCTAAAAGTGACCATTAGGGTTCAGAAAGTTCGGACTAGTCCATGGTGGTCACCGGACTAGTCCGGTGTGCTGTGTGTTGCAAACCCTGAGAGTCCCGAAATATCGGACTAGTCCGGCTGAGAGCGGACTTGTCCGATTTTGCTACTGGAAATCTTCGGACTAGTCCGATGTCCATCGGACTTGTCCGGACATGTGGAACCCTAAGTGTGTTGGATGACAAGTCCGCACTCAGAGGACTTGTTCGACTTGGATCAGTGGGGTTTTTCCGACTAGTCCGTGTGAACATCGAACTTGTCTGAAGTGGATCAGAAACGATATCGGACTAGTCCGGTTGATAACGGACTTGTCCGATGTTGTGTGACTTGTGTAGTGTTTTGAGGACTAGTCCGCACTGGGGGGGGGGAACTAGTTCGATTCTAGTCAGAAGGATATCGGACTAGTCCGACAGATATCGGACTTGTTCGATCTGGTGCAGAAAGGTTTATCGGACTAGTCCGGTGACTAACGGACTAGTCCGATCCTGTGAAACTCTATGCAATGTGTGTGTTTAATTTTCATTGAGCTCTTGGGGTGTGTTTCCTTAACACACTCCATACACAATAATCTGCTATTCTTTTTCCTTGGGCTCATTTCTGCTATGCTCCTTCTCATCCCTTCTTTTTGGTATTTTGCTCATTTTTTCATTATAGGTCTGCATTCATCTCAATAAAAAGGTTAGGATCCCAATTGCTTGTCATAAATCATCCAAAACCCACAAGGGAGTCCTAGATGCACTTTTACTTTTTCTTGGGGCACCACACAAGATAACGCCTTTACCATACTGAAAGATAATTTGACGCATGCACCTCTTCTCCAACTTCCTGATTTTTCTAAGACTTTTGAGCTTGAATGTGATGCTAGTGGGATTGGATTGGGTGGTGTTTTGTTACAAGAAGGAAAACCTGTTGCATATTTTAGTGAGAAAATGAGTGGGCCTGTTCTAAATTATTCTACCTATGATAAGGAATTATATGCTCTTGTACGGACTTTAGAAACATGGTAGCATTATTTGTGGCCCAAAGAATTTGTTATCCATTCTGATCATGAATCACTAAAGCATATTAGGAGTCAAGGGAAACTAAACCGTAGGCATGCTAAGTGGATGGAATTTATTGAGTCTTTTCCTTATGTCATTAAACACAAAAAGGGAAAGGATAATGTTATTGCTGATGCTTTATCTAGACGTTATACTCTTCTATCTCAACTTGACTTTAAAATTTTTGGATTAGAAACGATTAAAGATCAATATGAACATGATGCTGATTTCAAAGATGTATTGCTGAAATGTAAAGACGGAAAAACATTGAATAAATTTGTCCTCAATGATGGCTATGTGTTTAGAGCTAACAAGTTATGCATTCCAGCTAGCTCCGTACATTTGTTGTTGTTACAGGAAGCGCATGGAGGCGGGCTGATGGGGCACTTTGGAGTGAAAAAGACGGAGGACATACTTGCTGGTCATTTCTTTTGGCCAAGGATGAGGCGAGACGTGGAGCGCTTTGTTGCTCGCTGCACGACATGTCAAAAAGCTAAGTCACGACTTAATCCACATAGTTTGTACATGCCTCTTCCTGTTCCTAGCATGCCTTGGGAGGATATTTCTATGGACTTTGTTTTAGGACTGCCTAGAACAAAGAAGGGGAGGGATAGCATCTTTGTTGTTGTGGATAGATTTTCTAAAATGGCACACTTCATACCTTGTCGTAAAAGTGATGATGCTACACATATTGCTGATTTGTTTTTCCGAGATATTGTTAGATTGCATGGTGTGCCAAACACAATAGTTTCAGATCGTGATGCTAAGTTTCTTAGCCATTTTTGGAGAACGTTATGGGCAAAATTGGGGACTAAGCTTTTATTTTCAACTACTTGTCATCCCCAAACTGATGGTCAAACTAAGGTTGTGAATAGAAGTTTATCTACCATGCTTAGGGCTGTTTTAAAAAAGAATATAAAAATGTGGGAAGAGTGTTTGCCTCATGTTGAGTTTGCTTATAATCGTTCCCTACATTCTAGTACTGAGAAATTCCCTTTTGATATTGTTTATGGATTTGTACCCCGTGCTCCTATTGATTTATTACCTCTTCCTTCAATGGAACGAGTGAATTTTGATACTAAACATCATGCTGAATTGATCTTAAAATTGCATGAAACCACTAAGAAGAATATAGAGTGCATGAATGCCAAGTATAAACTTGCTGGTAGTAGGGGAAAGAAAACTATCACTTTTGAACCTGGTGATTTAGTTTGGTTACATTTGCGAAAGGATAGCTTTCCTGATTTGAGAAAGTCTAAATTGTTACCTCGAGCTGATGGTCCATTCAAAGTGTTAGAAAGGATTAATGATAATGCATATAAACTCATGTTGCCTGCGAATTATGGGGTTAGTCCCACATTTAACATTGCATATTGGAAGCCATATTTGGGAGAAGAAGATGAGCTTGAGTCGCGGACGACTCAAATGCAAGAAGGGGAGGATGATGAGGACATCAACACCCTCGATACATCCACACCAACTCAGCTACCGGTTTCTGGTCCAATCACTCGCGCTCGTGCACGTCAACTAAACTATGAGGTGAACTCGTTCTTGGCCTTATGTCCATCTTATCTAGACCGTGGAACTACGTGCTCTATTGTTTTGCTTAGGAACAATGGAGAGGAGCCAATGGGAAGGGAATTCGCGCGGACGGGATTTGGACAGCAGAACAGCACCAACTTGTGACGGACACCACGATTTCATACGGACTCCGATCTTGGCGTTCAAGTACTTCCTGGAAATATTATCAAGTCTACTTTCAAATGGATCTGGCCTCATGTCCATATCTATTCGGAGTCGGCCGCAATAGTTATTTTAATACAAAGACCTTTTTCTGTCCATGGTGCTGCATCACCAAAATTGGGCCCATGGCCCATGTATCGTCTGGAGTCCATTAGGGACTCGTGATTAGGGTTTCTCACGACCCTAGGGAGGTAATAAATAGTAGCAGCCACCCTCATTAGCTGGTGGGTTTTGTTTATTCGTAAGTTAGCTTTTGTTGCTTCCTTGTACACGCGCGTGTCGACTAGATCGCCCGTCTACTTGTATCCAGAACCCCATTTTAGATTGATTCAACAGATAAGTGCTTGTTCTTCTTGTTCTTGCATGTTCTTCGATTGCTTGCAGGAACAAAGGCCCTCGTGGCCAGGTTGATTGTGCGCCAGTAAGATCAATACAATTTCGAAGTCGGTGAACCGATCGCTAAGGCACATCGTCTTGGGGACGGTGTAGTCGGATCGCCAACGTCTTCTCCTCCACAAATTGAACCCTCCTATTCTCATCGAAAGATCGGGAACCAAGATCCTATCAAGTCCGGACTTGGAGGACTTGTCCGAATTTAGTCAGAGAGATATCGGACTAGTCCTTTGTGATATCGTACTACTCCAGTGTTGTGTAAACTAGAGCACTTGCGGACAAGTCCACACTTGGGAGACTTGTCCGTTTCTAGTTAGAGATATATCGGAGTAGTCTGGTGTATATCGGACTAGTCCGGATGTGCAGATTTTTCTGTAGTGAGTGAGATCACTTTTGCTTGAGCTCTTGGGGTGTGTTTCTCCAACACACTCCATACAAAATAAACTATTCTTTTCAGCTCTTGAGCTCTTTTCCTTTTGATTCCTCATTCTCCTTTCTTTTTGAGCTTTCCTCCTAATTTAGGATCTCATTTGTTTGTCATAAATCAACCAAAACCCACAAGGGATGCCTAGATGCACTTTCACAAAGGCGGAGGCCTGGGGCCATCAGCCTCAATCACGCGAGAACTGCGCAACAACATGCTTGGCAAGGTCCTCGACTTCAGCCTTCACCGCCTCCTCACGCGTCTTGAGGGGGCCCTCGACTACCGGGTCCAGGGTGATCTCCGGGTACTGGCTCTTGTAGCACACCAGGACATAGGACGACATCATCTTCGCCAAGTCTCTCCCTTCGGTCTCCAGATGGCGGTCGATGACTGTTACCACATCCTGTATCTTTGTGCTGGCAGAGTTAAGCGCAGGGATCACTTGACTCACCTCCTATGCCAGCTCTCAACTTCGCACAGGGCTGAAGCTGAAGGGCCAAAGTGCCTCATCGGTGCGGCCTAGGAAGTCCCAGACCTTATGTGCATCGGTCGCACGGGACGCCTGATGGTCTCTCACCTCATGCTATGTCGTCCTCAGCGCATCTACCGACCCTCGAAGAACTCCTTCTCCCGAGCAGCCAACAACCTTTCCTGCTCGTCAAGCTCCCAAGAATGACGAGCCACAATATGCTCCCGAGCATCGACGTTGAGCTCGCGCAACAGGAGGGCCTAGCGCTCTTCTAGGTGGTGCTCCCTATCCTGCGCCAGGCTACCCTCGCGAAGCTCAAGATCTTCGACGCAGGATTGCGGCTCGTCTCGGTTCTCCTCTACCCGCGCCTTCATCCTTTGGGTTGCCTTTTCTCGCTCAACGATGGCGGCCTCTTGGCATTGGAGGGCCTCTTGAAGCTCATCAAGAGCGCGCAATCGGACGTTAGTTGCTTGGTGGGCCGCCTTTGTTTCCTCTAGGATCTTTTGTGATTGGGCATCCATAGCCCTTGTCGAGCGACGCTGCGTTTCCAACGCCTCCTCCCGCCTCTGAATCCTCTCCTTCGGCTCACCGATCTTGGACCCCAGTACATGGTTCCAAGCTCGAAGGCGTGCGATTCCCGCCCGCGACTTCTCCCATTCCTTGTTGAGAGCAAGCCGCGCTTGGCAATGGTCGGACTGTGCCAAATAAATGTCGTTGGAGAGGGGATTCTGCTCAGTTGACGACGTGGAGGGTCACCTGGTGATCGTATCAGGCTCCTCTTCCTCCTGTGGTGAGGGTGGCAAGGCCGCCATCGCCAGGGACCTCGCAGCTGAGAACCAAGCAAAAGTCGCGCTACCACCTGGACCGGCGACACTGCTAACAGCCACGACACCAGTGGCCAAAGCAGCAACTTTGGGCATCGAGGCCTCATCACTCTGTGTAGGCTTCGGCACCATATCTGAGGCAACAGCCTCAGGTACATCTCCACTAGCGCCAGGCGCAGGTGCGGGAGGGACGGTCTCCTATGCTGACCCTGTGAGAACCAGGTCCCGATAAACCAGGAATCACATCGGGTGGTGTTGTGCAATGCGACACCTAATAGCAGAACACAAAAAGGAACAAAGAACTCATAACATAAGTGAGCAACTTACATTATTCTCAGAGTTCTATACAAAATTGCTTACCTCAGCGGAAGTCTTTATACAACTCTCTCGAACCTACACTACAGCAGTAGCAGTCGTATCCAGCCCGCGGATACTCCACTCTAGCATCACAAAAGCAAGCAGCGGCATTCAGGCTTCCATTGGCTATATACCCCGACGAGGCAAAGCCTAGGAACCCAGCATAGCTATATACCTGCAAAACTCGTATAAATGCAACCGTGAGCACAAGGCTCAACAAGACTTAACCATCTCACATAAGAACATGAAACTCTACATGCTGGGAGTGTAAGACTTAAGTTTAAACTGCAGTAAGTAATTGTTCACTATTTGTAGATACTTGTTTCAAGTATATAATAGCATGTGCCGTCCTTGGGGCATGACAACATCATGAACTCCACAATTAAACAAGAAACGCTTCATCCACTATTTTGCAACGCTTCATAACTTTAATTCTTCTATCAGCTACCTAAACCAAGTTGCTTAACCATCCAGCAGGTTCCACCCAGTTCCAGTTGTTACTACGTCACAGCACAACGAAGAAGTATGCTCCCTTCTACGAGCGACGGTGATTCGAATCATGAAACACCTGGCTTGCATGTCACATACACAATTCTAGAGGAGGCTTATGGTCCGCCTCTATAACGTCATATATGAAAACCTTTCACAAGACACCTCAATGTTGAATCAGTTCAGCCATCCTGAGCAAGTAGACTCCTGACACGGCACACACAGATTCAACGTGGTCCATGTAGTTGAGCTTTCCCCTACTGTCTCGTTGACTTACCACCTAAGATGTTCGAAAAAAGTCTCAATACCAAGGTTAACAAGTTAGATTGGTTTCCTGGGTCCCATATATCTAGTATGCATCCGGGACAAATTCAAACTTGCCCAGCAGGGCCGCACACGGTATGGTCCTCATTCCACACATGCAGGAACTATGCCCACAGAACCATGTTCTTGAACGTCCTTACCTTTCTGCCCGGTCTCCAGTTTCTTCCCAATTGATCCCACTTATTACCGTTCCCGAGTAGAATCTGTCTACTCGAGCCATACCAGTTAATCATGTTTCCATATTAAGCAGCATATAAGCAGTTATGTGAAGTCATGTACTACCCAATCTCCAAGGATTATTGGGTCATGCATGTGGAGTATCATACATCTCTAGACTTAATGCACAAGTATCATCATATAGATTATAAAAGGAAAACATATTAACAACTTAAATGCAAACCGGACCTTGCCTTAGGTTGCGACTAAGTAAATGTCAATGGACATGCTTGATATTTCGAATGAAGCTTCATGTCGTTCTTCTTCGTTCCTTGTCTTTACTATTGCTTGCGTAATTCTTGTTCTTGCGTGTGCTTGGGTCAATCTTGTGCTAGTCCTTCTCCTTTGAGTGGTGCTCCTTGTCCATCTTCATCATCACGTTATCTATTGATATGAAAATGCATCACACTATTGAACTTATAATGAGGACAGCACTACCATTGATACAAACACAACAGCAGCCAATTCACCACTAGCGGCTAATCAAGGTCCAATGACACACGCTCATGCATATGAACTTAATTATCAGGTGAATTCATTCCTTGCTGTTCAAACTAATTAACCTTCAAATGGAGAACTATTAAAGCCTTGTGATGACCTTGTTATTATTAGGTGCTTGGAAATTGATCAAGCTAGGAGGAATGGAGGGATTAATGCAATGAAGGCTGCTCCACACGAGGGGTCCTCGTAACTACAACAAGTACCAACTTAAAAGGGGCATAACTTTCAACTCCCAAGGTTGTTTAATGCAAATAAGTACTTGCTGGAAAGGTCTCTTCGTCTACTTTCCATTGGATCAAGAATCAAAGGCATATCATGCTTGAGATGCCCATAAAAGGCCAAACAAGACTCGTGACTCCATCCTGAGTTCTAGTCTTCCTCCTCTATATAAGCAACTAGCAGCCATAGGAAGAACTTGAGTTTTGTTTTCTGTAAGTTTAGCCATTGCTACTTCCTTGTAACGCAAGTGTCGATGAGACCTTTCAATTACTTGAATTAGAACCCCAACTTATCACACTTGTTGAGTGTTTGCTTGTTATCTTGTTCTTGCTTGTTCTTCGATTGCTTGCAGGTCCAAGGCTGTTCTTGGCACGGCAAGAACAACAACAATAGGAGCCGGTGTAACCATCGCTAAGGCGCAACACCCTTGTGGTTGTTGTAGTCGGGTAGTACAATGTCGACCTCCATCCAAATTGTAGTTATCAGGAGACGGTGTAACTGTCGCTCAAGGCGCCACAGCATTCTGGTTGTGGTAGTCGGGCAGCTAATGTCTACCTCCACCAAATTCGTTCACCACCAACATATCTCATCGAAAGATAGGGCATCCCTCGTACCCGTGGTGTTCATCAAGTGGTATCAGATTCCAGGTTGCTCAGTGAGAGATTTCCTTGTTCTTCATTTACCTACAGTCCACTTTTGCCTACAAAAGTTCGCTCTAAAAATCCTAAAAACACTTTGAGCCTTTTACTTGGCTACTTAGCTCTGGACTTGCTGAATTCCCGGTTGCCTTTTTGTGTCAAGTTGCTGGTCCTAAGTTTTTCATCGCTAGAGTTTCGAGTTCATGCCACTTTGTTCTCAGTCCATTTTTATTATCTACCCAAAGTTGTGAAAAAGGCAAGTGCAAAAGAAAAGCTGCACGAATCAGTAAGAAAAAGGCATGTGCAAAGAAAGAAAAGTCGCACGAATTAAAATTTCTAAAAATAGTTTCTCTGAAGAAAAAAAAAAGAATAAGTTTGTGTAACATTTGTTTCAAGTTTCGGAGTTCAACTTGTTGTTTTGAACATTTTGTTAAAACACAATGTTCGTGCTGTCCAAACTTTTCTACTACTGTGAATTTAACATCACGTGGAGTAAGGGCTTGCGTCTCTATCACAGTTTAGACTAGGACCAGCACAGTACTATCATGGAATGTTTCTTCAACTTATTGTAACTAATGTGGTACTAGTTGTTTCATTGTGCAACTCTGTAAGGATCGAATGCCCAAGGGAGGGGGGTGAATTTGGGCATCTTTTCAAAAATCTAAGCTATAAAACTTAATTACTCAAAGCCCAATTCCCTACGCAAACAATCTATGCATTCAAGTAAATAGCAACTTCGCGGTATATAAAATGCATAAATGTAGGGTGAGAGGATGAGGATGCAAACTCCTGAGGAGACACGAGGATTTATCCTGTGGTTTGGCAAGATCGTCAAGATCTTCCTACATCCATGTTGTGGCACCCACCAAAGGGTATAGCCACACCCAAGTCATCGAGACTAGGGATCTTCACTATTATTCTCCGTTTGCCAACCTCGGCAAGGTGGAGCTCAAGCCTTGTACACCTTGAATCCTTCGGGCTTCCACAACCATCTTGGCAAGCTTCGGAAGTCTCTCTCAATTACAAACACCAAGGGACACTCCCTTACAGCTCTCACTACACTAGAGATTCCACTCACTAAGAATGGAGGCACGCAAGCTCTCTCTCTAGCTAGTTCTAGCCTATCTCTTGGTGTGTAAGTGGTCTAAAGGATGTAGAAGTGATGGCTCAATGTCTTGAATGCTTGAGGATGTGTAGAGTATGTCTGGTAGTCAAGACTTTTTGATTTGACAGGTTGAAGGGGTATAAATAGCCAGCCTCCACGAAATAGCCGTTGGAAAAGTAGGCTGACATCACTGCTCTGCGAACACCGGATGATCCGATGTCTCCCCTTCAGTTATCATCGGTCAAGTTTACTTTAGCTGATGTCATTGTGTCAGATATGACCGTTGTTAGACCGATGTTGCACTTGTCTTCTCGTAGGATGATCCGGTGGCACTTCCTCCAGAATTGGTTCAAATTTGATGCTTACTGGAGTGATTGACCGATGTGTATATTGATGTACATCGGTTGATCCGGTGCTACACTTGGTCCAAGGATATTGCATACTGTACTGATGGACTGATGCAGCTTTGCCCTTAACATCGGATGATCCGATGAGTGCTTTGTTCTGAGGTCTTCTTCTTCTGCTGAATCAACTCAACCGATGTGTTGTTCTCAGGAATCATCGGTTGATCCGGTGAGTTGATTTTGTTTGCTTCGAGTTGTTCTAAGTGATTCTTTTGAACTTTGCTCGATTGACCTCTTAGACATTTGTTGGAAATGTACTTCTGATGATTTTCAAGCATTGAGTGTTGTCAATTATGGTTGAATGACTTTGACATATGAGATTTTACTTCTTATCTTCACAACATTGATTGATCCAATAAAAAGATTGTTTAGGGGTCTCCAATGATCAGTAGTTGATGTTCATATTCATATAGATTTCATTTGATTGAGTGATAAGGGAGACCTTGCATCCACAAATTCATTAGTAAAATCTAATGGTTGTCATTAATCACTGAAACCATACCTCATGGGGGCCTAGATGCTTTCAATCTCCCCCTTTTTGGTGATTGATGACAACACAACAGGTGAAGCATAATAATGAATTTGATAGTATGATACTTAAGAAGATATGCAATGAGTACAAGATATGACATATTAAACTTGAAGACTCAAAAGAGATTAATAACACAAAAGCTCAATCGATCAATAACTCAAGAGAATGAGTGCACATGAATATACACCAATAAGCTTGATCGATCAATAGCTTACGAGTACTCAATGAATAACAGAGGAGTAGCAAACACATCAAAGTACAAAAGATATAGATAAAGACTCCCCCTGAGACTAAGACACTCCCCCTGAGGCAAGGCTATCCTCCCCCTGACTCTACTCTAACTCTTCTCCCCCTTTGGCATCAAGACACCAAAAAGGAAGCCGAGTGCCTAAGAGCCCTGAGTGCTCGGAGCGATGATGAGCTGGTCACCGTCGGGGGTGTTGTCGTCGGAGCTGCTGCCTGGAGTAGAGGTGGAGGGTGCTGTAGGTGCCGTAGGAGCTGCCGTCGGTGCCTGCTGGGTCGGAGCTGCTGGCAACGGGGCACTGACGACGGATGTTGGCGTCTGCTGGAATAACGTTGTAGCCGACAGTGGAGAGTGGATCGGTGCGCTGGGAGCCAGCAGTGGAGACATGTTGATCGTCAGGATCGGCATAGTCGGCACTGGAGCTACGGCTGGAGCAAGGACAGGCGGAGGTGGAGCAAAGCCTGGCAGCTGCGACGGCAGGGCAATCCCGGTCTGGGTGTAGAGGTTGGTGATCAACCCCAGGATGCCCATCAACGCCTGCTGCGTCTGCTGCTGCTAGTCGAGGGAGCGCTGGTGCATCTGGTCGATCAGCCCCGTCAGCCGGTCCGTGTCCTCTCGCCTCTCACGGGCGATCTGGTGCTGCATCTCCTGCTGCTGCTGCTGGAGCTCCAAAAAGCGCGCTGCCTGCTCAGCTCGGGCCTGCTAAGCTGCGAGCCGGTCCAGGCGCTGCTGCTCAACCATCTGCTGCAGGAGTGAGGTGAGCTCTGACGGCTGAGAGACCTGTGCCTCTGAGACGAGCGGTGGAGTAGGGGGTGGCACTGTCGAGCCTCCAGCCTCCGCGTCGTGCTGCCTGGGTGAGGGAGGAGGTGGAAAGTACTCCTCAACGTTGTCATCAGTGTCACTCTCGGACCATATATGTTGAAGGTCCTCACCCTGAGCCTCTGCCTCTGCCGGCCTCTCATCCTCCTTCTCCAGATCTGACCAATCCTCCTCGGATAGACGAGCCCTGACCTGACGCTCGACTAGACGGCCAAGGCGGCAGTCTCCAGGAGCTGGAGCACGGTAGTGGCTGAACCGTGTGACACTCTCGTCAGTGAGACAGTCACGCACGACGGACTCCTCAGGAACCATCATGGAGAGCAGGTAGTTGATCCAGTGTCCAAACACAAGCTGCCTCATCATGCCAACTCCATCAGTGATCACATCCTCCATCTCACATATGAGGAGGTCCACAATATCGAACTCCACCCCGTTCTTGATGTAGAACAGGAGGGTCTGCTGCAAGCTGGTGAACCCCTCTAGATACCCGGACCTCGGCAAGAGAGTGTGGCGCAAGGCAAGGTGCACTATGTGCGCAGCTGGAGTCAGTAGTGCCGGTACCCTCGGCTGGTCTGGAGAGAAGGACGGTCCAAACAAAGAGCGTATCTCCTCTAGTGGTGGTGCCACTCCTCCAGTGAGCGGCCTCCTCGGCGGGTATGCCTGTCCATATACCCTCTCATGCACGCAAGTGTCGTGCAGGTCCACTCCTAGCAGCTGTGCCAACATCTGCCTCGTCAAGTGATGGTGCTGGCCCATGAACATGAAGTCTATAGATTGCAGCCCTCAAAGACGTAGAGGGTGGCGTAGAATACGCGTACCCAGTCCTCCACGTAGGCACTCCTCTCGTAGGACACCAGCTCCACCAGTCCTCTGTACCTCGCAAAGTAGGGGCGTATCTCCGTCTCGGCTGCTAGAGCAAGCTGATCCTGGTCCAAGAAGTTGTGCTGGAAGAGCTTGTGGTCTCGGCGTCTATACGTCTCGTACAGTGACGCCTGCGTCAAAGTCCAGAAACGACTGTCCACAAGAGCCTCTCTGGGCTGCGGGTACCATTCCTCAAGCAAGACACTCCATCTGAGTCTTCTGAGCTGCTTGGCCTTCATCTTCCAGTAATCAGTCAACCGGACACCTTCACCAACATGGACGGTGGTGTCCATCTCATAGACGGCTCTCTGGGCCGCCCTGTCCTCTCGAAGATCGGCAGCTGATGGTCTCGAACGTGGTGCTGCCGGTGGATGACCCCCACGGGTCCTGGCTGAGCGCCGGCGAACAAGTGGTACTTCTGGCTCTTCTCCCACCTCGGACTCATCTAGCATGGGAGGCTTCCTCGGACAAGCCTCACGGATCCTCAATGATCCTCCTCGGCCACGCTCTCGTTCCTCGGTGGCGCGAGCGACCATCAAGGCCTTCTTCTCCTCCTTGGATAACTTTTGCTTCATTGCGGCCGGCTTCGCAATGGCCTTGCCTTTGTTCTTCTTGTCATGAGCCATTGAGATGATGCGCGAGAATGAAGATGATGATGTCAAGCGCGCGGAACGGCGACACGAAGATCGTCGTGGCCGGAAACCCTAGCGACGTAGGGAGGCACCTCGGCGATGGAGAGGGCGGTGGCGGTGGTGCATGGGATGGAGCAGCTGCTGGGGGCGGCGGCGGTGGTGCACGAGCTGCGGTCGGCGGCGCTTGGGTGGAGCGGCGGCGGCGGTGGAGGAAGTGGCGGCGGCGGCGTGGCTGCTGTGGTGCGGCGGCGGTGGAGGAAGTGGCGGCGGCGGCGTGGCTGCTGTGGTGCGGCGGCGGCCGGAGGGCAGCGGCGGCGGCCAGAGGGCAGTGGCGGCGGCGGCCAGAGGGCGGCTGCAGCGGCGGCGGCTGGAGGCGACGGTGGTGCAGGGCGAGAGGAGCGGCGGTGGCGGAAGGTGAGGCGCGGGTGAGTCGGGGTCGGGGAGAGAGAAAAGCCGGAAGTGAAGGGGCGTTTAAATAGTGGGTCCCAAACCCTAGCCGAAAATTTAACACCGGATGGACCGACATTACACGATAGGAGCATCGGTCGAATGGTACAGTAAGGATATTCAAAAGGTACCGTTGACATCAGATGGACCGACATGGAAATGGATAGCATCGGTCGAATTCTGCACAGTTCTAGAAGTGTGAACATCGGATGCACCGATGTTTTTCAGAATGAACTTGTCGGTTGATTTGTCACACTGACTGAACTGACTCTTGGTATTTGAACACCAACTGAACCGATGATGGTCTGACCTAAGCATCGGATAATCCGATGACTACAAAACAGCAACATCCCATATATGTCCTTTGACCAAACAAACAAACAATGGGAAACAAATGTCTCGGGACATTTTGGGCAACCCCTTACCCCTCAAAAATACTAATTGCCAATGACTTGGCTAAGCCTTAAAGCGAATAGAACACGAAGAAAATGGGAAGGAAATTATCCAAATAAAATGTAAGGCCCATGCTTTGTGAGCTAGAGGATGAAGCCTTCTATCTCTTAAAAGCATGTTCCTTTAGGCATTAACGCACCTAACATTTTGTTCTTCCCACATCATATGAGTTGAGATATTGCATTTCAAACAAGTCTCTTTCTCATGAGGTGGGTTCCCCTTTGTGACAATCTACCGTATGCAATGCCAAACAATTTATAGTGCGGGAAATTTAAATGTGAGTGCAAGTCTATATGGCAGGCAACATGCAAGGCATAAAATAAATCTATCTCACCAAATTTGAACCTTTCAAAGGCTTCTTCAGGGAGAGCTACTCTCCAAGCCTTGGGAAAACCCAAGAAAAACCTCCATCCCAAGCTAACCCTTGCTCACCCCTATCCTTTTAAAGTTAGACAAGATCTATATGAGATGCATTCTTACATGATCATGGCAACTTACATGACGTTTGATGCATCTAGCACATTTAACTCACTTCTTAGCCTAGAAAAAGTTTTCTCATCAAGTAGTTTAGTGAAGATATCCGTCAATTGTTCTTCGGACCTAACACCTCGCAATGAGATGTCTCCCTTAGCTTCATGGTCCCTCAAGAAATGATGGTGAATATCAATGTGCTTAGTGCGGGAGTATTGAACGGGGTTTTTAGCTATCTTAACCGCACTTTCATTGTCACAAAGGAGAGGTACACAACCAAGTTTAACCCCAAAGTCCAAAAGGGTTTGCTTCATATAAAGAATTTGGGCACAACATGCACCGGCCGCAATATATTCCGCTTCCGCTGTGGACAAGGCGACGGAATTTGCTTCTTGCTAGACCAAGATACTAGGGAACGCCTAAGCAAGTGGCACCCACCGGAGGTACTCTTGCGATCCACGCGGCATCCGGCAAAGTCCGAATCCGAGTATCCCAAGAGATGGAATTTTGAACCTTTAGGGTACCACAAGCCCACACTAGGGGTATGCTTAAGATACCTAAGTATCCTAAAGACCGCCTTCCGATGCGATTCTTTAGGTGCCACTTGAAAGCGAGCACACAAGCATACACTAAACATGATATCAGGCCTAGATGCGGTATGGTAAAGTAATGAACCAATCATAGAACGGTAGTTAGATTGATCAATAGGTTTATCATCCTTATCCGCGTCGAGATGACAATTTGTTGCCATTGGAGTGCTTCTTGAGCTACAATCTCCCATCTCAAATTTCTTCAAGAGGTCCTTGGTGTACTTCTCTTGATAGATGAAGGTTCCCTCTTGAAGTTGCTTGATTTGGAATCCAAGGAAGAAGTTGAGCTCTCCAATCATTGACATCTCGAATTCCCTAGACATCATTTTGCCAAACTCATGGCTAAGAGTTTTGTTAGTTGAACCAAAAATAATATCATCAACATAAATTTGACAAATGAATAATTCTCCGTTGATGTCTTTGGTGAAGAGTGTAGTGTCCACCCTCCCGATCTTGAATCCTTGTATGATCAAGAAATCCCGTAGTCGTTCATACCATGCCCTAGGTGCTTGCTTGAGCCCGTAGAGCGCCTTGTGCAACCTATAAACATGATTAGGATTCCTCGGATCTTCAAACCCGGGAGGTTGTTCAACATAAACAAGCTCGTTAATGTAACTATTAAGAAAGGCACTTTTCACATCCATTTGATAAAGTCTAATATTATGATGTGATGCAAAGGCAAGAAGTATACGGATGGCTTCTAGCCGGGCGACCGGAGCAAATGTCTCCCCAAAGTCTAGTCCTTCAACTTGCGAGAACCCTTTGGCCACAAGTCTTGCCTTGTTGCGGACCACAACGCCGTTCTCGTCTTGTTTGTTGCGGTACACCCACTTTGTTCCGATGACGTTCTTGTCCTTAGGTCGCTCCTCCAACACCCAAACTTCATTGCGGATGAAGTTGTTAAGTTCTTCTTGCATGGCCATCACCCAATTTGGATCTTGGAGTGCTTCCTCAATGTGGGTGGGTTCTACACATGAAAAAAATGAGTAGTGCTCACAAAACGAAGCGAAATGGCGAGAACGTGTACTTACACCCCTTGACAGACTTCCGATGATTTGGTCCATCGGATGCGCCTTGGAGATACGTCCATGCCTCATAAGTGGTTGTGAAGCACTTGGCGGTGGTGATGCGTGTTGCTCATCTTGTGGTTGGACTTGATCATGGACTTCTTCTTCTTCTTGATGTTGTGTGGCTTGTGAATCTTGAGTCGGCAATGTATCATCCTTCTCTTCTTCGTCAACTTGAGGCGCCATGGATGTGTTGATGTTGGAACTTGAAGCTCCCCCTTGATCATAGCTCTCCTCAACTTTAGGCTTGACGTCTCCAATGGTCATGTTCTTCATCGCTTCTCGTAGAGGCTCATCATCTATTTCATCATGACCAAAACTCTCCTCTTGGGAGCCATTAGTTTCATCAAACTCAACATCACAACTTTCCTCAACTAAACCGGATGTTTGGTTGAATACTCGATATGCTTTTGAGTTTGATGCATAACCAAGAAATATACCAACATCACATCTTCTTTCAAACTTACCGAGCATTTTCTTGCGGTAGATGTAGCACTTGCACCCAAAGACTCGAAAGTAGGAGATGTTGGGCTTTCTCCCAATGAGAAGTTCGTATGGGGTCTTTTGAAGTAGTCGATGTAGGTAGACCCTATTTACGGTATGGCACGCCGTGTTGATTGCTTCGGCCCAAAACTTCTCCGACGTGCCATAGTCATCAAGCATTGCTCGCACAAGAGTGATGAGAGTCTTGTTCTTTCTTTCAACAACACCATTTTGTTGAGGAGTGTATGTGGCTGAAAACTCATGCTTCACACCTTCACGGTCACACCACTCCCAAATGTTGTAGTTCTTGAATTCGGTGCCGTTGTCACTCCGGACCTTGCTGATGGGAAGTTGAAATTCCCTTTGAGCGCGGATGGCGAAGGTCTTAAACACCTCTGGAGTTTCGCTCTTGTCACCTAGAAATAAAGTCCAAGCATAGCGAGAGTAGTTATCAACTATAACAAGACAATAGAGGTTACCGCCAAGGCTTTTATATGTGGACGGTCCGAAGAGGTCCATGTGGAGTAGTTGAAGTGGCTCGGAGGTTGACACCATTGTCTTCATCGGGTGGTGTGAAGCAACTTGCTTCCTGTCTTGACAAGCGCTACAAAGCTTGTTCTTCTCAAATGTAACATCCTTCACGCCGGTCACCATCCCAAGCTTGAATGACTTCTTGAGCTTGCTCATCCCTATGTGCGTTATGCGTTGATGCCATAGCCATCCTAAACTTGTCTTAGTGAAAAGGCAAGTGGTCAAGCTAGCATTCTTGTTGGAGAAGTCTACTAGGTAGAGGTGTCCATGCCGAAATCCTTTGAAGACTAGTTCTTGGCTTGTCTCACTACTCACAACAACATTACTTTTGCTAAAGGTGCACGTTAGTCCAAGATCACATAGTTGTGCAATAGAAAGTAAATTAAAACTAAGTGACTTAACGTACAAAACATTGGAAATAGATAAGTCATTTGAAATAGCAATTTTACCTAACCCAATTATCTTACCCTTAGAGTTACACCAAAGGTGACTTGTTCATGATTGCCGGGATTTTCTATGGTGGTGAACATACCATCATTGCCGGTCATATGTTGGGTGCACCCGCTATCGAGTACCCAATGCTTTCCTCCGGCTTTGTAGTTCACCTACACACATGAATTCAATTTTTAACTTTAGGCACCCAAGCCAACTTAGGTCCTTGTATGTGTTATACAAGTGTCTTTGGGACCCAAAGTTGATTGGGGAGCTTCCCCTTCATGCCCTTCATGTCTTTGCCAATGAACATTGCCTTCACCTTGCCATCTACTTTACTTAAGAGATAATAACGATCATTGAAAGTAGATTTGTAATTAATGGGCAATTTTGGAGAAGGTCGGTTAGGAAGAGGACACTCCCTTGTGTGGTGACCGGTGACCTCACAATGTTGGCAATAAGAACCAACTTCCTTGATGAAGCTTGTTCTAAGCTTCGGTGAGGGCACCTTTCCTTTGTTGGGCACCGGGAAGGATCCAAGTCCTCTCTTGTTGAAGGCCTTTGCTTGTTGGAAGAGGATTTCCTTGTGTTTGACTTCCCCTTTTGAAAGTCTAGCTACACTAGTGCGGAGACTCTCAATTTCTTCCAACAAGTCCTTCTCCCTATCATTTGCTTTCAAAGGCAAAGACTTGTTCAAGGCATTAGTGACATGAGAAGTAATGTATATCCTATCATTAAGAGTTTGTTTCTTTATATTTTTCAATTCTTGATCAAGCGCTTCATGAGCAAGGCTAAGTGTTTGATGCTCTTGTACTAACTTGTTGTGCTCTCCCAAGAGTGTTTGGTGTGCTAAGTTAAGCTCATGATGATCTAGTTTGATTTTAGCCTTATCCTCTTCAATTTGCTTGACATGGGATTTGAGCGTGTCATGCTCTTTAAGTATGCTTTCATACTTGTCAAGCAAATCAAGGTTAGCACTCTCAAGCCTAGCACGAGTCTCTTCAAGGACTTTAACCTTACTCTTTTCCCTCTTAATGATAGTATGATATTCATTTATTAAAGAAGTTAAATCATCGGGGGAAAGCTCATCATCGCTAGAGTCGTCACATACCTTGGTGTTACCTTTCGCCATGAGGCACATGGGCGGTGGATGAAGAGGTGAGTCATCATTGTTGGCAATGGTGAGGCCGGCCAAACTTTCTTCTTCCGCTTCACTCTCTTCATCACTTGTTTCTTCGTCGGTGACCCATTCATTTGCCTCACACATGAACACCTTTTGTGGGCCATTTCTCTTCTTTGGGAAGAGTTTTGCCTTCTTGCCCTTGCCCTTGTCATGTTTCCTCTTCCCAAATGATCTTGGCTTGGGTTTGGCCTCTTCTTCATCATCTTCACTATCTTCAAGCTTGCGATGCTTGCTCTTGTGATTCTCTCTTCTTTTGTCCGGTTTTGGACAATCATAGGAGATGTGGCCTTGATCACCACAATTGTAGCAAGTCTTGTGATCATCTCTCCTTGGTAGAAACGCTTTCTTCTTGGGATCAAATGTGTATCCTTTCTTAGTAATCTTGGAGTTCAAGCGTGAGAACTTTCTCATCATCAATGCAAGCTCATCATCATCATCTTCACTTGATGCTTGCTCTTCTTCATTTGAGCTAGGCTCAACCACCTTCTTCTTCTTGAGTCTTGTTTTCTTGGTGGAGGCCTTTAGGGCAATTGCTTTTGAAGATGATTGCTCCATCATCCCAAGTACACGCATCTCATGAGCGTGAATTTCTCCAATGAGCTCCGAAACTTCAATGTGGTCAAGAGACTCTTTTTGAAGCATGGAGTTGATGATGTTGTACTTTGGCTTGGGAAGGAGCATGAGGATCTTGCGGTTGATGAGTCCCTTGCCAAGAGAAGCAATGTCAAGAGCATTAATTTCTTCAATAAGTACATTCAAGTGAGAGAACATCTCATTGACATTTTCATGAGATAGCATCTTAAATTCATCATATTTGGCTTTAAGCATGTGATATTTGAATTCTTTGACACGAGACAAACCCTCATGTATTTCTATCAAGCAAGCCCAAATTTCACATGCCTTTTCTTTGCTAGCAATCCTAGCAAACACATCTTGACTAATACATTCATAAATTGCATTCCTAGCTTTAGCATCCCATTTAATTTGATCACCAACATAATTGTGCTCACCAAACCCCGCGTGGGTCGCTTCCCATACTTCGGGAGCAATAGCCTCTAGATAAGCGCGCATGCGTGCTTTCCAATAGGCAAAGTTTTTGCCCTCAAAGATAGAAACCGAACCCCCAACCTTGGCCATTTTATCTCTCTAGCGGTGAAGCTAGAATGATCCTATGAGCAACCTTGCTCTGATACCAATTGTAAGGATCGAATGCCCAAGAGGGGGGTGAATTTGGGCTTCTTTTCCAAAATCTAAGCTATAAAACTTAATTACTCAAAGTCCAATTCCCTACGCAAACAATCTATGCATTCAAGTAAATAGCAACTTCGCGGTATATAAAATGCATAAATGTAGGGTGAGAGGATGAGGATGCAAACTCCCGAGGAGACACGAGGATTTATCCCGTGGTTCGGCAAGATCGTCAAGATCTTCCTACATCCACGTTGTGGCACCCACCAAATGATATAGTCACACCCAAGTCACCGAGACTAGGGATCTTCACTATTCTTCTCCATTTGCCAACCTCGACAAGGTGGAGCTCAAGCCTTGTACACCTTGAATCCTCCAGGCTTCCACAATCGTCTTGGCAAGCTCCGGAATTCTCTCTCAATTACAAACACCAAGGGACACTCCCTTACAGCTCTCACTATACTAGACATTCCACTCACCAAGAATGGAGGCACACAAGCTCTCTCTCTAGCTAGTTCTACCCTATCTCTTGGTGTGTAAGTGTTCTAAAGGATGTAGAAGTGATGGCTCAATGTCTTGAATGCTTGAGGATGTGTAGAGTATGTCTGGTAGTCAAGCTTTTTGATTTGACAGGTTGAAGGGGTATAAATAGCCAGCCTCCACGAAATAGCTGTTGGAAAAGTAGGCTGACATCACTGCTCTGCGAACACCGGATGATCCGATGTCTCCCCTTCAGTTATCATCGGTCAAGTTTACTTTAGCTGATGTCATTGTGTCAGATATGACCGTTGTTAGACCGATGTTGCACTTGTCTTCTCATCGGATGATCCGGTGGCACTTCCTCCAGAATTGGTTCAAACTTGATGCTTACTGGAGTGATTGACCGATGTGTATATTGTTGTGCATCGGTTGATCCGGTGCTACACTTGGTCCAAGGATATTGCATACTGTACTGATGGACCGATGTAGCTTTGCCCTTAACATCGGATGATCCGGTGAGTTCTTTGTTCTGAGGTCTTCTTCTTCTACTGAATCAACTCGACCGATGTGTTGTTCTCAGGAATCATCGGTTGATCCGGTGAGTTGATTTTGTTTGCTTCGAGTTGTTCTAAGTGATTCTTTTGAACTTTGCTCGATTGACCTCTTAGACATTTGTTGGAAATGTACTTCTGATGATTTTCAAGCATTGAGTGTTTTCAATTATGGTTGAATGACTTTGACATATGAGCTTTTACTTCTTATCTTCACAACATTGATTGATCCAATAAAAAGATTGTTTAGGGGTCTCCAATGATCAGTAGTTCATGTTCATATTCATATAGATTTCCTTTGATTGAGTGATATGGGAGGCCTTGCATCCACAAATTCATTAGTAAAATCCAATGGTTGTCATTAATCACCGAAACCATACCTCATGGGGGCCTAGATGCTTTCAAACTCATTTTTAGCAACCACCTATAGCTCCACAAAATCATCTACAACACCACAGGGTTGTGCTGGCAGCCACCGTTTGTTGTTCTTGCTATTTGCCCGCGCCCCCCGCATCGCGTGGTAAGAACTTGTAGGAGCTTGATTTCTTGCTAGTGAGGAAGTGATTGTGTCCTACCACCTCTTAGCAACTGCTAGGATTAATCTGCTTGATATTGTATTTCCATTCTTTACTAACCATGTCAGCTGATGCGAATGAGATATCTCCACATTCACCATGTACGAGGTTCATCATTCAGCATTTCGAACGCCAATTAAAGCTACACACGGATGCCCTCAACGAGGATATTCAAGTCACCAATGAATGCATTGGTCAATTAGAGTCGACGCAGATTTGCACCAACGCCAAGCTGACCATATTAGAAAGCACTGCTGGGGCTATTAACACTTCTCTTGCAGGAATCGTTGGGCAATTGGAGAGGATGGAATAGGTTGGACGTGAAGAGAGGCAAAGACGTGTTGATGACAGCCACAACTCTGTTGGCAGCGCTGCAAGATATGACGAGGCGGACTATTCAGCGGATACCGAGCTTGATGATGGATCTTTCAGGTATCAACGGCAGCCATGTCGCGACCATCATGGTATGGGTGGTCGAGCCCTACGATGTGAGGCACGTGACAATGATGATTCCTTACGCAGCATTAAATTCTCCATACCACCCTTTGATAGGAAATATGATCCGGATGCATACCTGTCTTGGGAATTATCAGTAGATCAAAAATTTGCAAGCCATGATTTCCCTGATGATAAAAAAGTTCGAGCTGCCACTAGTGAATTCACTGACTTTGCTTCTGTTTGGTGGCATGAGTATCAAACTAAAAATCCAACTACCGTACCACAAATTTGGAATGCTTTGAAACAAATCACGTGTCATCATTTTGTTCCGTCCTATCATGCTCATGACCTGTTGCATAAATTACAACAACTTAGGCAAGGCAACAAATCTGTTGAGGAATACTATCAAGAACTCCAAATAGGCATGATGCGATGTGGCCTAGTTGAAAATGAAGAGGCTGCAATGGCTGGGTTTATGTGTGGATTAACAAGAGAAATTCAGGACATATTGGCTTATAAAAAATACACCAACGTCACTCGATTATTCCATCTTTCTTGTTAGGTTGAAAGAGAAGTGCAGGGACGACGCACAGGAACTAACATTTCTGCAAGTCGAACTACCTCATGGCAGTCCCGCTCAAGTGATGTTGGTGTTAAGCATTATTCTCCGGACGATGCTTCCAATCGGTTGCCCAGGACTACATCAAAATCAACACCTTCGCCGTCTATCGAGACAACAAAAGGATCCACCCAAGTTGCAGCCAACACTTCTTCCATCGCTTCCACTGGGAGAACAAAAGACATTCAAGGCCTCCAATGCAAGGGTTTTAGGCACCTACAAAGGGACTGCCCAAGCAAGCGTGTGCTGATTGTACGAGAAAATGGTGAGTACTCATCCGCTAGTGATTTAGATGTTGAAACATATGCCATGCTTGCTGCACAAGATGCAGGAAAGAAGAATGATGATGAAGAGCACATCGGGGCTGATCATGCTAACCACTTTGAGAGTCTTGTTGTGAGGTGTGTCTTGAGTGCCCAAATGATCAAAGCTGAATAGACCAGCGACACAATCTATTCAAAACTAAGTGTGTAGTTTTGGAATGATCGTGTCGCATTATTATTGATGGAAGAAGCTGCAACAGTTTAGCAAGTGCTGCCATGATAGAGAAGCTTGGGATGACAACACTTCCACATCCACATCCCTACTACATCCAATAGTTCAACGACAGTGGTAAGCTTAAGGTAACACATTTGGTTCGTGTTGAATTTACAATTGGTTCCTACCATGATTACATTGTTTGCGATGTGGTACCTATGCAAGCTTGCTCTATGCTATTTGGTCGACCTTGGCAATTTGATAAAGATACATTACATCTTGGTAAATCAAATCAATACTCTTTCATGCATAATTAGAAGAAGCTTGCTTTGCACCCTATGTCTCTCGATGCTATTTTGAAGGATGATATTGCTAGAGCTTGCAAAGAAAAAAATAAGAAATCTACTCAAAATGCAAATTCAAATGTTGCGAAGGAATCGGACAACCTAAGACTGACAATTCCAAATCTGCTCATGTGAAGAAGAATGAAATAAAATTGAAGAGTGTTTGTTTTCTTGCTTCCAAACCTGATTAGTTTGAATTAAAAAATAATACTGCAATCTGCTATGTGTTTGCTTGCAAAGAAGCTTTGTTCTCACTTCATGACATACCATGTGCTTTGCCCCCTGCTGTCACTATCCTTTTGCAGGAATACACTGATGTGTTTCCACAAGAGGTACCAGCCGGGCTGCCACCAGAGGGATTGAGCATCAGATTGACCTCATCCCTGGGGCTTCTTTGCCAAACTGAGCACCATACAGGACCAACCCGAAGGAGACTAAGGAGATTCAACGACAAATACAGGAATTACTCGACAAAGGTTATGTGCGTGAGTCCCTTAGTCCTTGCTCTATTCCTGTTCTTTTGGTCCCAAAGAAAGATGGACCATGGCGCATGTGTGTAGATTGTCGAGCAATTAATAACATTACCATTAGATATCGTCATCCTATTCCTGGGTTAGATGATATGCTTGATGAACTTAGTGGCTCAATGATTTTCTCTAAAATAGACTTGCTTAGTGGATACCACCAAATTTGCCTGAAGCTAGGTGATGAATGGAAAACAGTGTTTAAAACCAAGTTCAGTTTGTATGAGTAGTTAGTCATGCCTTTTGGTCTCACTAATGCACCTAGCACTTTTATGAGATTAATGAATGAGGTTTTATGTGCTTTCATTGGAAGATTTGTGGTGGTATATTTTGATGACATCTTGATCTATAGCACATCTCTAGAAGAGCATCTTGATCATCTCCGTGCTGTTTTCAATGCTTTACATAAGATACAGTTATTTGTTAACATTGACAAGTGCACCTTTTGCATAGATAGAGTCTCTTTTCTTGGCTATGTTGTGACACCACAGAGAATTAAAGTCGATCAAGCCAAGGTGGAGGCAATACACAGCTGGCCGACTTGCTGGATTCTATCGTCATTTTGTGAAGGACTTTAGCACCATAGCAGGCCCACTGCATGAGCTTACAAAGAAGGGTGCTCCATTTACATGGGACAAGGCGCAAGAGGCTGCATTTGAAACTTTGAAGAATAGGTTAACTCATACACCCTTTCTCCAATTACCAGATTTCAGTAAGACCTTTGAATTGGAATGTGATGCTACTGGTATTGGATTGGAAGGTGTCTTGTTGCAAGAGGGGAGACCTATTGTTTATTTTGGTGAGAAACTGAGTGGGCCGAGTCTGAACTATTCCACTTACAATAAAAAATTATATGCACTAGTATGAATATTGGAAACATGACAACATTATTTATGGCCTCAAGAATTTGTTATACATTCTCATCATGAATCTTTGAAGCACATTAAGAGCCAAACTAATCTGAACCATAGGCATGCCAAGTGGGTAAAATTCATTGAGTCCTTTCCTTATGTCATCAAACACAAGAAAGGAAAAGTTAATGTCATTGCGGATGTCTTATCTCGCTGTTATAATATGTTGTCCCAACTTGATTTTATGATTTTTGGCTTGGAAACAATATGCTTTTGATGCTGATTTCAAAGATGTGTTGCTGTAATTTAAAGAAGGAAAAACATAGAACAAATTTGTTCTCACTAATGGTTTTGTGTTTCGAGCTAAGAAATTGTGCATTCCAGCTGGTTCTGTGGGTGTCTTATTGTTGCAGGAAGCACATTGTGGAGGGTTGATGGGACACATTGGTGTCAAGAAGACGAAAGACATCCTAGCAAGCCATTTCTTTTGGCCAAATATGAGAAGAGATGTGGAGCGGTTTGTTGCTCGTTGCACCACCTATCAAAAAGTTAATTCCCGTCTTAATCCACATGGTTTAGACATGCCTCTCCCTATTCCTAGTGCTCCATGGGAGGATGTTTCTATGATTTTTCTTTTAGGATTGCCTAGAACAAAGAAGGGGAGGGATAGTACTTTTGTTGTTGTGGACATATTTTCTAAAATGACACATTTCATACCATGCCACAAAACTGATGATGCTACCCATATTGCTGATTTGTTCTTTCGAGAAGTTGTCCGTTTGCATGGGGTTCCAAACACTATTGTTTCAGATAGAGATTTCAAATTTCTTAGTCATTTTTGGAAAACATTATGGGCTAAGTTGGGGACAAAATTGCTCTTTTCTACAACTTGTCACCCTCAAACTGATGGAAAGATCGAAGTAGTGAACCATAGTTTATCTACCATGCTTAGAACTGTTCTGAAACATAACATCAAATTATGGGAAGAATGTTTGCCTCATATTGAATTTGCTTACAAGCGTTCGCTGCATTCTACTACTAAATTGAGCCTTTTTCATATTGTATATGGTTTTATCCCTCGAGCTTCCATTGATCTTTTTGCTCTGCCACCTTCAAAGAAATTGAATATTCATGCTTCTCGCCATGTTGAATTAATTCTTAAAATGCATGAGCAAACTAAAGCAAACATTAAGAGCATGAATGCTAAGTATCGACAAGCCGGTAGCAAGGGTAGAAAGTATGTTACTTTTGAACTTGGTGATTTGGTTTGGGTGCATTTGACAAAGGATAGATTTTCACATTTGAGAAAATCTAAATTGCTACCTAGAGCTGCTGGACCCTTCAAAGTGCTTCGAAAAATTAATGATAATGCATATGAAATTGAGTTGCCTGCACATTTTGGGATTACTTCCTCTTTTAATATTGCATATTTGAAACCATATGTGAGCAAGGAAGACACGTTTGAGTCGAGGACTACTCAATTGCAAGTAGGGGAGGATGATAAGGACATCGCTACCATTGATACAACCACAACAGCAGTCCATTCACCACTTGCGGCTACTCGAGATCCAATGACACGCGCTCGTGCACATGAACTTAATTATCAGATGAATTCATTCCTGGCTGTTCAAACTAATTATCCTTCAAATGGAGAACTATTAAAGCCTTGTGATGACCTTGTTATTATTAGGTGCTTGGGAATTGATCCAGCTAGGAGGAATGGAGAGATTAATGCAATGAAGGCTGCTCCACCCGAGGGGTCCTCGTAACTGCAGCAAGTACCAGCTTAAAAGGGGCATAACATTCAACTCCCAAGGTTGTTTAATGAAAATAAGTACTTGCTCGAAGGGTCTCTTCGTCTACTTCCCATTAGATCAAGAATCAAAGAATATGACGCTTGAGCTGCCCCGAAAAGGCCGAACAGGACTCGTGACTTCATCCAGAGTTCTAGTCTTCCTCCTATATATAAGCAACTAGCAACCATAGGAAGAACTTGAGTTCTGTTTTCTGTAAGTTTATCCATTGCTACTTCCTTGTAATGCAAGTGGTGACGAGACCTTCTGATTACTTGAATCAGAACCCCAACTTATCACACCCGTGAGTGTTTGCTTGTTATCTTGTTCTTGCTTGTTCTTCGATTGCTTGCAGGTTTGAGGCTGTTCTTGGCACTGCAAGAACAATAACAACAGGAGCCGGTGTAACTGTCACTAAGGTGCAGCACCCTTGAGGTTGTTGTAGTCGGGTAGAATAACGTCGACCTCCACCCAAATCGTAGTTATCGGGAGACGGTGGGACTGTCGCTCAAGGTGCCTCACCATTCTGGTTGTGGTAGTCGGGCAGCCAACATCGACCTCCACCAAATTCTTTCACCACTAACATCTCTCATCGAAAGATAGGGCATCCCCCGTACACATGGGTTTCATCAACTTATCAACTTAGCAATAGAAGTCTTTCTTATGAACTTAAAAGAGAATTCAACTACTACCTAGGAAACCCAAGTTGCACTAATAGGAATTAAAGGAAGTTGATGCTGCCTGCTTCTCAAAGAGGATTAATAACCTTCATTTCTCACAACTAGATGATGAGGGAGAACATCCTCGTGTTTTTAAAAGAATGGGGATGAGGAATTGGATTGGTGATGTTCTATTAACCAAATGATAGGGATGAAGGAAAAGTATTGTGTCCAGAACAAGAATATAATCAGGTCTATATGTCTTAGTGTTGCAAAAAGTGATTAAGATTAATAGATATTATAATTATGGAAATTATTACGTGAAATCAATATACAAAGCACCTTTGATTACCTAATTTTACAATGTTCTGAATGGCTAATGGTCTTGAGGAATTCAAGGGGGATGGAGGATAGGTTGAAGAAGATTTCCACCAATTCATAGAATTTATAGAATTGTTCTTCATTATCTCTAATTTACTTACCAAAGAGCACTCTAGAGATCACAAGGGACATACCTTAAACATTTCTGAATTTTCTAGGGTCTGTAGTTTGCAGAAGAATTTTCTCAAGGTTTAAGCTTCTAAGATTTATATAGAATTTTTGGAGGTATTTTATGTCAATTAAACTGGTTTACTGGAAAGTTTGGATCATAATGAGGTTGTAGAAATTTATTGCACATTTTTACGAGTTTTATATGATTTATAGTGATTTTTAGAAGTTGGGAATATTTTTGTGGTTTTTCTTCTGCTGGAAATGTGGACACTGTGGCTGACAGCCTAGGCCCACAGCCCAGTCGTCTATAGAATTTTTTTTTATTAATATACGAATTTTAAACGTTTTTAATATAAACAACACACAAAATGAAAAAATTTCAAAACTAACCCACCTTCGTATGTGGCACATACGAAATTTAAATTTCGTATGTGGCAAATACGAAATTCAAATTTCGTATGTGCCACATACGAAATTCGTTTTAAGCTGACGCAGGTGAGTTTTATTGAGTTTTGAACCTTAGTTTTGAAATATTTAGAGGTACAATTGCTCCAAATTGTTATAACATAAATTATAGTATTAGTTCTGGTGAGTTTAAGGAATAAATTTCCAATATATTTCGTCCATTGAATTGAGATATATTGATTTTCGAAGTTGGTATTACGATCACAAAAACTGAATGATTGTGATCGTATTACACAATTCAATATTCAATAACTTTTTATTCCCAATACTATATCTATATCTTACTCATTGAATAAATAACTTCACAATCTACTCTACATTTTGTATTTTGGAAACACTTTCAAATTCTTACTCTAAATATTTTAAAACTGAGGTTCAAAACTCAATAAAACATACCTGCATCAGCTTAAAACGAATTTCGTATGTGGCACATACGAAATTTGAATTTCGTATGTGGCACATACGAAATTCAAATTTCGTATGTGCCACATATGAAGGTGAGTTAGTTTTGAAATTTTTTCATTTTGTGTGTTGTTTATATTAAAAACGTTTAAAAATCGTATATTAATAAAAAAAATTCGTCGTCTATAACCTCCAGCAGGACCGCTCGGGAAGCAGCTCTGCAATCTTGGGGGAGCTCATTCTCACTCATTTTTGCACCAAATCGAACGCCATTTGTTCTAGGAGAACCGTGATGACACGAGCAACCATAAATGCATCATGGTCACGATGAAACGCACCAGAGAATGGACTTCAATGGTGGACAGCTAGGTTTTCAAGTGCCGGCAACAAGATCCGGTAATTCGACACCAATACTTGATGATTCTTCGATTGGTTTGACGTCACATGACCGTTAGGACCTCTATTTTCTCTGGTATAAAGGGAATAGAGATTAATTGATTGTGTAAGCTGAATTTCAGTGTTTGAACTCTACCGGTTCTAAACAAAGGGCGGCACAAGAATGCAAATTAGGGCTTAACCGTGACATGAAGGTCTGAGCAGCTTAGGGAAGAAACAAGAGGGGCCGTGGCAAACCTTGTGAAGTGTTTGGTTGAGTCAGAAAAAGGCCGAGATGACCGAGCAGCGTGGAGACGCCGCGACACGACAGTGTTGAACCCGATGGACAAAATCCACTCGGGGCAGCTGGGCCACGAAGGAGTCAGCGTTGCTTCAACTCAGGGAAGCATAGGAGAGATGCACACGTCTGCAGAAGCTTCAGCTGAGAGGAAAACCCAAAGACGGTGCCAGACGACGAAGATTATTACAGGTGACACAGCTTGAACAGAGAAACAACTCGACCGTGGCAGCTTGATGAGAGGGATGGGGCAGCCTTGTGACGTCTCAGGGAGGGTGGAGGAGACCAGGGTGCAGCTTCCTTGCATCTCGGACGGCTACAGGTGACACAGCTTGAACAGAGAAACAACTCGGCCGTGGCAGCTTGATGAGTGGGACGGGGCAGCCTTGTGACGTATCAGGGAGGGTGGAGGAGACCAGGGTGCAACTTCCTTGCATCTCGGACGGCGACAACTAGTGCAGGAGCGCCGGGGTGACAAAGTTGTGCGACCGCTGCACGGTGATGACGAGCAGGATGCAGCGCGCTAGCAAGAAGCAAAGTTGAGCAGAGGAGAGACACTGCTGCTGGCCTTGGTGCGATAGGAATGAGCAAGGCTCAGGATCATGGCAAGAGAAATTATCGGCGTGGCACATGCAAGGTAGCTTGGACGCACACCATGAGCACTTGTCGGTAAGGAGAAACGGAGCAGTGTCGGTAATATAGATCCCCAAATGGGCCGCCCGGCCCGAGCACGGCCCGAGCACGATAAGACCTGGCACGAAGCGGTCCGACACTACCAGGCACGATGCCGCTTCCGTGCCGTGCCGTGTCGTTCCGCCGTGCCAAAGAGTCGGCCCAGGCACGGCACGATGGCCATTGCTTCGTGCCGGGCCGACACGGCGGCACGGCGGTAGCCTGGAGGCACAAGCCGGCTGGCGAGGTCGAGCTCGGACATGGCCGCCATGGCGCGGGGACGAGGTCGTTGACAGCGCGAGCGTCGAGGCACGACCGGTAGCACGGGGGCTCGAGCGCTGATGGCGGCGCGAGCACAGGGCCCGCCGGCGGTGCGAGCGCTGACGGCAGCGTGAGCAAGGGGTCGAGCGCAGAGCCGCGAACGAAGGCGCGGATGGCACGCGGCGGCGCGACGCGGGGCCAGGCATGGACGGCAGGCGGCGGCGCGACGCGGGGCCAGAGGGGGACCGAAGAAGAGAGAGAAAGAGGGTTTGGGAGAGAGAGGCCGCCGCTGCCCTGGTCAAAAGATTGGGAGAGTTAGGGTTCGGAGGAAAGATCCACTTTTATATAACCAGACGGGCCATTATCGGGCCAGTCTAAAAATCGGACCAGGCTCGTGCTCGCCCAACGTGCTGGAAAGTCGGCCCAGGCACGGCCCGACTATCGTGCTCTGGCCGGCCCGACACTATTCGTCTCGGGTCGGGCTCGTGCTCGGGCCAGGTTTTTCGGGCCGTGCCCCGAGCCGTCGAATGGGCCTGACCCATTTGGGGATCTATAGTCGGTAAGTTCCTTGTGCCACAGACATGTGGGGTCCACCTCTCCCCTCATCTGATTTTTTTGTAAATTCATGTTGAGCTAGCAAAGGCACTAAAAAAATTAATAAAACTTTTGTAAAACTGCTAAGAGAAAAATGGAGACTTTATTTGTGAAATGATTTCTAGGAATTGATCAATTTGATTTTGAAAGTTCAAATTTGAATTCAAATTCACACTTAGGCTTTTGCTTTTATTCATTCTCCATAAAACCTAAAACCCAGCAAGGATATTAACTCAATTTTGTTAATTAATTGCTGATTTCAAATATTTTACTTTTTCAACTTAAAGTTTAAAGATGTTTGAATTTTGAGATTCATGTATTTGAATTATTTTTACCACCAAAAATACTAAGTTTAATTTTTCTTTCATTTTTCTAATCCTTCCTCAAGACTGAATTGCACATTGTTCTTTTCGGCTTTTATACTTGCTTTTATTTTAATATCAAATTTGAACTTTTCTTGGTATTTGGCTTGGTATTTTAATTATATTTAGAATTCCCTTTCGATAATTCTTTTCTGAATTGCAATATATACTCAGAAGTTCTCCTCTAGATTTTATAGTTTCAATAAGCCCACACCTTGTTTTTAACCACATTTAATAACTAACTAATTCATTTGACTTTGACTTTTAATTCAACATAAAAAATTAACTCACTGCCGGTGCCCTGTGTACCGGATACCCCTTGGAACTGCAAAGAGTGTAAAGGAACTCCACCTATCTGAGTTGAAGACTTCCGAAGGCCCCACATGTTACTCGTAATCGGACCTGCATTCCTCATATGGTTAGTCCCAGTGCCGCCACGTGTATCATAAAAGTGGAGCTACAATCCATACATGGGAATGTTTCGGACTGGATTCCTGTGTGGCACCCCCGGACCTAACCCCCGACAGAGGGAAGCTCCGGTACCGACACATGTACAATAGCACTAGATCTACTAGTCCATGATAGTAAGCTCCAAAGTTGCCACACGTCCAACCGTCGGACCTTCGGCCTTCACAGGCAGATTGGTGGACCTCCAACGGCTCGGACCTTCAAGGGACATTTAAGGCTTCAAGACCTAATTATGTGTCATTAATGCTATCTTAATGACACAAAATTGGAGGACCCTTAATACTAGTAATGCCACCATTAAGGCACGTTACCACGCTATTAAGGGGAATTAAGTAAATTAAACTGTGTATTAGGCATCAGTAACCGTCAGGGCCACATGTCGGGCCAGGCTAACGATGTTACGGCCAACCCTTGTACTATAAAAGGACTGGCCGAGCGATACACGGGAAAACTCTGGTCTGAGGCTCACGCTCGGGGGTCTTTGATCTCTCTGACTGGTGCTCTCAAACACTCATACATTCAATACAACAACAACACCACACCCGTGGAGTAGGGTATTATGCTCAGGCGGTCCGAGCCACGTAAATCCTTGGGTCAAGTCACTATCTTGTTCTGAATCTCCGCGCGCCTTAACCGAACTAAGAAAGTCCACGAGCTACTAACAATAGTACCAGCGGAATTGCCGGAACCAGCATCCGACAGTTGGCGCGCCAGGTAGGGGAGCGCCTGAGATTCCAAGATGGTGAATTCTGCTGCTGGGTCATCCAACGATAACCACGCTGAGCAACCTGCTGGAGGCAATCCCTCCAACATGCAGCAGCCAGCAGGTGATGTAGCCCCAGCAAGAGTCATGCCATCGCCGCCACCGTCCGCTCCGGTGAATTGACCCGAACATCAAGATGGGGCACCTGCGTCAATCACTGCATCGATGAACAACAACCCCGAACAGGCGCTTATTGCTGCGCGTGCTCTTCTCCAATGTCCACCGCCTCCAGGAGCACCTCAGGGTGCGATGGAGCAGTGGAGAGCTGATGTGGATCATCTGGTTGCAGCAGCAGTCAATGATATCAGCAACAAAGGTCCTCCCCCTCAGGGCAAGCCCCATCACAGCGTCGTACCTTGTCGGGTAGACTCGGTTCGCAAGCTTCGCAGCACAGGAGACGTGCTGCATCTCAACAGGTGATGTCGCTGCCTTCTGGGGCGCGACGTACTCACAGGGTAACAAGGCTTTCGACTCATGACCTCCGGGCGGAGCTCGATCGTCGTTACCGGCAACAGGACGACCACGTCCACATCCACATCGAGCATGCTTGCGAGAGGCGAGAGGCTCGTGACAGTCCTGCTCCTAAGGGAGTAGGAGGAGACTGTTTTGCCTTGGCCATGCACCTACGCATGGTCAGATGGCCGCAGTAGTTCCGGCCTCACTTGCTAGAGAAATTTGACGGGACTGTTAACCCCGTTGAATTTCTTCAAATCTACTCCACCGCTATCCTTGCGGCTAGGGGCACTGAGGCCGTGATGGCCAATTATTTTCCCGTGGCTTTGACTGAGACCACTAGGTCTTGGTTCACGAGCCTTCCGCCTAACTCCATCAATAGTTGGGTGGAGTTGAGCCAACAGTTCACCGCCAATTTCGGGAGCTCATACACCCGATCGGGTACATAACTGGATCTTTTTGCTATCAAGCAAAAAGGGGGAGAGTCCTAGCGATCTTTCATCTAGAGGTTCTCCTAGTTACGAAATACCATTCCTTCTATCTCAAGCGTGTCTGTTATTGTAGCATTCAGGCGGAGCATTCGAGATAAGAAAATGCTAGAGAAGCTGGCGACCAAGGAAGTCATTAGCGTCACATAACTCTTCAGCTTGGTAGACAAGTGTGCCAAGGCTGCGGAGGGCCGTGAAATGCACTCCAAACCACCTCCGGAGGCCAACAAAAAGTCCTCCAAGGGTGAAACCACTATCTCCAGGAGTGACAAGAAGAAGAAAAAGTCCAACGGCAAGAAGAATCCGTCAGCCGGCACACCTACTGCTGCAGCTGCCACAGCTCTGTGTGGCCGGGGGCCACGCCCTGAGAAACGACCTCGGTCGTCGTCTGAAGACGGTGGCAGCTCTAAGATGTGGTGTCCCATACACAAGACGGACAGGCACAACTTGGAAGACTGCCGAGAGGTCGAGAACCTTGCCGAGCGTTACAACAAGCGCCGGGAAGAAGCTCCTTTCCGTCAAAGGGAAGGAAACCAAAAAGTCAACGAAGCTCCGGCTGAATAGGAGTTAGGCTTTCAGGACACCAAAAAGGTCTTGAAGGCTGTTTACACCTCCATTGACAACGACTCCGGCGTCTCCGACAACGAGCGTCGGAAGACCATGAACACCATCTTTGGTGGTTCATGGGACATCACTTCCTGCTATGTCCTCAAGACAATGCGGTGGGACATGGCCTCTGAAGCTCCCACCACCAGGGCGGAACCTCATCGGAAGTGGATGGATACTGCCATCACCTTCGATGCTTCGGACTGCCCTCAGAATATGATCGGAGCTGGCCAACCTCCATTGATGGTATCTCCGACCATCAATAACAACCAGCTCCACCACGTAATGGTGGACAGAGGTTTCGGACTGAACCTCATAAGCTTTGAAGCCTTCATCAAGCTTCAGCTCCGACCTTCGGATATTCACCCATCCGGACCTTTCTCAGGAGTAGGTCCGGGAGCCATAACCCCACTCGGTGCCATTACTCTCCCGGTGACCTTTGGAACTCAGGAGAACTACAGGACTGAGAAGTTGGTCTTCGACGTGGCACATATCAACTTGCCATTCAACGTCATCTTCGATAGGCCAGCTTTATACAAATTCATGGCTGTTGCTCATTATGGCTACTTGGTGTTGAAGATGCCAACACCCTTAGGCGCTCTCCAGATCTGTGTAGATCGCACCGCTGGAGTTATAGCTCTGGAAGAACTCCACGCGCTTGCTACAACGTAGGAGGAAGAATATGGAAAGGAGCAAGCTCCGAAGCCCCTGAGCATTCGTCATCGAGGCTCAACTTCTGCACCCCGTGTGCAACCAAGCGGCAACACCGACATTCCCGTCAAAGTCGTCCAAATTGGTTCTGACGCTACTCAGACCACCCGTATATTGGGAGGCCTGAACGAAAAATAGGAACTCGCACTCATCACTTTCCTTCGGGCTAATGTCGACGTCTTTGCCTGGCAAACATCACAAATACCTGGGATCCCTAGGGACGTGATTGAGCACAATCTGAAGATTTATCCTGACGCTTTGCCTGTACATCAGAAGCCTCAGAAGCAATCAGTAGAGTGATAGAACTTCATACATCAAGAAGTGAAGAAGTTGCTCGAAGTTGGATTCATCCAGGAAGTCTACCACCCAAAATGGCTGGCAAACCCAGTCGTTGTACCCAAGGTCGGCGGGAAGCTTCGGATGTGTATCGACTACACAACACTGAATAAGGCATGCACAAAGGATCCATTTCCACTACCTAGAATAGATTAGATAGTGGATTCCACCTTCGGGTGTGAATTACTGTGTTTCCTAGATGCCTATTCTCAGTATCATCAAATTAGAATGTCTAGGGAATATGAAGAGCATACTGCCTTCATCATAGTAGATGGATTATATTGTTACACTGCCATGCCATTCGGTCTCAAAAACGCTGCTTCAACGTTTGTGTGAGCTATGTGCAAAACTTTTGGAGAGCACATTAGAGATGTAGTGGAAGTGTACATCGATGACATTGTCGTCAAGATAAAGAACAAGGAGTCATTTCTCGACACCTTGCAAGTTGTCTTCGACAAGTTGCGAATCACACACACAAAGCTGAACCCAGACAAGTGTGTCTTTGGGGTTAGCTCCGGAAAGCTTGTTGGATTCTTGGTGAACCACCGAGGAATAGAGGCGAATCCGGTGAAGATTAAAGCTACTGAAGACATGCGGCCACCAGCTTGCATCATGGATTTCCAGAAGCTAACTGGATGTCTAGCTGCCCTCAGCCGGTTCATTTCAAGACTGGCGGAACGGGCGCTACCCTTCTTCAAACTATTGAGGAAGTCCGGACCATTCCAATGGTCTGAAGAAGCAGAAAAGGCATTCCAAGAGCTGAAGCGGCTCCTCACCACTCTACCAACTTTGGTAGCTTCGAATCCTGGAGAGCGACTTCTACTTTACATTTCAACAACTGACGAAGTTGTCAGCATGGTCCTAGTTGCGGAAAGACCAGAACCATCCTCAGTTCAGGAATTCAGACCCCTCCAGGAAGGTCCGGAGCTACCTGAAGGAGAGTCTGGGTCCAAACACCCAGACCCGGATCCTCAAGGTGAGAAGTCAGAGGATCAACCTCCTTCAAATGAAGGAGTTATTGTTGCTGAACAAGAAGATTTGGATCCTTCCGAGAGGGTCCGGGTCACTTGAGAAGAAGCTCCGAGTTTCTCTAGCAAGAACTGGGAGGTCCCCGAAAAAGGTTCGGACCCCTCCGGGAGGGTCCAGGTTGATGAGAAGGAAGCTTCGGGCCCCTCCGGGAGCTTCCGGACAGTCCAGCGTCCAATGTACTTCATAAGTGAAGTACTTTACGATGCAAAGAGTCGGTACCTAGAGGTGCATAAGCTGCTCTACTCAGTTCTTATTGCCTCTAGGAAACTTCATCACTACTTCCAAGCTCACAAGATTTCAGTGGTAACCTCTTATCCACTGCGTGCAATCTTGCATAACCCCAACTCTACTGGGAACATCGCAAAATGGGAAGCGGAATTGGCCGAGTTCGATCTTGAATTCGTCCCAAGACAAGTGATAAAGAGTCAAGCATTGGCAGACTTTGTGGCGGAATGGACCCCCTCTCCATCAAATCCTGGGGGCCCCAGTGAGCAGAAACCGGAACCTAAGGTTCCGGTCTTCACTGAGCCTCACTGGACTCTCTACTTCGATGGCTCCATACAGAAGCAGGGGGTCGGAGCTGGAATCCTTCTCCTTGCTCCGACCGGGGAGAAGGTCAAATACATGGTTCACCTTGACTTCAAGGCGACCAACAACATGACAGAGTATAAAGCACTAATCTATGGGCTCAAGGTGACACTAGCATATGGTGTCAAGCAGCTATTGGTAAAGGGTGATTCGCAGCTCATTATAAAACAAGTTAAAGGTGAATGCTGCTGCAACAACCCTCAACTAGCTGCATATCTTCTTGAAGTCCAGAAGCTTCAGAAGGGTTTTGATGTCTTGAATCTTTGCCATGTCCAGCGTCTCAACAATGTTGAAGCTGACGAACTCTCGACGAAAGCTTCAACCGGAGCTCCGGCTCCCAACGGAACCTTCGTCCAGAGATTGTCAAGACCAACAGCTCAACCTGCCGAACTGAGCGAAGGGGGCGAGACCAGCACCTCGAAGCTAGCGATCCCGATGGCTCTGTTACCATGGCGTCCATCAAGGGTCATAGGTGCTGCGGAAAGCTCCGAGCAACCCAGCACGCAAGACTCAGAAGCTCAAGTTGGCTCCGATGCATGGATCTCGGAGATTCGGAGCTACATGAAAGACAACATACTTCTTGAAGACAATGTATCTGCTGACCGGATAGTCAGATTGCCTAAAAGATACACGCTAGTGGAAGGGGGTCTCTACCAGCGTGGTGCCAACAGCGTCCTAATGCAGTGCATTACAAGGGAAGAAGGCCGCGAGATCCTCGCGGAAATCCATGGAGGCGAGTGTGGGAACCACGCGTCTTTCCGCATGTTGGTCGGTAAAGCCTTTCGGCATGGTTTTTATTGGCCTACAGCACTCCAGGATGCAACCGAGCTAGTGAAGAAATGTGAAGCATGCCAGTTCCATGCGAAGCAAATTCACACACCAACTCAACCACTACAAATGATACCTCCGACATGGCCATTTGCTGTGTGGGGTATGGATATTTTGGGACCTTTCCCAAAAGCCGTCGGAGGTTACAAGTACCTGTATGTCGCCATCGACAAGTTCACCAAGTGACCAGAAGCAAATCCAGTTGTGACAATAAACAAGACATCAGCTATCAAGTTCTTGCAGTCCATAGTATGCAGATTTGGAGTCCCAAACAAGATCATAACTGACAACAGGACCCAATTCGCAAGTTCTGCATTCCAAGGATATTGCGAAGACCTCGGCATTCAAGTCAGCTACGCTTCCGTGGCTCACCCGACAAGCAATGGCCAAGCTGAGAGAGCAAATGGATAAATTCTAAAAGGACTCAAGACGCGCACATATGAGCGCTTGAAAAAACATGGAGCCAACTGGATTGAGGAGCTTCCGCCCACCTTGTGGGCAAACAGGACAACTTCAAACCGGACAACCGGAGAAACACCCTTCTTCCTGGTGTACGGAGCTGAAGCAGTCCTTCCTTCGGAAATCACCTTGGGGTCGCTCCGTGTCTGGACCATCGACGCAGCCACACAGGACCAGCTCTAGCGTGAAGACCTTGACCTCGTCGTAGAGGGAAGGTGCCAAACAGCTGTTCGAAATGCACTATACCGCCAAGCGCTCTGGCTTTATCACCAAAGGCATGTGCATAGCCGACAACTCGAGGAAGGCGATCTGGTGCTACGGAGAATACAAACTCGAGAAGGGTTAAACAAACTTCCCCCCAGCTGGGAAGGACCCTTTCGAGTGATCAAAGTATCTCATCCCGGATGCGTTCGCTTGGCAACCGAGGATGGGACACCGCTCCCTAATCCTTGGAACATTGAGCACCTCCTTAAGTTTTACGCTTAATATCACGGAGGTGAGTCTGCAATTACATATGATGAATGTTATAGCATCATTGTACAGAGACGGGTAGCTCCTCCAGGAGGACAGCCATGCCTTTCCAGGAAGGTCCACAAAGTTCAAGCAACACTTGACACAGTATCAGAACTAAAAGTGTAGCTAGCTACCCTGGGTCGAACAAGAAATGTAACACACTTAGCTTGGTTCCATACCCTAAGAGTGTACTTGTCTCCCCTGTATCCCGAACCTATAATGAAAGACATCAATATGTGAAAACAGACTCCACGTGCATTTATTTTGTACACGCTCACTCTTTTTTATTTTTCTCTTTCTTGTCTATAACAAAGTTGTGCAATTCTTAAGAAATTTAGCTCGAACAATTCATATATAATTCAAGCTGCATTGTTAATTCTTTCGGGTCTTAACATTGTTGAATGGCCTACTCGCCTGAATGCCAAGTCAATCTAGGTCCCGAGTGTGCTATCGGCTTAGCCTGGTCCTGCACCCTAAGTACGCCACTCTACCCTACACCCCAGCAAGCCTAAGTAAGGTGAGTCTAGAAAATGATTAGACCTGGAGAAAATAAACTAATGCGCTTGATTCTATATAGAATTACTGTCAACCTAAAATTTCATATGGGAATAGTATGTAGCAAATGAGTTATAGACAAGAAATGAATTTTACTATTTTTCTTAACTTCAGTTTGCAGGAAAAATAAAAATCTCATGATGATGGTGAATGATGCCGGAGCTATCAAAGCTTTGACATCCCCCAAGGGGCCCACCGTCGATGTTTTAAACATTAATAGTGGGCGTCACCGGAGCTATCAAGTTCCGACAAATCCAGGGGCCAGCCGTCAACATGAAGAAATAAAAGGAATTGAAGAAAAGATGGTAGAAGGACACCCCAATGGGGTCTGCTGACGATGCTCTACGTGTTGACAGTGGTCACTACCGGAGCTACTAAGCTCCGACAACCCAAAGGGGCCCCTGCTATCGACGCTACAAAACTTCGGACCTATACTCTACAAGTTCGATGCACTCAAGTCTTTAACAAAATGCTACATCCATTTGGTACATGTTCGCAATCAAATCGTGTACATCTACCAGGGGGCTGAGTAAGTCAAAGTTTGAAGACAAAAAATGAAATTCATAAATTTCTTGGATTTCATTCATCAGAAGACAAGAGATTACAAAATTGGAGAAAAGAAAAGAAGATACAAGTGGGAGCCAAAAGGAGAAAGTCCTAAGTTCTATGGAAGAACAATGCGACATTCTGGGCAACCTCCGTTACGCTGGTCTTGGCGGCGTCTCCCTCTTTGACGATGGAACCTTCAAGCACCGGGTTTAGTGGGAAGTGAGGATCCCAGCTTGTGTAGCACGTCAGCATGTATTCTGCGACGTTCTTCGCCAGGGATTTTCCTTCAGTTTCTAACTGATCCGCGATGACATCGCCCATCACGCTGAGTTTGTTGCCAACCGAGCTCAGCGCCACCAATGCATGGTCCAGCTCCGGCTCTGAATTGTCCGGACGAACGGGACTAAAGCCCAACGGCGTCAGCGTGACATTGGCTTTGCCCAAGAAGTCCCATACTTGTTGGGACTCCGCAGCCCTTGAGCCCCGAATCTCCTCCAAAGACCTCCGGGCCGCCTCAAGCTCCGAACCCTCTCAGGCAAGGCGCTCAACCTCCTTGGCGTGCTGCTGAATACTCTCAGCAACTTGCTTTTCAAGGTCAGCAAGCTTCTTCTCTCGGACGTGGATCCAGTTCTGGCGGTCAACTAGGTCTTTCTCCCGACCTCGCACCTTCTTCTCCTTGGCAGCGACTTCGGACTCCCTTTTGGTAAGGTCATGTCCCCGCTGCCAGGCCTTCTCCTCTTCGCTCTTGCAGAGCTCCTCCAGCTTTTTGGTGTGCTCTGCAAGGTTCTTGTCACTTAGAGCTAGCCTTTGGGCGAGCTCCTCCTCCCTCTTCACGAGGTCATCCCTCAGCTCCAAGAGTTTTTGCTCTTCCTCTTCGAGCTTTTTCTCTCGCTCGTCAAGACCCTCCCGGTGCTTGAAGAGGCCTTCGTGGATGGAATTGAGGTTCTCCTGGCCACTGTTTGCCTCCTCATTAGCAGCCAAGGCTTGTTCGTATATAGCCCAGGACTGATTGTCGAGGGATCGCACCATGCTTTCCCTCTCATCCAACAGCTGGCCCCAGTATTCCATCCGGGCCTTCTCCCTCTTAACTCACTCCTTGTCGTCGGTCAGCCTTGTTTGCGCCAGCTTGGTCTCGAATTGGAGTTGATTGCGCAACCTCCTAAGAGTTTGGTGCTCCTCCTCGAGGGCCTTGCTGTCGTGATAAAATGCAAGCTGGACCTGACGAAGGTCGGAGCAAACATTGTCGATGGATAGCGACAGGGGGATTGGCACCAGACCTACCGGGGTCCTCTCCGCTGACTCCAGCGGGTTCTCCAAAATAAAAATTGGGTCCCACTCTACAAGAGCGGTCCCCTGAGCTCTCGTGGCACTAGGGCCGCCCTCTGGGAGTACCTCGTACGTCGCCGAGGTAGGTCCTGCAACGGGAGTTTCTACCTCCGGAGTCATCTCCGAAGGTCCCGCTGCCAGGTCATCATCAACTGGTCTCTCAAGCAAAGGACTGGCTGCTCCATCTTGGCACCCAGGCTCAGGAGCGGGTACCTCTGGAACTACCACCCTCGGGGGAGGCAGTGAAGACCCAGCCGGAGCTAAGGCCATCTCCGGCTCCGACACAGGTGCTTCCTCCACTGCGGGTTCAGGCACTGGCGCTTTGACCTCCACCAGTTCGGGTGCCGGCACCTCCACGTCAACCGGCTCAGGCACCAAAACTTCATGAACTGCCGGCTCCACCGCCGAGGCTTCAGTAACATCCGGCTCGAAGGCTGGAACTTCAGCTACCTTCGACTCTGAGGCCGGAGCGTCCATCATCGCAGCATCCAAAACCGGAGCTTCAGCCTCCGGAGCTGGTGCCGCTAGTACATCTTCATTCCCGTTGTCTGGCGCTACCACAGAAGCTTCGGGAGATGAGTCGAGGTCCAGAACCACGACAGCTGGCGCCGGAACTGCCGCGACCTCAGCCACCACCTGGGGCGGCGCTGGAATTCGAGCTGGAGCCTCCGCTTGCACAACATCAGCCGCTGTCATAGGAACCGGAGCTTTAGCCCCCTTTTTAGGATGCCTTCGTGATGAAGGATAAAGAAACTCAAAATATGGTTACAACAAAAATAACAAACTGAGGTAAAAAAAAAAGAAAATTTACCTTGGAAGGCTTCCACTCCAGCTAGCGCGGAACCTCTTCGCTGGATGTTCAGAGCCCGACCCAGTCGCAAATAGTGTAGTAACTCCGGAAGGCTCTTCGGAGCTTGCTGCCACTGTCAGCAACGTCTCGGTTGGGGCCCCCCTCGACTGAGAAGGACCCTTGGACCTAGAGCCCTTAGCTGGCACTGGTGCCGAAGTCACCTGGTCGGAGCTGGCATTCCAGGGAGATGCCGATGCTGGAGTTGGTGTCCCCGTCTAAGACCTCCCGCGCTGAGGAGAAGGGACTGAGGCAGACGGAGGTGGCCTCATGGAGCTTCCGTCAGCACATCTCAGCTTCCTCTTCCGCTCGGAAGGTTCAACGAGGTCCTTGCCCTTTCCGGTGTCTTCAACCCGTCGGCTCGGAGAAGGAAGGGTCGCCCTTTCAGAAACTCCGGAGATTTCTACCCCAGAGGTTGGTCGTCTTTCCACCAGGCCCAAGTCATCCAACAGCGGCATCCTCCTTCGGAGCTCTCTGCTCACCTCTGTATCATATTCAGAGGCAGAAAGGCTGCCGGTGGTGACACGTCGTCAGGGCTGATGTTCCCATGCTGAAATTTCTTGAGATGGATCTTCAGAGCTTCATCGCCTAAGTTGGTGTTCAAACAAACCTCGATGCGATTGTGATCCATCTCACTGTTGAAGGTCCATGCAAGTCACTAACTGGCCCTCAGTGGGGCCCACCTGTTTGCTAAGAAGTTGTCGAAGACCATCTAGGGGGGTCACCCCACCTTCGACGCACTCTTGGATTCTGTCCAGAATGGGCCTGTATGCCCTCGACAACTCCGGAACTTCACTCCAAGTGTTGATGTCGACGCGGGGGAGGCCTCCAGGCAGTTCCAGCCTCTCGTGTCCCTCCACGGTGATGACCACCCAGTCTTTCTTCCAGTCGTCCCACTTGCTGGAAGGAAAAGGCCTCAAGTACTTGAGGGGGCAATTTTCTGCTTCACGAAGTAGTAGAAGCCGATGAACTCCTTGCTCTTTCTGGTGGAGTGGACCGTGAAGAAAGTCCAAAACAACTCCACCCAAGGAGGCACACCCACCCACATCTCACAAAAGTGGACGAAAGTCGCCACTAGAAAGATCGAGTGGGGGCCAAGATGGTGGAGCTGAAAACCATATAAATCTAGCAGTATCCAGAAGAAAGTAGGGAAAGGCGGGATCAAACCCGCCATGGCGTACCCAAGGAAGTACACCATATCCCCGGCGCGCTCCTTCTTAAAGGGGAGCTTGCCGCAGCGAACGTCACGGTCGAAGGAGTCACTGGACCACCCCATGTAGATCCAGACCTTTGACAACTCCTCCTTGCTCCTGATGTGGCTCTTAGGAAGTCCCAACTCTATCGCAGCACGGCGGGGCGAAAGAGAAAAAGCAAGTGAAGGTTTGGAGGATTTGAGCGCAAGTTCAAATGAAGGCGTAAGGAACCCTCAAACCATGCGCGCTTTCCCTCTTAAGTAAGCCCCACAACGCTTGGATGGAAACCGCAAAAGGGCAAGGATACATTTCAAAAGTTACACCCTGCCAATGACAAAGGGGCCCGGGGCCACCCAGACGATCTAGTCGAGGTCCTTACCCCAGGAAAACAGTTGTCATGATGAGTGGCAGGAAACCCAAGGGCGGCAGGCTGACAGGGCGCGCGGAACCGATACCGTTTTCGTATTGGGAATCGACGACCTTCATTTGTGTGAGATCTGCACGCGCAAATGTCACCTGCCACGTCCAGAAGATCCCATGTGGCGATGGTTTAACTGCAAACTATCACCTCAACGGTACATCCAAAAACCCTTGAAGAGACGGTGCAGAAATCAAAAGATGGACCCACCTCCGGCAGAACGACTTAATCCAAAGGATCTCTCCGAGAGGTGAGCCCGGGGGCCACTGTCGGTACCCTGCGTACTGGATCCCCCTTGGAACTGCAAATAGTGCAAAGGAACTCCACCTATCTGAGTTGAAGACTTCCGAAGGCCCCACATGTTACTCGTAACCGGACCTGCATCCCTCATATGGTTAGTCCCAGTGCCGCCACGTGTATCATAAAACCGGAGCTACAATCCATACATGGGAATGCTCCAGACTGGATACCTGTGTGGCACCCCCGGACCTAAGCCCCGACAGAGGGAAGCTTTGATACCGACACGTGTACAACATCACCGGATCTACTAGTCCAATACGGTAAGCTCCGAAGTTTCCACGCGTCCAACTGTCAGACCTTCAACCTTCACAGGCAGATTGGTGGACCTCCAATGGCTCGGACCTTCAAGGGACATTTAAGGCTTCAACACCTGATTATGTGTCATTAATGCTATCTTAATGAACACACGATAGGAGGACCCTTAATACTAGTAACGCCACCATTAAGGTGCGTTACCACGCTATTAAGGAAAATTAAGTACATTAAATTGTGTATTAGGCATCAGTAAACGCCAAGGCCACATGTCTGGCCAGGCTAACGATGTAACGGCCAACCATTGTACTATAAAAGGACTGGCCGAGTGATACACGGGAACACTCTAGTCTGGGGCTCGTGCTCGGGGGTCTTTGATCTCTCTAACTGGCACTCTCAGACTCTCATACACTCAATACAACAACAACAACACACCCGTGGAGTAGGGTATTATGCTTAGGCGGCCCGAACCACGTAAATCCTTGTGTCAAGTCACTATCTTGTTTTGAATCTCCCCGCGCCCTAACCGAACTATGAAACTCCATGGGCTACTAACAGTAGTACCAGGGGAATTGCTAGAACCAGCATCCGACACTCACTATTTTGCATTTCTGTTATTTTCCAAACATGGGCTTTTACAGACCCGGGAGCCCGCTCCGCCGTCATGCCTATGGCTCCCTTGGAGGTGGGGACGCTCTCCATCGATGACCCCTGCAGCAAGGGCATCATGTTGGCTGACGATGAGCTGCAGGATGGAGTCAGGAACTGTTCAATCAAGAGAACGAGAGAGACAACAATGTAAGACTCAACAAGAGTGCCTTACCGACAACCCCGGAAGCTCCAACGGCCCTGGATCTTTGGATGTGCCAGAGGTGTGGGCGGCGCTTCTGATGTGGTGGCTGGGGCAGATCCGACCAAGCCTCCACCAGAATCGGTGTTTCTATCAACACCGCCACCAGCGCCGCTGCCGGTACCTGTTGAGCACCGCCATTGACCCCAGCGAATGGTGGGTTCGTGGTGCAGGGCTCCGTAGCTCCGTGTTGGGTCCTGGCCATCACGCCGGCTATGCTCCCTTTGGAGCGACCTCTAGAGCTGGCGCCAACATTTGTCGCCATGCCTGTGCCAAGGACGCTCGTGGTCCGAGGCTTCTTAGCCTGGGGCTGCGTAGATACGGCGCCCCAGGTGCCCACGCTGGCGCTTCAAACTGTGTCCGTGACTGGGACGTCAGCGGGCCGACCATGGTCGAACTGCCCCAGAAAGGTTGTTGTGTTGTCCGCTTTCAACAGCCAACTCTTCGCAGGAGGGGCGGGGTCCTTGCTTGAAGAACCGCCTGCCCCAGATGCTGGGCGCGGGCGCTCCTCTCGACGCTGGCTTGCAGCAGAGGCTGCTCCCGGAGGTGATCGAGGACATTTAGTCTTCACGACCTCAATCAACGGATCCTTCCCCTTCCCTTTGGTGGGGGCCAGGTCTCCCCCCCCCCCTCCTCGCACATCGGAACTTGGGTTGGGTGCGGACTCCTGCTGTGCATCGGGGATTCTCAGCCCCTAGTTAATGTCCCCAACCAGCCGTGGTGCGAGGCCAAGTGCATCCAGGTTTGGCATGTCCCATAGGATCTTCGTCCTGAGGGCCTGGTTCCCGCGGAGCAGCGTGTGAGGCTATGGGAGGACGAAGATGATGGGAATCAACAGATCACAGCATGCCTTGGACATCATCTGGAACACCTCCTCCTAGCTTATCTTCGATGCAGGACCTCTCACAAGCCGAGCGTAGTCCTGCACACCGAAGTAAAGCCACGCTAGGTGGGTGTGCTGCTGGAGAGGGGTGAAGCGCTGATATACGAAGTCCACCAACACCATCACCGACATTATACCATGGTCCGCCAGGTATCGGATCCTCTCTAGTACCATGGTGTACTCCGCCTCCAACTCCGGATGCTCCTCCCAGGTGTTGCTTCCGGATGTTGGCCCCTTGGTGCGCAGGGTCATGTGATTGTGGGTGTTAGTGTGCACGATCACCCAGTCTTCTCTCCATCTATCCCACCTTCCCGCCCTAAGAGGGTGATGTACTTGTAAGGACTCTTGGACCACTTCTAAAAGTAGTAGGCTCCAAGCCAGTTCGTCTTGCTCTTCCTGGTCCGCCTCAATACGAAGAACAGCCAGAACACCAACACAGACGGGTGGAGTCCCACAAACATCTCGCAGAAGTGTGAGAAGATCGCCGCAACCACAAAGGAGTTCGGTGACAAGCTGGAGCCCGAAGACCTACAGAAGAGTCACAACGAAGGTGGACATGGGCAGAATGAACCCAACTATACGTACACAGTGAAGAGTATTATCGAAGTGTAGCAACGACACTTCCCCCGGTACTACCAAAGTGTAGCCCGCGGAGGTTCTTGTTATGGTTGGGACACGCAGAGATCAAGATCAAGATGGCGACACCAAAGATTTACGTGGTTCGGGTCGGCTGAGCGTAATACCCCACTCCACGGATTGTATGTGTGTGTTGTATTATAAATCACTCGGGAGCATCATCTATGGCTCAGCCTGGCCTTTTTTCTTGTCTCGTGTGGCTCAGTTCTTTTATAGTCCAAGGACTGGCCGTTACATCATTCACTTGGCCCGACATGTGGCCCTGGTGTATTAAATTGCCTAATACACTGTCTACGAGTATTAAGCATGGTTAATAGTGTAATAACGTGCCTTAATGGATGCATTACCTCTATTAACAATGCTCTGATCGTGTGTTGTTAATACAACATTAACAACAAGTAATCAAATCTTGTAACTACTGCTTTGATTGTCACTTGAATGTACGTGCTGAAGGAAATCTGGCAATGTATACGTTGATGAAGGTCCGGAGGCTTAACACGTGGTAGCTTCAGAGCTTCCCTTTGCGGGGAGGTAGCTCCAGCACCGCTGTGCACATGTCAACACCGGAGCTTTCCTCTGCTGGGAGTTAGGTCCGGAGTCATTATACACGTGTTGATCGTGGAGCTTCCCTATGTCGGGAGGTTAGCTCCGGATTTACATTACACGTGTCAATCTCCAGAGCTACCCATATGAGGGACGCGGGTCCGGTGTAACATGACATGTGGGGCCTGAGGAGGCCTTCAACATTGAACGGGCAAAACTCTTTTGCACTTCTTGCGGTATCATAGGGTACCCGGTACGCAGGGTACCGACAGTGGCCCCTGAGCCCACCTTTGGGAGAAACCCTTTGGTTTGAGTTATTCTACCAAAGGTGGGGCCATCCTTGATTCCCGCGCTTCGACTTCAAAAGTCTCGTAATGTGCCGTTGGGGCGCTAGTCCATGGTTAAACCATCGTTGTGTGGCTTGTTATGAATGCGGTAGATGAGATCTTTGAGTCCGGATCTCACGCAATTGAAGGTCGCCAGTTCCCGATACAAAAACCGTATCGGTTCCGAACGCCCTGTCAGGGTGCCGCCTTTGGGTCTCCCACCATCCATCACAACAACGGTTCGCCTGGGTAATAACCTTGATCTCTTCGTCGGGGTGGCCCCGGACCCATTCACCATGGACGGGGTAGATTTTTGAAATGTGACCCCACCCTTGTGGCGGTTTCTATCCAAGCGTCGCTGAGGCTTACTTAAGAAGGAAAGTGTGCGCGGTTTAAGCGTGGAATAGGATGACGATATCGAATGGTTATATTGTTGATTGCTCTACAATCCACACACATACGCCATGATCCATCCTTTTTAGGTACTAGAATAACTGGAACAGCACAAGGACTAAGAGACTCACGTACATAACCTTTGTCAAGTAGTTCTTGTACTTGGCGCTGAATCTCCTTTGTTTCTTCTGGATTTGTCCTATATGGTGCACGGTTGGGCAATGAAGCACTGGGAATGAGGTCAATCTGGTGCTCAATCCCTCGAAGTGGTGGTAGTCCTGGTGGTATTTCACTTGGAAACACATCAGAATATTCCTGCAAAATGTTAGCAATAGCAGGAGGCAAAGAATGTTGCACATCGTAAAGGGAAATCAAAGCATCTTTGCATACCAAAGCATAGGCAACAGAGGTGTAAGCAATCAGTTCATTAATATCAGATTTCGTAGCAAACAAGCATTTTCCCTTCAGAGATATCTCATTTTTCTTATCAAACACAGATTTTGCATTGTTATTGTTCTCAATGTTAGCATGGTCCTGATATTTAGTTTCCCTAGCTCTAGCAACATCATCTTGCACAATAGCTTCAGGAGACATAGGATGCAACACAATTTTTTTATCGTGGTAAAGAAAAGAATACTGATTTGATCTACCACGATGCATAGAATCTCTATCAAATTGTCAAGGTCTTCCTAGCATAATATTACAAGCTTGCATAGGCACAACATAACATTCAACGACATCCTTATATTATCCAATAGTAAAATTGATTCGCACAAGTCTAGTTACCTTTGCCTTATCGCTGTTGTTTAACCATTGAATGTAATAGGGATGTGGGTGCGGTTTGGTGCTTAGTGCCAGCTTGGTCACCATGTCACTGCTGGCCAGGTTGTTGCAGCTACCTCCGTAAATGATCATGCGGCAAGATCGCTCTTTGACGACACACTTTGTTTGGAATAATGTGTGCCTTTGATTTTGTTCCGCTTTCTCCATTTTTGCACTAAGCACACGCTGCACAATGAGACTATCATAGCGCGCTGCATCTTCTGCACCAATATGCTCTTCTCGATGTTCATCGCTACCTGCATAGTCAGCTGCAAGCAAAACACATGTATCATCATCAAAATCGCTAGCAGATGAGTACTCACCGTCATCTTTAACAATTAGAACACGTTTGCTTGGGCAGTCATGCTGCACATGGCCAAAACCCTTGCACTTGTGACATTGAATGTCTCTAGATCGTCGGGTAGATGCCATGGAAGAAGCACTCTCGGTGGGCTTTTGGGTGGTCTTTACTGCTGAGCTAGTGGAAGAAGCATGTGGCTTGTTGCCGGAAGAAGAAGGTGCTGCCCGACTTGGTGAAGAAGATGGCGGTGAAGCACGCCCAGTTGAAGGAGTAGTCGTGAGTGGTTGCCATGAGCTAGTCTTTCCTGCAGAAATATTAGTTCTAGAGCTAGCTCGTCGTCCCTGCACTTCCCTTTCAGCTTTACAAGCAAGATGAAACAAACGGGTAACATTATTGTAATCTTTATAAGCAAGTATGTCCTGAATTTCACGGTTTAAACCACCCAAAAATCTAGCCATAGCTGGTTCCTCATCCTCTTCTAAATTACAACGCAACATACCCATTTGTAATTCCTGAAAATACTCTTCTACACTTTTAGCTCCCTGTCTCAATTGTTATAACTTATTTAACAGATCACGTGCATAGTAAGAAGGAACAAATCTAGCCCGCATGAGCCGTTTCAAAGCATCCCAAGTTTGTGGTATGTTATTAGGATTTTTCTTGCCATGTTCTATCCACCAAACAGAAGCAAAATCAGTAAACTCACTAGTGGCTGCTCTAACTCTTGCGTTTTCAGGAAACTCATGGCATGCAAATTTTTGATCAACAGAAATCTCCCAAGTAATATATGCATCAGGGTCATATTTACCATCAAAATGAGGTATTTTAAATTTGATCTTGTTAAAAGTATCTTCATGATTGCGTACCTCACGCCGACGATGTCCACCTATGCCTTGATGGTTGCGTTGTAGCCAGCGCCGTGGCCTAGCTTCCTCATATTCCCCAATCTCCGTATCTGCAGAATAGTCATCTTCATTGTCACGTACAATACTAGGAGCATTGCTCACCTGTCCATCTGCAGTGCGTCCACGATCCCTCTCCTCAAGGCGCTGCAGGATGGCTCCAATAGAGGTGTTCAATGTTTGAATGGAACTCTCCAACGTGCTGATTTTGGTGTTGGTGTCGATCTGCATATTTTCCAATTGACCAAGGCGGTCACTGGTAACTCAAAAATCCTCATCAAGCGCTTCTGTGTGTAGCCACACTTGGCGTTCGAAGTGTTGTATAATTCCCCGTGTGTGAGGTGAATGCACGTCTTCATTTGTATTTGCTCCTCCTGCCATGGTTAGTAGAAAAAAAATCCAATATGAAAGGGTAACTTTATCCCTAGCTACAAAGGTGCTGGTGGAGATAACTCGGTCACTCTCAACCTGTTCAATCAAGCTCTTACCTGTTCTTACAAAGCTCAGCAAGAAGGTGATGGCAACCAGCAAGTAATGAACAACTTCAAGAGCAGGTGTCAATCTATGGCTTTAGGTGGCTGAACTAGCACAAGGAGCAAACTTTCACCATGTTAATCACAACAAGCTGAATAAATATTCTACGACAGTACTGTGCTGATCTTAGTCTAGACCGTACTAGAGACGCAGCCGAGACACCAATGTCGTCACCAAAAACACCCCAAACAACAATCTGATTTTTTCTTGTTGCGGTGGTCACCCAAACTCTCTCTAGATGGAATCAGGAGACCCTAGAACAAAATTTGCACATGCGGCTTTTGATCTTGCACTTTCCTTTTTTTTCTTCTCTAATTGCTTGTGGCTTTTGTGCGGCTTTTGATTTTGCACTTGCCTTTTTTTTCTTCTCTAATTGCTTGTGGTTTTTGTGCAGCTTTTGATTTTGCACTTGCCTTTTTCTTGTTGTCAAACTCAAATTACTAATCTGACTCAAACTCGAAGTAGCAATCTGATTCGAACTCGAACTAGTAATCAGACTCAAACTCGAACTAGCAATCCGACTCAAACTCGAAGTAGCAATCTGATTTGAACTCGTAATCTGACTCAAACTCGAACTAGCAATACGACTCAAACTCAAAGTAGAAATATGATTTGAACTTGTAATCCGACTCAAACTCGAACTAGTAATCCGACTCAAACTCGAAATAGCAATCTGATTCAAACTCAAACTAGTAATCCGACTCAAACTCGACCTACGAATCTGACTCGAACTAGGTGACCGAATGTGACACGAACTCGAAACTCTAGTGGTGCAAAACTAAAGACCAGCAACTTGACTCGTCGAAGCAACCATGAACTCAACAAGTCTTGACTAAGTGGAGAAAGTAAAAGGCACAATGGTCTAGGAATAATGGAAAAAAAACAGATCTGGTATTTTTTTTCGGGCTTTTTCTGGACTATAGGATGATAACAGCGGAAAGAAAAGTAGTGGTAGCACTCTCACCAATTAACCTTGCTCTGATTACCACTTGATAGGATCTTGGTTCCCGATCTTTCGATGAGAATAGGAGGGTTCGATTTGTGGAGGAGAAGATGTTGGCGATCCGACTACACCGTCCCCAAGACGATGCGCCTTAGCGATCGGTACACCGACTCCGAAGTTGTATTGATCTTGCTGGTGCACAATCAACCTGAACACGAGGGCCTTTGTTCCTGCAAGCAATCGAAGAACACGCAAGAACAATAAGAATCAAGCACTTATCTGTAGAATCAATCTAAAGTGGGGTTCTGGATACAAGTAGACGGGCGATCTAGTCAACACGCGTGTGTACAAGGAAGCAGCAGAAGCTAACTTACGTATAAACAAAACCCACCAGCTAATGAGGGCGGATGCTACTATTTATTACCTCCCTAGGGTCGTGAGAAACCCTAATCACGAGTCCCTAATGGACTCCAAACGATACATGGGCCATGGGCCCAATTTTGGTGATGCAGCACCCTGAACAGAAAAAGGTCTTGGTATTAAAATAACTATTGCGGCCGACTCCGAATATATATGGACATGAGGCCAGATCCGTTTGAAAGTAGACTTGATAATCTTTACAGGAAGTACTTGAACGCCCAGATCGGAGTCCGTATGAAATCGTGGTGGCCATCACAAGTTGGTGCTGTTCTGCTGTCCAAATCCCGTCCGCGTGAATTCCCTTCCCATTGGCTCCTCTCCATTGTTCCTAAGCAAAACAAGAAAGCATGTAGTTCCACGGTCTAGATAAGATGGACATAAGGCCAAGAACGAGTTCACCTCATAGTTTAGTTGACGTGCACGAGCACGAGTGATCGGACCAGAAACCTGTAGCTGAGTTGGTGTGGATGTATCGAGGGTGTTGATGTCCTCATCAGGAGGAGCTGCGGAGCTTGAAGGAGATAGAGTCCATTCAAGTATGGGACTTCCTGGGACGGGCCAACGACGCTCTGACACCACTAGGCTTCAGTCCCGTACGTTCAGACAACCCGGAGCTGGACTTGGACCAAGCGTTGGTGGCCCTCAATGGTGCTGGCGGCAAACTCGACGTTATTGCGGACCAGCTCGAGACAGAGGGGAAGTCTTTGGCTACTAACGTCGCAGAGTATGTGCTGATGTGTTACGTAAACCGAGACCCCCAATTCTCCCTGGACCCGGTGCTTTAAGGTCCCATTGCTGAAGAGGAAGACGCCGCCAAGGCTAGTGTCCAAGAGGTTGCCCAGAAAGTCACCACATTCTTCCGCATGACTTAGATCCTCCAGTGGCTAGGACTTCTTCCTTTTGCCTTCTACTGAAATCCTAATTTTGTAATCCAGTACTTCAAATTAATGAAATCCATTTTGCCATGAACTTCACTTTATTTTTGTCTTCAATATAATATGCTCTGTCCTGTTGGCCCCCTGGTACAATTGTACAATTGAAGTGTGTACATGTACCAAAAGTTTTGACAGTATATTGATGACTTGAACGCTTCGCACTTGTAGATTTTAGGTCCGAAGTCTTCAATTCTGAGTTGACGGCAGACCCCCTAGGATTGGCGGAGCTTGGAAGCTCTGACAGTACCCAGTATCAACATACAAATGTTGATGATCGGAGCTTGGTAGCTCCTGATGTCGCCACACGAATAGTTGAATTTACGCCCCCAGGGGTTGTCAGAGCTTAGTAGCTCCGATGTCTACCACCATCGCTTTGAATTTCTATTTTTCCTGCACATTAAACACATGGAAAAAGTAAAATTCGTCCTCTTGTCTATAAATCGTTTGTGTCTTATTGTTCTTACTTGAGTTTTATTCTGATGCAACTCGATATGGTAGCGAGTATATTGATGTAACTCTTCCGGACCCATATGCTTTTTTAGTACTCACCCTACTGAGGCCTGCCGGAGTGTAGGTAGAGTGGCGTACTTAGGGTGCAAGACCAGGCTAAGTCGATAGCACACTCCGGACCTATGTTGGCTTGGCGTTTAGGCAAGTAGACTATACAACATGTTAAGACCCAAAGAGACCAAAATATAACTTGCAATGCATATGAATAACTTGGTAAAAACTCAAGAAGAATTGCACAACTTCATTATAGACAAGTAGGTTAAAAACAATAAGTTGATAGTTCGAGCCTTGTACAAAAATAAATGCACGTGGAGTCTATTTTTACACCATAATGTCTTTCATTATAGGTCTGGATTACAGGGGAGACAAGGACACACTTTGGGTGTAAACCAAGCTAAGTGTGCTATACATCTTGTAGTAACCCAGGGTAGGTAATTACACTTTTAGTGTTGTGACTGTATGAAGTGTAATTAAACTTCTCGGACCCTCCCAGAGGGATCCGGATGTTCTCTCGGAGGTCCTACCCCTGTCTATTTATTGACTCTATAATATACATCATGTGTAATTAAAGACTCACCTCCATGATTCTAAGCATAAAACATACGGAGGTGCTCGATGTTCCAAGGATTAGGAAGCAGAATCCCATCCTCAGTTGCCAAGCGAACGCATCCGGGACGAGACACTTTGATCACTCGGAATGGAACTTCCCAGCTGGGGGAATGTTTGTTCATTCCTTCACGAGTTAGTATCTTCCGAAGCACCAGGTCGCCTTCCTCGTGCTATCGGTTGCACACATGCCTTTGATGATAGCGCCGGATCGCTTAGCGATAACGTGCATTCCGAACAGCTGCTTGGCACCTTCCCTTGTCGACGAGGTCAAGGTCTTCACGTCAGAGCTGGTCCTGCGTTGCTTCGTCGAAGGTCCGGACCCAGAGGGACCCCAAGGTGATCTCCGGAGAATGGACTGCTTCAGCTCCGTACACCAGAAAGAATGGAGTTTCTCCAGTTGACTGATTTGGAGTTGTCCGGTTCGCCTACAGTGTGGTCAGAAGTTCCTCAATCCAGTTGACTCCGTGCTTTTTTAAGCGCTCGTATGTGGGCGTATTGAGTCCTTTTAAGATTTCTGCATTTGCTCTCTCGGCTTGGCCATTGCTTGCTGGATGAGCTACTGAGGCGTAGCTGAGTTGAATGTCGAGATCTTCGCAATATTCTTGGAATGCAGCACTTGTGAATTGAGTTCCATTGTTAGTTATGAATTTGTTTGGAACTCCAAATCTACATATAATGGACTTCAAGAACTTGATTACTTGTTGATTGTCACAACCGGAGTTGCTTCCGGCCACTTAGTGAACTTGTCGATAGCGGCATACAGGAACCTGTAACCTCCGACAGCATTTGGGAAAGGTCCCAAGATGTCCATGCCCCACACAACGAATGGTCATGTAGGAGGTATCATTTGTAGTGATTGAGCTGGTGTGTGAATCTTTTTTGATTAGAACTGACATGCTTCACATTTTTCACTAGCTCAACTGCATCCTGAAGTGTTGTAGGCCAGTAAAAGCCATGCCGAAAGGCTTTACCAACCAGCGTGCGGGAAGAAGCATGGTTCCCACACTTGCCTCCATGGATTTGCACGAGGAGCTTAGGGCCTTCTTCCCTTGCAATGCACTGCATTAGGACGCCATTGGCACCACGTCGGTAGAGATCCCCTTCTACCAACGTGTATCTTTTATCCAATCTGACAATCCGGTCAGCAGATACACTGTCTTCAGGAAGGATGTTGTCTTTCAAGTAGCTCCGGATCTCCAAGATCCATGCATCGGAGCTAACTTGAGCTTATGAGTCTTCCGTGCTAGGTTGCTCGGGGCTTCCAACAGTACCTACGACCCTTGGTGGACACCATGGTAATAGGGCCACCGGGACTGCCAGCTTCGAGGTGCTGGTCTCGCCCCCTTCGCTCAGTTCGGCAGGCTGAGTTGTTGGTTTTGACAAACTCTGGACGAAGATTCCGTCAGGAGTTGGAGCTCCGGTTGAGGCTTTCGTCGAGAGTTCGTCGGCTTCAGAATTATGAAGACGCTGAACATGATGGAGATCCAGAACTTCGAAGTCCTTCTGAAGTCTCTGGACCTCAAGAAGATAAGCAGCTAGTTGAGGATTGTTGCAGGAACATTCACCTTTGACTTGTTTTATGATGAGTTGTGAATCTCCCTTCACAAACAGATGTTTTACACCATAAGATAGTGTCACCTTGAGTCCGAAGATGAGAGCTTCATACTCCGCCATGTTGTTGGTTGCCTTGAAATCAAGGTGTACCATGTACTTGACCTTCTCCCCAGTCGGAGCCAGTAGAAGGATTCCAGCTTCGGCCCCCTGCTTTTGCACGGATCCGTCGAAGTAGAGGGTCCAGGGAGGCTCGGTGAATACCGGAACTTTGGGTTCTGGTTTCTGTTCACTGTGGCCCCCAGGGTTTGATGGAGAGGGGGTCCACTCCGCCACGAAGTCAGCCAAGGCTTGACTTTTGATTTCTTGTCTTGACACGAATTCTAGATCGAATTCGGCTAGTTCGGCTACCCACTTTGCAATGCTCCCAGTAGAATTAGGGTTATGCAAAATAGCATGTAGTGGAAAATAAGTTAACACTGATATTTTGTGGGCATGGAAGTAGTGACAAAGCTTCCTTGAGGCAATAAGAACTGTGTAAAGCAGTTTATGCACCTCAATGTATCTTGTCTTGGCAACATGGAGTACTTCACTGATGAAGTACACGGGGCGTTGGATGGTCCGAACCCTTTCAGAAGGACCTGGAGCTTCTTCTTCGTCGACCCAGACCTTGTTGGAGGGTTCTAGACCTTCAGGCTATGCTTCTTGGACCCTCCCGGAGGGGTCCAAAACTCCTTCTTGTTCGACACAGACCTCGCTAGGAGGATCCAGATCATCTTGGTCAGCCAAGTGAACCTCCTCATATGAATGAGGTTGATCTCCTAGCATTTCGTTTTGAGGTTCCGTGTCTGGGAGCTGGGACCCAGATACGCCTTCAGGTGATTCTGGACCCTCCCGGAGAGGTCTGGACTCCTGGACTGGATGTGGCTCTGGTTTTTCTGCAACCAGGACCATACTGACAACTTCAGTGGTTGCCGAAATGTAAAGCAGTAAAGGCTCACCGGGATTAGGAGCTACCAATATCGGTATTGTGGTGAGAAGTTGTTTCAGCTCTTGAAATGCCTTTTCTGCTTCTTCATACTAATGAAATGTTCCGGACTTCCTCAGAAGTTTTAAGAAGGGTAACACCCGTTCTGCTAGTCTTGAGATAAACCGGCTGAGCGCAGCTAAACATCCAGTTAACTTCTGGACATCCTTAATGCGAGCTGGGGGCCGTATATCTTCTATGGCCTTGATCTTCGCCAGATTTGCTTGAATTCTTCAGTGATTCACCAAGAACCCCAGAAGCTTCCCGGAGCTAACCCCGAAGACACACTTGTCCGGGTTCAACTTGGTGCGCGTGGTGCGCGGCATGTAAATTGTCAAGGAGTGACTCCTTGTTTTTTATCGTCACAATGATGTCATCGACATACACCTCCACCATGTCTCTAATTAGCTCTCTAAATGTTTTTTACATAGCTCGCACAAATGTTGAAGCAACATTTTTAAGATCGAATGGCATGGCAGTATAACGGTACAATCCATCTACTGTTATGAAGGCGGTATGCTCTTCATCTTCCTTAGACATTTGGATTTGGTGATATCCAGAATATGCATCTAAAAAACACAATAGCTCACACCCGGAGGTGGAGTCCACTATCTGATATATTCTAAGTAGTGGAAATGGATCCTTTGGACATGCCTTATTTAAGGTGGTGTAGTCGATACACATCCGAAGCTTCCCACCGGCCTTGGGTACAACAACTGAGTTTGCCAGCCATTTTGGATGGAATACTTGCCGGATGAATCCAGCTTCGAGCAACTTCTTGATTTCCTGTCGAATGAAGTTTTGTCGCTCGATTGATTGCTTCCTAGGCCTCTGGTGTACAGGCCGTGCGTCAGGGTAAATCTTCAGATTGTGCTCAATCACCTCCGTAGGGATCCCAGACATTTGTGACGGTTGCCAGGCAAACACGTCAACGTTAGCCCAGAGGAAAGTGATGAGCGTGCGTTCCTATTTGTTGTTCAAACCTCCCGATATGCGGGTAGTCTGAGCAATGTCGGAACCTATTTGGACGACTTTGATAGGAACATCGGTGTCTCCGCTTGGTTGCACATGGGGTGCAGATGTAGAGCCTTTATGACGAATACTTGGAGGGTTTAGAGTTGGCTCCTTACTAGATGCTTCCTCTTGTGCTGTGGTAAGCGCACATAGTTCTTCTAAAGTAGTAACTTTTGCAGTGCGATCTCCGCGGATCTGGAGAACGCCCGTGGGTGTTGGCATCTTCAACACTAAGTAACCATAATGAGTTGTGGCCATGAACTTGTACAAGGCTGGCCTGCCCAGAATGGCATTGAATGGCGGACTGATCTGCGCGACATCGAAGACCAATTTCTCAGTTTTGTAGTTCTCCCGAGTTCTGAAGGTCACTGGGTGTGTGATGGAACCGAGAGGTGTAATGGTTTCCGGACCTACTCCGGAGAAAGGTCGGGATGGACGAAGGTCCGAAGGCCGGAGCTGAAGCTTAACGAAAGCTTCGAAGCTTATGAGGTTTAGCCCTGAACCTCCGTCCACCATTACATGGTGGATTCGAATATTGTTAATGGTGGGTGGCACCATCAACGGGAGATGGCCTGTCCCGATCATGTTTTGGGGGTAGTACAAAGCATCAAAAATGATCGGACAATCCATCCACTTCCGATGTGGCTCCGCCTTAGCAGTGGAAGCTGCCACAGCCATGTCCTGCCGCATTGTCTTGAGGATGCAGCGAGAGGTGATGTCCAAAGAACCACCATAGATGGTGTTTAGGGTTTTCCAGCGCTCGTCATCAGAGACGTTGGAGTTGTTATCGACAGTGCTATAGATGGCTTTCAGGACCTTTTTGGGGTCCTGGAAACCTAGCTCCTCCTCAGCCGGAGCTTCGTTGAATTTTTGCTTTCCCTCCCGCTGATGGAAAGGAGCTTCTTCCCGATGCTTGTTATAGCGCTCGGTAAGGTTCTAGACCTCCCGGCATTCTTCCAGGCTGTGTCTGTCCGTCTTGTGAATCAGACACCATGCCTTTGAACTGTTGTCGTCTTCCATGGAAGGACAAGGTCGTTTCTTGAGGCGTGGCCCCCGGCCACCTGGAGCTACAGCAGCTGTAGCTGCTGGTGCGTCGGCCAAAGGCTTCTTCTTGCCGTTGGGCTTCTTTTTCTTTTTTCCACTACCGGAGGCAGTGACTTCAGTCTTGGAGGACTTCTTGTTGGCCTCCTGAGGTATCTTGGAATGCATTTCACGGCCCTCTGCAGCTCTAGCACATTTGTCTGCTAGGTTGAAGAGTTCCGTGATGCTGGTGACTTCTTTGATGGCCAACTTCACCATCATCTTTTTATGTCGAACACCCTGTCTGAATGCAACGATAATAGAAGTGCTCGAGATTGAAGGAATAGTATTCCGTACCTGAGAAAACCGTTGGATGAAGGATCACAGCGATTCCCCCAATGTTTGCTTTACAGCAAACATATCCAGTTCAGTGCCAGGTCGAGTATAAGAACTCTCGAAGTTGGCAGTGAACTGCTGGCATAGCTCCGCCCAACTATTAATGGAGTCGGGCGGAAGACTCATGAACCAAGACCTTGCAGTCCTAGTTAGAGCCACCGGGAAGTAATTTGAAGGAATTCGGCGGGGTTGACAGTCCCGTCGATTTTTTCCGGCAAGTGAGGACAGAAATTTTGGGGCCATCTGACGATGCGCAAATGCATGGCCAGGGCAGAACAGCCTCCTCCTACTCCCTGAGGAGCAGGGTTGTCCCAAGCCTCTCGCCTCTCACGAGCACGCTCGATATGGACACGGTTGTCCTGCTGCTGGTAACGATGATCCAGTTCCGATCGCAGGTCATCAGTCAAATCCTGGTAATGGTGTGGGTGCGTCATGCCCTGGGAGGCAACAAAGTCACGTGCTAGGATGCAACACGTCTCCTTTGTTGCGAGACTTGTGGACCAAGTCGGCCGGACAAGGACCATCGTTCTGATGGTGCTCGCCCCGAAGGGGGAGGACCTTGATTGCTGATGCCAGCAGCTGCAGCTGCAACCAGATGGTCAACATCAGCCCTCCACTGCTCTATAGCAGCCTTGGGTGCACCTGGAGTCGGTGGGTGTTGTAGGAGAGATCGCACGGCAATGAGCGCATGCTTAGGGTTGTTGTTTGTCGATGAAGTGATCGACGCAGATGTCCCATCTTGTTGACCAGCATTGTTTGCCAGAATAGATGGTGGCTGTGGTGCCATAGTGCCTGTTGGAACAATGGCACCTGCTGGCTATGACGCATTGAGAGTACTACCACCAGCGGGTTGTCAACCTCGATTGCCATTGGAGGATCCTGTAATGTAATTCACCATATTGTGATCTCGGGACTTCCCACTACCCGGCACGCCAAGATGTCGAAGTGTAGCAACGACACTTCCCCCGATACTACTAAAGTGTTGCCCGCGGAGGTTCTTGTTATGGTTGGGGCACGCAGAGATCAAGATCAAGATGGCAACACCAGAGATTTACGTGGTTCGGGCCGCCTGAGCGTAATATCCTACTCCACGGATTGTATGTGTGTGTTGTATTATGAATCACTCGAGAGTGTCGTCTATGGCTCAGCCTGGCCTTTTTTCTTGTCTCATGTGGCTCAGTGCTTTTATAGTCCAAGGACTGACCGTTACATCATTCACCTGGCCCGACATGTGGCCTTGGTGTATCAAATTGCCTAATACAGTGTCTACGGGTATTAAGCATGGTTAATGGTATAATAACGTGTCTTAATGGCTGCGTTACCTCTATTAACAATGCTCTGATCGCATGTCGTTAATACAACATTAACGACAAGTAATAAAATCTTGTAACTGCTGCTTTGATTGTCACATGAATGTACGTGCTAAAGGAGATCTGCCAGTATTTATGTTGATGAAGGCCCGGAGGATTCACACGTGGTAGCTCCAGAGCTTCCCTTTGCGGGGAGGTAGCTCCGGCACCGCTATGCACGTGTCAACACCGGAGCTTTCCTGCGCTGGGAGTTAGGTCCAGAGTCATTATACACTTGTTGATCGTGGAGCTTCCCTGTGTCGGGAGGCTAGCTCCGGATTTACATTACACGTGTCAATCTCTCGATCTACCCATATGAGGGACGCGGGTCCGGTGTAACATGACATGTGGGGCTTGAGAAAGCCTTCAACATTGAACGGGCAGAACTCTTTTGCACTTCTTGCAGTATCATAGGGTACTGACAAGTATGATCTCTTCGTACTGCAGGTCAAGGGGAGGGTACCACAGCGGATCCAATTCCACCCTTCCTCGTCTTCCCAGCCAAGCAGCTGCCTCACTGGACCCACATCCTCGATGCGGGAAGGAGGCAAGTTTGTGGCCTTTGGAGCATATGAACGAGAACTTTGCAAGTGGTGAGGGCTCAGACGCTCAAATGGAGAAGATGAAGGCTAAAGCTTTGGGGCAAGAATAAGGAAGGAACTTCCTTTTCCAACAAAGGTTTCCTTTTATTCGCCTCTGCGACGCTTGGGCACATCGTGCGAGTCGCCTAGACCCAGCATGCGTTGCGCAACTTGCAGCTCCCATGACAATGGGGCCCATGTCCCCTGTCAGAAGGGCTAGCCCCAACTACCCGAGAAGATGACTCGATGGTTCCCATGAAGGCGGAGCAGTGGAAGCACAACAATCGCATTGGGAACCACACCGATTAAAGATACTCCAGCAAGCACAGATCACATCACCATGACCCCTCAACTGGAGTGGATGCGTGGTCGCTGCAGTACAGGCATGCAGCCGCTTTGGCTACCCAAGACAAAAATGAAAAGGCAGCGCATGAAACCATGGTTAGGGCTCCACCTGTAGGCTCCTCACCTCCCCCAGGGTGGACTCAGGGGCCACTATCGATACCTAGCAGACCGGGTACCCCGCACACATGATGAAAACGCCTAAGTGATCTGCCTCCCTACTGAGGCATTGTCCAGTGGCGCCATGTGTCCGACAGCCCCAAACCCTGTCCCTCCTCAGGGGCGGGCTCTGGTACTCCCATGTGGACCTTGACACGGGACCCGGATCCCCTAAAGAGGCAGCCTCCCGAGCTGCCATGTGTCCAACGGGATAGGACCCCACTCCTCCACAGTGATGAACCTAATGGGTACGGGGGATGCCCTATCTATCGATGAGAGATGTTTGTGGTGAATGATTTTGGTGGAGGCTGACGTTGGCTGCCTGACTACCACAACTAGAATGGTGTGGCACCTTGAGCGACAGTTACACCGTCTCCTGATAACTACGATTTGGGTGGAGGTCGATGTTGTGCTTCCTGACTACAACAACCACAAGGGTGATGTGCCTTAGCGATAGTTACACCGGCTCCTGTAGTTGCAATTCTTACCGTGGCAAGAACAACCTTGAACCTGCAAGCAATCGAAGAACAAGCAAGAACAAGATAACAAGCAAACACTCACGGGTGTGATAAATTTGGGTTCTGATTCAAGTAATCAAAATGTCTCATCGACACTTGCGTTACAAGAAAGTAGCAATGGCTAAACTTACAGAAAAAACCCAAGTTCTTCCTATGGCTGCTAGTTGCTTATATAGAGGAGGAAGACTAGAACTCAGGATGGAGTCACGAGTCTTGTTCGGCCTTTTTGCGGCAGCTCAAAAGTCATCTGCCTTTGAATCTTGATCCAATGGAAAGTAGACGAAGAGAGCTTTCCAGCAAGTACTTATTTGCATTAAACAACCTTGGGAGTTGAAAGTTATGACCCTTTTAAGCTGGTACTTGCTGCAGTCACGAGGACCCCTCGTGTGGTGCAGTCTTTATTTCATTAATCCCTCCATTCCTCCTAGCTGGATCAATTCCCAAGCACCTAATAATAACAAGGTCATCAAATGGATTTAATAGTTCTCCATTTGAAGGATAATTAGTTTAAATAGCCAGGAATGAATTCACCCGATAATTAAGTTCACGTGCTCGAGCGCGTGTCATTGGACCTTGATTAGCCGCAAGTGGTGAATGGGCTGTTGTTGTGGTTGTATCATTGGTAGCGAAGTTCTCATCATCCTCCCCTTCTTGCAATTGAGTCATCCTCGAGTCAAATGTGTCTTCCTCGACCACATATGATTTCAAATCTGCAATATTAAAAGAGGAAGTAACCCAAGATTGTGCAGGCAACTAAATTTTATATGCATTATCATTAATTTTTCGAAGCACTTTGGAGGGTCTAGCAGCTCTATGTAGCAATTTAGATTTTCTCAAATCAGAAATCTATCCTTTCTCAAATACACCCAAACCAAATCACCAGGTTCAAAAGTAACATGCTTTCTACCTGTCGGTGGTTTTGATCCGGCAGATCTCCCAACACTACTAAAGTGTTAAAGGAGTTTGAGGTTCGGTGTGGGCGCGCGGAGATTCAAGAAGGTGAAGTGTTAAGTGACACAAGAGACACGAAGATTTATGTGGTTCGGGCCGCCTGAGCGTAATACCCTACTCCACGGGATGTGTTGGTGTTGTATTGGATGTATGAGCTCAACGTCAGTTGAGAGAGTCGAGTGAGTGTGTCTCCAGAGTGTCCCCTATGTATCGTCGGCCTGTACTTTTATAGTACAAGGGCATGCCGTTACAAGTTAGCCTTGCTCGACATGTGGCCCCGGCGGTTACTAATATTGATACACATTCAACACGATTAATTGCTCTTAATGACCCAGTTATGGGCTTTGACAACACCGTTAAAGGTCGTCTGATCGTGTGTCATTAATATAGTATTAATGACACTTAATTGGGTCTTGAAGTCCTTGATTCCCCTTTGAAGATCCGGAGCCGTTGTGGAGTCTTCCGGAGGTTAGAGGCTGAAGATCTGTTGGTTGGACACGTGGTAGCTCCGGAGCATACTGTGGGGAACAGATAGGTCTGGAGCTACCTGACACATGTCAGTTCTAGAGCTTCCCTCGGTCTGGGGTTAGGTCCGGGGGTGCCGCTATGGTACATAGCCCGGAGCTTCCCCCTTGTGGGCGGTAGCTCCAGTTTGATAGTACACGTGGCGACCCTGGGACTAACCATGTTGGAGAAGTGGGTCCGGTTATGTCTGACATCTGGGCCTCTGAAGGTCTTCAAATCAAGTAGATGACATTCCCTTGAGATATTTGTAATCTCAATGGGTGTACGGTTCCCAAGGTACCGACAGTGGCCCCCTGGGCCCACCTCTGGGGAAGATCCCTTGGGTGAGGTCATTTCGTCGGAGGTTGGTCCATCCTTCGACTTTTGAACTTCAAAGGTCTTTGGATGTGCCGTTGGCGATAGTTTGGAGTTAAATCCTCGCCGCGTGGCATATCCCATGTGTGGCAAATGAGATCTTTGGCGTGCGGATCTCACGCAATTGAAGGTCGCCGGTTCCCAATACGAAAATCGTATTGGTTCCACGCGCCTTGTCAGGCTACCGCATTCGGGCTTCCCGCCTCATGATGACAACCGTTCGCCTGGGTAAGAACCTCGACTTGATCATCAGGGTGGTCTCGGGCCCTCTTGTCATCAGCAGGGTAGGATTTTTGAATAGTATCTTCAACTTCCTTGCGGTTTCCATCCAAGCGTTGCGAGGGCTTACTTAAGAAGGAAAGCGCGCATCGTCTGGGGTTCTTTACGCCTCTCATCTGATCTTGCGCTCAAACTCCCAACTTGTGCTTGCTTTTCCTCTCATGCCTTGATGTGCCGCGATGGAGTTGGGTCTCCGCGAGAGCCGTTTGAAGACCGAAGGTGATTTGAAGAAGGTCCGGGCCCTCATGGGATGGTCCCCGGACTTCTTCAACCGCCTGGTCCACGCCGGGGGAGAGCTCCCGTTCGAGAAGGAGCACGCCGGCGAGATGGTGTACTTTTCTTCGTACGCCATGGTGGGGTTGATCCCACCTTTTTCCTCCTTTTTCTTGATGCTGCTAGACTTTTATGGTCTGCAGCTGTACCACCTTGGCCCTCACTCCATTCTTCTTGTGTCTATCTTCGTCCACTTCTATGAAATGTGGATGGGCATCCCCCCTGCATTGAACTTTTCCGGACCTTCTTCACCGTCCACACCACCGGTAGGAGTAATGAGTACCTTGGCTTCTACTACTTCGTGAAGCGCAAGAAGTGCCCATTCAAGTACCTCCGGTCGTTTCCCTCTGGAAAGTGGGATGACTGGAAGAAGGACTAGATAGTCATCCGGGTGGAGGAGCACGAGAAGCTGGAGCTGCCCGAAGGCCTCCCAAACATCGACACTGCAGTCTGGAGTGAAGCTCCGGTGCTGTCGGATGCCTTCAACCCTGCTCTGACCAGGATCCGCCATTGCGTGGAGGGAGGATTAACTCCTCATGCGGTATTTTGCAATTTCCTGGTCAACAGGTGAGCACCGCTGAAGAGGAGAGAAAAACTCGCTTGGGCCCTCAACAGCGTGATGGACGACGACCGGGTCGAGACCGGGCTGAAGTCCAACATGGTGGGGGCAACCTTGGAGTTTCATCTCAAGAAGTTCCAGCACGACATCGACGTCGCGGGTGATGACTTGACCCCTCCATCAGTCTTTCTCCCTCTGAACGTGGAAGTAGAGTTCAGCAGGGAGCTCCGATGGACGATGCCGGTGCTTGACAACCTTGGTGTCGTCGAGAGAAGTTCGACCTCCAGGGTGGTGATCCCTGGGGCTTCCGAAGGTGGCTCCGACCCTGCCCCGAAGCCAAGGATCAAGGTCGTCGGCAAGGGCAAGGAGCCGGTGGACGAACCCTTGAGCCGGAAGAGGAAGTTGCAGCATGTCGACGGAAGGTCCGTCAGGCCTGCAACCTCTGCATCAGCTCCATCTCCCTGGAGGGGGAGGTCTTCTTCAACTGCGGCGACTGTACCCGCAGCAGCTTCTTCCCGGGGTGCTAGCTCCGGGCATGCGACTCCATCACCAGGGCTAGTTGAGGTCTCTAGGTCCGGAGGTCCTTCCCGGTCGAGGAGGACCTCGACTAAGGAAATGCCCTTGGCTGCAACGAGATCTGGGGGGCCTTCCGGAGCTTCCACGCCGGCGGTGGCTATGGTTAGCCCAGAACACCTAGGAAAGAGGTTCCGCGCAAGCTGGTGCGGAAGCCTCCCGAGGTAATTTTTAATCTTTACCTTAGACAGTTGTTTTATTGTAGTAACTTTTTTTTAAGTTTCTCCACCCATCATCTGCAGCATTCCCAAGAAGAGGAGTGAGGCTCCACCCTCAGCCACATCAACTGAAGCTGTGAGGGCGGAAGCCTCTGCTCCTGTCCCGGTGCCGCCCCAAGTGGTGGCTGAAGCAGCAGCAGCTCCGGCGCCAGCTGTTGTGGTCATGGACCTCGACTCATCCCCCGAGACTTCCGTGGTAGCGTCGGACCATGGGAGAGAAGATGCGCCAGCGGCACCTGCCTCGGAGGTTGAAGCTCCAGGTCTGGGTGCTGAGATGATGGAAGCTTCGGCCATTGAGCCAGAGGAAGCAATAATTCCGGCCCTAGAGCCGGAAATTGTCGAAGCCCCGGCGGTTGAGCCAGAGGTTATTGAAGTCCCGGCATGTGCGCCAGATGTTGAGGAAGTCCTGGCGGTTGGGCCGGCTACCTCTGAAGCACCGCCCGCAGAGCCGGTCGTTGCTGGAGCTCCGGCCGTAGGGCCGGTTGATGTTGAAGACCTTCCGGCTCTCGAGCCAGTTGCCGTTGAAGCTCCGGCCCCAGGGTCGGTTATTGCGGAGGCATCAGCACTCAAACCCGTGGTGGTCGAGATGCCAACAACCGAGCCATCAGCGGAGGAGGGGCCCCGGTCGAAGCCGGAAGCAGCACCTGCTTCGGAAGTGTTGTCGGCGGAGGTGCCTGCCGCTGAGCCGAAATACCCAGATGAAACCGCTGGCCCCCTGCCTGAGGGGGCAAATGAAGACCTGGCGGCGAGGCCTTCGTAACCACTTCCGGAGGTCGGAACTTCTTCCGCGGGACCCTCCTCAATGGCGACTGAGGCTATCCAGGAGGACGGCCCTAGTGCCGTAGAGGCTCAGGGGACCACTCTTGTGGAGTGGGACCCAATTTTTGTAAGCGAGAATCCACTGGAACCAGCGGAGGAGGCCCCAGCAGGTCCGGAACCCATTCCCTGTTATTGTCTATTGACAACGCTTGCTCCAGCCTGCGTCAAGTTCAGCTGGCGTTCTACCACGACAGCAAGGCTCTTGAAGAGGAGCGCCAAACCCTTAGGCGGTGGCGTGACCGGCTCTACTTCGAGACCAAGCTGCCGCAGTCGAGGCTGGCAGATGACAAAGAATGGATCAAGCAGGAGAAGGTCCGCCTGGAATACTGGGGCAAACTATTGGATGACAGGGAGAGCTTGACTCGCGCACTCGACGCTCAATCCCGGGCCATTTATGAGCAGACCAAAGCAGCTAATAGTGCGGCTGATGAACGCCAAGAAAGGCTTGAGGCCATTAACACTACTCTCATCAAGCGGCGGGAGGCACTTGAGGAGAGGGAGAAGAGGCTCGAAGATGAAGAGCAAAAACTCCTAGAGCTGCGGGATGACGTTCTGAAGAGGGAGGAGGAGCTCACCGAAAAGGTGGCTCTGGCTGACAAGGGTCTCAAGGAACGCGCCAAGAAATTGGAAGAGCGTTACGCTGAGGAGGAGGAGAAGGCCTAGGTGCGAGGGCAGGAACTCTACGAGCAAGAGTGTGCTATCGCTGCCAGGGAGAAGAAAGTAAGGGGTAGGGAGAAGGACCTGGTTGACCGCCGGAACAAGATTTACCTCCAGGAGGAGGAGCTCGGCAAACTCGAGAAGCAGGTTGCTGAAAAGATTCAGCAAAATGCCAAAGAGGTTGAGCGCCTTGCTCGTGAGAATTCTGAACTGGCGGCGGCCAAAAGATCCTTGGAAGAACTGAAGGGTTTGAGGACGGCGGACTCCCTACAGGTTTGGGAGTTCCTGAGCAAAGCCAACGACGTGCTGACACCGAAGGGCTTCAATCCCGTGCGTCCGGATGATCCGGAGCCGGAGCCGGACCTGGCGTTGCAAGCATTGAGCTCGGCGGGTAGCAAACTCTCCAAGGTAGGCGACGTCATCGTGGACCAATTGGAGGTTGAGGGGCAATCCCTGGCGAAGAATGTCGCAGAATATGTGCTGACGTGCTACACCAGCCGGAATCCCCAATTCCCTCTGGAACCGGTGCTTGAAGGTCCCGTCGAAGGAGAAGGTGAAGCTGTCCGAGCCAATGTGTCGAAGGTTGCTCAGAAGGTTGCCCAGTTCTTCCATAGGGTCTAGGACCATCTCTGTAGCTCCCACTTGTATTCTCTCTTTTTCTTCCTCAATTTTGTAATCCCTTGTCTCTAGATGAATGAAATCCCCAAATTTTTTTGAATTTCATTTTTTGTCTTCACCACTTTTGTCTTCACTTGGCCCCCTGGTAGATGTACACAATTTGATTGTGAACATGTACGAAGAGGATATTGTGTTTTGTTGAAGACTCATTTGCTTCGAACTTGTAGAGTGTAGGTCTGAAGTCTTCGATAGTGAAGGCCCCCTGGGGTTGTCGGAGCTTAGAAGCTCCGGCACTGACTATGGTAGGAGCTTAGAAGCTCCGGCAATAATCCCTATCAACGCGTAGAGCATCGATAGTTAGCCCTCCAGGGTGTCGGAGCTTAGTACCTCCGGCAGTGACCTTTACCAACATGTAGTTTGTCGGCAGCAGACTCCACTTGTGGGGTCTTCTCACCATCTTTTATTTAGCGTCGACGGTTGGCCCCTCTAGCTTTACCGGAGCTTGGTTGCTCCGGTGATGCTCGTTTTCAATGCTTAACATCGATTACAAGCCACCTAGGGGAGTCGAAGCTTTGTTAGCTCTGGCTTTTCTCCATCAACGTGGATTTTTTATTTTTCCTGCATACTGAAGCCAAGAAAAATAGTAAAATTCGTTCCTTGCCTATAACTTCATCGCGGCTTACGATTCTCAAGAAAGTTTTAGGTCAAACGCGATTCTGAATACAACTGAATGCATTGTCTTTTCTTCTAGATCCAATTGTACTTGGGCCCGCCTTACTTCGGCCTGCCGGGGTGTAGGTAGAGTGGCGTACTTAGGGTGCTTGACCAGGCTAAGTCGATAGCACACTCCGACCTTAGATTGGCTTGGCGGCATTCAGGCGAGTGGGCCATGAACAATATTTGAATCCAAAAGAATTGACGATACAACTCGAATTGTACACGAACTGGTCGAATTAAAATTTCTTAAGAATTGCACAACTTTGTTATAGACAAGAAAGAGAAAAATAAAAAAAGTTGAGCCTGTACAAAATAAATGCACGTGGAGTCTGTTTCACATGAAGATGTCTTTCATTATAGGTCCAGGGTACAGGGGAAACAAGTACACTCTTAGGGTACGAAACCAGGCTACGTGTGTTTAATTTCTCGTTTGACCCAGGGTACCTAGCCACACTTTTAGTCCTGAGACTGTGACAAGTGTTGCATCAACTTTGCGGACCTTCCGGGAAAGGTCCGGCTGTTCTCCCAGAGGAACTACCCGACTCTGTACAATGACTCTATAACATACACCTAAAGCTACTACAGACTCACCTCCGTGATATTAAGTGTAGAACTTACGGAGGTGCTCGATATTCCAAGGATTTGGGAGAGGTGTCCCATCCTCGGTAGCCAAGCGAACGCTTTCGGGACGGGATACTTTAATCACTCGGAAGGGTCCCTCCCAGCTGGGGGAGAGTTTGCTTAACCCTTCTCTGGATTGTATTCTCCGTAGCACCAGATCGCCTTCCTCGAGCTGTCAGTTGTGTACATGCCGCTGATGATAGCGCCGAAGGGCTTGGTGGTATCGGGCGTTCCGAACAGCTGCTTGGCACCTTCCCTCCTCAAGGAGGTCTAGGTCTTCACGCCGGAGCTGGTCCTGCGTGGCTTCGTCGAAGGTCCAGACCCGGAGTGACCCCAAGGTGATTTCCGGAGGAAGGATTGCTTCAGCTCCATACACCAGGAAGAAGGGTGTCTCTCCAGTTGACCGGTTTGGAGTTGTCCTGTTGGCCCATAGGGTGGGCGGAAGCTCTTCAATCCAGTTGGCTCCATGTTTTTTCAAGCGCTCATAGGTGCGCGTTTTGAGTCCTTTAAGGATTTCAGTATTTGCTCTCTCAGTCTGGCCATTGCTTGCCGAGTGAGCTACGGAAGCGTAGCAAACTTGAATGCCGAGGTCTTCGCAATATCCTTGAAATGCAGAGCTTGTGAATTGGGTCCCATTATCAGTGATGATTTTGTTTGGGACTCCAAATCTGCATACAATGGACTGCAAAAAGTTGATAGCAGACTACTTGTTGATTGTCACAACTGGAGTTGCTTCCGGCCACTTGGTGAACTTGTCGATGGCGACGTATAGGAACTTGTAACCTCCGACGGCTCTTGGGAAAGGTCCCAAGATGTCCATCCCCCACACAGCGAAGGGCCATGTAGGAGGTATCATTTGTAGAGGCTGAGCTGGTGTGTGAATTTGCTTTGCATGAAATTGGCATGCTTCGCATTTCTTCACCAGCTCAGTTGCATCCTGGAGTGTTGTAGGCCAGTAGAAGCCATGCCGAAAGGATTTACCAACCAGCGTGCGGGAAGACGCGTGATTCCCACACTCGCCTCCATGGATTTCTGCGAGGAGCTGGCAGCCTTCTTCCCTTGTGATGCACCGCATTAGGATGCCGAACGCGCCGGTAGAGATCCCCTTCTACCAATGTGTATCTTTTAGCCAATCTGACTATCCGGTCAGCGGGTACATCATCGTCTCGAAGGATGTTGTCTTTCAAGTAGCTCCGGATCTCCGAGATCCATGCATCGGAGCTAACTTGAGCATTTGAGTCTTGCGTGCTGGGTTGCTCGAAGCTTCCGACAGCACCTACGACCCTTGATGGCTGCCATGGTAACAAGGCCATCGGGACCGTTAGCTTCGAGATGCTGATCTCGCCCCCTTCGCTCAGTTCGGCAAGCTGAGCTATGGGTTTTGACAACCTCCGGACAAAAGTTTCGTCAGGAGCCGAAGCTCCGGTTGACGCTTTTGTCGAGAGTTCGTCAGCTTTAGCGTTGTGGGCACGCTGGACATGGTGGAGGTCTAGGACTTCGAAGTCCATCTGAAGCCTCTGGACTTCAAGGAGGTAAGCAGCTACCTGGAGGTTGTTGCAGGAGCATTCACCCTTCACTTGCTTAATGATGAGCTGTGAATCTCCCTTAACCAGCAGCTGCTTAACACCGTATGACAGTGCCACCTTTAGTCCGTCGATGAGTGCTTCGTACTCCGCCATGTTGTTGGTCGCCTTGAAGTCAAGGTGTACTATGTATTTTACCTTCTCCCTGGTTGGTGCGAGGAGAAGGATTCCAGCTTTGTCCCCCTGCTTTTGCATGGAGCCGTCGAAGTAGAGGGTCCAGTGAGGCTCTGTGAAGACCGGAGCCTTGTGTTCTGGCTTCTGCTCGCTGGGGCCCCCAGGGTTTGATGGAGAGGGAGTCCATTCTGCCATGAAATCTGCCAATGCTTGACTCTTGACTGCTTGCCTTGAAATGAATTCGAGATCGAATTCGGCCAATTCCGCTGCCCACTTTGCAATATTCCCAGTTGAATTGGGATTATGCAAGATTGCTCGAAGTGTGTAAGAAGTCACCACTGAGATTTTGTGAGCTTGGAAGTAATGGCGAAGCTTCCTAGAGGCAATAAGGACTGCATAGAGCAGCTTATGCACCTCTAGGTATCGAGTCTTGGCATCATGAAGTACTTCACTGATGAAGTACACTGGGCGCCGAATGGTCCGGACCCTCCCGGTGGGTCCCAGATCTTCCTCTTCATTGACCCGAATCCTCCCAGAGGGATCCAGATTTTCTTCGGGGACCTCCGGGTCCTTGCTGGAGGAACCCGGAGCTTCTTCAGAAGCGACCTAGACCCTCCCGGAGGGGTCTGGGTCTTCTGAAGTAACTTCTTGTGGAATCAAGTCTGGGAACTGGGACCCAGACTCGCTTTCAGGAACCTCCGGACCCTCCCGAAGGGGTCTGGACTCATGAGTATGGGATAGTTCTTGTCTCTCCACAACCAGGACCATACTGACGACTTCGTCAGTGGCTGAAATGTAAAGCAGCAAAGGCTCACCAGGGTTCGGAGCTACCAGAGTTGGTAGGGTGGTGAGGAGCTGTTTTAGCTCCTGGAACGCTTTTTCTGCTTCTTCACACCATTGGAATGGTCCGGACTTCCTCAATAACTTGAAGAAGGGAAGTGCCCATTCCGCTAGTCTTGAAACGAACCGGCTGAGGGCTGCTAGACATCCAGTTAGCTTTTGGACATCTTTGATGCGGGCTGGTGGCCGCATGTCTTCAATGGCTTTCATCTTCGCCGAATTAGCTTCTATGCCCTGGTGACTTACTAGGAAACCAATAAGTTTTCTGGAGCTAACCCCGAAGACACACTTATCTGGGTTTTTAGCTTTGTGTGTGTAACCCGTAACTTGTCGAAGATAGCCTGTAAGGTATCAAGGAGTGACTCCTTGTTCTTGACCTTGACCACGATGTCATCGACGTACACTTCCACTATGTCTCTAATGAGTTATTCAAAAGTTTTGTACATAGCTCGTACAAAGGTTGAAGCTGCATTCTTGAGACCAAATGGCATGGCTGTATAACAGTACAATCCATCTACTGTGATGAAAGAGGTATGCTCTTCATCTTCCCTAGACATTCTGATTTGATGATACCCAGAATATGCGTCTAGGAAACACAGTAATTCACACCCGGAGGTGGAATCCACTATCTGATCTATTCTAGGTTGTGGGAATGGATCTTTTGGACATGCCTTATTTAGTGTTGTGTAGTCGATACACATCCGAAGCTTCCCGCCGGCCTTGGGCACAACGACTGGGTTTGCCAGCCATTTTGGATGGAAGACTTCTCGGATGAATCCAGCTTCGAGCAACTTCTTCACTTCTTGTTGAATGAAGTTTTGTCGCTCCACTGATTGCTTACGAGGCTTCTGATGCACGGGCCATGCGTCGGGGTAGATCTTCAGATTGTGCTCAATCAATTCCCTGGGGATCCCAGGCATTTGTGACGGTTGCCAAGCAAACACGTTGACATTAGACCGGAGGAAAGCGATGAGCGCGAGTTCCTATTTGTCGTTCAATCCCCCCAATATACGGGTAGTCTGAGCGGCATCAGAACCGATTTGGATGACTTTGACGGGAATGTCGGTGTCGCCGCTTGGCTGCACACGGGGTGCAGAAGTCGAGCATCGCTGACGAATGCTCGGGGGTTTTGGAGCTTGCTCTTGTCTGGAGTCCTCCTCTTGCGCCGTAGTAAGCACATGAAGTTCTTCCAGAGTATTTACTCTGGCAGTGCGATCTCTGCAGATCCGGAGAACGCCTACTGGTGTTGGCATCTTTAACACCAGGTAACCATAATGAGCAGCTGCCATGAATTTGTACAAGGCAGGTCTACCCAAGATGGCATTGAAGGGTAAGTTGATCTGAGCAACTTCAAAGACCAACTTCTCGGTGCGATACTTCTCCCGGGTCCCAAAGGTAACGGGGAGGGTAATAGCACCAAGTGGGGTAATGGCTCCCGGACCTACTCTGGAGAAAGGTCGGGAGGGGTGGAGATCCGAAGGTTAGAGCTGAAGTTTGGTAAAAGCTTCGAAGCTTATGAGGTTGAGCCCCGAACCTCCGTCTACCATGACATGGTGGAGCTGGATGTTATTGATGGTAGGAGATACCATCAAAGGTAACTAACCTGCTCCAACCAAGCTTCGAGGGCAGTCCGAAGCATCAAAAGTGATGGTTGTTACAAGTTAGCCTGGCCCAACATGTGGCCCCGGCGGTTACTAATATTGATACACATTCAACACGATTAATTGCTCTTAATGACCCAGTTACGGGCTTTGACAGCACCGTTACTGGTAATTAAGGTCGTCCGATCGTGTGTCATTAATATAGTATTAATGACACTTAATCGGGTCTTGAAGTCCTTGATTCCCCTTTGAAGATCCGGAGCCGTTGTGGAGCCTTCCGGAGGTTAGAGGCTGAAGATCTGTCGGTTGGACACGTGGCAGCTCTGGAGCATACTGTGGGGAACAGATAGGTCTGGAGCTACCTGACATGTGTCAGTTCTGGAGCTTCCCTCGGTCTGAGGTTAGGTCCGGGAGTGCCTCTATGGTACATAGCCCGAAGCTTCCCCCTTGTGGGCGGTAGCTCCGGTTTGATAGTACACGTGGCGACCCTGGGACTAACCATGTTGGTGAAGCGAGTCCGGTTATGTCTGACATGTGGGCCTCCGAAGGTCTTCAAATCAAGTAGATGACATTCTCTTGAGATCTTTGTAATCTCAAGGGGTGTACGGTTCCCAGGGTACCGACACTACCCTTGCTACCGGCTTGTTGATACTTAGCGTTCATGCTCTCAATGTTTGCTTTTGTTTGCTCATGCATTTTAAGAATTAATTCAGCACAGTGAGAAGCATCAAAATTCAATTTCTCTGAAGGTGTCAGAGCCAAAAGATCAATGGGAGCACGAGGGATAAAACCATATACAATCTCAAAAGGGCACAATTCAGTAGTAGAATGCAGCGAACATTTGTAAGATAGTTCAATATGAGGCAAACATTCTTCCCATATTTTGATTTTACGTTTCAGAACATCCCTAAGCATGGTAGATAAACTACAGTTCACTACTTCGGTCTGTCCATCAGTTTGAGGGTGACAAGTGGTACAAAAGAACAATTTTGTCCCCAACTTAGCCCATAAGGTTTTCCAAAAATAACTAAGAAATTTGGCATCTCTATCTAAAACAATAGTGTTTGGAACCCCATGCAAACGAACAACTTCTCGAAAGAACAATCAGCAATATGGGTAGCATCATCAATTTTGTGGCATAGTATGAAATGTGCTATTTTAGAAAATCTGTCCACAACAACAAAAATACTATCCCTCCCCTTCTTTGTTCTAGGCAATCCTAAAACAAAATCCATAGAAACATCCTCCCATGGAGCACTAGGAACAGGGAGAGGCATGTATAAACCATGTGGATTAAGACGGGACTTAGCTTTTCGACAGGTGGTGCAATGAGCAACAAACCGCTCCACATCTCTTCTCATCTTTGGCCAAAATAAATGGCTTGCTATGATGTTCCGTCTTCTTGACACCAGTGTCCCATCAACCCTCCACCATGTGCTTCCTGCAATAGTAAGATACACACAGAACCAGCTAGAATGCACAATTTGTTAGCTCAAAACACAAAACCATTAGTGAGAACAAACTTGTTCATGTTTTTCCTTCTTTACATTGCAGCAGCACATCTTTGAATTCTGCATCAAAAGCATACTGTTCTTTAATTGTTTCTAAACCAAAAATCTTAAAATCAAGTTGGGACAACATATTATAACAGCGATATAAGGTATCCACATTGACATTATCTTTTACTTTCTTGTGTTTGATTACATAAGGAAAGGACTCAATGAATTATACCCACTTGGCATGCCTACAGTTCAGATTAGTTTGGCTCTTAATGTGCTTCAAAGATTCATGATCAGAATGTATAACAAATTCTATAGGCCATAAATAATGTTGCCATGTTTCCAAAGTTCGTACTAGTGCATATAATTCTTTATAGTAAGTGGAATCGTTCAGACTAGGCCCATTTAGTTTATCATTAAAATAAGCAATAGGTTTCCCCTCTTGCAACAAGACACCTCCCAATCCAATACCACTAGCATCACATTCTAATTCAAAAGTCTTACAGAAATCTGGTAGTTGGAGAAGGGTTGTAGGAGTTAACCTATTCTTCAAAGTTTCAAATGCAGCCTCTTGCGCCTTGCCCCATGTAAATGGAGCACCCTTCTTTGTAAGCTCATGCAATGGGCTTGCTATGGTGCTGAAGTCCTTCACAAAATGACGATAGAATCCAGCATGTCCGAGAAAGCTTCATATTTGTGTGAGCGTGGTAGGAGTCGGCCTGCTGTGTATCGCCTCCGCCTTGGCTTGATCGACTGCAATTCCATATGGTGTCACAACATAGCCAAGAAAAGAGACTATATCCGTGCAAAAGGTGTACTTGTCAAATAAGTGTGCATCACGTAAAGCATTGAAAACAGCACGGAGATGATCACGATGCTCTTCTAGAGATGTGCTATAGATTAAGATGTCATCAAAATATACTACCACAAATCTACCAATGAAAGAACGTAAAACCTCATTCATTAATCTCATGAAAGTGCTAGGTGCATTAGTGAGACCAAAAGGCATGACTAACCACTCATACAAACTGAACTTGGTTTTAAGCGTTGTTTTTCCATTCGTCACCTAACTTCATGCGTATTTGGCGGTATTCACTACGCAAGTCAATTTTAGAGAAAATCATTGAGCCACCAAGTTCATCAAGCATATCATCTAACCCAGGAATAGGATGACGTTATCTAATGGTAATGTTATTAATTGCTCGACAATCTACACACATGCGCCATGATCCATCTTTATTTGATACCAAAAGAACAGGAATAGAGCAAGGACTAAGGGACTCACGCACATAACCTTTGTCGAGTAATTCCTGTACTTGTCGCTGAATCTTCTTAGTCTCTTTCGGGTCGGTCCTGTATAGTGCTCGGTTTGGCAAAGAAGCCCCAGGGATGAGGTCAATCTGATGCTCAATCCCTCTCAATGGTGGCAGCCTGACTGGTACCTCTTGTGGAAACACATCAGCATATTCCTGCAAAAGGTTAGTGACAGCACGGGGAAAAGCACATGGTATGTGAAATGAGAACAAAGCTTCTTTGCAAGCAAACATATAGCAGATTGCAGAATTATTTTTGTCAAACTTATAGCAAGCTTAGGTTTCTTCTTATTTGATTTTTTATTTTCAAAATGGGGGAGATTTTTTTTTGTCAAACTTTTTTTCATAAAACGTGAATGAGCCAAAGTTCGGGTTTGTAGTGATGTTGCCAATGCATTCATCAAGGGGGAGATTGTGAGATCTAGGTGCTGAATACATTGATAAATAGGTTAAAAGTATGAGTTTACATGCAAAGTTTCGAGATTACACCAATACACTACGATACACCCTAATACACACTGTCCGAACTTGTCTCGGTGCATATTAGGAGTAAATGTCATCATTGTCGATAAGTCTCGACGGTCCAAACTTTTCAATGTGTTTTTGGGAGTAATGTTACCCTCGATGATTTTAGGCTGTCCGAACTTCTCAATGTGTTCTTGGGAGTAACGTTACCCTCGATGGTATGGTGGACATCGTTGGAAAGTGTTTGCAAGTGTGCAAGGGGTGCATGGATGTGGAAAAACTGTTCCAAGGTGTGGAGAAGAGATATGGACATATAGATATAGCTGAAAAGGTCCAACCGGCTAGATTATGCCTCAGGATGCGGCTGAGGTGGTTATGGTTCGAATATGGAAATTTTTGAGTTGGTTTTGGTTAGATTTAGTGGTGAGCACGAAGTTGAGTTGTTTTAGTAATGTTTGGAACGTTCCTAAAGTGTTTAGAAGTCTTAAGATTGCTTCTATCTGCGTGTGGAAGAGTCTTGAGCAGTTATGGAAAGTTTTTGTTCAAACTGAGTAGGAGTAAGAGTCCTAGTTAGGATTGAGTTGGCCTCAGGGTTGGTTATATAAGCAAGGGAGGCCAGAGCTCATGGTAGCACGACTTTGGGTCTGTTCCTCTTGTGTTTTGATCAATTAAATTCATAGTTTAGAGGAGCTTTTGTGCCTTGTTCATCTGACTTGTTGACATTAATTTTTTTTCGTCGAGTTTCTGCGCTGCCCGACATTTCTTGGGTGTTGTGACACCCGGTTCCGAAAATGAACCAAGTGAACGCATATGTGTGCCCAGTACGTTCAACACACATACACGAGTGCATTCACAAAAGAGTATACAGAAAATTACCACAAAACAAGATTAATTAACCAAATTTTATTAAACAAACCATATTATACTTGAATACAAGCTCTAATGAATATTAGTAACAAGTTCAAATTAATGCAGCGGAAATAAGCTAAATAAGCAAACTAAACAGCTAGGCAGCATAAGCAATAGGGTATAGCGCAGCTCCAATCAACACCACAGGCAAAGTTGACGGTAGACACGACCTAGAACTCCACATTATCGCCATTAAAATCCCAATTCTGACCTGCAATTGTTGGGGGGCGGGAGATTGCAAGAGTGAGTACATATCGTACTCAGCAAGTGTGGAAAGTATGACATGTGGCTGATTCAAATGACGACAATAATAATGGTTGAGTGCTGAAAAGTACATTAAAGCATTTGAAAAACAATATATTATATGTATATGAATTAAACCCATCATAATCATAAGTAATATCATAATACCAGTCTGAATTCACTACCATCATCAATAATTCCAAATTTCACCATTTGCCAATAACCATATTCAATACCAGAAATTAATCCATAACCAGCCATAACCATTACCAAACCATAACCATCCCAAACACCATCCCCATTACCAAGTTCCCTCTAATCATGGAAGTTGTCTAGGTGCTCATAACCGGAAGCATGGCTATCGTTTTATTTGACTCTGCAGAGTTTGTAACACTTTACCCACTTGTTTGTGATTTCATCACCTGTCGGCGAGTAAAGAACCACCCTTATGCCAATTACACTTCCTTTGGTGTATGACTAAGAGATCACAAACTAGCCTTTACAAAGGGATTACTAGCCTATTCAGACCCCATTGAGGCTTCACTGGTGGCGATGTCTCCCACAGAGCACATCTTCAACCAAGGGCCCCCTCTTGAGCCATTCGGATCCTAGGGTAGTCCCACCAATCATCAACAGACCCAATCTGAGTACCCCTTCCCCGAGCATCCTTAATGTCCAAATAGCACCGGCAAAGCCCTAATTAATCAGCTACGCCGCACTCATGCTTGGCCTTGTGGTGGCACTGTAATCCTGGCTTATTCTCACATGAACCGATCCTTAGATCTAAAGCAAGCAAACCACCATGACATCCAACACATCCACATACCAGGCTTGCTTAGATCACCCATTACCATATCATATTGACCTGTTCACATTAACCAAAATACCATTAATGCATAATTAAATATGTAGTATTGTTTTCCCATCGCAATTAATTAAGCAAAGCAAAAAGGTAAAAAGCCCTTCCCGACTCTCTACCATAAATTCCAGGCGACAAGGGTGGTCAAACAATGCTAGTAAACTTCCTATCATAGGATTCCCATCAAATTGACACAAGCATGCAGTTTGCAAACAAAACATTTATTTTAAGCCTTCAAACTCTTGGTGCTGTAGATCCTCCGCGGCACTCTCTAGCGCAAATCTGTCTAATCCACACAATAAACATACAAGACAAGAAACACAATCAAAGAGTGCACAAATATTACTCAATATGTCATGACATACATGATTAATGCAAATGCAAGGTAGAACTTGTTAATACATTGCTTTTAATGATCACTAACTAGTTCTAATAGATTTTAATAAGTTTATACAGGTTTGGATGTGATTATATCTAATTTAGAATTAATTCAATAGAATTTAGTCATCAAAATTGGACTAGTCTGCAGAAGGCCGGACTAGTTCGCACTTCGCAGAACTAGTGAACTGGGGTTTTCTAGATTGACGTAAATTTGGAGATTAGGGGTTGAATTCACGTAAGGAAAAGAGAATAGAAGGTATACCAGGTGTTTAGAACTCCAATGAATCAAGAAACTTGGAGGTAACACTTGGATCTTGATGATCTAGGGTTGGGGATGAACTTGGAGATGAATTGGTGATGAAGAACGAAAGCTTGGTGGAGATCTTGATCCTCTTTCGTTTCCTCCTCTTCTTCTTGTTTGGGATCTCCTTCTCCCACCTTGATGGCGTCTCTCCACGAACTAGGGTTTGGGTGGGGTGGAAAAGTAGCAAATAGATGTCAAGCCAAGGGGTGGGGTTGTTTATATAGAGGTGGAGGCTAGGGTTAGATGGATTTCGAGTTTGAGAGGAGTAGGCCGGTTTAGAGTCCCTCATGGGCTCTAAAAGAGTTAGGCACAACGTCCCTAGGCCCACTTAACATGAAACCCAAGAAACAAGTCGTAAAACAAAAGATCAATTCGGAGTCGCGAAATATCAGACAAGTCCGAAAAAGACTGGACTAGTCCGAAGTTGTCCAGAGAGAAATCGGACAAGTCTGGCCAAAAATCGGACAAGTCCGACTTTAGTCAGAGAGGAAAACGGACAAGTCTGTTGGAACACCGGACTAGTCCGGACAAGTCCAGGGACTTAGCAAATTTTCAAGGATTCTTGGAATATCGGACTAGTCCGCACAAAATCGGACAAGTCCGAAAGTTTCCAGAGGCAAAATCGGACTAGTCCGCAGCAAAAACGGACAATTCCATTTTTAGTCAGAGAGAAATCGGACTAGTTCGCACTAAAATCAGACTAGTCCGCACTTTTAGCATTTTAAGTGTGGTTTTGTTCCAAATCAATTTTAAACTCGTTCCTCTTTATGTGGGTTAATGTTAAACATGTATATGAATGTATGTAGGGCATGATGCATGAAAATGAGGGTGTTACAAACCTACCCCCCTTAAAATGAATCTCACCCTCGAGATTCGACGCGGAAGAGAAGAGATAGGGAAATTTCTTCTTGAGATCATCCTCCAATTCCCACGTTGCTTCTTTTTCTGTGTGGTGCTTCCATTGAACTTTACACCATCTAATAACCTTGTTCCTTGTGACTCTCTTCTTGGTTTCCAAGATTTTGATCGGTTGTTCAGCATAAGTCAAATCTTCCTCTAGTTCCAATCCTTCCACGGGCACATGTTCTTCCGGTACTCTCAACCATTTCTTGAGTTGGGAAACATGAAAGACATCATGTACGTCTAAAAGATGAGTTGGCATCTCCAACTTATACGCTACTTCTCCTCTTTTGTCCAAAATCTTGAGTGGTCCAATGTAGCGAGGTGCTAGCTTGCCTCTTATGTTAAACCTCTTATGACCTCTCATCGGTGACACCTTGAGGTAAACAAAATCTCTCACTTCAAAGGTTAATTTCCTTCTCCTATTGTCCCCATAGCCCTTTTGTCTTGATTGGGCAGCCCTCAAGTTTTCACGAATTATTTGGACTTGTTTTTCGGCTTCTTGCAACACATCCGGACCAAATACTTGAGTTTCTCCTGCCTCATTCTAGAATAAAGGTGTCCTACACTTCCTTCCATAAAGCGCTTCATATGGTGACATTTTTAAGCTTGCTTGGTAACTATTGTTGTACGAAAATTCTGCATATGGCAAGCTCTTGTCCCAACCTTTCCCATGCTTCAAAGCACAAGCTCTTAACATGTCCTCTAAAATCTGATTGGTCATCTCGGTTTGTCCATCCGTTTGAGGGTGGTATGCTGAACTAAAATCCAACCTTGTTCCTAATGCTTCATGTATATTTTGCCAAAATATGGAGGTAAATTGAGAACCTCTATCCGAGACTATCTTTTTAGGGACTCCATGTCTACACACAATATGCTCCATGTATATTTCGGCCAATTGTGCAGATGTATGCTTGGTCTTTACAGGAACAAAATGAGCTGACTTGGTCAATCAATCCACGATTACCCAAATTGAGTCATACCCGGACTGGGTACGCGGTAAACCAACTATGAAGTTCATACCGGTTTCTTCCCACTTCCATTCTGGAATCTTTAATGGTTGTAATAGTCCAACTGGACTTTGATGTTCCGCCTTGACTCGTTGGCACACATCACACAATGCTACGTATTCAGTATGTCCTTCTTCATGCTAGCCCACCAATAGCAAGTCTTCAAGTCTTTGTACATCTTCGTACAACCGGGGTGAATTGAGTAAGGTGAGTCATGTGCCTCTTTTAATATCGTCTCCCGAATATGCTTCACATTAGGCACGACAACCTTTTTTCCCAGCCATAAGGTACCATGTTCATCCTCATCAAATCAGAATTCTCTCCCCTCTTGGGTCCTTTCCTTGATTTCTTGAATTTCCTCATCCTTAGATTGACCTCCCCGAATTTCTTGCTCCAAAGTTGGGTTTAACTCCATCATCTCCATATCATTTATAAATCCAAGATTCAATCGTTCAAACTCCTTACATAACTCGAATGGTAACTCTCGAACTGTGAGCTGATTACTTACTCCTTTCCGACTTAAAGCATCAGCCACTATATTAGCCTTCCCTGGATAATAATTAATTCCCAAGTCATAATCTTTGATGAGCTCCAACCATCTCCGTTGCCTCAGATTCAGATCCGTTTGTGTGAAAATATACTTAAGACTCTTGTGATCCGTATAAATTTCACACCTATGTCCAAGGATATAGTGTCTCCAAATCTTCAACGCATGTACCACAGCCGCAAGTTCCAAATCATGCGTTGGGTAATTCTGCTCATGTTTCTTCAATTGTCTCGACGCATAGGCTACCACTTGACCTTCTTGCATCAATACACATCCAAGTCCCTGTCTCGATGCGTTGCAATAAATATCAAAACACTTGCTTACATTCGGCAATACCAAAACTGGGGCTGTTGTCATGTCAACCTCTTCTTTAACTCCTCAAAACTGTTTTGACAAGCTTCAGTCCATTGGAACGCCTTTCCCTTCATTAGCAATTTCGTCATTGGCTTTGCTATCTTGGAAAGGCCTTGATGAATCTATGGTAATATTCAGCCATCCCAAGATAACTCCTTATTTCCTTTACATTCTGCGGAGGTTCCCACTTCAACACGTCTCTCACTTTTCCGGGGTCAACCAATACTCCTCCTCCTGAGATGATATGACCCAAAAACGACACCTCTTTCAACCAAAACTGACACTTGTTGAACTTGGCATACAATTGATGCTCCCTCAATTTTTGCAGCGTAAGCCTCAAGTGTTCCTCATGTTCCTTCTCATCCTTCAAGTAGATCATAATGTTATCAATAAACACCACAACAAACTTATCCAAGTACTCCATGAAGACCTTATTCATGAGGTACATAAAGTACGAAGGTGCATTGGTCAAACCAAAGGACATCACGATGTACTCATAAGATCCATACCGCGTCCTAAAAGCTGTCTCGGGTATGTCTGATGGTCTAATCTTCATTTGAAAGTATCCCAACCTCAAATCAATCTTAGAGAAGATACAAGCACCCTTCATCTGATCAAACAAGTCCTCTATGCCGTGGCAAGTTGTACTTGTTCTTGATTGTCACCTCGTTGAGAGCTCGGTAATCCACACACATCCTTTGGGTTCCATCCTTCTTGTCCACAAACAGCACGGGTGCTCCTCAAGGTGAAGAGCTTGGGTGAATAAAACCTTTATCTAGTTGCTCTTGAATTTATTTCTTGAGCTCCGCTAATTCCATAGGAGGCATCTGATACGGCCTCTTAGCTATAGGTGCAGTTCTAGGTATTAAATCAATAACAAACTCAATGTCTCGATCAGGTGGCATACCTGGCAACTCATTCGGAAAAAACATCCAAAAATTCACACACCATTAGAATCTTCTCAATTGTGGCACCGTCCATATGATTCAACTCCAATTGCTTCGGTGCGGTTTGAGATGCTTTAAATTCTACGGTGATCCCTTCCTCATTAGTCAACTTCACCATCTTTGAGGCACACTCAATAACTCCATTGTGCTTCCTCAACCAGTCCATACCAAGTATAATGTCCAATCTTTGAGAATCCAAAATAATGAGGTTGGCGGAGAAGTCTACCCCCCTTATTCTAAGGCTTACTTTTGGACATACTATATTTGTCCTCATCTCTCCTCCAGGAGAATTAACCAATAGAGTAAACTTCATATGAGAGATAGGCAAACTATACTTGGCAACATACTTCGATGCAATGAATGAATGCAATGCTCCAGAATCAAACAACATAGTCGCGGGTTGGAGTTGGCGAGAAACATACCAATGACCACATCATCCGCTTGTTGAGCATCCTCCGTATAGATATGGTTCACGTTGCCACGAGCAAAATTCTGTTGTCCACGATTCCCTTGTGGCTGTCCTCCATTGGGTCTTGGGTTTTGCCTCGGTGCATTGCTTCCTTGACCAAGGCCTGACTTAGGACATTGATGCGCAAAGTGTCCAGCTTCTCCACAAGTATAGCACTTCTTAACTCCACCAGAATTATTGGGACGAACTTGGTTTTGAACATTTGCACTAAGAAAATTAGCACGAGGCACATAAGGCATTGGAGGCCTAGGTGCTTGCATAATAGGGCGTTGCTGCACAAACTGAGTTGGGCGCGGTGCATAACCAGGGCGCTGTACAGGAACAGAAGAGCTGTAATATGGCGCATTAAGAGGTGCAAAGCGAGGGTGCACATTACTTCCTTGTTGTTGTCCTTGATAGGGCGCCTTCCTCTTATTGTCTTGCTCTATCTCACGGATCTTGTTCTCAACTACAATTGCTTTGTCCACAAGCTTCTGAAAATTTGCATAATCACAGTTGAGAAATTGCACTTGGATCTAATTGTTCAAGCCCCTCATGAACAAGTATTGTTTCTGGCAGTCCCGACTCACATCCTCAGACGGATACCTTGAAAGTTGAGTGAACTTATTGAGATATTCACTCACGCTTGATCTTCCTTGCCTCAAGTTCTCGAATTCTTGCCTCTTCAAGATCATAACTCCCTCGGGCACATAATGAGAACAGAAGTTCTCCTTGAATTCCGCCCAAGTGATCCTCTCTTGATTCTCATGAGCATTGCAATAAGCATCTCACCAATCCGCAGCTGCTCCAACGAGTTGATGAGAAGCAAATAGCACCTTCTCCCAGTCACTACATTGGACAATAGCAAGCTTCTTCTCCACGGACTTGAGCCAATCATCGGCATCCATAGGGTCAGCAGCTTGAGCAAAGGTCGGCGGCCTAGTCCTCATAAACTCTCCCAATCGATTATGAGGAGGCGGGGGTGGCGGTGGAGGCATGTGGGGCTGATTGTTTTTATCGCCAGCCTGCAGCTGTCCCATAGTTTGTATCATGTTCTGCATGAGCTAATTCTGCATAGCCAGTAGCTGCTCAATATTGATAGCTCCATGAGCAGGTCCTTGTCCATTGTTGTTTTGAGGTACTCTATGGTTCTCCTTCTCATCATTCACATCCCTTTGGTTGCGAGTCCTCACCATCTGAAGAAAAGCAATAGGTAAGAATTAGAAAATGTCCCCAACTATATGCATCAAGGGATATGAAACTAGACAACTAACTAGCCTACGTGGATATGGTAATGCTAAAGCATCCCAAAATCCTCTATTAAGCACACAAGCAAACAACATATAGCAACAGCACACCAACCAAAAACACATCGATCCCTGAGTGCTCCTATGTGCTCTAAAGTGTCCATTCTATCTAGGTTGCATCCTACGGTCAACTTGTGGCTCTGATACCAATCTGTGACACCCGGTTCCGAAAATGAACCAAGTGAACGCATATGTGCGCCCACGACATTCAACACACATACACGAGTGCATTCACAAAAGAGTGTACAGAAAATTACAACAGAACAAGATAAATTAACCAAATTTTATTAAACAAACCATATTATCCTTGAATACAAGCTCTAATGAATATTAGTAAAAAGTTCAAATTAATGCAGTAGAAATAAGCTAAATAAGCAAACTAAATAGTTAGGCAGCATAAGCAATAGGGTATGGCGCAGCTCCAATCAACACCACAGGAAAAACTGATGGTAGACACGGCCTAGAACTCTGCATTATCGCCATTAAACTCCCAATCCTGACCTGCAACTGTTGGGAGGACTTCAAGAGTGAGTACATGTCGTACTCAGCAAGTGTGGAAAGTATGACATGTGGCTGATTCAAATGACGACAATAATAATAGTTGAGTGCTCAAAAGTACATTAAAGTATTTGAAAAGAAATATATTATATGTATATAAAGTAAACCCATCATAATCATAAGTAATATCATAATACCAGTCTGAATTCACTACCATCATCAATAATTCGAGATTTCACCATTTGCCAATAACCATATTCAATACCAGAAATTAATCCATAACCAGCCATAACCATTACCAAACCATAACCATCCCAAACACCATCCCCATTACCAAGTTCCCTCTAATCATGGAAGTTGTCCAGGTGCTCATAATCGGGAGCACGGCTATCATGATAGTTTTATTTGACTCTGCAGAATTTGTACCACTTTACCCACGTGTTTGTTATTTTGTCACCCGTCGGTGACTAAAGAACCTACCTTATGCCGGTTACACTTGCTTTGGTGTATGACCAAGAGATGACAAAATAGCCTTTACAAAGGGATTACTAGCCTATTCAGACCCCACTGAGGTTTCACCGGTGGCGATGTCTCCCACAGAGCACATCTTCAACCAAGGGCCCCCTCTTGAGCCATTTGGATCCCAGGGTAGTCCCACCAATCATCAACAAACCCAATCCGACTACCCCTTCCCCGAGCATCCTTAATGGTCCCAATAGCACTGGCAAAGCCCTAATTAATAAGCTACGCTGCACCCATACTTGGCCTCGTGATGGCACTGTAATCCTGGCTTATTCTTGCATGAACCGGTCCTTAGATCTAAAGCAAGCAAACCACTATAACATCCAACCCATCCACATACCAAGCTTGCTTAGATCACCCATTACCATATCATATTGACTAGTTCACATTAACCAAAATACCATTAATGCATAATTAAATGTGTAGTGTTGTTTTCCCATCCCAATTAATTAAGTGAAGCAAAAAGGTAAAAAGCTCTTCCCGACTCTCTACCATAAATTTCAGGCGACAAGGGTGGTCAAACAACGATAGTAAACTTCCTACCATAGGATTCCCATCAAATTAACACAAACATGCAGTTTGCAAACAAAACATTTATTTTAAAAACAGGATCAATATACTTCAAAGACACTTGCCTTGCTCTTGCGGTTGATTAGGGTCAAAGCTTTCAAACTCTTGGTGTTGTAGATCCTCCGCGGCACTCTCTAGCGTAAATCTGTCTAATCCACATAATAAACATACAAGACAAGAAACACAATCAAAGAGTGCACAAATATTACTCAATATGTCATGACATGCATGATTAATGCAAATGCAAGGTAGAACTTGTTAATAGATTGCTTTTAATGATCACTAACTAGTTCTAATAGATTTTAATAAGTTTATACAGGTTTGGATGTGATTATATCTAATTTAGAATTAATTCAATAGAATTTAGTCATCAAAATTGGACTAGTCTGCAGAAGGTCGGACTAGTTCGCACTTCGCAGAACTAGTGAACTGGGGTTTTCTAGATTGACGTAAATTTGGAGATTAGGGGTTGAATTCACGTAAGGAAAAGAGAATAGAAGGTATACCAGGTGTTTAGAACTCCAATGAATCAAGAAACTTGGAGGTAACACTTGGATCTTGATGATCTAGGGTTGTGGATGAACTTGGAGATGAATTAGTGATGAAGAACGAAAGCTTGGTGGAGATCTTGATCCTCTTTCGTTTTCTACTCTTCTTGTTTGCTTGGGATCTCCTTCTCCCTCCTTGATGGCGTCTCTCCACGAACTAGGGTTTGGGTGGGGTGGAAAAGTGGCAAATAGATGTGAAGCCAAGGGGTGGGGTTGTTTATATAGAGGTGGAGGCTAGGGTTAGATGGATTTCGAGTTTGAGAGGAGTAGAGGCCGGTTCAGAGTACCTCATGGGCTCTAAAAGAGTTAGGCACGACATCCCTAGGCCCACTTAACATGAAACCCAAGAAACAAGTCGTAAAACAAAAGATCAATTCAGAGTCGTGAAATATCGGACAAGTACGAAAAGGACCGGACTAGTCCGAAGTTGTCTAGAGAGAAATCGGACAAGTCTGGCCGGACAAGTCCGACTTTAGTCAGAGAGGAAAACGGACAAGTCTGCTGGAACACCGGACTAGTCCGGACAAGTCCAGGGACTTAGCAAATTTTCAAGGATTCTTGGAATATCGGACTAGTCCGCACAAAATCGGACAAGTTCGAAAGTTTCCAGAGGCAAAATTGGACTAGTCCGCAGCAAAAACGGACAAGTTCATTTTTAGTCAGAGAGAAATCAGACTAGTCCGCAGCGGTTTTGTTCCAATCAATTTTAAACTCGTTCCTCTTTATGTGGGTTAATGTTAAACATGCATATGAATGTATGTAGGGCATGATGCATGAAAATGAGGGTGTTACAGGTGTTTTGGTTGTAACTCACATTTTATAGATCCAATTGATGTTATTATTTTTTTGTTGTCTTCACAACTAAATACTCTATCATATATTAAAATTTCACGGTCATTGGATTTATGGTTTTTGTGTTGCACGAGTTTCTTTGCATCGTAGCAGATCTGTTTGCTCTCTGTTAGAACAGATTTACCTTTCGTCAAAATTTTGGTCATAACTTGAGTTTTACTTGACATTTTCTTGTGATTCTTGTTGGCGTGTCTTCATGACTTGATTCTCTATGATCTACATTGATTTGTCTTCGTGACTTGAATTTCTCGAGGGCTTTTTGTTGCTTCCGCTGAAAAAGTTTTAATCTACCATTCACCACCCTCTGGTAGCTTTTCACGTGCTCTTCGATCCTACAATACGAAGATGACTCCTTTTATGCACCCTATTTTTTTTGTGAGGATGAAACATGACTACTTATTCTCTCTTTTTTTCTCAAGCTCTTGTACATAAGCATGCATTTTTTTGTAACCATGTCTTCTACTCCTCTTTTCTTTTCAAATATTTTGAAGAGAGTATTATGCAAGGAAAACATGGAGTATATTTTTGATGTTGGAATGGTATGATAGAATTTTACTAACTTCTAGTGTAGAAGTTTAGCATGTGCCCGTGCAATCTTGATCTTAAAAGCATGAAAAGATTCTCACATAGCTCTATACTAGTTTGAGTAAGCTCATTGTGAAGGCAAATAGCATATGCATAAAGCCTGTCAAATTCAAATCATCATATAGCTTTGGTAGGAATTTCTATAAAATGGGGAACTTCCATTTTAAATTTTCTCTGAGAAATAAAGTTTCACTTTCAACTAAGGTATAGCTGCTCTTATCACTATATCATACCCCACAACAACCTAGAATTGGACTTAGTCTTTGCTACCCAGAAATTCCAAGTTTAAGGCAAGGATATTCTAAGCTAATAAATGTAATACTTGGAGAATAGTAAGTTGAATGCAAGGGACTATAGAAAATAAAACATAGCAACTATTCATCATTTCAACTTATGCAAACTAAAATATTCTTACTGCACATCTTTTATTTTATTAACCTAACCTATACTGCATTATTTTTTTAGATGCAAAGGTGGTGGAAAGAAAGAAATAGAATAAAGGAATGCAAATGGGGTGTGATACAAGTTACCTCAAGTGGGGGTCCTCCCCCCAAGCTGGTTTTTGGTCAGTGTCGAAGTGTTTGAAATGACACTTCCCCCTGACCTGCTAAGAAGCAGCCCGCGGAGGTTCTTGTTATGGTTGGGGTACGCAGAGATCAAGATCAAGATGATGACACTAGAGATTTACGTGGTTCGGGCCGCCTGAGCGTAACACCCTACTCCACGGGGTTTTTGTTGTTGTATTGTGTGAGTCTATTTCTTAGTAAGCGGGTTATCTTGGATCGGATCAGATGTCCTTGGGTACGTGCGGCACAACCCTTTTATAGTTCTAAGGACTGACCGTTACAAAGCTTGTCTGGCGACATTTGGCCCTGGCGTATTTAATGGCCTAATACACTGTCTAAAGGGTATTAAGCATGATTAATAGTGTGATAATGTGCCTTAATGGCTGCGTTACCCCTATTAACAGTGCTATGATCGCGTGTCGTTAATACAGCATTAACGACACGTAATTAAATTTTGTAACTGCCGCTTTAATTACCCTTGATTGTTCGTGCTGAAGGAGATCTGCCAGTGTATACGTCGATGAAAGTCCGGAGGCTCCACACATGGAAGCTCCGGAGCATTCCCTTATGGGAGATTAGGTCCGAGGCTACTGTATACGTGTCGGCGTCGGAGCTCCTCTGTGCTGGGGGTTAGGTTTGGGGTCGTTGTACACGTGTTGTCACTGAAGCTTTCCTTCGTTGGGAGCTTAGTTCCGGTTTTCCTTTACACGTGTTAACCCAGGAGCTACCCATATGAGGGGAGCGGGTCCGGTGCAATATCACATGTGGGGCCCGAGAAGACCTTCAACTCTGACAGGTAGAACTCCCTTGTACTCTTCGCGGTACTAAGGTGTACCTGGTACACAGGATACCGACAGTGGCCCCTGGGCCCACCTCTGGGAGAAATCCTTTGGGTTAAGTTATTCTACCGGAGGTGGGGCCATTCTCGATTCCCGCGCTTCAATTTCAGCAGTCTTCTAAATTGCTGTTGTAGCGATGGTCCGGGAGTGATTCCCGCGCTTCGATTCTACGCGTGGCTTGTTATGAATGCAGCAGATAAGATCTTTGAGTGAGGATCTCATGCAATTGAAGATCGCCGGTTCCCAATACGAAAACCATATCGGTTCCACACGCCCTGTCAGGGTGCCGCCATCGAGTTTCCCACCGCTCTTCATGACAATGGTTCGCCTTGGGTAAGAACCTCGATCACTTCGTCGGGTGGCCCCAGGCCCACTCGTCATTGATGGGGTAGACTTTTGAAAAGTGCATTCGTTCTCACTGTGGTTTCCATCCAAGCATCGCGGAGGCTTACTGAAAGCATCTAGGTCCCCCATGATGTACGGTTTCGGTGATTAATGACAACCATTGAACTTTACTAATGAATTTGTGAATGCAAGGTCCCCATAATTACTCATAAAGTGAAATGAATATGTCATTGGAGACCCATATACAATCAACTCTTGAGATCAAATCAATGAGATAAAGACAGAAGTGAAAGCTCTTATGTCTAAGTCACTCAACCATAAGTTGACAACATACAATGCTTGAAGATCATCAGAGAGCCTTGTGGAACAAATGTCTAAGAGGCCATATGAGCAAGACACAAAAGATTCACTCAAAACAACTCGAAGCAAACAAAATCAACTCACTGGATCAACCGATGATTTCAGAAATGTACACATCGGTCGAGTTGGTTCAACTGAAGAAGAAGACCTCAGAGAGATGTACTCACCGGATCATCCGATGTAAATGGCTCAGTGACATCGGTCCATCAGTACAGTTTGCAATACCATTGGACCAAGTGATGCACCGGATCATCCGATGTGCAGACTTACACACATCGGTCGATCACTCCAGTAAGCATCAAGATCAAGCAAATTCTGGAGGAAGAGCCACCGGATCATCCGATGAGAAGACAGGGGCAACATCGGTCTAACAATGGTCATATCTGACACAATGACATCAGCCAAAGTAATTAGACCGATGATAACTAAAGGGGAGACATCGGATCATCCGGTGTTCACAGTAAAGTTCTGTCAGCCTACTTTTCCAACTGCTATTTCGGGGAGGCTGGCTATAAATACCCCCTAACCCTGTCATTTCATTAAGTCTTGATCACCTGAAGCTATCCACACATCCACAAGTGTTCAAGGCCAAGAGCAATCACTTCCACACCTTTTTGATCACCTCTACACCAAGGTTTAGGCTAGAACTAGCTAGAGAGAGAGCTTGTGTGCCACCATTCTGTGTGAGTGGACTCTCTAGGTTAGTGTGAGAGCCTCAAGGGAGTGCCCTTGGTGTTGTAATCGTGAAGAGACTTCCGGAGCTTGCCAAGGCGTGTGTGGAAGCCCGAAAGATCGAAGTTGTACAAGGCTTGAGCTCCACCTTTCCAAGGAGGCGAACGGAGAAGATTAGTGAAGACCCCTCGTCTTGGTGATGTGGGTGTGGCAAAACCCTTTGGTGGGTGCCACAACGTTGATGTAGGAAGATCTTCACGATCTTGCCGAACCACGGGATAAATCCTTGTCTCCTCGCGAGTTTGCATCCTTCTCCTTCCTTTTCTTTTATGCATTTATATTCCGCAAAGTTTCTATCTACTAGAATGCATATTTAGTCGCGTAGGGAATTGGGCTTTAGAAATTAAGTTTCAATTGCTTAGAATTTTTTGAAGAAAGCCCAATTCACCCCCCCCCCCTCTTGGGCATTCGGTCCTTACAATTGGTATCAGAGCAAGGTTGCTCATAGGATCATTCTAGCTTCACCGCTAGAGAGCTAAAATGGCCAAGGTTGGGGGTTCGGTTCCTATCTTCGAGGGCAGGAACTTTGCCTATTGGAAAGCACGCATGCGCGCTTACCTTGAGGCTATTGCCCCTGAAGTATGGGAAGCGACCCACGCGGGGTTTGGAGAATATAATTATTTTGGTGATCAACTAAAATGGGATGCTAAAGCTAGGAATGCAATCTATGAATGTATTAGTCAAGATGTGTTTTCTAGGATTGCTAGCAAGGAAAAGGCTTGTGAAATTTGGGCTTGCTTAATTGAGATTCATGAGGGCTCCTCTCTTGTCAAAGAACTAATATATCATATGCTTAAAGCCAAGTATGATGAATTTAAAATGCTTCCTCATGAAAATGTCAATGAAATGTTCTCTCGCTTAAATGTGCTTATTGAAGAAATAAATGCTCTTGACATTGCTTCTCTTGGCAAGGGACTCATCAACCGCAAGATCCTCATGCTCCTTCCCAAGCCAAAGTACAACATCATCAACTCCGTGCTCCAAAAAGAGTCACTTGACCACATTGAAGTTTCGGAGCTCATTGGAGAAATACACGCTCATGAGATGAGCGTACTTGGGATGATGGAGCAATCATCATCAAAGACAATTGCTCTAAAGGCCACCACCAAGAAATCAAGCCTCAAGAAGAAGAAGGTGGTTGAGCCTAGCTCAAGTGAAGAAGAACAATCATCAAGTGAAGATGATGATGATGAGCTTGCATTAATGATGAGAAAGTTCTCACGCTTGAACTCCAAGATTACCAAGAAGGGATACACCTTTGATTCCAAGAAGAAAGTGTTTCTACCAAGGAGAGATGATCGCAAGACTTGCTACAATTGTGGTGATAAAGGCCACATCTCCTATGATTGTCCAAAACCGGACAAAAGAAGAGAGAACTACAAAGGCAAGCACCGCAAGCTTGAAGGAAGCAATGATGATGAAGAAGAAGCCAAACCAAAGCCAAGATCCTTTGGGAAGAAGAAACATGACAAGGGCAAGAAGGCAAGGCTCTTCCCAAAGAAGAGAAATGGCCCACAAAAGGTGTTCATGTGTGAGGCAAATGAATGGGTCACCGATGAAGAAACAAGTGATGAAGAGAGTGAAGAGGAAGAAGAAAGCTTGGCCGGCCTCGCCATCGCCAATAATGATGATGCACCTCTTCATCCACCGCCCATGTGCCTCATGGCTAAAGGTAACACCAAGGTATGTGATGACTCTAGCGATGATGAGCTTTCCCCCGATGATTTAACATCTTTGATAAATGAATATCATGCTATCATTAAGAGGGAAAAGAGTAAGGTTAAAGTGCTTGAAGAAACTCGTGCTAAACTTGAGAGTACTAACCTTGATTTGCTTGACAAGTATGAAAGCATACTTAAAGAGCATGACATGCTCAAATCCCATGTCAAGCAAATTGAGGAAGAAAATGCGAAAACTAAGATAGATAATCATGAACTTGACTTAGCACACCAAACACTCTTGGAAGAGCACAACAAGTTAATACAAGAACATCAAACACTTAACCTTGCTCATGACATGCTTGATCAAGAATTGAAAAATATGAAGAAGCAAACCCTTAATGATAAGATATCCATTACTTCTCATACCACTAATGCTTTGCACAAGTCTTTGCCTTTGAAAGCTAATGCTAGGGAGAAGGACTTGTTGGAAGAAATTGAGAGTCTACGCACTAGTGTGGCTAGACTTTCAAAACGAGAAGTCAAGTACAAAGAAATTCTCTTCCAACAAGCAAAGGCCTTCAACAAGAGAGGACTTGGATCCTTCCCGGTGCCTAACAAAGGAAAGGTGCCCTCACCGGAGCTAAGAACAAGCTTCATCAAGGAAGTTGGTTCTTATTGCCAACATTGTGAGGTCACCGGTCACCACACAAGGGGTGTCCTCTTCCTAACCGACCTTCTCCTAAATTGCCTACTAACTATAAATCTACTTTCAATGATCATTATTATCTCTTAAGTAAAGTAGGTGGCAAGGTGAAGGCTATATTCATTGGCAAAGACATGAAGGGCATGAAGGGGAAGCTCTCCAAGCAACTTTGGGTCCCAAAAACACTTGTATCACACATACAAGGACCTAAGTTGGCTTGGGTGCCTAAAGTCAAAAATTGAATTCATGTGTGTAGGTGAACTACAAAGTCGGAGGAAAGCATTGGGTACTCGATAGCGGGTGCACTCAACATATGACCGGCAATGATGGTATGTTCACCACCATAGAAAACCCCGGCAATCATGAACAGGTCACCTTTGGTGATAACTCTAAGGGAAAGGTAATTGGGTTAGGTAAAATTGCTATTTCAAATGACTTGTCTATTTCTAATGTCTTGTATGTTAAGTCACTTAGTTTCAATTTACTTTATATTGCACAACTATGTGATCTTGGACTAACGTGCACATTTAGCAAAAATGATGTTGTTGTGAGTAGTGAAACTAGCCAAGACATAGTCTTCAAAGGATTCTGGCATGGACATCTCTACCTAGTGGACTTCGCCAACAAGAATGCTAGCTTGACCACTTGTCTTTTCACTAAGACAAGCTTGGGATGGCTATGGCACCAACGCATAGCACACATTGGAATGAGAAAACTCAAGAAGTCATTCAAGCTTGGGATAGTGACCGGCGTGAAGGATGTCACATTTGAGAAGAACAAGCTTTGTAGCGCTTGTCAAGCCGGGAAGCAAGAGTCTTCACACCACCCAATGAAGACAATGGTGTCAACCTCCAACCCACTTGAACTACTCCACATGGACCTCTTCGGACCGTCCACATATCAAAGCCTTGGTGGTAACATCTATTGTCTCGTTATTATTGATGACTATTCTCGCTATGCTTGGACTTTGTTTCTAGGAGACAAGAGTGAAACTCCGGAAGTGTTCAAGACCTTCGCCAACCGCGCTCAAAGGGAATTTCAACTTCCCATAATCAAGGTCCGGAGCGACAACGGCACCGAATTCAAGAACTACAATATTGGGGAGTGGTGTGACCGTGAAGGAGTAAAACATGAGTTTTCGGCCATATACACTCCTCAACAAAACGGTGTCGTTGAAAGGAAGAACAAGACACTCATCACTCTTGCAAGAGCAATGCTTGATGACTACGGCACGTCGAAGAAGTTTTGGGCCAAAGCGATCAACACGGCGTGCCATGCCGCAAATAGGGTCTATCTCCATCGACTACTTCAAAAGACCCCATACGAGCTTCTCATTGGGAGAAAGCCCAACATCTCCTACTTTCGAGTCTTTGGATGAAAGTGCTACATCTACCGCAAGAAAAGGCTCGGTAAGTTTGAAAGAAGATGTGATGTTGGTATATTTCTTGGTTATGCATCAAACTCAAAAGCATATCGAGTATTCAACCAAACCTCCGGTTTAGTTGAAGAAAGTTGTGATGTTGAGTTTGATGAATCTAATGGCTCCCAAGAGGAGAGTTTTGGTCATGATGAAATAGATGATGAGCCTCTACGAGAAGCCATGAAGAACATGACCATTGGAGACATCAAGCCGGAAGTTGAGGAGAGCCATGATCAAGGGGGAGATTCAAGTTCCAACAACAACACCTCTATGGCGCCTCAAGTTGACAAAGAAGAGAAGGATGATCCATTGCCGACTCAAGACTCACAAGCACAACAACATCAAGAAGAAGAAGAAGTCCATGATCAAGTCCAACCACAAGAGGAGCAACACGCATCACCTTCGCCAAGTGCTTCACAACCGCTTATGAGGCATGGACGCATCTCCAAGGTGCATCCAATGGATCAAATCATTGGAAGTCCGCCAAGGGGTGTAAGTACACGTTCTCGCCACGTTGCTTCGTTTTGTGAGCACTACTCTTTTGTTTCGTGTGTAGAACCCACTCACATTGAGGAAGCGCTCCAAGACCCAAATTGGGTGATGGCCATGCAAGAAGAACTCAACAACTTCATCCGCAATGAAGTTTGGGTGTTGGAGGAGCGACCCAATGACAAGAACGTCATCGGAACCAAGTGGGTGTATCGCAACAAACAAGACGAGAATGGCATTGTGGTCCGCAACAAGGAAAGACTTGTGGCTAAAGGGTTCTCACAAGTTGAAGGACTAGATTTTGGGGAGACATTTGCCCCAGTCGCCCGGCTAGAAGCCATCCGTATACTTCTTGCCTTTGCTTCACATCATAGCATTATACTTTATCAAATGGATGTGAAAAGTGCCTTTCTCAATGGTTACATTAACAAGCTTGTTTATGTTGAACAACCTCCCGGGTTTGAAGATCCGAGGAATCCTAATCATGTGTATAGGTTGCACAAGGCGCTCTACGGGCTCAAGCAAGCACCTAGGGCGTGGTATGAACGACTACGGGACTTCCTCATCATGCAAGGATTTAAGATCGGGAGGGTGGACACTACACTCTTCACCAAGGACATCAACGGAGATTTTTTCATTTGTCAAATTTATGTTGATGATATTATTTTTGGTTCAACTAACGAAGCTTTTAGCCATGAGTTTGGCAAAATGATGTCTAGGGAATTCGAGATGTCAATGATTGGAGAGCTCAACTTCTTCCTTGGATTTTAAATCAAGCAACTTCAAGAGGGGACCTTCGTCTATCAAGAGAAGTACACCAAGGACCTCTTGAAGAAATTCGAGATGGGAGATTGTAGCTCAAGAAGCACTCCAATGGCAACCGATTGTCATCTCGACGCGGATAAGGACGGTAAACCTATTGATCAATCCAACTACCGTTCTATGATTGGTTCATTTCTTTACCTTACCGCATCTAGGCCTGATATCATGTTTAGTGTATGCTTATGCGCTCGCTTTCAAGCGGCACCTAAAGAATCGCATAGGAAGGCGGTCTTTAGGATACTTCGGTATCTTAAGCATACTCCTAGTGTGGGCTTGTGGTACCCTAAAGGTGCAAAATTCCATCTTGTGGGATACTCGGATTCGGACTTTGCCAGATGCCACGTAGATCGCAAGAGTACCTCCGGTGGGTGCCACTTGCTTGGGTGTTCCCTAGTTTCTTGGTCAAGCAAGAAGCAAAATTCCGTCGCCTTGTCCACGGCGGAAGCGGAATACATTGCGGCCGGTGCATGTTGTGCCCAAATTCTTTATATGAAACAAACCCTTTTGGACTTTGGTATTAAACTTGGTTGTGTGCCTCTCCTTTGTGACAATGAAAGTGCAGTTAAGATAGCTAAAAACCCCGTTCAACACTCCCGCACTAAGCACATTGATATTCGCCATCATTTCTTAAGGGACCATGAAGCTAAGGGAGACATCTCTTTGAGAGGTGTTAGGTCCGAAGAACAATTGGTGGATATCTTCACTAAACCACTTGATGAGAAAACTTTTTCTAGGCTAAGGAGTGAATTAAATGTGCTAGATGCAACAAACGTCATGTAAGAATGCATATCATATAGGTCTTGCCTAACTCTCAAAAGATAGGGGTGAGCAAGGGTTAGCTTGGGATGGTGGTTCTTTTGGGTTTCCCAAGGCTTGGAGAGTAGCTCTCCCTGAAGAAGCCTTTGAAAGGTTAAAACTTGGCAAGATAGATTTACTTTATGCCTTGCATGATGCCTGCCATATAGACTTACAATTTCTTTCATTATAAAATGTTTGGCATTGCATACGGTAGATTGTCACAAAGGGGAACCCACCTCATGAGAAAGAGACTTGTTTGAAATGCAATATCTCAACTCATATAAGGTGGAAAGAACAAAATGTTAGGTGCGTTAATGCCTAGAGGAACATGCTTCAAAGAGATAGAAGTCTTCATACTCTACCTCACAAAGCATGAGCCTTACATTTTATTTGGATATTTTCCTCCTATTTTTCTCGGTGTTCCATTTGCTTTAAGGATTAGCCAAGTTATTGGCATAATTAGTATTTTTGAGGGGTAAGGGGTTGCCCAAAAAGTCCTAAGACATGTGTTTCCCTTTGCTTGGTTGTTTGGTCAAAGGACATATATGGGATATTTTCGTTTTGTAGTCATCGGGTTATCCGATGCCTAGGTCAAACCCTCATCGGACCAATAGGTGTTCAATCTTCAAGGGCCAGTTCAGTCAGAATCTCAAATGATCTGACGCGTTCATTCTGAAAAACATCGGTCCATCCGGTGTTCTCTATTCTGGAGCTGTGCCAAATTCCACCGATGCTACTTCCTCCAACGTCGGACCATCCGGTGTCAACATCACTCTTTTGAACACCCTTACTGTGCCATTCGACCGATGATCAAAACCCTAAACGTCGGTCCATCCGATGTCAACAGCAACTTTTTGAATATCCTTACTGTGGCATTCGACCGATGTACATCCCATCTAACATCGGTCCATCCGGTGTTAAAAATTCGGCTAGGGTTTGGGACCCACTATTTAAACCGGTCGTACCCCCTCGTCTTTCTCTCTTCCGATCCCGACGCCGCCGCCGCTCTCCCCTCGCCGCGCCACCACCGACTGCCGGCACCGCCGCCGCCGGACGCCGCCGCCGCCCACAGGCCGCCTCCGCCCTCCACCGGCCGCCGCCGCCCGTCGCGCCGCCGCCTCTAGTCACGCGCCGCCCACTCCACCGCGCCTCCATCACAAGCGTCGTCGCCTCCACAAGCCGCCGCGGCTCCACCACTCGCCGCCGCGCGCCTCTTCACCGCAGCCACCGCTGCCGCTTCACCTAGCCATCGCCGCGCCTCCACCCAAGCGACGCCGCTATCTCCGGTCCCGTCGCTAGGGTTTCCCGGCCCGTTGATCTCCACGTCATCTCCTTCGTCGACTCCATGGTCTCGCGTGATCGCAATGGCTCGCGACAAGAAGAACAAAGGCAAGGCAATTGCGGAGCTGGCCGCGAAGAAGCAAAAGTTGTCAAAGGAGGAGAAGAAGGCTTTGATGGCCGCTCGCGCCGCCGAGGAGCGTGAGCGTGGCCGAGGAGGGTCGCTAAGGATCCGCGAGGCTCGTTCGAGGCAGCCTCCTGTGATCGACGACTCCGAGGCTGAAGAGGAGCCGGTTGAGCCTCTCTTCCGCCGGCACTCAGCCCGGACACGTGGGGGTCACACCGAGGCTGCACCTCGTCCGAGACCGACGGTCGCCGACCGTCGTGAGGACAGGGAGGCCCAGCGTGCTATCTACGAGATGGACACCACTGTCCATGTCGCTGAAGGAGTCCGGTTGACCGACTACCGGAAGATGAAGGCCAAGCAGCTTCGCAAGCTCAGATGGAATGTGTTGCTTGAGGAGTGGTACCCGCAGCCTAGAGAGGCTCTGGTGGATAGTCGCTTCTGGACTGTCACCCAGGCGTCTCTCTACGAGACCTACAGGCGTCGAGGGCACAAGTTGTTTCAACACAACTATCTGGATTGGGGACAGCTAGCTTTGGCAGAAGAGACGGAGATCCATCCTTACTTTGAGAGGTACCGAGGCCTGGTGGAGCTGATGGCATATGAGCAGAGTGCCTATGTGGAAGATTGGGTCCGCGTCTTCTACGCCACCCTCTATGTCTCGGAGGGCAGAAGATCCATTGACTTCATGTTCATGGGTCAGCACTACCACTTGACGAGGCAGACGCTGGGACAGTTGCTTGGAGTAGACTTGCACGACACCTGTGTACATGAGAGGGTCTACGGTCAGGCAGATCCACCGAGGAGGCCGCTCACTTGAGGAGTGGCACCACCGCTGGAGGAGATTCGCTCTCTGTTCGGTCCCACCTTCTCTCCTGACCAGCCGAGGGTTCCAGCTTTGTTGACTCCAGCTGCGCGCACAGTGCAGCTCGCCTTGCACCGCACGCTCCTGCCGAGGTCTGGCTATTTGGAGGGGTTCACCAGCTTGCAGCAGACTCTCCTGTTCTACATCATGAACGGGATGGAGTTCGACATCGTGGACGTCCTCATATGCGAGATGGAGGATGTGATCACAGACGGTGTGGGCATGATGAGGCAGCTAGTATATGGGCACTGGATCAGCTACCTGCTCACTATGATGGTTCCCAAGGGGTCTGCCGTGCACGACCGTCTCTCTGACGAGAGTGTGACACGGTTCGGACACTATCGTGCCCCAGCTCCTGGAGACCGCCGCCTTGGCCGTCCAGTTGAGCGTCAGGTCAGGGCCCGACTGTCTGAGGAGGACTGGTCTGATCTAGAGAAGGAGGATGAGAGGCTTGCCGAGGCTGAGGCACAGGGGGAGGGCCTGCAGCATATCTGGTCTGAGAGCGACACCGACGACAGTGTCGAGGAGTACTTCCCTCCTCCGCCCTCTCCCAGGCAGCACGACGCGGAGGCTGGAGGCTCCACATTGCCACCACCTACTCCACCTCCCGTCACTGAGGCACAGGTCACGCAGCCGTCAGAGCTGACGTTGCTCCTCCAGCAGATGGTTGAGCAGCAGCGTCTGGACAGGCTGGCAGCCGAGCAGGCCCGAGCGGAGCAGGCCGCCCATCTCCTTGAGCTCCAGCAACAGCAGGAGGATATGCAGCGTCAGATCGCCCGTGAGAGGCGTGAAGACACTGACAGGCTGACGGGGCTCATCGACCAGATGCACCAGCGCACCCTCGACCAGCAGCAGCAGACGCAGCAGGCGATGATGGGCATCCTGGGGTTGATCACCAACCTCTACACCCAGACCGGGATTGCCCTCCCGTCGCAGCTGCCAGGAGTCGCTCCACCACCTCCAGTCTTGGCTCCAGCTGCCGCTCCAGTGGTCCCAGTACCCTCTACACCGATTCCTTCCTTCAGCATGTCTCCTCTTCTGGCTCCTGGTGCTCCACTTCACTCCCCGCTGCCGGCCACAACTCTGTTCCAGCAGACGCCGGCCTCCATCGTCAGTGCCCCTGCTCCTGCAGCTCCTTCACAGCAGGCACCGACGGTGGCTCCTTCGGCTCCGGCAGCTCCCTCCACCACTACTCCAGTCAGCAGCTCCGACGACAGCGACGGTGACTAGTTCGTCATCGCGCCCAGCACTCAGGGTCCTTAGGCGCTCGGATCCCTTTTTGGTGTCTTGATGCCAAAGGGGGAGAAGAGTTAGAGGAGTCAGGGGGGCGTCTTAGTGTCAGGGGGAGTCTTAGTGTCAGGAGGAGTCTCTTTTATCGTTTATCATTCTTGTAATTCAGTGTGTTTGCTACATTTGATGTGTTTCTACTTTTGAGCTCTAATGAACTTATTTCCATGAGTTGTTAATCGATTGGGCTAATTTGGTGTTTATCTATGTTTTTGATCACTTATTATTCACACTTGTGTTATTAATTGATGTTTAAGCTTCAAGTGTGACATCCTGTATTCATTGCATATTCTTTTAAGTTTCATTCTATCAAATTCATTACTATTGCGCTTTGATTATTGTGTTGTCATCAATCACCAAAAAGGGCGAGATTGAAAGCATCTAGCCCCCCCCCATGATGTACGGTTTCGGTGATTAATGACAACCATTGAACTTTACTAATGAATTTGTGAATGCAAGGTCCCCATAATCACTCATAAAGTGAAATGAATATGTCATTGGAGACCCATATACAATCAACTCTTGAGATCAAATCAATGAGATAAAGACACGAAGTGAAAGCTCTTATGTCCAAGTCACTCAACCATAAGTTGACAACATACAATGCTTGAAGATCATCAGAGAGCCTTGTGGAACAAATGTCTAAGAGGTCATATGAGCAAGACACAAAATATTCACTCAAAACAACTCGAAGCAAACAAAATCAACTCACCAGATCAACCGATGATTTCAGAAATATACACATCGGTCGAGTTGGTTCAACTGAAGAAGAAGACCTCAGAGAGATGTACTCACCGGATCATCCGATGTAAATGGCTCAGTAAGTGACGCACCGGATCATTCGATGTGCAGACTTACACACATCGGTCAATCACTCCAGTAAGCATCAAGATCAAGCAAATTCTGGAGGAAGAGCCACCGAATAATCCGATGAGAAGACAGGGGAAACATCGGTCTAACAACGGTCATATATGACACAATGACGTCAGCCAAAGTAATTAGACCGATGATAACTAAAGGGGAGACATCGGATCATCCGGTGTTCACAGTAAAGTTCTGTCAGCCTACTTTTCCAACGGCTATTTCGGGGAGGCTAGCTATAAATACCCCCTAACCCTGTCATTTTGTTAAGTCTTGATCACCTGAAGCTATCCACACATCCGCAAGTGTTCAAGGCCAAGAGCAATCACTTCCACACCTTTTTGATCACCTCTACACCAAGGTTTAGGCTAGAACTAGCTAGAGAGAGAGCTTGTGTGCCACCATTCTGTGTGAGTGGACTCTCTAGGTTAGTGTGAGAGCCTCAAGGGAGTGCCCTTGGTGTTGTAATCGTGAAGAGACTTCCGGAGCTTGCCAAGGCATGTGTGGAAGCCCGGAAGGTCGAAGTTGTACAAGGCTTGAGCTCCACCTTGCCAAGGAGGCGAACGGAGAAGATTAGTGAAGACCCCTCGTCTCGGTGACGTGGGTGTGGCAAAACCCTTTGGTGGGTGCCACAACGTGGATGTAGGAAGATCTTCACGATCTTGCCGAACCACAGGATAAATCCTTGTCTCCTCGGGAGTTTGCATCCTTCTCCTTCCTTTTCTTTTATGCATTTATATTCCGCAAAGTTTCTATCTACTAGAATGCATAGTTAGTCGCGTAGGGAATTGGGCTTTAGAAATTAAGTTTCAATTGCTTAGAATTTTTTGAAGAAAGCCCAATTCACCCCCCCCTCTTGGGCATTCGGTCCTTACACTTACTTAAGAGGGAAAGTATGCACGATTTGAGGACTCTTTACGCCTTCGAGCAAATTTGTGCTCAGAGCCTCCCAAACTCCGCCTAACTTCCTTTCCTTTGCTCTGCTTTGTCGCGATGGAGTTGGGTCTTCCCAAGAGCCACCTCAAGAGTGACGATGATCTGAAGAAGGCCCGGACCTATATGGGGTGGTCCAGCGACTCCTTCAACCACTTGGTTCACGTCGGCAAGCTCCCGTTCAAGAAGGAGCGCAGTGGTGACATGGTGTACTTCTCGGCATATGCCATGGTGGGATTCATTCCACCTTTCTCTATTTTTCTTTTGATGCTACTGGACTTCTTTGGTCTGCAGCTGTATCACCTTGGCCCCTATTCTCTTCTTCTCGTGGCCACGTTCGTCCACTTTTGCGAGATGTGGGTGGGTATTCCCCTTCGCGTCGAGCTATTCCGCACCTTCTTCACCATCGACACCACCGACAAGGGGACTAAGATTCTTGGCTTCTACTATTTCGTGAAGCGCAAGAACTGCCCCTTCAAATACTTGAAGTTGTTTCCTTCCGGCAAATGGGACGACTGGAAGAAAGATTGGATCATCATTGCAGTGGAGGAGCACGAGAAGTTGGAGCTGCCCGATGGTCTCCCCAACATTGACACCGACGCGTGGAGTGTAGTTCCACTGCTGTCAGATGCCTTCAACCCCGTCTTGACCAAGATCTGCGAATGCATGGAGGGTGGAGTGACTCCTCAGATAGTCTTTTGCAACTTCCTGGTCAATAGATGGGCTCCGCTGAGGAAGAGGGAGAAGCTCGTGTGGGCTCTCAACAGCGTGATGGATGACGATCGCATTGAAACCGATCTGAAATCCAACTCGAATGACGAAGCTTTGGAGCTTCATCTTAAGAAATTCCAGCATGGGATAAACGTCAACGGCGACGACTTAGTTCCGCCGGCAGCTCTCCTCCCTCTGAACTTGGAGGCACGGTTCAGTAGGGAGTACCGGAGGAGGATGCCGGTGCTTGACAACCTTGCTGAGGTGGAAAGACGTCCGACCACCAGGGTGGTCATCCTCGAAGCTTCCGAAGGAGGTCCTGCCTCCGCCCCGAGCCGGAGGGTTGAAGACACCAGCAAGGGCAAAGGTAAAGAGCCGGCTGAGCCCTCCAGCCGGAAGAGGAAGTTAAAGCACGCCGACGGGAGGTCCATCAGACCTGCTCCTTCTACCATGGATTCTTCTCGTCAGCGGGGGGGGGGGGGGGGGGGGGTGTCTTCTGCAGCTACTCTTGCTTCGGCGCAAGTGTCTTCAAGGGGTGTCACCTCTGTGCAATCAACCCCGGCTAAAAGTTCCAGGCCCGGGAGTTCTTCCCGGCAAAGAGAAGCTCCGGCCGAGAGGACTCCGGCTGCTGCAAGTGGCCCTCAACTGAGGTCTGAAGACGTTGTCTCACCAGACTTGGTGGGCTCTATCTCCAGGCCTCAAAAGAAGAGGTTCCGAGGCGACTGGGGTGGTAGCATCCCTAGGTAAGCATTGATTGCTCACCCTAAAATGCTAGTCTTGTTTTTTATGTGTCTTTAATCTTCTCTTCCCTTTATTTCTAGGGTGTTGAATGATGAGGACATCAACACCCTCGATACATCCACACCAACTCAGCTACCGGTTTCTGGTCCGATCACTCGCGCTCGTGCACATCAACTAAACTATGAGGTGAACTCATTCTTGGCCTTATGTCCATCTTATCTAGACCGTGGAACTACGTGCTTTCTTGTGCTTAGGAACAATGGAGAGGAGCCAATGGGAAGGGAATTCGCGCGGACGGGATTTGGACAGCGGAACAGCACCAACTTGTGACGGCCACCACGAGTTCATACGGACTCCGATCTGGGAGTTCAAGTACTTCCTGGAAAGATTATCAAGTCTACTTTCAAAGGGATCTGGCCTCATGTCCATATCTATTCGGAGTCGGCCGCAATAGTTATTTTAATACCAAGACCTTTTCTGTCCATGGTGCTGCATCACCAAAATTGGGCCCATGGCCCATGTATCATTTGGAGTCCATTAGGGACTCGTGATTAGGGTTTCTCACGACCCTAGGGAAGTAATAAATAGTAGAAGCCGCCCTCATTAGCTGGGGGGAGGGGTTTGTTTATTCGTAAGTTAGCTTCTGCTGCTTCCTTGTACACGCGCGTGTCGACTAGATCGCCCGTCTACTTGTATCCAGAACCCCACTTTAGATTGATTCAACAGATAAGTGCTTGTTCTTCTTGTTCTTGCGTGTTCTTCGATTGATTGCAGGAACAAAGGCCCTCGTGGTCAGGTTGATTGTGCGCCAGCAAGATCAATACAACTTCGGAGTTGGTGTACCGATCGCTAAGGCGCATCGTCTTGGGGACGGTGTAGTCAGATCGCCAACGTCTTCTCCTCCACAAATCGAACCCTCCTATTCTCATCAAAAGATCGGGAACCAAGAACCTATCATTGAAGAAGGGGCCAGGAACTTCAGCGCCTGTCGCAGCGGCCGGGGCTGCACCTGCTGAAGCTCCGGCTTCAAGCACTGAGCCTCCTCCTCAAGTGGAGGCAAAAGTTGCGACAGTTCCAGCGCCAGCTGTCGTGGACTTGGACTCGGAGTCCTCACCTGAAGCTCATGTGGTAGTGCCGGACCACAGGGGAGAAGTCGAAGATGTACCCCTGGCGATGGTGGCGGAGGCTGGTGCTCCAACACTGGCGATGCCAGAAGTTCTTGCCTTTGAGCCAGAAGTCATAGAAGCCCTGGCTGCTGAGCCAGAGATAATTGAAGCCCCAGCTATTGAGCCAGAAATCACTGAAGCTCTGGCCCTTGTGCCAGAAGCAGTTGAACGTTTGGCGGTTGAGCCGGAGGCGCCTGAAGCTCCGGTCATTGAACTGGAGGAAGCTGACGTGCCGGCGTCTGAGCCAACTGCGGTAGAGGCCCCAGATGAAGCCCCTGCCATTGCCTCGGAGGTAGCTGAACCAAAGTCAAAGCTGCCTGAAGAGGTGGCGACGGGTCCTCCACCTTCGGAGCTAGCGACCGAAGACCCTGAAGCAGCACCTTCAACTTATGCTCTGGGGGTGGGGGTTCACCCAGTGGGTTCTTCCTCTGCTGCTCTGGAAGGGCTGGAGAGAGGCCCCAGTGCCGCTGAAGCTCAAGGGTCCTCTCTCATAGAGTGGGACCGTATTTTTGTAATGGAGAATCCTCTGGAGCCTGTAGAGATGGTCCCAGCAGGCCCGGAGCCTATCCCTCTGGCGTTGTCTATAGACAATGCCTGCTCCAGTCTCCAACAAGTCCAACTTGCCTTCGATCATGAGAGCAAAGCCCTGGAGGAGGAGGAGCACAACACCTTGAGGCGTTGGCGCAACAGACTCCATTTTGAGACCAGGCTTGCCCAGACGAGGCTAGCTGACCAGAAGGAATGGATAAAGAGGGAGAAGGCCCGGTTAGAGTACATGGATAAGATGCTTGAGGAGAAGGAGGCTGCCATCCGGGCGCTCGATGCTAACTCCAGGGAAGTCCTTGAGCAAGCCAAGGAGAGGCGTGATGCTGCTTATGAGCATCACGAAAGCCTCAATGAATTAAACGAGGTTCTCCTGAAGCGTCGGGCGGACCTGGAGGCAAGGGAAGAAAAGCTCCTGGAGCAGCAGGAGGATGTCATGAAAAGAGAGGTGGAAGTCACCCAGAAGTTGATGAACAGAATTTGGCGGATTGCTCAAAGAAAATTGAGCAGTGGAGTGAAGATGAAAGGAAGAAGTACCAGAAGATGGGGCAAGAGCTCTCGAAAAGAGAAGCTGACGTTGCCACCAAGGAAGGGAAGGTGAGAGGCAGAGAGAAAGACCTGGCGGAGAGGCGAAACCTCATCCAACTCCGGGAGTCGGAGCTGACCGACCGCGAGAAGCAGGTTGCTGAAAGTATGTAGCAACATGCCAAAGTGGTGTAACGCCTTGCTCGGGAGTGTTTTGAGCTAGCGGCCGCCCAGAGGTCACTGGAAGAGCTGCATAGCTCAAAGGAAACCGAGTCCTTGATGGTATGGGACTTCTTGGGACGTGCGGACAGGCCCCTTGTGCCTCTTGGTTTCAGTCCAGTACGCCCGGAGGAGCCAGTGCAAGAGCTGGACCAGACGCTAGTGGCACTTGGCTCTGCTGGCAGCAAACTCGACGCGATGGGTAATGTCATCGCCGATCAGCTAGAGACGGAGGGTAAATCTTTGGCCAAGAACGTCGCCGAGTATGTCTTGGCATGTTACAAAAGCCGAGACCCCCAGTTCTCTCTTGATCCGGTCTTTGAAGGAATCATCGCCGAGGAAGAGGATGCCGCTAGAGCTAGTGTTCAAGAAGCTGCTGAGAAGGTTACTTCGTTTTTCCACAGGACTTAGATTCTCTAGTAGCTAGGACTTTTCTCCTTTTGCCCTTGTAACCCCAATTTTGTAATCTAGTACTTTTGATTAATGAAATCCTCCTTTCTGTCATGAATTTCACTTTGTCTTCAATATACTGTGCTGTATCTTGTTGGTCCTCTGGTACATGTGTACAATTGAAGTGTGTACATGTACCAAAAGTTGTGGCAGTATGTTGACGACTTGAATGCCTCGCACTTGTAGATTTTAGGTCTGAAGTCTTCAATTCTGAGATGTCACAGGCAGGCCCCCTGGGATTGGCGGAGCTTGGTAGCTCCGACAATTCCCAGTATCAACATATAAACGTTGACGGTCGAAGCTTTGTAGCTCCTGATGTCGTCGCACGAATAGTTGAATTTATGCCTCCAAGGGTTGTCAGAGCTTTGTAGCTCCGACTTCACCCATTGTCAACATATTAAACATTGACAGCGGGTCCCCTTGGAGGATGTCGGAGCTTAGTAGCTCCGGCGTCATCCACCATCGCTATGAATTTCTGTTTTTCCTGCATATTAAATACAAGAAAAGAGTAAAATTTGTCCTCTTGTCTATAAATCGTTTGTGAATTATCATTCTTATTTGAGTTTTAAATCCAAAGAAACTCGATATGGTAACAAGTATATTGATGTAATCATTCCGGACACATATGCTTTTCTAGTACTCACCCTACTGAGGCCTGTCGGAGTGTAGGTAGAGTGACGTACTTAGGGTGCAGGACCAGGCTAAGTCGATAGCACACTCCGAACCTATGTTGGCTCGGCTTTCAGGCAAGTAGACTGTACAACATGTTAAGACCCAAAGAGATCAACAATATAACTTGCAACGCATATGAATAACTTGGGTAAAAACTAAGAAAGAATTTCACAACATCATTATAGACAAGAAGGTTAAAAACAATAATTTGATAAGTCGGGCCTTGTACAAAAATAAATGCACGTGGAGTCTGTTTTTACACAACAATGTCTTTCATTATAGGTCTGGATTACAGGGGAGACAAGGACACACTTAGGGTGCAGGACCAAGCTAAGTGTTCTATACATCTTGTACTAACACAGGATAGGTAATTACACTTTTAGTGCGGTGACTGTATGAAGTGTATGAGAACTTCCCGGACCCTCCCGGAGGACCTACCCATGTCTGTTTGGTAACTCTATAACATACATCGTGTGTAATTACAGACTCACCTCCATGATTCTAAGCATAAAACTTACGGAGGTGCTCGATGTTCCAAGGATTAGGGAGCAGAATCCCATCCTCAATTGCCAAGCGAACGCATCCGGGATGGAATACTTTGATCACTCATAATGGACCTTCCCAGCTGGGAGAAAGTTTGTTCATTCCTTCACGATTTAGTACCTTCCGAAGCACCAGATCACCTTCCTGGAGCTGTCAGTTGCGCACATGCCTTTGATGATAGCGCTGGAGCGCTTGGCGATAACGTGCATTCCGAACAGCTGCTTGACACCTTCCCTCGTCGACGAGGTCAAGGTCTTCACGTTGGAGCTGGTCCTGCGTGGCTTCTTCAATCGTCCGGACCCAGAGGGACCCCAAGGTGATCTCCGGAGGAAGGACTACTTCAGCTCCATACACCAGGAACAATGGAGTCTCCCCAGTTGACCGGTTAGGTGTTGTCCTGTTCGCCCATAGTGTGGATGGAAGCTCTTCAATCCAGTTGGCTCCATGCTTTATTAGGTGCTCATACATGCGCGTCTTGAGTCCCTTTAATATTTCTGCATTTGCTCTCTCGGCTTGGCCATTGCTTGCTGGATGAGCTACTGAAGCGTAGCTTAGTTGAATGCCGAGGTCTTCACAATATTCTTGAAATGCAGCACTTGTAAATTGAGTTCCGTTGTCAGTTATGACTTTGTTCAGAACTCCAAATATGCATATAATGGACTTCAAGAACTTGATTGCTGATTGCTTGTTGATTGTCACAACTGGACTTGATTCCGGTCACTTAGTGAACTTGTCGATGGTGACATACAAGAACCTGTAACCTCCGACAGCTTTTGTGAAAGGTCCCAAGATGTCCATGCCCCACCCAACAAATGGCCATGTAGGAGGTATCATTTGTAGCAATTGAGCCGGTGTGTGAATCTATTTTGTGTGGAACTGACACACTTCATATTTTTTTCACCAGCTCAACCGCATCCTGAAGTGCTGTAGGCCAGTAAAAGCCTGAAGTGTTGTAAACCAGCGTGCTGGAAGAAGCATGGTTCCCACACTCGCCTCCATGGATTTCCGCGAGGAGCTCGTGGCCTTCTTCTCTTGCAATGCACCGCATTAGGACGCTATTGGCACCACGTTGGTAGAGATCCCCTTCTACCAACGTGTATCTTTTATCCAATCTAACAATCCGGTCAGCAGATACACTGTCTTCAGGAAGGATGTTGTCTTTCAAGTAGCTACGAATCTCCGAGATCCATGCATCAGAGCTAACTTGAGCTTCTGAGTATTGCGTGTTGGGTGGCTCGGAGCTTCCAACAGTACCTACGACCCTTGGTGGACGGCATGGTAACAGGGCCACCGGGACTGCCAGCTTCGAGGTGCTGGTCTCGCCCCCTTTGCTTAGTTCGGCAGGCTGAGTTGTTGGTTTTGATAACCTCCGGATGAAGATTCTGTCAGGAGCCAGAGCTCCGATTGAGGCTTTCGTCGAGAGTTCGTCGGCTTTAGCGTTATGAAGACGCTGAACATGATGGAGATTCAGGACTTCGAAGTCCTTCTAAAGTCTCTGGACCTCAAGGAGATAAGCAGCTAGTTGAGGATTGTTGCAGGAACATTCACCTTTGACTTGTTTTATGATGAGTTGTGAATCTCCCTTCACCAACAGCTATTTTACACCATAAGATAGTGCCACCTTGAGTCCGTAGATGAGAGCTTCATACTCCGCCATGTTGTTGGTTGCCTTGAAATCAAGGTGTACCATGTACTTGACCTTCTCCCCAGTCGGAGCTAGGAGAAGGATTCTAGCTCCGCCCCCTGCTTTTGCACGGAGCCGTCGATGTAGAGGGTCTAGTGAGGCTTGGTGAATACCGGATCTTTAGGTTCTGGTTTCTGTTCACTGTGGCCCCCGGGATTTGATGGAGAGGGGGTCCACTCCGCCACGAAGTCGGCCAAGGCTTGACTTTTGATTGCTTGTCTTAACACGAATTCTAGATCGAATTCAGCCAGTTCCGCTACCCACTTTGCAATGTTCCCAGTAAAATTAGGGTTATGCAAAATAGCACGCGTTGGAAAAGAAGTTACCACTGATATTTTGTGGGCTTGATAGTAGTGATGAAGCTTCCTTGAGGCAATAAGAACTGCGTAAAGTAGTTTATGCACCTCAATGTATCTTGTCTTGGCGCCGTGGAGTACTTCATTGATGAAGTACACGGGGCGTTGGATGGCCCGGACCCTTTTGGAAGGACCCGTAGCTTCCTCTCCATCGACCCAGACCCTACTGGAGGGTTCCGGACCTTCAGGTTGTACTTCTTGGACCCCCCCCCCCCCCCCCGGAGGGGTCCAAAACTCCTTCTTGTTCGACCCGGACCTCGCTAGGAGGATCCAGATCATCTTGGTCAGCCAGGTGAACCTCCTCAGACGAATGAGGTTGATCTCCTAGCATTTCGTTTTGAGGTTCCGTGTCTAGGAGCTGAGACCCAGTCACATCTTCAGGTGATTCCGAACCCTCCCGGAGGGGTCTGGACTCCTGGATTGGATGTGGCTCCGGTCTTTTTGCAGCCAGGACCACACTGACAACTTCGGTGGTTGCCGAAATGTAAAGCAGTAAAGGCTCACCAGGATTAGGAGCTACCAATATCGGTAGTGTGGTGAGGAGCTGTTTCAGCTCTTGAAATGTCTTTTCTGCTTCTTCAGACCAATGAAATGGTCCGGACTTTCTCAAGAGTTTGAATAAGGGTAGCGCCCATTCTGCCAGTCTTGAGATAAACCGGCTGAGCGCAGCTAGGCATCCAGTTAGCTTCTAGACATCTTTAATGCGGGCTGGGGGCTGCATATCTTCTATGGCCTTGATCTTCGTCGGATTTTCTTCAATTCCTCGGTGAGTCACCAAGAACCCCATAAGCTTCCTGGAGCTAACCCCGAAGACACACTTGTTCGAATTCAGCTTGGTGCGCGTGGTGCGCAGTTTGTCAAAGACGGCTTGTAAGTTGTCAAGGAGTGACTCCTTGTTTTTGATCTTCAATACGATGTCGTCGACATACACCTCCACCAAGTATCTAATTAGCTCTCCAAATGTTTTGTACATAGCTCGCACAAATGTTGAAGCAACATTTTTAAGACCGAATGGCATGGCAGTATAACAGTACAATCCATCTACTGTTATGAAGGCGGTATGCTCTTCATCTTCCTTAGACATTTGGATTTGATGATTCCAGAATATGCATCTAAGAAACACAATAGCTCACACTCGGAGGTGGAGTCCACTATCTGATCTATTCTAGATAGTGGAAATGGATCCTTTGGACATGCCTTATTTAAGGTGGTGTAGTCAATACACATCCGAAGCTTCCCACCGGCCTTGGGTACAACAACTGGGTTTGCCAGCCATTTTGGATGGAAGACTTCCCAAATGAATCCAGTTTCGAGCAACTTTTTGATTTCCTGTCGGATGAAGTTTTGTCGCTCGATTGATTGCTTCCGGGGCTTCTGGTGTACAGGTCATGCGTCTGGGTAAATCTTCAGATTGTGCTCAATCACCTCCCTAGGGATCCCAGGCATTTGTGATGGTTGCCAGGCAAACACGTCGACATTAGCCCGGAGGAAAGTGATGAGCGCGAGTTCCTATTTGTTGTTTAGACCCCCCGATATACGGGTAGTCTGAGTAGCATCGGAACCAATTTGGACGACCTGTGTTGCCGCTTGGTTGCACATGGGGTGCGGAGGTAGAGACTTTATGACGAATGCTCGGAGGGTTTAGAGCCGGCTCCTTACCGGATGATTCCTCTTGCACTGTGGTAAGCACATAGAGTTCTTCTAGAGCAGTAACTCCTGTGGTGCGATCTCCGCGGATCCGGAGAACGCCCGTGGGTGTTGGCATCTTCAACACTAAGTAACCATAATGAGCTGGGGCCATGAACTTGTATAAAGCTGGATTGCCCAGAACGACATTAAATGGTGGACTGATATGCGCAACGTCGAAGACCAATTTCTCAGTTCTGTAGTTCTCCCGGGTCCCGAAGGTCACTGGGAGTGTGATGGAACCGAGAGGAGTAATGGTTCCCGAACCTACTCCAGAGAAAGGTCGGGATGGTCGAAGGTCCAAAGGCCGGAGCTGAAGCTTAATGAAAGCTTCGAAGCTTATGAGGTTTAGCCCGGAACCTCCGTCCACCATTACATGGTAGATTTGAATATTGTTAATGGTGGATGACACCATCAACGGGAGTTGGCCAGCCCCGATCATTTTTCGGGAGCAGTCCGAAGCATCGAAAATAATAGGAGTATCCATCCACTTCCGATGTGGCTCCGCCTTAGCAGTGGGAGCTGCCACGGCCATGTCTCGTCGCATTGTCTTGAGGATGCGGCGAGAGGTGACGTCCCAAGAACCACCATAGATGATGTTCAGGGTCTTCTGGCGCTTGTTGTCAGAGACATCAGAGTTGTCATCAACAGTGTTGTAGACAGCTTTCAGGACCTTTTTGGGGTCCTAAAAACCTAGCTCCTCTTCAGCCAGAGCTTCGTCGACTTTTTGCTTTCCTTCCTGTTGACGGAAAGGAGCTTCTTCCCGGTGCTTGTTGTAGCGCTCGGCAAGGATCTGGACCTCCCGGCACTCTTCCAAGCTTTGTCAGTTCGTCTTGTGAATCGGACACCAAGATTTGTAACTATTGCCGTCTTCTAATGAAGGACGATGTCGTTTCTCGGGGCGTGGCCCCCGGCCACAAGGAGCTGTGGCAGCAGCAGCGGCTGGTGCGCCAGCCGATGACTTCTTTTTGCCATTGGGCTTCTTTTTCTTCTTGCCACTACCGGAGGTAGCGGCTTCAGTTTTGGAGGACTTCTGGTTGGCCTACGGAGCTGGCTTAGAATGCATTTCACGGCCCTCCACAGCTCTAGCACATTTTTGGCTAGGCTAAAGAGTTCCATGATGCTGATAACTTCTTTAATAGCCAGCTTCTACAACATCTTCTTATCTCCAACACCCTATCTGAATGCAACGATAACAGAAGAGCTCGAGATTGAAGGAATAGTATTCCGTACCTGAGAAAACCGCTGCATGAAGGATTGCAGCGATTCCCCCGATGTCTGCTTTACGGCAAACAGATCCAATTTAGTGCCAGGTCGGGTGTAAGAACTCCCAAAGTTGGCAGTGAACTGTTGGCATAGCTCCGCCCAACTATTAATGGAGTCAGGTGGAAGACTCATGAACCAGGACCTTGAAGTCCCAGTTAAAGCCACCGGGAAGTAATTAGCCATCACAGCCTCATCACCCCCCGCTGACAGTATGGCAGTAGAGTAGATTGAAGGAATTCGACGGGGTTGACAGTTCCGTCGAATTTTTCCGGCAAGTGAGGCCGAAACTTCTGTGGTCATCTGACCATGCCCAAATGCATGGCTAGGGCAGAACAGTCTCCTCCTACTCATTGAGGAGCTGGGTTGTCTCGAGTCTCTCACCTTTCACGAGCACGTTCGATATGGACACGGTCGTCCTGCTACCGGTAACGGCGATCCAGTTCTGACCGCAAGTCATGAGTTGGAATCCTGGTAATGGTGTGGGTGTGTCGTGCCCCGGGAGGCAACGAAGTCACCTGCTGGGATGCAGCATGTCTCCTATGTTGCGAGACTTGTGGACCAAGTCAGCCAGACAAGGTCCGTCGTTGTGATGGTGCTCGCCCCGAAGGGGGGGGGGACCTTGATTGTTGATTCCTGCAGCCGCAGCTGCAACCAGATGGTCAACATCAGCCCTCCACTACTCCATAGCACCCTGGGGTGCACCTGGAGGCCGTGGGTGTTGTAAGAGAGCTCGCGCAGCAATGAGCGCGTGCTCAGGATTGTTGTTTGTTGATGCAGTGATCAATGCTGATGCCCCATCTTGTTGACCTGCATTGTTTGCTAGAATAGATGGTGCTATAGTGCCTGCTAGAACAATGGCACCTGCTGGCTGGTGAGCGTTGGAGGGATTGCCTCCATCAGGTTGTTCAGCACGGTTGCCATTAGATGATCATGCGGCAGAATTCACCATCTTGTGATCTCGGGACCGCTCTCCTACCTGGCGTGCCAAAATGTCAAAGTGTTTGAAACGACACTTCCCCCAAACCTGTTAAGAAGCAACCCGCGGAGGTTCTTGTTATGGTTGGGGTATGCAGAGATCAATATCAAGATGATGACACAAAAGATTTACGTGGTTCGGGCCGCTTGAGCGTAACACCCTACTCCATGGGGTTTGTGTGGTTGTATTATTTGAGTCTATTTCTTAGTAAGCGGGTTAGCATGGATCGGATCAGATGTCCTTGGGTACGTGCGGCGCAGCCCTTTAATAGTTCTAAGGACTAACGATTACAAAGCTTGCCTGGCCCGACATGTGGCCCTAGCATATTTAATAGCCTAATACATTGTCTAAAGGGTATTAATCATGAGTAATAGTGTGATAATGTGCCTTAATGGCTTCGTTACCCCTATTAATAGTGCTCTGATCGCGTGTCTTTAATACATCATTAACGACACGTAATTAAATCTTGTAACTGTCGCTTTAATTACCCTTGATTGTTCGTGCTGAAGGAGATCTGCCAGTGTATACATTGATGAAGGTCTGAAGGCTCCACACGTGGAAGCTCTGAAGCTTTCCCTTATGGGAGATTATGTCCGGGGCTGCTATATACGTGTCGGCACCGGAGCCCCTCTCTGCTGGGGGTTAGGTCCAGGGTCGTTATACACGTGTTGTCACCGATGCTTTCCTTCGTTGGGAGCTTAGTTCCGATTTTCCTTTACACGTTTTGACCCAGGAGCTACCCATATGAGGGGAGCGGGTCTGATGCAATATGATATGTGGGGCCTGAGGATACCTTCAACTCTGGCAGGTAGAACTCTCTTGTACTCTTCGCGGTACTAAGGGGTACCCGGTACGCAGGGTACCAACAGTCAAGGTCCGCGATAGGGGTTGAATCCCTAACGGCGGAGGTAGACCGTGAGGTTGGCCTAACCTTGTTGCAGCATGGCTTTGGCATTGGAGGGTTGAGTGTCCATCAGTGTGGTGGAGGGTTGTTCTCCCATGAGCTCCATGAGTGTGGTAGAGGAGAGTGTTGTCGATGTTGTTCATCTGCACCTCATGGTCTCCCATACATCGGGTGTCATCCTTTACTCCTTGGCCAAGGTCATAATAACCTCTAACCACAAAGGAATAAGGAGTACCCATCATGTGTTGGGTGTGTGTAAACGCCCAAATTTGGACAAGAATACGAATGCAAAAATGCGAACATAAAAAAAAATAAAGTTAAACTAGAAAGTCAAATGCAAGTGAATAATGTTAATTAATAAATGATGCCCAAATTATGAACTTTTAAAAACTTTCATAAATAGTTTGGAGAATTATCAGAGTAGGAGCGGAACTACATAAATAAGTGGAAAATCATGGAGTTTCAAGGAAGTCAAGTCAAGAATCAAAGACAAGTTTTAATTTAAAACTTAATTCGAAAATTAAATATAAAGCAAATGCAAAATTCTTAATTGTGAATCAGATATAGTCAAATGGGAAATTTGACATCAACAAAAAGTTATTAATAATTAATTGGGTGTACACACGAATCTTCAAATGTTTGATGAGGATTTGAGGTTTTTACATAGAGGTGTGATTTTCAAATTCAAATTTGAATTTAAACTGAACTTGCTCAAAACCCAAATTAAATTTCACTACTGTGTTTGTAATAATTAGAATAGCCACCATGCATTGTTTTACCATTTTTGTACTTCATTTAGTATGTTATTTTGAATTTTTAATGGAACAAAAAAAGGGTAAGACTGACATGTGGGGCCCACATGTCAGTCAGAGAGGTCTTGTCTATTTTCTTCATTCCCTCACCCACGCCACGCAGCAGCTTGCTGCCGATTCTCTCTCTCACCCTTATCCATCCTCTCTACTCTCTCTTGCATCGCACGGAGACAAAATAGTTTTCTCCTTAGATTTTGCTTCTTATCCTCGCTCAAACAGCGGGCCCTGCTCCGTGCTTGCCATCCATGCTGCCGCGTTGCTGCGCTCTGTTTGCCAAGCTGTGCTGTCTGCCTCATCCTACTTCCGGCTAATGCTGCTTCTCCATGGTGCCATGATTTCTGCTGCCTCCAGCTCTGTCAAGGACCTTCCCCACTCACTCAGTCGCCTACGCTCTATTCCTCGCCGGCCCGAGTGAGCTACCGGTATCCAACGTTCCCCAGAGTTTTTCCACAAAACTCAGCGCGCCCGGAGTGGCGTTAAGTCTTCCTCCTCCTCCCTGACACGCGACTCCTACCTCCCTTTTTCACTGCAACCAAAAGGGGTTGTTCTTCCTCTCTGTTTCGACCGCATTCCATTGCCTCAACATCGCCCGACGCTTCCTCGGTGTTTCCCGTCCAGCCAAGTCACCCAAAAGGTTGGAGATATTCCTATCAAGTTTCTATCAGTACTGCTTTTCACCTCATGGCCTGACCTCGTCTTAATTTGATAATTTTTGCCGGCAGCCACCATGGACAGGGTAGTTTAGACCTTCAAAATTCTCCATCTACACTCTATTAATCCCCATTCCAATTAAACCATAGAAATTAAATGTACTAGCAATCTTTTGGAGAAAACCAATCAAAATACCATTAATAATTCGCTCAGGAATTTTAGATCTTGTAGTTGCCATGAAGTTGAACTCGCTGCACCCAGTGCGCCCCTCATTTCCGGCCATCGTTGCATTTATTGAGCTAGAATTTCTTGTTCTTCATGTTCCCATGAGTTCTATGGGCTTTGTCCCAAAGGTTTTGGTGCAGTCATTGGGGAGATTGATCTTGTCCATGCTTGCCGCCACCATGGCCTTGCCGCTGGCGATATTTAGGCCAGTACCACCCCAACCGGAGCCACCATGAAGCTCCCCGCGTCTCCCTGATCGTTTTGGTGATGGTCTCCCATGCCTTGGCTTCCTCCGGCAATGCGCCGGCGGGCGGCGCCACTCCCATGTCACAACCCCCCATCTCTGCGCAAGATTGAAGATGAAGGTCCGGTGGGACCCGTTGTCAGCCACATTCTCCGATTTTCCCATAAAAGAAAATTTCAGAAACTGTACCCAACTTTGAAAAATCACAATAATTAGTAGAATCATCCTAAAAATATGAAACATAATTCTGAGTCTTCCTTATGACCTCCACTTTGCTTTGAACCAATCTCATTGGCATTTAAAGCCATACAATTTCTATGAAATTCAGATTATATTAAATCCTAGGAGAGTTCTTATGAAACATCCTGATAGTATAAAATTTTGAAACTATTCTGGTAAGATCTTAGGAATACCTAGTATCTTCAGAAAAAGTTTTGCTTCCAGTTGATCCCAGTATCATAAGAAATTAATTGATCATTCTTGTGTACCTATTAAATCTTATTTAATTTTGAAAGGGTTATTCTGGAAAATGTTGGCAGCAGAAAATTATGAAACTTTGACTAAAATTATTGCATATGTTAATAAATTCAATCACTTTACTTTTCAATCATTGAATCATGCTTCTGATTGTTAAATGCATTTTTAATATTGATAGACTACGACGTAGCTGATGAACGAGGAGCACAACTCGGAGGAAGAAGAAGGGATTATGTAGGATCGAAGAGCACGTGAAAAGCTACCATAGGGTGGGGTGAATGGTAGATTACAACTTTTCAGCAGAAGCAACGAAAACCCCTCAGCAGAAACTTGATCTATTAAAGAAATCGTGTGTGCGACTAATCTAAACGTGATAAATTGTGACAAAACCAGTATAGATTATGGAGAATCATGTCATGAAGACGTCATAACAAGAATCACGAAAATTCGTCGAGAAAAACTCAAGTTACAATCGAAAGATCGAACAAAGGTCAATCTGTTCTACCCGAGTAAAAAACTGATCTGCAACACTGCAAAGAAACTCATGTAGATCAGATACCACAAATCCAATGACCGTAAAATTTTCACAGATGATAGATAATCAAGTTGTGAAGACAACCCAAAAGGAATCATGTCAATTGAATTTGTAAAACTCGAGTTATGATAAAACCACCAAAGCAAGGTAGTGTTGTGTAGAAACTCGATGAGAAAAACATGTCTGAAACAAGTCGGACGAACAAGGCACAAAATTTCCTTTAAACTACAATCTTTATTCAATAGAACACTAGAGGAACAGCCAAAAAATCCGTGTACCACGAGCTCTGGCCTCCCTTGCTTATATAACCAGCCATGAGGCCAATCCAAACCAAACTAGGACTCATATCGTACTCAGTTTCCATCGAAACTTTCCATAACTACTCAAAACTCTTCTATACGCAGATAGAAGCAATATTAAGACTTACAAACACCTTAGGAATGTATCCCACATTCCTAAAACAACTCAACTTTGTGACCCACATGAAAACCTATCATAACTAACTCAAATCTTTCCATATTTGAGTCAAACACGACTCAGCCGCAGTCTGAGTCCATAACCAAGTCGGTTGGACCTTTCTGACTAATTCTTTACGTCCACTTATCTTCATCACGCCTTGGAACCATGTAGCCACGTCCATGCACTCCTTGCACACGTGCAAACATCTTCCAACGACATCCACGATACCTTCATATGCATTATTCTTGATTCAAACATGCTGCGCAACCTCCCGATCAATTCAATCACAATTCCTCCCAAACTTAGTTGTTGAACCTTATCTTCTCCCTAAGACTAGTTCAACGGATCCCGTCACCAGTCATGTCTTGAACTCAAGTAACACCTGCACATGAATAAACAACCGATACTTCCGAGCACAAGTCTTCGACTTGACTCACGTTAGTTCTAAAACCACAACACCTTACACGAGCACCTTACATAAGCATGTTGCAAACCATAGCAAAAACATTAACCACCATGATCAGCCAAAACGCATCAAAAACTTAGTAAAAGAATACTAAGCAAACTTTTCATAAGTGTAAAGCAAGTTTGAAACATTGCAAGTTATAAGCAGAATCATTGCAATCTAGAACCGGACCTTGCAAAAGCTAACCGGACCTTGAACTAGAGCTTACCAAAGCTAGCAAGACCTAGCGCTAGAGCTAACCAAAGCTAGTCAGACCTAGCGCCAGAGCTTACTAAAGCTAGTCGAACCTAGCGCCGGATCTAGCAAAAACATGTCGGACCTAGCCATAGCAAGTCGGACCTAGAAAAAGAAGTCGGACCTAGCCAAAACAAGTCGAACCTTACGTGGGAACTTGATGGAGCTACCCAAAACAAGTTGGACCTATCATCGGACTTTGCAGGAGCTCGGACCTAGAGTCAGACCTTGTTAAAAGGATATTTTGGCAGTATTCAAAACATTTATCATCATAGCCAATGTATTCAACACACATAGGTCTCATAGATTAGCGTGGACCTTGCTCCAAGAACATGATTTGCTCATGCAGCACACAGGAACAAGATTTGCTCAAACAACATCAAAGACAAGAAAAGGAGGGAAACGACGAGAAGCTTCACTCAGAAGATCAAGTCCTTACCATTAACATTTGCTTAGCCGCAACCTAAGGCAAGCCCCAGTTTGCAATTAAGTTGTTAATATGTTTTGCTTTTACAATCTATATGATGATAATTGCGCATCAAGTCTAGAGATGTATGATACTCCACATGCATGACCCAAGAATCCCTGGAGTTTGGGTAGTACAGGGCTTTACATAAGTGTTTATATTATGCTTAATAAGGAAACATGATTAAGTGGTATGGCTCGAGTACACAGATTCTACTCGTGAACAGTAATAAGTGGGATCATTTGGGGAGAAACTGGGGATCTGGCAGGAAGATTTGGATGCTAAAAACATGGTTCTGTGGGCATAGTTCCTGTCGATTGAGGACTGTATCGTGTGTGGCCCCGTTGGACAAGTTTGAATTGTACCGGATGCATACTGTAGTGGACCCAGCAAACTGATGTAACTTGTTAACCTTGGTGTTGAGACTTTTTGGAATATCTTAGGCGGTAAGCCGACGAGGCAGTTGGGGAAAGCTCAACTACATGGACCACGTCGAAACCATGTGTGCCGTAATAGGAGTCTACTGACCTGGGATGGTTGAACTGATTCAACATTGAGGTGTCTTGTGAAAGGTGGCCATACATGACATCAACAGAATTGGTTGATCACCTCTTTCGGACGGGCGTGTGTGTCGTGCAAGCCAGGTGTTTCATGATTCGAATCATCGTCGCTTGCGGAAGGGAGCATACTTGTTCACTGTGTTATGACGTAGTAACAACTGGAATTGGGTGGAACCTGCTTGATTGTTAAGCAACTTGGTTGAGGTAGCTGATAGAAGAACTAAAGTTATCATTGTAAGCAATTAACTGGCTAAGGATTGTGTAACCTTGGACCCTGCAACATCGTGGATGAAGTGTTTCTTGTTTTATTGTGGAATTCATGATGTTGTCATGTCCAAGGATGGCACATGCTATTATATACTTGAAACAAGGATATACTAATAGTGAATATTTATTTTCTGCGGTTTAAATTCAAGTCTTACGTTCCCAGCATGTAGAGTTTCATGTTCTTAGGTGAGACGGGTAAGTCTTGCTGAGCCTTGTGCTCACGGTTGAATTTATATGAGTTTTGCAGGTATATAGCTATGACAGGTTCCTAGGCTTTGCCCTCATCGGGGTATATAGCCAATGGAAGCCCTGGATGCCACTGCTTACTTCTATGATGCTAGAGTGGAGTATCCGCGGGCTGGATACGACTACTAATGTTGTAGTGTAGGTTCAAGAGAGTAGTATGAAAACTTCCGCTGATGTATGATATTTTGTATAAAATTCTGAGATTAATGTAAGTTGCTCCGTTATGTTATGAGTTCTTTGTTCTTTTTTGTGTTGTGCTATTGGGTGTCGCATCGCATGACACCACCCAATGTGATTACTGGTTTGTCTGGACCCTGGTCCCCACAACATGGTATCAGAGCCACATTGGGAGTAGCGCACCTGGAAAGAAACCTATTTCGAAAACTATAGCTTTACAAGTGAGGATTCAATACTAGGCCCACATAAGGACTTATATTAGCATAGTTACTGTCGAAGTGTGAAATTGACACTTCCCAAGGTACTACTAAGAAGTAGTCCACGGATGTTGTTTTTTAGGAGGGGTGCAACTCGAAGAACTCAAGAACAAAGGTGACATAGAGATTTCGACGTGGTTCAGACTGCCTAAGCATAATAACCTACTCCATGGGGGTGTGTTGTATGCTTAAGTGTGTTGCGTTTGTCTGGGATCAGATCAGACTTGACTGAGTTGTGACTGAGTTCTACCGTGTAGCTCAGACCTTTTATATGCTAAGGTATGTCTGTTACAGTGTAACCGAGACCCGACAGGTGGCCCCAGTCTATTAAGGACCCTGTACACGATCTAGGTACATAACAGTGATTTATTTGTGTAATAATGTGCCTTGATGGCGGCATTACCACGCTTGAAGGTCCTCTGATCATGTGCCATTAATGCAGAATTAATGTCGCGTTAACCCAGTCTTGTAACAGCTGATTTTTAGCCACCTGAATGTCCGCGCTGTTGGAGATCCCGGAGTATTTTCCGTTGTAGAGGTAAGGTTTGACATGTGGAAGCTCTAGAGCAACCCTTAGCAGGGAGCCAGGTCCATAGCTACAGGACACGTGGTAGCACTGGAGCTGTCCTTTGGAAGGAGGCAGGTCTGGCGCCATGGGACACATGGCAGTACCGGAGCTACCCTTAGCAGGGAAGCAGGTCCGGCGCCGCAGGACACATGGCAACACCGGTGCCGCCCTTACCAGGGAAGCAGGTTCGGCACCGCAGGACACGTGGCAGCACCGGAACTACCCTTAGGAGAGAAGCAGGTCCGATGCTACGGAACACGCTGCCTCCGAAGGTCTTTTCTCCTGGAAAGTGGGACTCAGTGCTTCTTTTGGTACGCGAAGGTACCTGGTTTGTAGGGTACCGAGAATTACTTATGGTGGCAAGCTAACATATGTGTTATTAATTCTGTAACGATGCTCCGACATCAGGTAAGAGGTAATGTACGCCACCTCAAGCGGATCAAATGCAGTAAGCTCACCATACAAGAAGTGGTATGTGATTGACCCACGTGGCTTGGCACGGGAGTTAATATGAGTCTTTGAACCCTTCTCATGGTTCTGGGAACATATGAAAACGCTGCTCCCGGGCGTGCTTTAGGCAAAAGCGTGGATACCCCATCGCGTGATAAAAAATGCAATAATATGCAACTCTTGGACAATTCATGTTCAATGAGCCATACACAACGCTCGCCATCGGTGTGCCTCTGTGATGTAGGGGCAGTAGGTGGTATCTGTTGGGTTGATAAAATTCCCAACTGTGACGACCCGTTTGCGCTCTACTCGAGACCCCCGTCGTGTGGTTTTGAAATGCGACCAAATTTCTCGAGACGTGTTCTCCTCAAGGACGGTTGTCAATGTGTGTAATCGAGACTTCCTCCGGTACTACTAGATCGTAGCCCGTGGAGGTTCGTGATTGGTTGGGGCGCGCGTGAGATTATGAACAAGACAGTGACACGAGGTATTTTTATGCGGTTCAGGCCATCTGAGCGTAATATTCTACCCCACGGGTGTTGTTGTATATATGAGTATGAGTGTGTGAGCGCTTGCTTGGACTTTGTCCTTTGTACCATGCGACACAACCCTTTTTTGTACCATGTGGTCGTTACATTGTCAGCCTGGCCCGACATGTGGCCATGGTATGTATTAAGCACATTTAACAGTGATAACGTGCCATTAATGACACGTAATCAGGTCTTGTAATGGTAGCTTTAACTACACCTTGAATGTTCGCGCCGTTGGAGATCCGTCTATCTTCCCGTCACTGTCTTAGGTCAGGAGGCTCGACACGTGGCCGCCTTGGAACTTCTCTCTATGGGAAGGCAGGTCCAGAGTTGTTATACACGTGGCAGCACCGGAGCTTCCTTCTACTGGGGGTTTGGTCCAGGACCACTGGACATGTAGCACGACCGGAGCTTTCCTATACAAGGAGTTAGGTCCGGCATTGTGTTACACGTGGCGATACCAGAGCTACCCAAACGAAGGAGGCGGGCCCAGTGCTGCAAGACATGTGGAGCCTTCAGAGGTCTTCAACTCGGATTGGTGGATCTCCTTGGCTTTTCTTGCGGTATCGTAGGATACCCGGTATGTAGGGTACCGCTAGTGGCCCTCGGGCCCACCTCTAGGAGAAATTCTTTAGGTTCAGTTATCCTACCAGAGGTGGGGCCATCTTCTATTCCTGCGTTGCGGCTTCAAATGTCTTTTCATGGGCTGTTGGGGCGATGGTGTGCAGTTAAACCACCATCGCATGGCTCTTCTTGATGCGGCAGTTGAGATCCTGGCGTGCGGATCTCACACAATTGAAGATTGCTGGTTCCAATATGAAAATTGTATCAGTTCCGAGCGCCCTGTCAGGCTGCCGCCCTCGGGCTTCCAATTTCCCATCATGACAACGGTCCGCCTGGGGTATTTACTTCAGCTCTGCCGAAGTGAACCCGGACCCATTGTCATTGACGGGGTAGGTTTTTGAAGTGTGATCTTGATCCCGCTGTGGTTTCCATCCAAGCGTTGTGGAGGTTTACTTAAGAAGGAAAGCCCGCACGGTTTGAGGACTCTTTACGCTTTCATTCGAACTTGCGCTCAGAGCCTCCCAACCTTTGCATAGCCCTTCCAACTTTCGCTTCCCTTTGCCGTGATGGAGTTGGGTCTTCCCCACAGCAAGATCACCAGCGATGAAGATCTGTCAAGGGTCCGGACCTACATGGGATGGTCCAGTGACTCCTTCAACAACGACATCCGCTTCGGCAAGCTTCCCTCCAAGAAGGAGCGCACCGGAGAGATTGTCTACTTCTCGGAGTATGCCATGGTGGGGCTCATCCCACCATTTTCAAGTTTCTTGCTGATGTTGCTAGACTTCTACGGTTTGCAGCTTCACCACCTCGGCCCCCACTCCTTCTTGCTAGTGGCGACCTTCGTCTACTTCTGCAAGATGTGGGTGGGTGTGCCGTCGTGCATTGAGCTGTTCTGGACCTTCTTCATGGTCCACACCACCGGGAAGAGTGACGAGTACTTGGGCTTCTATTACTTCATGAAGCGCAAGAACTGTCCCTTCAAGTACTGATGAGGTCATCCCTAACACTTTACCATCTTCTCCTATTCATGACACGGCTGGTCCAGTTGATGTTCAACCTGAATCCAATGAACCCCGTACTGGGCCCATTACAAGAGCACGTGCCAAATTATTAGAACACCAGGTGAATACTCTCCTAGTGGAATATAATATTGTTACAAATGAGAATTTTATACTACTTAACTCTTTGCATGTTTGCATGATCAGATTTGAAGCTGATGCATCCATAGCAAATGGAGGTGAGGAGGTATGTTAAGATTGTTGCAAGTTGGATGCCCACATCAAGGAGTACGTGGGAGAGGAGAGGAAGGCAGGAGCACTACCAATAAAGAATTGATCATGAAAATCAATTCAGTTTCGGACATGGCAACTAGAAGCTCTAAAATTGAATCAGCTGCAAATTTCTTTCCCAGAATCTGAATCCTGCAAATAAATATCCGTTGGCAAGATAACTCCAAATACTTTTCCAATATGTATGGCCTCAGTTTATGGGAAGGCATATACAGGCCGTGGCAACCAAATAAAGTTGGCAATCACTTCTATTTCCTTCCAAATAGAGTCTATTTTATTTAGGGAGGTTGAACAAGTTCATAAAAATTCCAGAACTGAATTGCTGTATGCATTCATCTGAGATCAAATATTCCACTTTGTTTCGATCTGGAGTATTTTTCTCCTTCACCATTTTGTTGCGATTTGGTGATTCTTCCATTCTGATAATCAAGTGTAATATGTCATTCAATTGGGAATTGGTTGGTTGCAAACTGCTTCGTGGTCAGTGGCTACGAGCACAAGTGTGTGGTGTTGCGAATATCCATAGGGTTGAGATCTGTTGCAATGGCAGCAGGGGAACAACCGGAGAGTTTGTGAGTGTCTCACAAGTTATCTTCACACCCATTGTCGTGTTCATCGATAAGATCGGGCTACCCCTCCATCATCTTGGTATCAGATTCCAGCGTTTACTCGGTGAGCACTTGTCCATCCCATAGATTTCTTTTCTTTTCGTCCTATCCAGAAAAAGCCATAAAACAAATTATACATCAGGTTTAGATTTTTGCCATAGCCTAGATAACACCATTTTTTTCAATTTTTAGTTGTTGGTCGTCTTTCTTGTTGCAACTTAGTATTTACTTCTGTTTCAAGCAAGAAGAGTAACAAAAAAAGAAAAAGAAAAAACAAAACAAAAAACAAAACAGAAGAAAAAGAGGCATAGAATTTCATACTTAAGTTTTTGTTGTGGAGCTTATTCGGATTGAGTAATCGTGTGCGTGTTACAACTTGCACTATTTGCTACATCAATCCTTGTTCATTACAGCACGAGCATTACTACAACATACACCATTGTTGGCCATTTCCTGTCCACCGTGTGTGTTCCATCTTGTTTTCTTATTCTCATACGATCAGCACTAGGATTTGTGAATTGGTGTTGTTAGATATCCCAACCAAGCTCCACCATATACCCTGGTTTGTCGTGTGATAGGTTTGACCCTCAATATTCGCCACATCACATCCGTGCAAGTTTTGCCCATACAAGTTGCTAAGCTATATTAATTCACTTTGGAACGGTAAGATAACTTGCTTCTTTCAGATTGAGTGGGTTGAGTGTTTTCCACATATCTATAAATTTTTATATTTTTGTGTGAGCTAACCATGTCTTCAAATGAGATTGATGTGACTCAGAAAAAGAGTCCTACTGATGTGGTACATTGGAATGAATATGAGGCTCTTCGTAATCATCTTCAGCGTCAAACTTTGAATGCAACAGATCCTCTTCATGAGGATGTCCAAAATGTGGACTTAGGACTGAAGGATGCCATTGAAACCATCGCAGATACACAATGACAAGTTACTGAAGTTCAACAAAGTCTCACTGCAATGCAGCAAGCTATGAAAGCTTTGTAAGCATCGGTTGATCGTCAGCAACGTCATCAGCATGATGATGATGGTGAAGCAAGTGTACAAGGTGGTGCTGATCCTCACGCCCCCAATGCTCGGTACCGTCTAGCTTGCCAAGCTGGTGGTCGTGGTAATGAAGGCCGTGTTGGAGGCCAAGCTGGTGGAGGCTTTGGATTTATTCTCCAGCGTGTGCGTTGCCAATTTGATGACCCTAATGTTGCACAACCAGCCCACCGTGATGAGAATGGGTTGGGAAAACCAAAATTCATCTGCCCAAATTCATGGGTTCTACTGATGTTGCAGAGTATCTCAATTGGGAGCTGAAAGTGGAAAAATTATGGCATATGCATGAGTACACAAAGGACAAGAAAATAATGTTAGCATCTTCTGAATTTGATGACTACATTTTGATTTGGTGGGACAATTTGGTGCATTCAAGCATTGGAGATGGTTATCCACCCATTGTTACATGGAGAGCTATGAAGGAGGAGATTCGTGCTTGTTTTGTTCCACGCAACTATATTCGTTCTCTCTACGACAGATTGCAGAATTTGAAGCAAGGCACTTTGTCTGTTGATGATTATTTTCAGGAGATGGAGTGGATCATGCAACGTGCTCGAGTGCGTGAACAGCTTGAACAGACAATGCAACATTTCCTTTCTAGTTCGAATTATAACATCAAGCGCATTGTTCAACATCACCAGTATTTTGACATGACAGATTTATTACATCAAGCACGTGAGGCAGAATTGCAGTTGGTTGATGATGCCAAGTTTGCACCTTATTCTGCAGCGAATAGAGGTCGTTTCCCACAACGAACATCACCTAGTGTGGAGTCTACGCATAACCCTACTGTTGGATTTCGTGGGAATGCTTCGTCCAAATCAGATTTCATGGTTTCAAATGCGAAGATGCCATCACAACCTGCTGCTAGTGCTGCTGTATCTTCTAATGCCATGCCCAGAAATAGGGACATGAATTGTCATACATGTGGTGGCCGGGGCCACTTCAAGAAAGATTGTCCCAATAGAAAGGTTATGTTGATCAATGAAGAAAGCGCTGAGTATGAGACCAGGGATGATGCTGATCCAGAATCAGGTTGTTGGGACGATGAGGATGATTCACTGGATGCTTATGCGACACATTTACCCACTATTGTTTGCTCGCCAAAGGTGTTGAGTGTTACTCCTAGTCCTGTAGATCAGTGGTGCAATTTGTTTCAAACAAAGGCTATTCTTGGTCCAGGTAAAGCGTGCAAAGTTACTATTGATGGTGGTAGTTGTCATAATTTGGCCAGCAAAGAGTTTTGTACCAAGCTAAACCTGAAATATTTTCCGCACCCCAATCCTTATTACATTCAGTGGTTGAGTGACAGTGGAGAGATGAAGTTCAGCTACATAGTGCAAGTAGAGTTTCAGATTGGACCATATAAACATACCGTTGAGTGTGATGTGGTTCCTATGACTGTATGTCACTTGCTGTTGGGCTGCCCTTGGCAATATGATCGAGATATTTGTCACAATGGGAGAGCCAACAATTATAACCTGAAGTGGAATGGCAAGGAAATTACATTGCAATCCATGACACCACAATATATTGTCAATGAGTCTTGCCAGAAAATTGAAGTCAATTGTGAGAAAAAAGTGTGGGAGATTAGATAGGCAAGATATTCCACTTTCGTTGAGCAAGAGCCGCAAGCCAAATCTGAGTGGTAAAAAGAAATATGAGGGTGTGAATTCCTTAGTAATGCTAGCCACCAAATCAGATTTAAGAGAGTTTTGTGAGGATCCTACAGCTGTACTTCTTGTGCTTATGTACAAGGGTAACATTTTGTTTTCTAATGATATGACACCTCTCTCTATTGCTGTCTCTAATGTTCTACAGGAATTCAGCGATGTATTTCCGGAGGAGATCCCTGCTGGTTTGCCACCATTGCGAGGGATAGAGCATCAAATTGATTCATTTCGGGAGCGTCGTTGCCCAATCATGCGCCATACAGAAACAAGTACAAGAGCTTCTCGATAAAGGGTACATTCGTGAGAGTTTAAGTCCTTGTGCTGTTCCTATCATTTTAGTTCCTAAAAATGATGGTACATGGCGCATGTGCATAGATTGTAGAGCAATTAATAACATTACTATTCGATATCGTCATCCTATTCCACAGTTAGAAGATATGCTAGACAAATTGAGTAGCGGTTATCATCAAATTAGAATGAAAGAAGGGGACGAATGGAAAACTGCTTTCAAAACAAAATTTGGATTATATGAGTGGGTAGTTATTCATTTTGGGTTAACTAATGCACCTAGTACTTTCATGAGACTAATGAACCATGTTTTGAGGCATTTTATTGGAAAGTTTGTGGTTGTCTATTTTGATGATATACATATTTACAGCCGCAATGAATCTGAACATATTGCTCATATTCGACAAGTCTTACACGTGTTGCTTAATGCCAAGCTTTATGGTAATCTTGACAAGTGCACATTTTGCAAAGATAAAGTGATATTTTTAGGATATGTTGTTTCTGCACATGGAGTTGAGGTAGATGAATCTAAAATTTCTGCTATAAAGAATTGGCCTACTCCATTGAATGTTAGTCAAGTACGAAGCTTTCATGGTCTTGCTGGTTTCTATAGGCGTTTTGTGAAGGATTTTAGTACCATTGCTGTACCTTTGAATGAACTTACAAAGAAAGGTGTTGACGTTGTGTGGGGCACAGCCCAAGAAAATGCTTTTGATGAACTAAAACGCCTTTTGATTGCTGCACCATTACTTGCACTTCCTGATTTCACTAAACAATTTGAGGTCGCATGTGACGCTAGTGGACTTGGTATTGGTGGTGTGTTGATGCAAGAGGATAGACCGATTGCATATTTTTCTGAAAATTTGAATTGTGCACGGTTGAATTATCCTGTATATGATAAGAACTATATGCTCTTGTTCGTGTTCTTGAGGTTTGGCAACATTATATGTGGCCAAAAGAATTCATCATACATTCTGATCATGAGGCATTGAATCTTTTCCATACATCATTAAGTATACAAAGGGTAAAGATAATGTTGTCGTTGATGCTCTCTCTCGGAAAAGTATGTTATTGACAATTGGATGTTAAAGTTCCTGGTTTAGAGAGTTTGTGCGACTTATATCCTACTGATCCTGATTTTTTGACACCATATAAGTTGTGTACAGATGTGAAAGCATGGGAAAATATCATATACATGAAGGCTACTTGTTTAGAGGTAATAAACTATGTATTCCCAAATTGTCTGTGCGCTTGTTGTTATTGCAGGAATCACATGCTGGAGGTTTGATGGGACATTTTGAATGTGAGAAGACTTTTCTTATGCTTGCTGATCACTTTTATTGGCCTAAGATGAGGCGCGATGTTGACAGATTTGTTCAGCAATGTATTACTTGTCACAGGTCAAAGTCCAAGCTGAAACCTAATGGTTTGTATACCCCTCTCCCTGCCCCTACTACACCATGAGAAGATATAAGCATAGATTTTGTGTTAGGATTGAATAGGACCAAGAGAGGACATGATTCAATTTTTGTGGTAGTTGATCGATTTTCTAAGATGTCACATTTTATTGTCTGCCACAAGAGCGACTATGCGTCGCATATTGCTAATTTGTTTTTCAGGGACATTGTGCGCTTACATAGAGTGCCGAAGACAATCATTTCTGATCGTGATGTGAAGTTCATGAGTTACTTTTGGAAGACACTTTGGGGAAAGCTGGGGACAAAGTTATTATTCAGCACAACTTGTCACCCCAAACTGATGGACAAACAGAGGTGGTGAATCGCACACTCTCAACGTTACTGCGATCGATGATCAAGAAGAACCTGCAAGCGTGGGAGGAGTGTTTACCACATGTGGAGTTTGCCTATAACAGGGCAGTGCACTCAACAACACAGTTATGTCCATTCGAGGTGGTCTATGGTTTTAAACCCATTACACCACTTGATATGCCGCCGCTCCATATTCAAGAGCGAGTCAACATGGAAGCATCCAAGCGGGCAGATTTTGTGCGGAAGATACATGAGAAGACAAAAGAAGCAATTGAAAAGAAGGGCAAGTACAATGTTGATCGTGCCAATAAGAAGAGAAAGAAGGTCTTGTTTCAGCAAGATGACATGGTGTGGATACACTTCCGTAAAGACAGATTTCCTGAACGTCAACAGTCTAAGTTGCTACCTCGAGGTGATGGACCTTACAAAGTTCTTGCCAAGATCAATGATAATGCTTACAAGATAGATCTTCCTAGTGATGAATTTGGTTTCAGTAATACTTTCAATGTTGCTGATTTGGCACCATATGATGGTATCAACCTTGACGTGTCGTGGACGACGCCTTTTGAAGGTGGGGAGGATGATTAGGTCATCCCTAACACTTTACCATCTTCTCCTATTCATGACATGGCTGGTCCAGTTGACGCTCAACCTGAATCCAATGAACCCCGCACTGGACCCATTACAAGAGCACATGCCAAAGTATTAGAACACCAGGTGAATACTCTCCTAGTCGAATGTAATATTGTTATAAATGAGAATATTATACTACCTAAGTCTTTGCATGTTTGCATGATCAGATTTAAAGCTGATGCATCCATAGCAAGTGGAGGTGAGGAGATATGTGAAGATTGTTGCAAGTTGGATGCCCACATCAAGGAGTATGTGGGAGAGGAGAGGAAGGCAGGAGCACTACTAATAAATAATTGATCATGAAAATCAATTCTGTTTCGGATATGGCAACCAGAAGTTCTAAAATTGAATCAGCCACAGATTTCATTCCCAGAATCCGAATCTTGCAAAAAATATCCGTTGGACAGATAACTCCAAATACTTTCCATTAAGTATGGCCTCAGTTTATGGGAAGGCATATACAGGCCGTGGCAACCAAATAAAGTTGACAGTCACTTCTCTTTCCTTCCAAATAGAGTCTGTTTTATTTAGGGAGGTTGAAAAAGTTCATAAAAATTCCAGAACTTAATTGCTGTATACATTCATCTGAGATCAAATATTCCACTCTGTTTCGATCTGGATTATTTTTCCCCTTCACGATTTTGTTGCGATTTGGTGATTCTTCCATTCTGAAAATCAAGTGTATTATGTTGTTCCATTCGGAATTGGTTTATTGCAAACTGCTTCATGGTCGGCGGCTATGAGCACAAGTGTGTGGTGTTGCGAATATCCATAGGGTTGAGATCTGTTGCATTGGCAGCAGGGGAACAACCAGAGAGTTTGTGAGTTTCTCACAAGTTATCTCACACCAATTGTTGTGTTCATCGAGAAGATCGGGCTACCCCTCCATCAAGTACGTAAGGACTTTCCCCACCAGCAAGTGGGAGAACTAGAAGAAGTACTAGGTGATCATCGCGGTGGATCATCACGACAGGCTGGAGCTATCGACAGGCCTCCCCAATGTTGACACAGACGTGATAGGATCTTGGTTCCCGATCTTTCGATGAGAATAGGAGGGTTCGATTTGTGGAGGAGAAGAGTTGGCGATCCGACTACACCGTCCCCAAGACGATGCGCCTTCGCGATCGGTACACCGACTCCGAAGTTGTATTGATCTTGCTAGCGCACAATCAACCTGACCACGAGGGCCTTTGTTCCTGCAAGCAATCGGAGAACACGCAAGAACAAGAAGAATAAGCACTTATCTGTTGAATCAATCTAAAGTGGGGTTCTGAATACAAGTAGACGGGCGATCTAGTCGACACGCGCGTATACAAGGAAGCAGCAGAAGCTAACTTACGAATAAACAAAACCCACCAACTAATGAGGGCGGCTGCTACTATTTATTACCTCCCTAGGGTCGTTAGAAACCCTAATCACGAGTCCCTAATGGACTCCAAACGATACATGGGCCATGGGCCCAATTTTGGTGATGCAGTACCATGGACAGAAAAAGGTCTTGGTATTAAAATAACTATTGCGGCCGACTCCGAATCGATATGGACATGAGGCCAGATCCATTTGAAAGTATACTTGATAATCTTTCCAGGAAGTACTTGAACGCCCAGATCGGAGTCCGTATGAAATCGTGGTGGCCGTCACAAGTTAGTGCTGTTCTGCTGTCCAAATCCCGTCCGCGCGAATTCCCTTCCCATTGGCTCCTCTCCATTGTTCCTAAGCAAAAAAAGAAAGCATGTAGTTCCACGGTCTAGATAAGATGGACATAAGGCCAAGAACGAGTTCACCTCATAGTTTAGTTGACGTGCACGAGCGCGAGTGATCGGACCAGAAACCGGTAGCTGAGTTAGTGTGGATGTATCGAGGGTGTTGATGTCCTCATCATCCTCCCCTTCTTGCATTTGAGTCGTCCGCGACTCAAGCTCATCTTCTTCTCTCAAATATGGCTTGAAATCTGCAATGTTAAATGTGGGACTAACCCCAAAATTTGCAGGCAACTCGAGTTTATATGCATTATCATTAGTCCTTTCTAACACTTTGAATGGACCATCAGCTCGAGGTAACAATTTATACTTTCTCAAATCAGGAAACCTATCCTTTCGCAAATGTAACCAAACTAAATCACCAGGTTCAAAAGTGATAGTTTTCTTTCCCCTACTACCAGCAAGTTTATACTTGGCATTCATGCACTCTATATTCTTCTTAGTGGTTTCATGCAATTTTAAGATCAATTCAGCATGATGTTTAGCATCAAAATTCACTCGTTCCATTGAAGGAAGAGGTAATAAATCAATAGGAGCACGGGGTACAAATCCATAAACAATCTCAAAAGGGCATTTCTTAGTACTAGAATGTAGGGAATGATTATAAGCAAACTCAACATGAGTCAAACACTCTTCCCACATTTTTATATTCTTTTTCAAAACAGCCCTAAGCATGGTAGATAAACTTCTATTCACAACCTCAGTTTGACCATCAGTTTGGGGATGACAAGTAGTCGAAAATAAAAGCTTAGTCCCCATTTTTGCCCATAACGTTCTCCAAAAATGGCTAAGAAACTTAGCATCACGATCTAAAACTATTGTGTTTGGCACACCATGCAATCTAACAATATCTCGGAAAAACAAATCAGCAACATGTGTAGCATCATCACTTTTACGACAAGGTATGAAGTGTGCGATTTTAGAAAATCTATCCACAACAACAAAGATGCTATCCCTCCCCTTCTTTGTTCTAGGCAGTCCTAAAATAATGTCCATAGAAATATCCTCCCAAGGCATGCTAGGAACAGGAAGAGGCATGTACAAACCATGTGGATTAAGTCGTGACTTAGCTTTTTGACATGTCGTGCAGCGAGCAACAAAGCGCTCCACATCTCGCCTCATCCTTGGCCAAAAGAAATGACCGGCAAGTATGTCCTCCGTCTTTTTCACTCCAAAGTGCCCCATCAGCCCGCCTCCATGCGCTTCCTGTAACAACAACAAACGAACGGAGCTAGCTGGAATGCATAACTTGTTAGCTCTAAACACATAGCCATCATTGAGGACAAATTTATTCAATGTTTTTCCGTCTTTACATTTCAGCAATACATATTTGAAATCAGCATCATGTTCATATTGATCTTTAATCATTTCTAATCCAAAAATTTTAAAGTCTAGTTGAGATAGAAGAGTATAACGTCTAGATAAAGCATCAGCAATAACATTATCCTTTCCCTTTTTGTGTTTAATGACATAAGGACAAGACTCAATAAATTCCATCCACTTAGCATGCCTACGGTTTAGTTTCCCTTGACTCCTAATATGCTTTAGTGATTCATGATCAGAATGGATAATAAATTCTTTGGGCCACAAATAATGCTGCCATGTTTATAAAGTTCGTACAAGAGCATATAATTCCTTATCATAGGTAGAATAATTTAGAAAGGCCCACTCATTTTCTCACTAAAATATGCAACAGGTTTTCCTTCTTGTAACAAAACACCACCCAATCCAATCCCACTAGCATCACATTCATGCTCAAAAGTCTTAGAAAAATCAGGAAGTTGGAGAAGAGGTGCATGCGTCAACTTATCTTTCAGTATGGTAAAGGCGTTATCTTGTGTGGTGCCCCAAGAAAAAGTGAAAGTGCATCTAGGACTCCCTTGTGGGTTTTGGATGATTTATGACAAGCAATTGGGATCCTAACCTTTTTATTGAGATGAATGCAGGCCTATAATGAAAAAATGAGCAAAATACCAAAAAGAAGAGATGAGGAGGAGCAAAGCGGAAATGAGCTCAAGGAAAAAGAATAGCAGATTATTGTGTATGGAGTGTGTTAAGGAAACACACCCCAAGAGCTCAATGATAATTAAACACACACATTGCATAGAGTTTCACAGGACCGGACTAGTCCGTTAGTCACCGGACTAGTCTGATAAACCTTTCTGCACCAGATCGAACAAGTCCGATATCTGTCGGACTAGTCCGATATCCTTCTGACTAGAATCGGACTAGTTCCCCCCAGTGCGGACTAGTCCTCAAAACACTACACAAGTCACACAACATTGGACAAGTCCGTTATCAACCGGACTAGTCCGATATCGTTTCTGATCCACTTCGGACAAGTCCGATGTTCACACGGACTAGTCCGAAAAACCCCACTGATCCAAGTCGGACAAGTCCTCCGAGTGCGGACTTGTCATCCAACACACTTAGAGTTCCACATGTCCGGACAAGTCCGATGGACATCGGACTAGTCCGAAGATTTCCAGTAGCGAAATCGGACAAGTCCGCTCTCAGCCGGACTAGTCCGATATTTCGGGACTCTTAGGGTTTGCAACACACAGCACACCAGACTAGTTCGGTGACCACCACGGACTAGTCCGAACTTTCTGAACCCTAACGGTCACTTTTAGAAACCCCATATAAATAGAGGTGCACGACCCACTTTTACTCGCTCTCTCGAACCCTAGCGCCGTCACACCTCCCAAGAGACTCAAAAACAACCTCTCTCCACGAAATTAAGTGCAAAATTGTCCAATCCTTTGAGGATTCAATCTAGATCATTGGAGAGACACTTGCTACACCACATTGAGCTCTTGGTTTGATTCTCTAACACACTCCTGCATTTCAATTGTAACTTTTGAGTGTGTTTTCGGTGGTATTGTGTTCTGTAATCGAAGGGAGCTCTCAAAGTGTGAGATCGCCCCTTGAATTTGGTTATTCACCCCTTTGTGATTAGTGGAAGAGGATTGGCCTTCGTGGCGATCCAACGAGGGTAGGGTTGGAGAAGACCCGGTCCTTTTGTGGACTCCTCAACGTGGATGTAGGTGGCCTTTTGTGGTAACCGAACCATGGGATAAACACTTGTGTCTTGTTTCATTGTTAACCATTCAAGTTAATCAACTTAATCTAGGGTTTCACACACATTGTTCTTCTTACGTTAAATTGTTAAACATAAGACTTAAGTGTGACATAATTCAGTATATAGCTGTTAAACTGCTATTTGATTCTATACTTCCGTTGTACACATAAAAGAATTAAACCAATCAATTAAGTTTAATAAGCTTAGTCCTGAACACCGGACTAGTCCGCACTTTACCGGACTAGTCCGATATCTCTAGTATTAAACCGGTTGTTGAGTGCTGCAGGATTCGACAAATATTCAAAAAGGCCTATTCACCCTCCCCCTCTAGGCCTACATTCAAAAAGGCACCCCTTCTTCGTAAGGTCATTCAATGGAGCAGCAATGGTGCTGAAATCCTTCACAAAGCGACGATAGAACCCAGTCAGCCCTAGAAAGCTCCGCACCTGTGTGATGGTCTTTGGTACAGGCCACCCCTGAATAGCCTCTACCTTGGCTTGATCAACTTCAATTCCCTGTGGGGTAACAACATAGCCAAGGAAAGAGACTTGATCCGTGCAAAAGGTGCACTTCTCAAGATTACCAAATAATCGTGCCTCACGCAAAGCATTAAAAATAGCACGTAAGTGATCAAGATGTTCATCCATGGATTTGCTATAAATCAATATATCATCAAAATACACAACAACAAATTTTCCAATGAATGCACGCAAAACCTCGTTCATTAATCTCATGAAGGTGCTAGGTGCATTAGTTAACCCAAAGGGCATGACTAACCACTCATATAAACCGAACTTAGTTTTGAAAGCAGTTTTCCATTCATCTCCTAGTTTCATGCGAATTTGGTGATAACCACTACGCAAATCAACTTTTGAGAACACAACATCACCACTCAATTCATCAAGCATATCATCTAAGCGTGGAATAGGATGACGATATCTAATGGTTATATTGTTGATTGCTCTACAATCCACACACATACGCCATGATCCATCCTTTTTAGGTACTAGAATAACTGGAACAGCACAAGGACTAAGAGACCCACGTACATAACCTTTGTCAAGTAGTTCTTGTACTTGGCGCTTAATCTCCTTTGTTTCTTCTGGATTTGTCCTGTATGGTGCACGGTTGGGCAATGAAGCACCGGGAATGAGGTCAATCTGAGATAGCCATTTTTCCCATTGTTTAGGTGTTGCCTGGACTGAGCATCTTAAGAACATCTCTAAACATTGGTTGACCCGTTCAGTTTGGCCATCAGTTTGTGGGTGGTGAGCTGAACTTAACGGCAACCCAACATTGAGTAACTTGAACAGCTCTGTCCAGAAGGTACTGGTGAAAATTCGATCTCTGTCAGACACAATGGTCTTAGGAATGCCATGGAGCTTAACCACATTGTCCAAGAATACTTTAGCTACAATAGCAGCAGTAAATGGGTGTCTCAATGGGATGAAATGGGCATATTTGGTCAGCCTGGCAACAACAACTAGAATGACTGAAAACCCAGCTGAAACAGGAAGTCCTTCAATGAAGTCCAGAGAAATATCAGTCCAAGTAGATTGTGGGACGGGAAGTGGTTGGAGCAAGCCTGGGTATTTGCATAATTCATGCTTGGCTTGTTGGCAAACTGAACATTGCTTGACCAATGATTCAAAATCAGTTCTCTAACTCTGCCAATAGAATAGTTTCTAAATCCTCATGTAAGTAGTTCGAATGCCTGAATGCCCCCCTATGGCAGAAGAGTGAAATGTGGAAATTAATTTTGTTTGGAGAGCAGTGTTATGACCAACAAATATTTTCTGTTTATATCTGATGACCCCATCCACCAAAAAAACCTTTGTCATTTGGACTGGAAACAGCTAGTTCAGCTTGGAGAGAAAGTGCAGAACTGTCAGTCTGATAAGAATTGATTATCTCCTGTATCCACACTGGTAAAACTGTGGAAGCAGGAGTAATATTAAAAAAATGACCCACTCTTGATAGAGCATCAGCCACTCTATTATCTGAACCTTTCTTATACATAAATCTAAAATTGAGGCCAGCAAGCTTTCTCATTGCTTTCTTTTGTAATTCTGTTGAGAGGGTCTGATCCTGCAAGTGACACAAGCTTTGGTGGTCAGTATTAATCACAAAAGGTCTCCTCTGCAAGTAGTTGCGCCACTTATCAACAGACATCATAACTGCCATGAATTCCTTTTCATATGTGGACAATTTTTGGTGGTGCACACTCAACCCTTTACTGAAGAAAGCAACGGGGTGACCATCTTGAGTAAGAACAGCCCCTATCCCTGTGTCACAAGCATCTGTTTTCACCACAAAATCTTTAGAGAAATCTGGGAAAGCCAACACAGGGGTGGTTGTCATTGCAGCTTTAAGTTTGTCAAAGGCCTGTTGAGCATTGTCTGACCATTGAAAGACTGTAATGCAAGAGGTTAGTAAGAGGTCAAGCTATAACGCCATAGTGATGCACAAATTTTCTGTAATAGCCAGTGAGACCAAGAAATCCTCTGAGCTCAGTAAAGTTTTGAGGGGTTGGCCATTTGATCATTGCCTCTATTTTGGTGGGGTATGTTGCTACCCCTTTGTGAGAAATAATGTGGCCAAGATACACCAATTGTTGCTGAGCAAACACACATTTTTTAAATTTGATATGTAGTTTCTGCTCTGCAAGTTTCTGGAAAAACAACTTCACATGTCTGACATGCTCATCAAAGGACTTACTGAAGATGAGGATATCATCCATAAACACAAGAAAAAACTTTCTGATGAATTCAGCAAATATGGAGTTCATGAGGCATTGAAAAGTAGCAGGGGCATTTGTAAGTCCAAAGGGCATAACCCTAAACTGATATTGCCCATGATGAGTTTTAAAAGCAGTTTTGTATCATCACAAGGTGCCATTCGAATTTGGTGGAATCCATAAGCAAGGTCAATAGTTGTAAAATAAATAGCACCAGGTATTTCATTAAGGAATTCATCCACAATAGGCACAGGGAATTTATTTTTAATAGTAATGGAGTTCAACTTCCTATAGTCAATGCAAAAACGCCAAGTGCCATCCTTTTTTTTTTCACTAGCAAGACAGGAGAGGCATAAGGGCTCATGCTGGGTATGATCATACCTCACTTGAGCATATCAGCTACTTGACGCTCAATCTCGTCCTTATGTTCTGGAGAATACTGATATGGTCTACAATTAAAAGGTATTGAATCAGGTAGCAGAGATATAGTGTGGTCATAAGCCCTGGAGGGTGGCAGAGATGTGGGTTCTTCAAATAAAATAGCATACTGCTGGATGAGGTCCTTCAGAGGTTGAGGAATACCAGAGGTAATGTAAGTGTCCTCCAAGGAAGTATGTTGAGTAACACGTTCTAGAAGAACAGTAGCCCACAATTCATTGCTCTTTTCCCATTTATATACTTGTTCTACTGAAGCCTCTTGAAATGCAAAGTCTGAAACTGGTAATATACCCTGCAATCTATCAGTAGTATTAGAATGCTGAAACTCCACCCATTTCTGAACCCAATGACAATGCATGGGACTATATCTCTCAAGCCAATCCATCCCTAAGATGAGATCATAAGCCCCTATGTCCAAGAATTTCACAGAACGTGAAAAAGTGTGTCCCTGAAGATACCAACTGAATGAAGGTACTTCTGCAGAAGATGTGATATATTCTCCATTGGCCACCTTGACTTTCATAGAGAGACAATATTATAGTTCAGCCTCTGTGATATAATAGAGTCCAAGAAGGAATGGGAGCTTCCTGAATCAAGAAGAATAAGCAATGACCGATTATCAACCAGAGCATGTAACTGGATGAGCTTGTGTTGTGGTTGTCCAGATAAGGCATACAAAGACAAGTGTGGTGTTTCTTCAGTTTGTTGTGCAACCATGTGTTCAAGAGTATTCAAGACCTCATCAGACAATAAGCCTCCTCCATCAGAAGAATCAGACTCCAAAACCTGCAGTTGGGCACATGTAGCCTGAGCACATACATGAGTGGGTGTGTATTTTTCACCACACTTGAAACAGAGGTCATGAGCTCTTTGATGTTCTTTCAACTGCCGAGCCTTCCACAAGTCAGAGCTCAGAGAGGGTTGCTTGTTATCAGGTTTGGGCACCATGGCCGATTGTTGTCTGAACCCATAGGGCCGATATGGCTTCAGTTTCAGTTTCTCATTGAGATTTTCCTGTACTTCTGCCAGATTAGCTGCTTGGGCCACAGTGACAGGACAATGCATTTCCACAACCATTCTCAATTCATCTTTAAGGCCGAGCAAAAATTGAGAGACAAGCATGGTTTCACTGATGACTGAATCATACAGTTTGATATGATAAACTAATTGTTCAAAAGCCTGTCTATACTCCGAAACGGACCCAGATTGCCTTAAATTCAACAACTCCATGGTCTTAACACTATGAGTATTAATGTCAAATTCAGCAATAATAGCTGCAGCTAACTGATGCCAATCATGAAACTGAACAGTTAACTTCAGAGATTGAAACCAATGAGATGCCCTATCAACCATATGAAGTGATGCTGCAGTAACTTGGAAACTAGCAGGAATATCATACAACTGGAAATAAGATTGGCATTTGTCAATCCAAATACGAACATCAGAGCCATCAAACTTCGGGAAATCAATCTTAGGCATATAAGGCTTTCTAAGATGGCTACCCAAATCATCTCCAGGAGGACCAATAGGCACAGAATTAGAACGAGATGGAGGGATATCAAGTCTCACCAAGAGTCGAGGGTTACTGTTGATCCCAGGTGAAGAACCCATGATGCCTTGATCACCCATCGATGAACCACCAGCAGAAGACTTCATAGAACGCGTCAGGTTAACTTGCTCCTGCTACAACAGAGAAATGGAAGTCATCGACAAGTCCACTTTAGACTGGACTCTGGACAGATCGGCGCCGATCGTAGTAACGCGCGTGTCAACAGACTCCAGAGTAGAGCCCATTGTGGAAACCCACCTGTCCACTGCCTCCACGGCAGCCTTGAGCTCTGAGATCGCTTCTCGCGGACTTGCCTCAGACTCAGCCATCTTGCCTACGATGTAGCGCGCCTGAGGAGTAGCAGAGTAGCGCTTTGCCTTGGTGAAGAACCAGCGATCGGAACCAGAAATCTGATACCAGTGTAAGAGAGATTGACTCTGGACAACGAAAAGCGATGGGACACAAGCAGAGGAAACCCAAATTGATCAAACAACAGAAACCAAGAACCCTCGAACACAGACGATATCTCCTTGAGCCTAGATTTGCTCACTTCTCCTCCATTAGCACCAACTTGTATCTCAAGTAACAGGAGAGGGTAACGGGAGTAGAAGAGAGGAAGAAGGAGGAAGAAACATAATTCTGTTACAACTCAACAACCGGTCCATCTCACACACGCCTACTGATATTTAAACTCCCGTCATGGGCCTTGGGCCGACACCCGCCCGATTGCGCCACTAGGCCTGAATACTGCACGATTCATTCAAAAGCCGATGCTCTGCGCGCCAAGTCCACCGAGTCTTGCACTTCAGCCAAGCCTCGCCGTTCTTCTGAAGACGTGCCTTCCGCATTGGTGACATACACGCACCTCAGCCTGCTGCTCACCGGCCCCCGTTCGCACTTCACCGCGCCTTGCTGTGCTCGCCATGTTCCGTGCTGCCACCTGCGACCCTCTATTCGCCGACGTGTGCTCGCCCTCGCCGCCATCCAAGATCACCAACCAGGTGTTGCATCTCCTCCCGCACCACGCTCCTCGCCCGCTGCTCTTTCCGTGCCGTGATGGTCGTCATCCGCACCACCGTCTCCTCCACGGCGCCGACCGTTTGGGCCGTTGCCATCGTGTCTCCACCTCACGGCACCACTGCAGCGCGTTCCAAGTCTAATTGTGCGCCACAGACAAGCCTGTGCACGTGCTTGTGTTGATTCGACTTGTGCTGTCCCGATGCTATCGTCTTCATGCAATTATCGTGGCATTCTAAGCCGTGGCCGTGTCCTGGCAGCAATACGAGTGATGTGAGAGATGTATGAGGTCCAGGAACACATTGACGACACTACGGTAACGACAGTTAGGCCAACGTTAGCTCCGAATTGTGCAAGTTTAGCCGGATCAATTATGCAGCCAAGATGTTCGATGAAATGTTTGCAAGGCAAAAACCAACTACAATGATGATCAGAATTTATACATGATGCAGGAGTGCGAGAACGTTGCAACCGGCAACAACTTAGGACATGACAATCTCTGACTTGTGCCAGATTGGTTGGGACAAGACTGCAGCCAAGTTGTTCGACGAAATGATGACAAGGTGACAGTCACTCTAATGATGCTGTTGTGCAACGCATTCCTCATTGATGTGATCTGGAAATGCTGCTTATAGTTTTGCAATGTTGGATTGAGATGGTGGAGAGGAGCATTTCAATGTCGGTTGCATTTTATTGCTCACTTGTGATTGCATTCTTCATGAGTGAACAACCAACAACAGAAGCATGTGTAACGGTTGAGATGATACAAGACGAAGGATGTGCAGGATGTCATATGTTTGATAGGATTTCAGTCAAGGATGCCATCTCCTGGAACGCTATGGTTCCTAATAATGTTCATATGGATACAGAGAAGGAGCTGTGAGTCTTTACATCCTAGTGCACAATAAAGTTGGATTGAGATCGCTAATGAAGCTCATATATTCGGAGATATGATGTATTGTCATCCCACATTCAATAAATCGTGTATTGCCATAGTTAAGTCTGTTATGACCTCTCATGACTTCCACTTTTGAGACTATCCATTCAGGACTATACATTCAGTTAGTATATTAGAATCTTAGAGTATAATGTATTAAATGTAATGTTTGTATATGCGCATAATCATATCGCTAGATGACGTTACGGAGATCGACGAAGAGTACGACTCGAACGAGAAGGACTATTGTGGACCCCACAGCAACAACAAGATTTGCTCAAGCAGCATCCAAGACAAGACTTGTCAAGCAACAGTAAAGACGAGGAAGAAATAAGAACGATGAGAAGCTTCAGTCAGAAGATGAAGCACTGACTTATTGATATTTACACTAGCCGCAACCTAAGGCAAGCCCCATTTTGCATTTAAGATGTTAATATGTTTTGCTTTATAATATGTATGAGCATACTTGTGCATTAAGTCTAGTGATGTATGATACTCTACATGCATGACCCAATAATCTCTAGAGTTTGTGTAGTACAGGTCTTTACATAACTTTTTATATGATGTTTAATATGAAAACATGATTAAGTGATATGGCTCGAGTAGACGGTTTCTACTCGGGAACAATAATAAGTGGGATCAATTGGGAAGAAACTGGAGACCGGACAGAAAGACTAGGATGCTGAAGAATGTGGTTCTGTGGGCCTAGTTCCTGCCTCTATCGATTGAGGATCGTATCGTGTGTGGCCCCGCTGGACAAGTTTGAATTCGTAACGAATGCATACTGGCTCTAGTGGACCCAACAAAATGATGTAACTTGTTAACCTGGGTGTTGAGGTGATCCCCACTTTCCTAGTACATTAGCTGACAGCGGATAGTAGTGACCACTGAGGCGATCTCGTATGTGGGGCATGCTTCCGGGACGGTGGGACCGCTTCGATATTTGGATGTCTTGTGAAAGGTTGTCACTCATGGCGTCACGGAGGAGGACCATCTGGGCAGGTGTATGTGACGTGCAAGTCGGGTGTTTCATGATTCGAATCACCGTCGCTCGCGGAAGGGAGCATACTTGTTCACTGCGTTGTGACATAGTAACAACTAGAACTGGGTGGAACCTGTTGTATGGTTAAGAAAACTAGTTGAAGTAGTTGATAGAAGAACTAAAGTTATGATTCTAAGCAACTTCATCTGCTATTATAAAATTAAAGCAAGGATCTACTAATAGTGAACATTTACTTATTGCAATTTAAATTAAAGTCTTACATTTCTAGCATGTAGAGTTTCTTGCTCTTAGGTGAGACGGTTAAGTCTTGATGATCCTTGTGCTCACGGTTGCATTTATACGAGATTTGCAGGTATATAGCTATGAAGGGTTCCTAGGTTTTGCCCTCGTCGGGGTATATAGCCAATGAAAGCCCTGGACGTCGCTGCTTTCTTTTGTGATGCTAGAGTGGAGTATCCGCAGGCTGGATACGACTGCTACAACTGTCGTTTAGGTTCGAGACAGTAGTATGAAGACTTTTGATGATGTATTGTGACAGGTTCCAAAAATAAACTAAGTGTGATGCATATGTGTGTCCAGGATGTTCAACACACATACACGAGTGCATCACAAACGATATACAGAAAATTACCACAACATAAATTATTAAATAAGTACTTTCATTACAATATTCAAATAATCCTCAAATTACAACTCTAATGATCATTATTATTGATAAATCTGAAACTATTGCAGCAGAAATAATCTAATTGAGCAACTAAGCAAAGGGGATATAGCGCGGCTCCAAGCAACACCACAGGCAAGTCGACGGCAGCAGACAACCTAGTACTCCGCATTATCCTCAGGGTACTCTCAAACATCACCTGAAACTGTTGGTGGGGGAATTGCAAAGCGAGCCCATATCGTACTCAGCAAGTGTGGGAAAATAATGACATGTAACTTAAACAAGGAATGATAATAAATAGTGGCTATTTGCTGAAAAGTACATTTAAAACATGTAAAAGCATCCTATAATGTCTATGTGAAATTAATCTCATCATACCCCAAGTAAATATCATAATTTGAATCGAACATCTTCACTTACCATCATATCTCAACTATCAATTAAATATCCAACCATATGCCAATATCTTACTTTATTCACCAACCATGTCCAAATATCATATCATAAACCATCCCAAATCCCAAGTCCACTCTAATCATAGAAGTTGTCCATGTGCTCATAACCGGAAGTATGGCTATCATGATAGTTTTTAACACTCTGTAGAGGTTGTACCACTTTACCCACAAGTTCATGATTCCGTCACCCGTCCGCGACTAAAGAAAATCTCCATAATGCCAAATACACTGCTGGTTGTGTATGGCCAAGATAACACAAAATAGCCTTTACAAAGGGACTACCAACATATTCAGACCTAGTAAGGTTTCATCGGTGGTGATGCCTCCAATTAAGCACATCCAACCAAGGGCCCCCTCTTGTGCCGTTCGGATCCCAGGGCAGTCCCGCCACTATTGCAAACCCAACTAACTCCTATTCCCCGCTCCTTCAAATGGTCCGAACAATGCTGGTAATACACCTAATTGATCTGCTAAGCCGCACCCATACTTGGCCTTGTGGTGGCATTGTTGTCCTGACTTATTCTCGCATGAACCGGTCCTTAGATATAAAGCAAGCAAACCACCATATCATCCAACCCAATCCACAAATCATGCTTGCTTAGATCTTCCAAGTCCCATGTTACCAATTATCCATTTTCATCAATTCTCATCATCCATAAGTTTATAAATTCATAATTATAAAATTTGGTTATTTTTCTATCCTAATTAATTAGAGCGAAGAAAAAGGTTAAAATATCATTCCCGACTCTCTACAATATATTCCAAGCAATAAGGATGGTCAAACAAGACTAGTAAACACCTATCATGAGTTTCCCACCATTTTGACACAAGCATGCAATTTTGCAAGCAAAACATTTTAAAATAGGATCAAAATGATCAAGGACACTTGCCTTTCTCTTGAGGTTGGTTAGGATCAAAAGCTTGAAAATTCTGGTGATGGAGGTCCTCGACGACACCCTCTAGAGCAAAACATTCTATTCCGCACAACAGACATACAAAATAAGCATTATAATCAATAAATGTTCATATATTAATCAATATGTCATGACATGTATGAATAATGCAATTATGTGATAATGCATGTTATTAGGTTGATATCATAGCCTACTAACTAGTCACAAATAAGTTTTACATGTTAGTACATGTTCCAAGTCATTTGGAGGATATTACAGAAGTTCCAGGAATTTTCAGAATAGGAAGACCGGACTAGTCCGCACTCTGGCTGGACATGTCCGTTCTGGAACAGGGAAGAGATCAGACTAGTCCGCACTAGGACCGGACAAGTCCATTAATGCTAGGGTTTTGGCGAATTTTCAACTAGAGCATAGTCAAAATTAATGTGGAACCAGATTTTATGTAAAAAAGATGGATCTAAGATATTTATTGTGAATCCTAGGGTTCAAAGGTCGAGGATTCGATGGAACTCGAGAACTTGATGTATGGATCCAAAGAAGACGAAGAATTGGTGCAGAATTGACGATGATGTTGATGAGTTGACAAAGATCAATCTTGCTTGATCCTCCTATCTTCCTCCTCCTTCCCCTGGTTGCGAGCTCCTCTCTCCTTGATGGCGGCTCTCACGAACTAGGGTTAGGGGTTCCCTTCAATTGTGGCAAAGAGATGAAAGGATGGGTGTTGGGGTGTTTATATAGGGTGGAGGTGGTAGGGTTTGGTAGAATTCGAGTATAAGGCGGTGGAGGTCTTGGTGGGGTCCCACATGGGCTCCATAAGGGTTAGGCACGACGTTCTTGGGCCCAATTAAGGTAATTACCCAAAAACCTGTTGGGCAGGAAAAATAGAATCAGAGTCAGGCACACCAGACTAGTCCTCTAGGGGTCGGACACGTCCGATCGGGTATAGCGACTAGAACGCCCAAGTGCGGTGCAGGTCCGGACAAGTCTGATCTGGTCTAAAAGGCAAAACGGTCAAGTTCGATACGGGGCTGGACAAGTCTGGAGATCTGTTCAATTTTTGAAAACCGGACCAAATGGAGGAATTACCTAACAAGTCTGAAAGTTTCCAGTAACGAAGATCGGACTAGTCCGTACTCAAGAACAGACAAGTCTGGACAACATCAGAAGCATTTTCAAACTAATTCAGGGAAAAAGCGGATAAGTCCGGAAGACAACAGAGAGCAAAACAGACTAGTCAGGGGTCCAATCCAGACAAGTCTGCACTGACACAAGTTTTTAACTGCTGTTTTGGTTCTAATTCATTTTAAACTTGTTCGTTTTTGTGTTGCTTAATGTTAAACATGTATAAGAATGTATGCAATGCATGATGGATGAAAATGAGGTTGTTACAAACCTACCCCCCTTAAAATGAATATCACCCTCGAGATTCGACGTAGAAGGGAAGAGAAGGGAAATTCTCTGTTGATATCATCTTTCAGCTCCCAAGTTGCTTCTGATTCTGCCTGATGCTTCTATTGTACTTTGCACCATCGAATCACCTTGTTTCTTGTGACTCTCTCCTTTGTTTCTAGGATTTTGACCGGTTGCTCGGCATAAGTCAAATCTGCCTCTAATTCCAATTCTTCCATGGGCACTTGTTCCTCTGGTACCCTTAAGCACTTCTTGAGCTGTGAAACGTGGAACACATCATGAACATCGGAAAGATGTGCTGGCATCTCCAACTTATATGCCACTTCTCCCCGTTTGTCCAAAATCTTGAATGGTTCAATAGCGAGGTGCCAACTTGCCTTTGACATTGAATCGCTGATGTCCTCGCATAGGTGACACTTTGAGATATACGAAGTCTCCCACTTCAAAGGTTGGGTTCCTTCGACTATTGTCCGCATAGCCTTTTTGTCTTGATTGAGCAGCCCTCAAATTCTCGCGGATTGTTTGAACTTGCTTTTTAGCTTCTTGCAACACTTCAGGTCCAAATACTTGGTTCTCCCCTATCTTATTCCAAAACAAGGGTGTCCTACACTTCCTTCCATATAGTGCATCATATGGCGATATCTTCAAACTTGTTTGGTAACTGTTATTGTAGGAAAATTCATCATACGGCAAGCTTGTGTCCCAGTTGCATCCATGCTTCAAAGCACAAGATTTCAACATGTCTTCCAATATTTTATTTGTCCTCTCGGTTTGTTCATTGGTTTGTGGATGACATATTGAGCTGAAATTTAACCTCGTACCCATAGCTTCATGCAGTGTTTCCCAAAATCTAGAGGTGAATTGAGAACCTCGGTCAGACACTATTTTCTTCGGAATTCCATGTGGACATACGATTTTCTCCATGTACAACTTGGCTAACTGTGCAACGGTATACTTGGTCTTGACAGGAATGAAATGAGCTGATTTGGTCAACCGATCCACAATAACCCATATCGAGTCATAACCGGACTGGGTTCACGGTAATACAACTCTGAAGTCCATAATGATTTATTCCCACTTCCATTCCAAAATCTTCAATGGCTGCAATAATCCAGCTGGACTTTGATGTTCAACTTTGACTCGTTGACACACTCACATAAAGCAACATATTCAGCTGTGTACTTTTTCATCTTATCCCACCAATAGCAAGTTTTCAAGTCTTTGCACATCTTCGTACAACCGGGGTGAATTGAGTAAGGTGAGTCATGTGCCTCCTTCAATATCATCTCATGAATTTGCTTTACGTTAGGCACAACAATCCTCATTCCAAGCTATAGAGTACCATGATCATCCTCATCAAATCTGAATTCTCTCCCTTCTTGGGTTATTTCCTTGATTTCTTGGATTTCCTTATCCTTCATTTGACCTTCTCGAATTTCCCGCTCCAGTGTCGGATTCAACTCCATCACTCCCATTTCATTTACAACTCCAAGATTCAGCCGTTCAAACTCCTTGCATAGCTCGGATGGCAATTCTCGAACCGTGAGTTGGTGGCTTACTCCTTACGGACTCAAAGTATCCGCCACTACATTAGCCTTCCCTGGATGATAGTTGATTCTCATATCATAATCCTTGATGAGCTCCAACCATCCTTATTGCCTCAAATTCAAGTTTGTTTGTGTGAAAATGTACTTGAGACTCTTTCTATCCATGTAAATATCACACCTATGACCAAGAATCTAATGTCTACAAATTTTCAAGGCCTGCACCACGGCTGCAAGTTCAAGATCATGCGTAGGATAATTCTGCTCATGTTTCTTCAATTGCCTCGATGCATAGGCTACCACTTGACCTTCTTGCATGAGCACACATCCAAGCCCTTGTCTTGATGCGTCACAATAGATATCAAAACTTTTACTCACATCGGGCAAAACCAAGACTGGTGCGGTAGTTAACCACTTCCTTAACTCCTCAAAACTGCTTTGACAAGCTTGAGTCCATTGGAATGTTTTCCCCTTCATTAACAATTGTATCAGGAGCTTGGCTATTTTGGAGAAATCCTTGATGAACCGACGGTAATATCCAACCGTTCCAATAAAGCTCCTAATTTCCCTCACACTATGTGGCGGCTCCCATTTTGGCACATCTATCACCTTTGCTGAGTCAACTAATACTCCTCCTGCAGAGATGATATGGCCCAAAAAAGACACCTCTCTTAACCAAAACTGACACTTGCTGAATTTGGCATACAATTGGTGTTCCCTCAATTTCTGCAATGTGATCCTCAAATGCTCCTCATGTTCCTCCTCACTTCTCGAGTAGATCATAATGTCATCAATGAACACCACAACGAATTTATCCAAGTACTCCATGAAAACATTTTTCATGAGGTACATAAAGTATACAGGTGTGTTTGTCAATCCAAAAGACATCACATTATACTCATAATATCCATACCGTGTACGAAAAGCCGTTTTGGGTATGTCCGATGGTCTAATCTTCATTTGGAAGTAACCTGACCTCAAGTCGGTCTTGGAGAAAACACTTGTGCCCTTCATATGATCAAAAAATCCTCTACACGAGACAATGTGTACTAGTTCTTGATCGTCATCTCATTGAGAGCCCGGTAATCCACACACATCCTTTGGGATCCATCCTTCTTATCTACGAAAACAATGGTGCTCCCCAAGGTGAAGAGCTTAGGCGAATAAAACCCTTCTCTAGTTGTTCTTGAATTTGCTTCTTAAGCTCTGATAACTCCATAGGAGGCATCCTATATGGCCTCTTAGCTATAGGTGCAGTTCCAGGTATTAATTCAATAACAAACTCTATGTCATGATCAGGTGACATACCTGGCAACTCATCCGAAAACACATTCGAAAACTCACACACCACTGGAATCTCCTCTATTGTTGCACCGTCCATTTGATTCAGTTCCACTTGCTTTGGTGTGTGTTGAGATGCTTCAAATTCTATGTTGACCCCTTCTTCATTTGTCAACTTTACCGTCTTTATGGCATATTGAATTATCCCATTGTGCTTACTTAACCACTCCATACCAAGTATTATGTCCAGTACTTGTGATTCCAAAACAATAAGGTTGGCAAAGAAGTCTACCCCCCCTTAACCTAAGGCTTACTTTTGGACATACTATATTCGTCCTCATTTCCCCTCCAGGAGATTTAGCCAACAGGATATACTTCATATGAGATATGGAAAAACTATACTTGGCAACATACTTGGATGCAATGAATGAATGCGATGCTCGAGAATCATATAACATAGTCGCCGGGTTGGGGTTTGCGAGAAACATACCAATCACCACGTCATCCGACTGTTGGGCTTCCTCCGTAGAGACATGGTTCACCTTGCCACGAACAAAATTCTGTAGTCCAAGGTTGCCTTGTAGTGCTCCTCCATTTGGTCTTGGGTTCTGTTTTGGTGCATTTTTCCCTTCACCAAGGCCTGACTTAGGGCATTGAGATGCGAAGTGTCCCACCTCACCACAAGTATAGCACGACCTTGCAGCACCAAAATTTTTTGAGCGAGCTTGGTTTTGAGGATTAGCAAGAAAAGTAGCGTGGGGTGCATGAGGCATTGGTGGGCCAGGAGCTTGCATGGCAGGGCGTTGCTGCATGGGCTGAGTTGGGCGCAGAGGAATTGCAGGGCGATATGCAGGAGCAGAGGGGTTGTAGTATGGTGCATTTGGTGGTGCAAAGCGGGGGTGAACATTGCTTCCTTGTGGTTGTCCTTGATATGGCACCTTTCTCTTATTATCATGCTCCATCTCGCGAACCTTGTTCTCAACCACAATAGCTTTGTACACAAGCTTCAAGAAATTTGCAGTCACAATTGAGCAATTGGACTTGAATCTCGTTGTTTAGGCCCGACATAAACAAATATTGCTTGTGACTGTCCCAATTGACATCCTCTACAACATACCTTGAGAGTTGAGTAAATTTATTGAGATACTCACTCACACTCGACCTTCCCTGCCTTAAGTTCTCAAATTCCTGCCTCTTCAAGATCATAACACCTTTAGGAACAAAATGAGAGCGGAAGCTCTCCTTGAATTAAGCCCAAGTGATCCTCTCCTGATTTTCATGGGCATTGCAAAGGGATTCCCACCAATCCACAACTGCTCCAACTAGTTGATGGGAGGCAAAAAGAACCTTCTCTCGGTCAGTACACTGGACAATAGCGAGTTTCTTCTCCACAAATTTCAGCCAATCGTTAGATTCTTTAGGATCATTGGCTTGAGCAAAGGTGGGTGGTCTAGTCCTCATAAACTCTCTCAATCATGGTGGGGGTGGTGGTGGAGGCATATGGGGCTGATTCCTGTTATTGGCTTGCAGCTGTCCTAAAGTTTGCATCACGGTCTGCATAAGCTGATTCTGCATAGCCAACAACTGCTCAAGGTTGCTAGCCTCAGGTCCAGGTTCATTGTTGTTCTCGGGTGCTCCATTGTTCTCCTCCACTTCATTGGCATTCCTTTGGTTGCGAGTCCTTGGCATCTAAAGAAAAGAGCAAGAGATGGAAGAATTCATAAAATGTCCCCAACTATATGCATCAAGGGATATGAAACTAAGCAACTACCTATATAAACCTATATGGATGCGGCAAGCGCTAAAGCATTCCATAATCCTCTAATAAGCACACAAGCAATCATTACATAACATTCAACACACCAAACAAACCTCAACTATTCCTAAGTGCTCCTAAGTGCTCTAAAGTGTCAATTCTATCTAGGTTGCGTCCTACGATCAACCTGTGGCTCTGAAACTAATTTGTGACACTTGGTTCCGAAAATGAACCAAGTGCGATGCATATGTGTGTCCAGGATGTTCTACACACATACACGAGTGCACCACAAATGATGTACAGAAAATTACCATGACACAAATTATTAAATAAGTACTTTTATTACAATATTCAAATAATCCTCAAATTACAACTCTAATGATCATTATTATTGATAAATCTAAAACTATTACAACGGAAATAATCTAACCGAGCAACTAAGCAAAGGGGATATAACATGGCTCCAAGAACACCACAGGCAAGTTGACGTCAGCACACAACCTAGTACTCCGCATTATCCTCAGGGTACTCCCAAACATCATCTGAAACTATTGTGGCGGAATTGCAAGGGTAAGCACATGTCAAACTCAGCAAGTGTGGGAAAATAATGACATGTAGCTTAAACAAGGAATGATAATAAATAATGACTATTTATTGAAAAGTACATTTAAAACATGTAAAAAGCATCCTACGATGTCTATATGAAATTAATCTCATCATATCCCAAGTAATTATCACAATATGAATCCGACATCTTCACTTACCATCATATCTTAGCTATCAATCAAATATCCAACCATATGCCATTATCTTACTTTATTCAACAACCATGTCTAAATATCATATCCCAAACCATCCCAAATCCCAAGTCCACTCTAATCATGGAAGTTGTTCAGGTGCTCATAACCGGAAGCACGACTATCATGATAGTTTTTAACATTCTGCGGAGGTTATGCCACTTTACCCACAAGTTTGTGATTTCATCACGCGTCAGCGACTAAAGAAAACCTCCATAATGCCAAATACACTATCGTTGGTGTATGGCCAAGAGATCACAAAATAGTATTTACAAAGAGACTACCAACATATTCAGACCCACTAAGATTTCACCGTTGGTGATGCCTCCAAATGAGCTCATCCAACCAAGGGCCCCCTCTTATGCCGTTCGGATCCCAGGGCAGTCCTGCCACTATTGCAAACCCAACTGACTCCCATTCCACACTCCTCCAAATAATCCGAACAATGTTGGCAATACACCTAATTAATCGGCTAAGCTGCACCCATACTTGGCCTTGTGGTGGCACTGTTGTCCTAGTTTATTCTTGCATGCACCGTTCCTTAGATCTAAAGCAAGCAAACCACCATATCATCCAACCCAATTCACAAACCATGCTTGCTTAGATCTCCCAAGTCCCATGTTACCAAGTATCCATGTTCATCAATTCTCATCATCCATAAGTTTATTAATTCATAATTAATCCATTTAGTTGTTTTCCCATCCCAATTACTTAGATCAAAGCAAAAAAGTAAAATACCCTTCCCGACTCTCTACAATATATTATAAGCAACAAGGATGGTCAAACAAGACTAGTAAACACCTATCATGGGTTTTCCATCATTTTGGCACAAGCATGCAGTTTTGCAAGCAAAAAATTTAAAAATAGGATCAAAATGATCAAGGACACTTGCCTTGCTCTTGAGATTGGTTAGGATCAAAGGCTTCAAAATTCTGGTGCTAGAGGTCCTCGACAGCACCCTCTAGAGCAAAATCTTCTATTCCGCGCAACAAACGTACAATACGAGCATTACAATCAATAAATGCTCATATATTACTCAATATGTCATGACATGCATGAATAATGCAATTATGTGGTAATGCATGTTATTAGGTTGATATCATAGCCTACTAACTAGTCACAATTAAGTTTTACATGTTAGAACAAGTTCCAAGTCATTTCGGAGGATATTAAAGAAGTTCCAGGAATTTTCAAAACAGGAAGACCAGACTAGTCCACACTCTGGCCAGACATGTTCGTTCTGGAACAGAGAAGAAATCGGACTAGTCCGCACTGGGACCAGACAAGTCCGTTAAGGCTATGGTTTTGGCGAATTTTTCACTTAGAGAATAGTCAAAATTAATGTGGAACCATATTTTACGTAGAAAAGATGAATCTAAGATATTTACCGTGAATCGTAGGGTTCAAAAGTCGAGGATTTGATGGAACTTGAGAACTTGATGTCTAGATCCAAAGAAGACGAAGAATAGGTGGAGAGTTGACGATGATGACGATGAGTTGATGAAGATCGATCTTGCTTGATCCTCCTATCTTCCTCCTCCTTCCCCTGGCTGCGAGCTCCTCTCTCCTTGATGGTGGCTCTCACGAACTAGAGTTATATGTTACCTTCAAGTGTGGCAAAGAGATGAAAGGGTGGGTGTTGGGGTGTTTATATAGGGTGGAGGTGGTAGGGTTTGGTAGAATTCGAGTATAAGGCGGTGGAGGTCTTGGTGGGGTGCCACATGGGCTCCACAGGGGTTAGACACGATGTTCTTGGGCCCAATTAAGGTAATTACCCAAAAGCCCGTCGGGGAGGTGATAGGATCTTGGTTCCTGATCTTTCGATGAGAATAGGAGGGTTCGATTTGTGGAGGAGAAGACGTTGGCGATCCGACTACACCATCCCCAAGACGATGCGCCTTAGCGATCAGTACACCGACTCCGAAGTTGTATTGATCTTGCTGGCGCACAATCAACCTGAACACGAGGGCCTTTGTTCTTGCAAGCAATCGAAGAACACGCAAGAACAAGAAGAACAAGCACTTATCTGTTGAATCAATCTAAAGTGGGGTTCTGGATACAAGTAGACGGGCGATCTAGTCGACACGCGCGTGTACAAGGAAGCAGCAGAAGCTAACTTACGAATAAACAAAAACCCACCAGCTAATGAGGGCGGCTGCTACTATTTATTACCTCCCTAGGGTCGTGAGAAACCCTAATCACGAGTCCCTAATGGACTCCAAACGATACATGGGCCATGGGCCCAATTTTGGTGATGCAGCACCCTGGACAGAAAAAGGTCTTGGTATTAAAATAACTATTGCAGCCGACTCCCAATAGATATGGACATGAGGCCAGATCCGTTTGAAAGTAGACTTGATAATCTTTCCAGGAAGTACTTGAACGCCCAGATCGGAGTCCGTATGAAATCGTGGTGGCCGTAACAAGTTGGTGCTGTTCTGCTGTACAAATTCCGTCCGCGCGAATTCCCTTCCCATTGGCTCCTCTCCATTGTTCCTAAGCAAAACAAGAAAGCACGTAGTTCCACGGTCTAGATAAGATGGACATAAGGCCAAGAACGAGTTCACCTCATAGTTTAGTTGACGTGCACGAGCACGAGTGATCGGACCAGAAACCGGTAGCTGAGTTGGTGTGGGTGTATCGAGGGTGTTGATGTCCTCATCATCCTCCCCTTCTTGCATTTGAGTCGTCCGCGACTCAAGCTCCTCTTCTTCTCCCAAATATGGCTTCAAATCTGCAATGTTAAATGTGGGACTAACCCCAAAATTCGCAGGCAACTCGAGTTTCTAACACTTTGAATGGACCATCAGCTCGAGGTAACAATTTAGACTTTCTCAAATCAGGAAACCTATCATTTCGCAAATGTAACCAAACTAAATCACCAGGTTCAAAAGTGATAGTTTTCTTTCCCCTACTACCAGCAAGTTTATACTTGGCATTCATGCACTCTATATTCTTCTTAGTGGTTTCATGCAATTTTAAGATCAATTCAGCACGATGTTTAGCATCAAAATTCACTCGTTCCATTGAAGGAAGAGGTAATAAATCAATAGGAGCATGGGGTACAAATCCATAAACAATCTCAAAAGGGCATTTCTTAGTACTAGAATGTAGGGAACGATTATAAGCAAACTCAACATGAGGCAAACACTCTTCCCACATTTTTATATTCTTTTTCAAAACAGCCCTAAGCATGGTAGATAAACTTCTATTCACAACCTCAGTTTGACCATCACTTTGGGGATGACAAGTAGTTGAAAATAAAAGCTTAGTCCCCAATTTTGCCCATAACGTTCTCCAAAAATGGCTAAGAAACTTAGCATCACGATCTGAAACTATTGTGTTTGGCACACCATGCAATCTAACAATATCTCGGAAAAACAAATCAGCAACATGTGTAGCATCATCACTTTTACGACAAGGTATGAAGTGTGCCATTTTAGAAAATCTATCCACAACAACAAAGATGATATCCCTCCCCTTCTTTATTCTAGGCAGTCCTAAAACAAAGTTCATAGAAATATCCTCCCAAGGCATGCTAGGAACAGGAAGAGGCATGTACAAACCATGTGGATTAAGTCGTGACTTAGCTTTTTGACATGTCGTGCAGCGAGCAACAAAGCGCTCCACGTCTCGCCTCATCCTTGGCCAAAAGAAATGACCAGCAAGTATGTCCTCCGTCTTTTTCACTCCAAAGTGCCCCATCAGCCCGCCTCCATGCGCTTCCTGTAACAATAACAAACGAACGGAGCTAGCTGGAATGCATAACTTGTTAGCTCTAAACACATAGCCATCATTGAGGACAAATTTATTCAATGTTTTTCCGTATTTACATTTCAGCAATACATCTTTGAAATCAGCATCATGTTCATATTGATCTTTAATCGTTTCTAATCCAAAAATTTTAAAGTCAAGTTGAGATAGAAGAGTATAATGTCTAGATAAAGCATCAGCAATAACATTATCCTTTCCCTTTTTGTGTTTAATGACATAAGGAAAAGACTCAATAAATTCCATCCACTTAGCATGCCTACGGTTTAGTTTCCCTTGACTCCTAATATGCTTTAGTGATTCATGATCAGAATGGATAACAAATTCTTTGGGCCACAAATAATGCTGCCATGTTTCTAAAGTTCGTACAAGAGCATATAATTCCTTATCATAGGTAGAATAATTTAGAACAGGCCCACTCATTTTCTCACTAAAATATGCAACAGGTTTTCCTTCTTGTAACAAAACACCACCCAATCCAATCCCACTAGCATCACATTCAAGCTCAAAAGTCTTAGAAAAATCAGGAAGTTGGAGAAGAGGTGCATGCGTCAACTTATCTTTCAGTACGGTAAAAGCGTTATCTTGTGTGGTGCCCCAAGAAAAAGGCACCCCCTTCTTCGTAAGGTCATTCAATGGAGCAGCAATGGTGCTGAAATCCTTCACAAAGTGATGATAGAACCCAGCCAGCCCTAGAAAGCTCCGCACCTGTGTGATGGTCTTTGGTACAGGCCACCCCTGAATAGCCTCTACCTTGGCTTGATCAACTTCAATTCCCTGTGGAGTAACAACATAACCAAGGAAAGAGACTCGATCCGTGCAAAAGGTGCATTTGTCAAGATTACCAAATAATCGTGCCTCACGCAAAGCATTAAAAACAGCACGTAAGTGATCAAGATGTTCATCCATGGATTTGCTATAAATCAATATATCATCAAAATACACAACAACAAATTTTCCAATGAATGCACGCAAAACCTCATTCATTAATCTCATGAAGGTGCTAGGTGCATTAGTTAACCCAAAAGGCATGACTAACCACTCATATAAACCGAACTTAGTTTTGAAAGCAGTTTTCCATTCATCTCCTAGTTTCATGCGAATTTGGTGATAACCACTACGCAAATCAACTTTTGAGAACACAACAACACCACTCAATTCATCAAGCATATCATCTAAGCGTGGAATAGGATGACGATATCGAATGGTTATATTGTTGATTGCTCTACAATCCACACACATACGCCATGATCCATCCTTTTTAGGTACTAGAATAACTGGAACAGCACAAGGACTAAGAGACTCACGTACATAACCTTTGTCAAGTAGTTCTTGTACTTGGCGCTGAATCTCCTTTGTTTCTTCTGGATTTGTCCTATATGGTGCACGGTTGGGCAATGAAGCACCGGGAATGAGGTCAATCTGGTGCTCAATCCCTCGAAGTGGTGGTAGTCCTGGTGGTATTTCACTTGGAAACACATCAGAATATTCCTGCAAAATGTTAGCAACAACGGGAGGCAAAGAATGTTGCACATCGTAAAGGGAAATCAAAGCATCTTTGCATACCAAGGCATAGGCAACAGAGGTGGAAGCAATCAGTTCATTAATATCAGATTTTGTAGCAAACAAGCATTTTCCCTTCAGAGATATCTCATTTTTCTTATCAAACACAGATTTGGCATTGTTATTGTTCTCAATGTTAGCATGGTCCTGATATTTAGTTTTCCTAGCTCTAGCAACATCATCTCGCACAATAGCTTCAGGAGACATAGGATGCAACACAATTTTTTTATCGTGGTAAAGAAAAGAATACTGATTTGATCTACCATGATGCATAGAATCTCTATCAAATTGCCAAGGTCTTCCTAGCAGAATATTACAAGATTGCATAGGCACAACATCACATTCAACGACATCCTTATATGATCCAATAGTAAAATTGATTCGCACAAGTCTAGTTACCTTTGCCTTACCGCTGTTGTTTAACCATTGAATGTAATAGGGATGTGGGTGCGGTTTGGTGCTTAGTGCCAGCTTGGTCACCATGTCACTGCTGGCCAAGTTGTTGCAGCTACCTCCATCAATGATCATGCGGCAAGATCGCTCTTTGACGACACACTTTGTTTGGAATAATGTGTGCCTTTGATTTTGTTCCGCTTTCTCCATTTGTGCACTAAGCACACGCTGCACAATGAGACTATCATAGCGCGCTGCATCTTCTGCACCAATATGCTCTTCTTGATGTTCATTGCTACATGCATAGTCAGCTGCAAGCAAAACACATGTATCGTCATCAAAATCGCTAGCAGATGAGTACTCACCGTCATCTTTAACAATTAGAACACGTTTGCTTGGGCAGTCACGCTGCACATGGCCAAAACCCTTGCACTTGTGACATTGAACGTCTCTAGATCGTCCGGTAGATGCTACGGAAGAAGCACTCTCGGTGGGCTTTTGGGTGGTCTGTACTGCTGAGCTAGTGGAAGAAGCACGTGGCTTGTTGCTGGAAGAAGAAGGTGCTGCCCGACTTTGTGAAGAAGATGGCGGAGAAGCACGCCCAGTCGAAGGAGTAGTCGTGCGTGGTTGCCATGAGCTAGTCTTTCCTGCAGAAATATTAGTTCTAGAGCTAGCTCGTCGTCCCTGCACTTCCCTTTCAGCTTTACAAGCAAGATGAAACAAACGGGTAACATTATTGTAATCTTTATAAGAAAGTATGTCCTGAATTTCACGGTTTAAACCACCCAAAAATATAGCCATAGCTGGTTCCTCATCCTCGTCTAAATTACAACGCAACATACCCATTTATAATTCCTGAAAATACTCTTCTACACTTTTAGGTCCCTGTCTCAATTGTTGTAACTTATTTAACAGATCACGTGCATAGTAAGAAGGAACAAATCTAGCCCGCATGAGCCGTTTCAAAGCATCCCAAGTTTGTGGTATGTTATTAGGATTTTTCTTGCCATGTTCTATCCATCAAACAGAAGCAAAATCAGTAAACTCACTAGTGGCTGCTCTAACTCTTGCGTTTTCAGGAAACTCATGACATGCAAATTTTTGATCAACAGAAATCTCCCAAGTAATATATGCATCAGGGTCATATTTACCATCAAAATGAGGTATCTTAAATTTGATCTCGTTAAAAGTATCTTCATGATTGCGTACCTCACGCCGACGATGTCCACCTATGCCTTGACGGTTGCGTTGTAGCCGGCGCCGTGGCCTAGCTTCCTCATCTTCCCCAATCTCCGTATCTGCAGAATAGTCATCTTCATTGTCACGTACAATACTAGGAGCATTGCTCACCTGTCCATCTGCGCTGCATCCACGATCCCTCTCCTCAAGGCGCTGCAGGATGGCTCCAATAGAGGTGTTCAATGTTTGAATGGAACTCTCCAACGTGCTGATTTTGGTGTTGGTGTCGATCTGCATATTTTCCAATTGACCAAGGCGGTCACTGGTAACTCGAAAATCCTCATCAAGCGCTTCTGTGTGTAGCCGCACTTGGTGTTCGAAGTGTTGTATAATTCCCCGTGTGCGAGGTGAATGCACGTCTTCAGTTGTATTTGCTCCTCCTGCCATGGTTAGTAGAAAAAAAGTCCAATATGAAAGGGTAACGTTATCCCTAGCTACAAAGGTGCTGGTGGAGATAACTCACTCACAAAGCTCAGCAAGAAGGTGATGGCAACCAGCAATTAATGAACAACTTCAAGAGCAGGTGTCAATCTATGGCTTTAGGTGGCTGAACTAGCACAAGGAGCAAACTTTCACCACGTTAATCACAACAAGCTGAATAAATATTCTACGACAGTACTGTGCTGATCTTAGTCTAGACCGTACTAGAGACGCGAGCCGAGACACCAATGTTGTCACCAAAAACACCCCAAACAACAATCTGATTTTTTTCTTTTTTTTTTCGTTTTTTTTTGTTGGGGTGGTCACCTAAACTCTCTCTAGATGGAATCAGGAGACCCTAGAACAAAATTTGCACATGCGGCTTTTGATCTTGCACTTGCCTTTTTTCTTCTTCTCTAATTGTTTGTGGCTTTTGTGCGGCTTTTGATTTTGCACTTGCCTTTTTTTTTCTTCTCTAATTGCTTGTGGCTTTTGTGCGGCTTTTGATTTTGCACTTGCCTTTTTCTTGTTGTCAAACTCAAATTACTAATCTGACTCAAACTCGAAGTAGCAATCTGATTCGAACTCGAACTAGTAATCAGACTCAAACTCGAACTAGCAATCCGACTCAAACTCGAAGTAGCAATCTGATTTGAACTCGTAATCTGACTCAAACTCGAACTAGCAATCCGACTCAAACTCAAAGTAGAAATATGATTTGAACTTGTAATCCGACTCAAACTCGAACTAGTAATCCGACTCAAACTCGAAGTAGCAATCTGATTCAAACTCAAACTAGTAATTCGACTCAAACTCGAACTACGAATCTGACTCGAACTAGGTGATCGAATGTGACACGAACTCGAAACTCTAGTGGTGCAAAACTAAAGACCAGCAACTTGACTCGTCGAAGCAACCATGAACTCAACAAGTATTGACTAAGTGGAGAAAGTAAAAGGCACAATGGTCTAGGAATAATGGAAAAAAAACAGATCTGGTATTTTTTTTGGGGCTTTTTCTGGACTATAGGATGATAACAGCGGAAAGAAAAGTAATGGTAGCACTCTCACCGATTAACCTTGCTCTGATTACCACTTGATAGGATCTTGGTTCCTGATCTTTCGATGAGAATAGGAGGGTTCGATTTGTGGAGGAGAAGACGTTGGCGATCCGACTACACCGTCCCCAAGACGATGCGCCTTAGCGATCGGTACACCGACTCCGAAGTTGTATTGATCTTGCTGGCGCACAATCAACCTGACCACGAGGGCCTTTGTTCCTGCAAGCAATCGAAGAACACGCAAGAACAAGAAGAACAAGCACTTATCTGTTGAATCAATCTAAAGTGGGGTTCTGGATACAAGTAGACGGGCGATCTAGTCGACACGCGCGTGTACAAGGAAGCAGCAGAAGCTAACTTACGAATAAACAAAAACCCACCAGCTAATGAGGGCGGCTGCTACTATTTATTAACTCCCTAGGGTCGTGAGAAACCCTAATCACAAGTCCCTAATGGACTCCAAACGATACATGGGCCATGGGCCCAATTTTGGTGATGCAGCACCCTGGACAGAAAAAGGTATTGGTATTAAAATAACTATTGCGGCCGACTCCCAATAGATATGGACATGAGGCCAGATCTGTTTGAAAGTAGACTTGATAATATTTCCAGGAAGTACTTGAACGCCCAGATCGGAGTCCGTATGAAATCGTGGTGGCCGTCACAAGTTGGTGCTGTTCTGCTGTCCAAATTCCGTCCGCGCGAATTCCCTTCCCATTGGCTCCTCTCCATTGTTCCTAAGCAAAACAAGAAAGCACGTAGTTCCACGGTCTAGATAAGATGGACATAAGGCCAAGAACGAGTTCACCTCATAGTTTAGTTGACGTGCACGAGCACGAGTGATCGGACCAGAAACCGGTAGCTGAGTTGGTGTGGATGTATCGAGGGTGTTGATGTCCTCATCAGGAGGAAAAATAGAATCTGAATTGGGCACACGGGACTAGTCCGATTGGGTAAAGAGACTAGAGCGGCCAAGTCTAGTGTAGGTCCGGACAAGTTCGATCTAGTCCAGAAGGCAAAACAGACGAGTCCGGTACGGGGCCAGAAAAGTCCAGAGATCTGTTCAATTTCAAAAACCGTACCAAATTGAGGAATTACCGGACAACTCCAAAAGTTTCCAGTAACAAAGATCGGACTAGTCCGTACTAGAGAACGGACAAGTATGGACAATATCAGAAGCATTTTCAGACTAATACAAGGAAAAAAATGGATAAGTCCGGAAGACAACAAAGAGCAGAACGGACTAGTCCGGGGTCCAATCCGGACAAGTCCGCACTGACACAGGCTTTTAACTGTTGTTTTGGTTCTAACTTATTTTAAACTTGTTCCTTTTTGTGTTGCTTAATGTTAAACATGTATAAGAATGTATGCAATGCATGATGGAGGGTGTTACATGTACGCTTCTTTGTATAAAACTCGAAGATTAATGTAAGTTGCTCACTTATGTTATGAGTTCCTTGTTCTTTTCTGTGTTGTGCTATTGGATGTCACATCGCACGACACCATCCAATGTGATTCCTGATTTGTCTAGACCCTGGTCCTCACACAGAAGACACATAATTTACAGAACAATCATTGTGATGTTGTACGGCACAACCCACACAGTCGATCATTTCAAGCAGTCACAATATAATATATTCCAAAACTAACGCCCTGTATCATTCCATACAGGTCGTCCTCAGGCAGAACACATCTTTAGAAACGTGGTCGTGTTTCAACAGCACACGATGGGGGACCCGAGTAGTGCGCGAATGGGTCATCATGACTAGGAATTTTATCAACCTAACAGATACCACCTACTGCCCCAAAAAAGTTGAGAGACACCGATGTCGGGCGCTACGTATGGCCCATTGAACACGAATTGTGCAGGAGTTGCATACTATCGCGTTTCTCACCACACGATGGGGCCTCCACAGTTTTTGCCTAAAGAGCGTTGGGGGACCAACGTTTGCATATGTTCTCAGAACCATGAAGAGGTTTAGAGACTCATATTAACTCCCGTGCCAAGCCACGGGGGACAATCACATACCACTTCTCGTATGTGGTGAGCTTACTGCAATTGGTCTGCTGGCGGTGATGTACTTACCTCTTACCTGACGTCGAAGCATCGTTACTGAATATAATAACAATTATTTTAGATTTCCTACCTTAATAACTATGCTATTATAGACCTTATGTGGGCATATAGACTAATCCTCACTCGACTACTTTGGAGTTTTCAAAAATAGACTCTTTTCGAGCGTACTATTTCCAATGCAGCTCTAATACCAGACTGTGAGAACTGGGCCCTGACATTCCAAGAATCACATTGGAAGGTGTCGTGCGATGCGGCACCTAACAGCACACACGAAAAGACATAGTAAAGATAGAAAGTTTTCATTTTATAATAAGATATTGTATGCATCATAGTGTACAACGGTGGTACACACGCAACGGAAAGTACATACTCACACTCTCAACCTATTTAAGTACAAGAGAAGTCATCCATGCCCGCCGACACTTCTCACTAACAACACGAAGAAGAGCTGGCAGCGACGAGGTGTCACGTGAGAGATACATCTCGACAGCTCAAGGTCTCATGGACAACCCAAAACAACAACACTATAATAAAACCTGCAAAACCATATATAAAGCAAGCATGAGCACGAAGGCTCAGCAAGACTCAACTGTCTCACCTAAGCCATGAAACTCTACGTGCTAGAAACTTTAAAGACTGGAAGCTGACATTTGCATAAATGAACTCGTCGAAAGTAAATCCTTAGTTTTCAGTTTTAGAGTAGCAAATGCGAGATCAGTGGGCATGCATCATAATGAACTCCACAATCAAACAAGAAACTATTCATCCACAATGATACTTTCCCAAAGCTGCATAAGCCATTCAAGTTAAATGTTTGGAAATCATAACTTATTTATGCTATCTCTAATTCAGCCAAGGTTACAATACAAAAGATCAAAAACACCCAAATCGCTCGACACATATGCACTTTCGGAAGTACCGAGTACTCCAATACTCATTGTATGTGGCAACCTTTCACAAGACACCCGAACTCCAAGCCGGTCCTACTGTCCTAAATCGTGTACGTCACCAGAGATAGTGGGGTATGCCTCGACACCAAGGTTAACAAGTTAAAGTCAGTTTCCTGGGACCCAAATAGCCAGTAAGCAATCTGGTACAGTTCAATACTTGTTTAGCAGAGCCGCACATGGCTCGGTCCTTAAACGACATAGTTTGGGCTACATACCAACCCTCCAACATGGACCTCGCCATAACTGGCCCAGGCCAATGTGGTCACAAGCGTTGTCCCACCATGCAAGTCGAGACAATCTTGTGCACTCCCACTTACAGTATCCAAATTTCCCGTCCACATCTCACTTAATTAAAGAGTGAGCAACCAGTATCATCTCGCGAGTAGGTTTCCCTTACTTGATTTATTTTGCAAGTAAAATTCAACTACTTGACTTGTGGTCAACAAAATGTGACCATATGCGAGTAAATTCCAACTACTCGACTTCTACCAGCCTTCTAACTAAACATTAAGAATAACAATATAATTCGATAGGGTCTTATGCCATCCATCCACTCCAAGAATTATTTGGTCATGCATGTGGAGTATTCGATCAACATAGACCTAATGCACATATCCAGTCTACTCAATGAAGTGTGTATAAAGCAAAACCTTATAAAAGCTCTTAAATGCAAATCGGGACTTGCCCTAGATTGCAAGTAGGGTAAATATCAACAAGTCAGTGGCTTTATCATCTTGATGCATCTTCTCATCATTTTCCTCCTCTTCATGTCTTGTCTCTATTACTGCTTGGGCAAATCTTGCTCGCAGCGGATCATAATTGTGCCTGCTCCTCCGAGCGGTGCTTCTCTCGTCCATCTTCATGAGTTGAATGCCTTTGTCGTGATCGCCATCGATACGAAAATGCACATGTGAAGATTGTAACTTAGCAAAACAGTAAGTGTAATTGTGCAAACTTAAAAATGAGGAAGACTAACTAGGATGGATAGTTATGCCTCCGCTGTGTGGAGAAATAGAGAAAAAAAGTCAAGGTGATCATAGTAGGATCAAGGTATTACTCAAAGGTACAATGTAAAAATACATTGCAACTAAGCCAAATACTAACAAAGTTGCAACTAACTCAACAAAGAGTGAACCAGAGAGGAGTGAAGGTTTCTGCAGCTGGACTGTACAGCAACAGAGAAGACTCAAAGAAAACATAGAAAAATTGGATATGAAATGACATAAGTAACGTTTTGGACAACAATGAATTCATCATCCAAAATTGAGGTTAAAGCGTTACACTAGGCCAGGGAATTTTACAGTGGAATCGTGGGGTCATTGAGGACTACCCAGAAAAATTTCAGCTAAGGCAAAGGAATATTTTGATCCACATAATTCCAGAAGTGTTTAAGATTCTCTGAATTGAACTGGAGGAATGGAGGCTTTTTAATGAGTCACACTATGTTTTCTGGATAGTGTTGATTATATGAAGTTCAACAAAATTTATTTGACATTTTTCTAAGCATTCTAGAGGGAGATATGAATTTTACAAGGTGGATGCAATTTTTTGAATTGTTTCCGTTGTATTTTGGTAATTTTCTGGACATAGAACAATCAACACTATTTGACCTACTTAGCAATGTTAACTGATGCTTAAATTTTTACTGGAAGTCTTTGATTATATGAGGAACCATTTGGCCAATTTTGATAATTTTTCAATAAACAATGCTCAAGGAATTAATTTCCCCAGATCTAGAGAAGAGGAATTAATCTCAAAACTCCATGGCTTTTCATACCAATTAATTTTCACAATTGCAAAGTATTGCTTAAAAGGATCTTGACAAAAATGTTTTTGTGATTTTGTAGTTGCCTACATGTGCCTATGATTTTTCGAAGTTTGCATTTTTTTTGGATTTATTTTCTTAATGGAATTCGTTTGAAAAAAATAACGGACCAATGAGGTGGCAGCAACATGGAGGACCACAACCCTAACCGCACAGCCGCACTTGATCTTGAGCCATAAAATGATCCAGCAAGTTGAAACTATGGCTTCTTCTACCTTTGGGGCATGCGCAGGCGGCACCCCACGCCGGAGCACGGCGGCGGCTCACCGGTAACGACTTGCCGTGGTCAAATCCTCGCCGCAGTGGGTGTATCCTATGCACATGGACACGGCGAACTCGATGGAGGGAGGGGTGTGGACCAAAGGTTGCCGGAGCAACCTTCGCGACGATTAGCGGCGGCGGACAAATTCTGGCGAGGTCGCACGAGCGATGAGAGGAGTTCATAGGCTCGGGAATTAATTTTAGAGTACCGGTATGGCATGGGGAACATGAATAAGGAATCAAAGCTTGAGGGAAATGACTGGAAATAAGAGTTCAACCGTGACCTAGGTCCTAACCCTTGGCGGATGGAAAAACTAGAATTTTAGCGCGCTCGATGGACGAAATTTCATGTCTTTTGATCCGGCATGTCCGTGGGCACTTGGGGAAAAATGTTTCTAACTGGAACGGGGTGATTCGCTCGATGGAGCGTGAATTTGGATGATGAATGTTCGGCACTTATGGAAGAAGCCTGAGGGGAAAACGGGAAATTCCACAAAACCGAGCTAAGAATCGAGGATCGATGTTAGGTGAAGAAAGAAAATGAGGTGCCAGACCTTTTGGCGTGTTGTGCTGGTTGGGAGCGAGCTTGAAGTGGTTTGACATCGTGGATGCGCTGTGGCGGCTCCATTGAGGGAGAAACAGAGCAGACCGCCATGGGACGGCTCGGGGAAAGTAGGGGAGGGCTTGGCGCCAACATGAGGACGAAGAACAAGCTTCGGCGATGGTAAAATCCCTGGCTGAGATGAAAGCAAGGAGAATAACTGGTCGGCATTGCAAATACTGGAGCAGCTGAAAAGAGAAGAAAGACATCGGGGTTCCTGGGGGCGTTGCGGCAGACACGCTGGGCGCGTGTTGGGGAGGGAGAGAGGGCATGCGCGCACCACTCTGTGGTCTCTGCCGATGCAGAAGTGCAGCACTCGAGTGGGGCATCGTCGTCCTGTTCGAGCAGCTCGGACGCAAGAACAGGGGACATGCAGCTGCGTGAGCATGAAGTAGAGCGAGGAAGCAGATGGAAATATCGTGCGATGATAAGCTTCGATGCTGCAGGTCTGGGATGAAGCAAGAGCGAGCAAGCGCTGGCACTGCATGCATCGCGGTGATAAGCCGTAGGTGAACGGAGAAACAGAGCATGTGCAACCAAGTCAGTAAGTGTTTTGTGCTACTGTCAGGTGGGCTCCACCTCTCCTCCTTTTTCTTTTCTTCCAAATCCAATTTCAGATGGCAAAGGAGCTCCACAAATTTCCAATTTCGACAGGGTGGCTAAATGAAATATGTAGATTCCATTTGTGAATTCAAAATTAATGATTGATGAAATGGATTTTGAAATTTGAAATCGAATTTGAATTCACACCTAAGATTTTGTTTTTTATACTCCCTCCATATCTTTCCAGATGTGAGATGGGCACTAAATCATTTATTTTATTTAATTGTTTGTTTAAATTCTTACTTTTTGCTAGTTTAAACTTAAAGTTTAAATGCATTTTAATTGTTAAGCTTCATGTGTTTGAATTTTCTTAATCTTCACATACACTAAATCTTATATTCTTTCTTCATTTCATTTTAAAAATTGATTTGCATAGTTTTATTTTGGGCTTTTATAGGAAATATTTTAGTGAATTCACATTGCTCATTTGACTTAATTTCATTATGACTTTTGATACATTAATTTTGAACCTCCATTTTATGATTTGTTTTAACTCATTCTCACGTTTGCACTGTTTTCCATTTGTTTTTCTTCCTCCTTTTAACTATCTTAGCTAAAGTGAACATATTGGCTTTTAGGGCTTTACATGGGACCTACGTGAATGTGCCGAACAAGATCCTATGAAATGTGGCCATCGAGCCTCGACCTTAATTGCCCGTCAAAACTGGGTGTTGGGTTCCGTTTGCTTCTGGGAAGCTCCCGGAGCATGAAATGCTCGTTCAACGTTCAGAACCGCGAGATTGGTGTGCATCAGCCACCGATCGAGCAAGCCGCTTGTCCAGAGACTCAGGGGCTACTAACGGAGTCTAGATACCTAGGTGTCCAGAGCCTTCGCTTGGACTAGCCGATCCCAGATTAGCAGGGTCGAGCGAGTCAGGGTCCAATCGGTGGAGCCGCTCCTCCCCCTCCAGTCTGGACGGTTAGGAGAGCGAGCTTCCCGACTTTGCCTGGTGAGGGTCCGAGCCCATCTGACCGAGCCCTAACCATGGGGGTCGGGATTCTGTTCATTGGGTCTTCGCATAGGAGACCGCGCCAATGCCACTGCCATCTCCCTTTATGTCCTGTTTGTGTCGCCATGGATAGCATGCTAACTCGGATAATGAGGCGCTGACAAAGGGGTTGAGGTGACCAACGAGGAAGGTGTGGCGCCTGCAGGCGCCACAGTGTTGGTGATGTGCCCAAGAGGCAATCATAATAATTCGGGTTGAGGCCTATTGGATATTTGATCCATAAGAAATTAGGGTACTAATGGGCCTGCGACCTAAAAGCCCATTAGTACGCCTATAAATATGAGGGATAGGATTAGGGGCTAATCATCCCACCACGTGACAACCCTAGCTGCTACCTCTTGAAGGCCTCACGCCGAGACCCTTGCCGCGCGCGCGATGCTAGCACACCAGCGCACGGCGTTCCTCTCCATACGCGTGGACTCCGTGGAGGCGTTACTGCTACTGCTGCGCTAATCGGCTACGACGATCGTGATCGTCTACCTGCTACTGTGACGAGGACGAGGAGGATACAAATGAGATCGTCTACTTCCTCTACCCCGACGCGCATCTACGTTCCGCTGCGCTGCGCGTCTAGTGGGAATGATCCATGGCCTCTGTACTCGCATGTTTCCTGGGTGATGCGGTAGAGTTGCTAGAGTAGCGTACCGCCGATTCCCTAACAGCAGCATCAGAGCCAACTTGCGTAGTTTTTGGTATGGATCTTGTTAGTAGATGGGATCTACTGCAGATATATTCATACGATGAATTTTATCATACGGTTTTTAAGGTTTGGAATTGGTTAGATTAGATTGTGATCGTATATGACTAAAGGGTCAGTTCGTGCTCCTTCTCTGTTGTGTGCGCAATCTGTCCCTACCGACTGGAATCACCATCGGGACTAATCGCGTACATAGCTAACAGATTGAGTCAACAGACCACAGTCATGAGTCGCGATCTACTCATGAGTAGCCGATCACATTGAAAATTGAGGCATTCTGAATGGCTCGGATTCGGGACTGCCGTTTTGCTGTCTGCTATAGCGATTACATAATATAGTTTCGCGCTAGAAATCATTCTACGCTTAAATAATTTTTGCAAGGAATGATGTGAATGGTATGGCCTTAATGTGATGTGATGATCTGTGTATAAATTTGTGCAGCCTGCGTGGTGCAAATTTAACACAACTGAGTTGAGGTTGTCACATAATTGTATAACGACCTGCATGTCGACCTGTGATGCTTGATCTCTCATGTAATTTATTTGGTAGCTATTAGTTGTATTAGCTTGTTTTATTATCATGGAGATGTCTTCAAGCATGGTGGAGATGGAGATCACCACAAGAAGGGAGGCATGGCAGCTCATATCTTGATGGAACCATGGCGATAGAGACCATTATGATTCTAAAGACCATACAATTCACAATGTGATATGATCATATGCTTGTGATGCTTCTTACTATTCTTTTCATGCTTTTCATATGGTGGATGTTTTGTCATGATAGAATAGCTTCCCTCACAAAAGTTGAGCATTTGATGCCATTTACCAATAGCTGCACCTATGATATTTTGATTGTTGTGTGGTAGGTTTGCCAAAGCAAAGTACCATCATCTATCATAATTCATAGGGTGAATGTTGGACATTCACATGCATAGTGTGGGTTTACTCAACAAAGCTATCAAAACAGTTTTGAGCTTTATGGCATAGAGTTGGGAGCCGGGGCATTGGATGTCGCCCAACAAACAAGAGTCATATAGGGATATGATTAACCATGGTTGTTTACCTATGTCACTAATTTCCTAGCAGTGAAGCCAAACCTCACTAGGAATCAGTAAATATGGATCTTGAACCACTATATGTCGTTAGAGGGAAGACGATGATCATATAGTGGTGATATCTTTTATTAAACTGTTAATAGAAGATTGGTACATAACATAGTGCTAAACCTTGCATATTTATTTTCTATTGTAGATAATGTCTGCTAGTAACAATTCTGGTTTCAATTTGCGGTTTGTGCTTAAAAAGGAAAAGCTCAATGGAGCTAACTTTATCGATTGGTACCGCAACCTGAGAACCGTTCTTAGGCAAGAGAAAACCGAGTACGTTCTTCTACAGCCTTACCCTAATGACCTCCCAGCTGATGCAACTAATGCAGCATGTAGAGCTTATACGAAGCACTATGATGATGCGCTTAATGTAAGCTGCCTCATGCTCGCCACTATGTCCCCTGATCTACAAAAATAGTATGAGCATACAGATGCTTATTCTATGATTGAGGGACTATGTAGAATGTTTGACAATCAAGAAAGGGCTGAGAGATACAACATCTCAAAGTCCTTGTTCTCATGCAAGCTGGCGGAGGGTAGCCGCTTCAGCCCTCATGTAACCAAGATGATTGGTTACATTGAAACTTTGGGCAAACTTGGTTCTGAACTCAAGGATGATCTGGCTATTGACATTGTTCTCCAATCACTCCCACCGAGCTACGAGCCATTCATATTGAATTTTCAAATGAATGGCATGGAGAAAACTTTGGCTGAATTGCATGGGATGCTTAAAACAGCCGAAGAAAACATTAAAAAAAAACGCCACTCATGTGATGATGGTGCAAAAGGAGAATAAAAAGAGTAAGCGTGACACATCCTAAAGGTAAAGGCAAGGGAAAGGTTCTCGGTGAGCCTTCAAGCTCAAAGTCTAAACCAAAGGGCAAATCTGGCCCTTCTCCTGATGATGAATGCTTTCACTGTCATCAGGCCCGGCTCTGGGCCTAGGCGGGAGGGGCGGCCTCTTAGGGCCCAGGCCGGGTGGGGGCCCATGATGCTCCATGTTAGGCTATTGGGCTAAAAAAATCGAGTTGCAATCAGCTGTCCTCACAGACCAACATAGTACCCAGCACATGCGTTTGCGCGCCATCATGAAGCCGCATGTGTTATTGCGTGAAGGCCCGAGGCCTGAGACGAGTGTTGAGTTTGATTGTCTTGCGTGATTGGCGACAGGTTACAGGTGCTATCACGCTATGCTATCAGTTCTCATTAGCACTTGGCACTGGAGGCCCGGGTGGGGGTTGTCTGCTTCCTCGAAACAATCACCAGCGTTTGTTTTAGCACCTGCAATTTTGTGCATTCTTCTTTGTTTCCTTGGTCTTTCGTTCTGTCATATTTTCCAAGTAACTTATCTAATTACAACGTATTAACCACTAATGCCATATTGATAAGGCTATTTTAGACAATATTGATTCTAATATGATTTTATGTCTAGAAATGCTTGAATAACTTTTTTATGAAGAATTGAAGCATTTTTGTAATAAAGTCTTAAGAATATATGACTAAAAAAATTGCATGTAAAAATAATCATATATATATATATATATATATATATATATATATATATATATATATATCCCCGTCTCAAAAAACTTGTCACTTTGTAGTTCATTTTTGTAAGACAGAGAGAGTACTTATATATGTTCTTATGGGCCCATATCGTAAACTTTGCCCTAGGGCCCATCAAAACGTAGAGCCGGCCCTGACTGTCATGGTAAGGGGCACTGGTCTAGGAACTGCAAGAAGTACTTGGAGGATAAGAAGAAGAAGGGAAGTGAGACTTCCACTTCAGGTATAAATGTTATAGAAATTAACATTGCATTATCTTCTAGTGAATCTTGGGTATTTGATACCGGATCGATGATTCACACTTGCAAATCGTTGCAGGGTCTAAGTGAGACTAGAAGATTTAAAAAAGGCGAGTTGGATGTTCATGTCGGCAATGGAGCAAAGGTTGCGGTCATAGCTGTTGGAACTTACCACTTGTCATTACCCTCAGGATTAGTTTTGGAATTGAATAATTGTTATTGCATTCCTACTTTGAGCAAGAACATTATCTCTTCTTCGTGTTTAGAAGAAGTTGTTATGAGATTGTAATAAAGAACAAATGTTGTTCTATTTATTACAATAATATTTTCTATGCTCAATGTCCATTGGTGAATGGATTATATGTTCTTGATCTTGAGGATAAAACTGTATGTAACATTAATACCAAAAGGGCTCGACGTAATGATCTAAATCCCACTTTTATTTGGCATTGTCGCTTAGGTCATATAAATGAGAAATGCATTGAAAAACTCCATAATGATGGTTTACTAAGCTCATTTGATTTTGAATCACTTGACACATGCGAATCTTGTTTTCTTGGGAAGATGACCAAAGCACCCTTCACTGGTTAAAGTGAGAGGGCGACTGACTTGCTGGGACTATACATACAGATGTATGTGGACCAATGAGTTCAATTGCCAGAGGTAGTTTTTAGTACTTCATCACATTTACCGATGACTTTAGTAGATATGGTTATGTATACCTAATGAGGCACAAGTCTGAATCCTTTGAAAAGTTCAAAGAATTTCAGAATGAAGTACAAAATCAATTGGGCAAGACAATTGAATTTCTACGATCTGATCGTGGGGGTGAATATTTGAGCCATGAATTTTATGATCATTTAAAACAATGTGGAATTGTTTCATAGTTGACTCCACCTGGAACGCCTCAATGGAATGGGGTGTCCGAGCGGAGGAACCGAACCTTGTTGAACATGGTTAGGTCGATGATGAGCCAAACAGATCTTCCACTATCCTTTTGCGGTTATGCTCTTGAAGCTGCTGCGTTTACACTAAATAGAGTCCCAACTAAGTCTGTTGAGAAGACACCATATGAGATGTGGATCGGGAAACATCTTGTATTGTCTTTCCTCAAAGTTTGGGGATGTGATGTTTATGTCAAACGTTTGACGTTAGACAAACTCACTCCAAAATCAGACAAATGCTTCTTTGTGGGGTATCCTAGGGAAACCAAAGGATATTATTTTTATAATAAAACAGAGGGTAAAGTGTTTACCGCTCGCAATGGTGTCTTCTTGGAGAAAGAGTTTCTCTCAAAAGGAGTTAGTGGGAGCAAGGTGCATCTTGAAGAAATTCAAGAAATACCTAAAAATGTTTTAGCATCCACTGATCCTATACAGGATGTACAAGATGTTGTGCAACCAGTTGATGAAACACCATCCCCACGAAGGTCTACGAGGGTACATCGTGCGACTAAAAAGTTAACGCTCCTAACCACGGAGCAGCATGACATGGTATTATTGGATAATAATAAGCATACGACCTATGTAGAAGCAATGGAGGGACCCGACTCTGAAAAATGGCTTGGAGCCATGTAATCCAAAATTGAATCCATGCATGAGAATCAAGTTTGAAACTTGGTTGATCCAATCGAAGGTGTGAGACCTATCGATTGTAAATGGATTCAAGAAAAAGACTGATATGGATGGAAATGTTCACATCTATAAAGCGCGATTGGTGGCGAAAGGTTTCAAACAAATTCAAGGTGTTGATTATGATGAAATTTTCTCACCCGTTGCAATGCTTAAGTCTGTTCGGATTCTTCTAGCAATTGCTGCATATTTTGATTATGAAATATGACAGATGGATGTCAAAACAGCCTTTCTTAATGGAAGTCTGACTGAGGATGTGTACATGACACAACCTGAGGGTTTTGTCGATCCTAAAAATGCTAGTAAAATATGAAAGCTTCAAAAGTCCATCTATGGATTGAAGCAAGCATCTCGAAGTTGGAATCTGCGTTTTGATGAAGTAATCAAAGGGTTTGGTTTCATCAAGAACGTAGAAGAACCTTGTATTTACAAGAAGTTTAGTGGGAGCGCACATGTATTTCTGGTCCTATTTGTAGATGACATATTATTGATCGGAAATGACATTCTAATGCTTGATGATGTTAAATCCTCATTAAGAAAAAACTGCTCAATGAAGGATTTAGGAGAGGCGGCGTATATTTTGGGCATAAAGATCTATAGAGATAGATCTAAAAGGCTAATTGGATTAAGCCAAGATACATATATTGACAAGATATTGAATCGGTTCAATATGCAAGATTCCAAAAAAGGTTTCTTGCCAATGTCACATGACATTACTCTAAGCAAGAGTCAGTGTCCTTCAACACCTGATGACCAAAAGAGGATGAGAGCGATTCCTTATGCTTCGGCTATTGGATCCATCATGCATGCCATGCTATGTACACGCCCAGATGTATATTATGCTCTAAGTATCACGAGCAGGTATCAATCAGATTATAGTCAGGCTCATTGGACCGTTGTCAAAAACATCCTTAAGTACTTGAGAAGAACTAAGGATGTGTCCTTAGTGTTTGGAGGTGAAGAAGAGCTCGTTGTAAAAGGTTACACCGATACCAGCTTCCAAACTGATAAGGATGATTCTAGATCGCGATCCAGATTTGTGTTCTGCCTCAATGGAGGGGCAGTGAGCTGGAAAAGTTCCAAGCAAGATACAGTAGCAGATTCAACCACAGAGGCGGAGTACATTGCAGCTTCTGAAGCTGCAAAGGAAGCTGTTTGGATCAGAAAATTTGTTTCTAAGTTGAGTGTTGTTCCTAGCGCGTCCAGTCCTGTGGATCTCTACTGTGATAATAGTGGAGCCATCGCACGGGCAAAGGAGCCTAGATCACACAAACGATCCAAACACATACTAGATCATCGACCGAGGTGATGTGAAGATATGCAAGGTGCACACGGATTTGAATGTTGCAGATCCGTTGACAAAGCCTCTTCCACAATCAAAGCATGAGGCACACACGAGATCTATGGGTATTAGATACTTACATCAGTGATCATCGTGTGTAGTGGGAGACTTGTGTCACAGCTATGTTTATGCACTATTAAATAAATTGTTATATGAGTAATCATTATTTACATTGATTATCAAGTATGTGACTTGTTCGTGAAACTCTTTGTTAAAAGTAGTGTTACTCTAGATGATCCCTAGTCTATATCATTATATGAGATAATGATTGCATACCAACTAGCACATGTATTAATTGATGATCATGTTTCACGGATCATAGATATGGAGATATCGAATTAATAATGTGAACACATGTTAGTGAACATGGTGTTGGATTGACCCACTCCGAGACACTGCTGGGATTGTTATTTCCATATGTGCCATCAGTTGGTCTTGAGTGATACACCTGCTAGATCCTTAGACCTGAGATCGCCATTGTTTCTTACTATGCGTAGTTGTGTACTTTGAGACTACCAAACACTACTCCATAACTGGTAGTAATTAAAGTAGTCTTCGGGTATATAATGAAACATAGAATGGGATGTGCACGGATCAAGATGGGATTTGACCCTCCTTAATAACAGGAGAGATATCTCTGGGGCCCTCGAGATAGTTGGATTTGAAAGTGCATGACCATGCTTCGACATCCGGTTATCGTGGTTCTTTCTCCTCCTTTTCGGTCGCTTGCTCCCCTCCCCTGGTCAATGGCGGTGAGTTGATTGACCTTTTTTGATATCCGTAGACAATTTCAACCCATTGAAATTACACTATCCATATAGGCCCGGAAATAGGGCTAAATAACCCCTCTTCTATCGCTAGTTTAGCTAGGGCTTAAGGTGTTCCTACCTTTCTAGAGCAAAGGCTTATATAGGCTGGGAAAAGGGCCTCTTCGTCAAGGTGATTAAAGTTAATCACAGTGACTAAAAGTTAGTCACGGAATGAATCCACTATTTGATCGAGTGAATGGTCGAGCTATCACAAGGATGGCATGCATCTCGCCTTGAGCTTGACTGGTATCGTGAGGCAAAGGGATTAGCATGTTGAATGTATCTAGGTTCGGCCGATATGATCTTTATGTACATTCAGGAGTCAATATGTCCTGCTAGGTACCTCTACTTACTTGTGTTGGAAATGGTTTCCATTCACAACCGACTGCACATGGACCTAACGGGTCACACACTTAAGGAGTTGGAATATCGAAAATCTTGGCTAGATGATTGTCTCTAGTGCAAGTGGGAGATTGTTGGTGATGTGCCCAAGAGGCAATCCTAACAATTCGGGTTGAGGCCTATTGGATATTTGATCCGTAAGCAATTAGGGTACTAATGGGCCTGCGACCTAAAAGCACATTAGTACGCCTATAAATATGAGGGGTAGGGTTAGGGGCTAATCATCCCACCACGTGACAGTCCTAGCCGCCACCTCTCGAAGGCCTCACGCCGAGACCTTGCCGCGCGCGGTGCTAGCACACCAGCGCACGGTGTTCCTCTCCGTAGGTGTGGACTCCATGGAGGCGTTGCTGCTACTGCTGCGCTAATCGGCTACGACGATCGTGATCGTCTACCTGCTGATGTGACGAGGACGAGGAGGAGACGAACGAGATCGTCTACTTCCTTTACCCTGACGTGCATCTACATTCCGCTGCACTGCGCGTCTAGTGGTAATGATCCATGACCTCTGTACTCGCATGTTTCCTGGGTGATGCAGTAGAGTTGCTAGAGTAGCGTACCGTCGATTCCCTAACACACAGTTCGACCTCGCCCCGAGGAGCGGGGTGGATAGGAACAAATATGTAAAATCCGCTTCCCATATGAGGAAAGTGGGGAGTACCTAGGAAGTACAGGATCCGCCTTGGCTATAAAAGGGGGGCCAAAGCCGTCCTGAGGGAGAGACGAGACAACAAGGAAGAAGACAACCAAAAAGAGAGATTTCGTCCCCTTCATAAGAACACTAGAACCTCTCCTCATTTATGTACTCTCCCGCCATTGATAGTAAGAAGAAGAGATCCTCAAACTGGACTTAGGGCTCCTTGCTCGAACGAGTATACACCTTACTCTATTCCTAGGGAGGAGGATATTTTGACATCAGGTAGTCTGAATATAAAAATATTAAGAAAATAAGTTAAAATGATTTAAACTAGTCTATAACCTTATTTTAACGATGTGTTAACATTAAGAGTTCTATTTGATCGAAGCCCATCTAGTAAAACCTATATCGTCGAAGCCGCTCGATAAGAGTATTATAATAGCAATTGTCTCCCTTCGTTGTCACAGGCAAATTCCGGGGTGGGAGGAGGGGTGTGGTTGGGCTGGGCAGGGTTGGGTTGGGCTGGGTTGCAATCCGGTTTGGGCTTACTCAAGTGCCCATTTCATATTATTGGGCCAAGATTTGATTCCGCCTAACTGATACACAAGAATTGGTTTTTTTATATTTAACACTATTTTTATTCATTTTATATTAATGACCACCTCTTTTTTTCGAATCTAGCAAATTGATTAGTCATCCATCTGTTGGACGATTTGGCTTTTTCATCCATCAGATGGACAATGGGAAGATGTAGAAGAAGGTAATGTGGAAGGTGCAACGAATTCAATTCATTGTGAGGCAACGGGTCAAGCAAATAAAGGGGAGCAGACATAAAACTTGGTTGACCAAATTGTTGAGTAGGATATGGAGTACCAAAAGGTTCCAGAAGTTGATTTATCAAATGATGAGGGTGAATCTCCTATCCCTGTGGAGTGGAATGATCAAAATTTTGAAAACTTAAGAGTTACAAAAGGCTATTATGTACCTTAGGAATATCATGAATATGTGGTAATAGTGGGTTCTCTTTATAAAGATAAATAACTTTAAAGGATGTTGTGAAATATTGATCTCTTTCACTTAAGAGATCATTTGCGGTTTCTAGATCCACTAAAAAGCTTTAGGATGTGAAATGTGTATTCTCGAGCTGTCCGTTTCGTGTTCACGAATATGCAGAGAAGTGGAGCACCCTGTGCAAATGCTCTATTATTGTTGATCATACTTGTGAGTTACAACAACTGGAGAACTGCTACTGCTTTAACATCACAATTTATTGCAAAATCACATGTTTTCTCATATTGTTGGAAAAATTTCCTTCGAGCCAAAATCAATTATCAGTACCATTGAGCAAGAACTCAAGTATACCGTGAGCTATTCTAAAACTCGGAAAGTAAAACATAAGGTTATACAACATAGGTTTGGTACACATGAAGCATCTTATGACAATCTTCCCAAATTACGTGAAACCATAAGGCATCAGAATGTTGGCACTGCTATTGATATTGTGGATGTTTTGAACCCAATGTTTCTTGAGAAGCTAATTCTTCATCGTGCATTTTTTGCTTTTTGTCAATGCATAAATGCTTTTCGATATTGTAGACCAATACTTTGTATGGATGATACGTTCTTAACTGGAAAGTATAAGAGTCAAATCCGAACTACTATTGGAGTAGTGGCTACAATCAAGTTGTGCTTGTGGCCGTTACATTCATGGAGAGTAAAAATGCTGATAGTTGGTATTGGTTTGTATCGAGTGAAAATTGATGTAGTTCAAGGCCAACGTAATGTTTGTGTCATACATGACCACCATGTTGGTTGTCTTAAGGCTATAATGGACATCAAGGACGGCTGAGCAGATCGTGTTCTTTCACCTGTTTGGTCTGACATACAATAAAGGTGGTGCATGAGACATTTGGGTGTAAGTTTTACAGTAACTTTAAGAAAAAACAACTTATGAACTTGTTCAAGTGTTTGTGTTGTCATAATCAAGAGAGGAAGTTTAATTTTTTTTGTGGCATTGTCTTGATGAGCTGACCAGAAAACAAACTCAAGAGATACATGGACAAGGTAATCTTGAAGAAAAATTTGTGCCTCTATCTAGCCTCCCATCAGATGAGCATACAATTGTTCAGAGGACGGGACCATCAATCTGATTCTTTTCACATTGGATTCAAAATGAGCTGAAAGAGATGTGGGTAGTGTTGTATGACACACATGGGCTCATTATGGAAGTATGACAACAAATTTAGCAAAGGTATGTTACTACTTCTTCTATATGTGACGTTAATAATGTCATTGTATTAGAATCATTTTATATTATTATTGGAACATTGTATGTGTATAACTGGGTCCTGTGTGTTTGAGAGAGTTACCACTAGTTGGTATTGTTAAAGAGGTTTCGAATGGAACGGTCAACTACTTTCCTGAGCATTATGCAAAAGCATGTCTACTTATGGGTGCCTCCAACTTGTTGTATCCATACTTTACCTCAAACTATATGGATGAAAATATTAGAAAGGACCATCTCCATCATGTAGGACAGATGGGAAATGTTGATAACAGGTTTCAGATTGTGTGCAGAGACGGAGGTAGGTGTGGTGAGACACTGGAGAGGACTGTGAAAGTGCATTATTTGTGACAACTCCTGCATATGCTCATATATGAAGTTGAAGCTCCTTCATATGTCATATTATAATGTCATAAGATTGTCTCCATGGCTCTTTATCTCATGTTCTCATGTCATTCGCGGGCCATCCCACATTGTCCATCCCTCACTATGGTTCATTCCGGATGGCCTCGGGACCTTGTGAGTCGGCCTTCAAACTCGGAACTCGATCGGGCCCCAAAAGTTGGCCAGAAACTTACTTGCCTTACCTCGGCCTAGTGGGTCAGCATTGTGGATGATGAGGAGGTGCCGCATGACTTGACCTTTGCGTCGGGGAAGTCACGGAGATTGTGGGGCAGCGTGTGGCTTCAAGTCGGTGCCGGTTATGAGGAGGAGGAGTGGATAGTCGTGAAGCTTTAAGTCGACACCGGTTTTTAGGAGGAGGCAAGGCATGTCATGGAACTTTGATCGTCGTCAAACTTTATTTTGGTGTTGGTTGCGAGGAGGGGCGACACACCTCTCCTGTCGTTCCTATCTCCGCATTGACCTAGCTGGGCTATAAATAGCGTGGCATTGTGCCCGTCCTCTCCAATGCCTTCACCTCTTCCTCGTTGTGTACTCCCAACCTTGCCTACCTCTTGTAGTTTCCTTTGTAGTCCGGTTGCTTTGTCCATTGATGTTGGTGTCCCGGATGAGATCATGCGCCCGCTCATCTTGTGTCACCAGCTTGGCCAATGAGGGATCATCTGAAGGCTTGAAGGCGGAGGAGCCATCTGGAGGCTTGAAGGTAGAGGATCCATATGGAGGTGATGCCGTCCTCTGCACCTTCATTGAGTGGAGTATCCGATCGATCCGAATCTGAGCGCATCTGATGCATAATGCTTGTATGCATGACCAAAACCTTAATGTATCTCAGTAAATGCACTAAGCTCTATCGGGGAATATGTTGGCCGCTTTATTTTCTCGTGTTCAACTCTGTATTTGGATATGAGAGGTAGTTGAAGAGGATTGACAACTTGGAGGAAGGGTGTGAGGTCGTTGAGGTTGCAGATCTTGTAGGGTGTATCGTAGCACCTACCTATGTTGTTTATGATGTAATTTCATTTTTTTGTAACGGACCGAGCCGACATGGGCTTTAAATCTATTAATGATAAAAACACTTTTTTCTATGATCACTTTTCCGCCCCTATGTCTTGCCCGACCCTAGCTCTTAAACTTTCATCATTCTTTCGCTCTAGGTTACAAGGCATGAAGGGAGTACTTAGAAGATAAAAAATGTTTCAGAATGAATAAAATCCAAGCTTTTATCTGATCTCTTTAGCGAGTGGTAGCCCCCGAGTGGCATGGGACGATTGGTTCAGTCCATCCACCGCGCGATGCTTGAGAAGCTGCCCATTGCCCAAGGCCGGTCATCGAGGTCGGATTCTTGGATTTCAACCGAGCTAGAGCTCGTGAGCTAGTTCATTTTTGCAATAAAGTAGGCATCAAAAAATAAAAAAAAAGGGAAAAGCACTTATCTTTGTTGTCGTATCCATGACTTGACACTCTCATGGGCAAAAAGCCATGAGATGTTCAGTATTGCCTCCATTGGGGAAGATGTTGCCGCTGATAACCTTTAGGTGGTAGGCCCGGGCCTCAAGGCATCCTCCACCACGTAGGGGACCTCCCGTGGGGAGGATAACTTGTACTTGTCCGAGTCGGTCTAGATCCTTCGTAGGACCAAATTCTTGTCTTGGAGAGCTTGGGGTTGGATTCGTTGCCTGTGGTGGCGGTGGTGCATCTGTTGGTACTTCGTCGACCTCAGGAGGATGATGTTGTGACCTTCGTTTGAGGGCTCAAGCCATGTAGTTGATTTTTGCTCGAACCCTGAATGTTGAAGTCGGGGTTGGTACCTGATAGAGTTTTGTAACCCAGCTACTAGAAGGCACATATAAACGGCATGACTAGTATGCAATCTTATATATGGTGCAATCCTGCAATCATGCATCTCTAAACATTAGATGTTCATCCTAGAGTGGTTGCCTTTTTTTACTTAACCCCATCCACTTGTGTTTCTCACATTGTGGGAGTTAAGTGAAAAAACACAACCACCCTAGGATGGATGTCCAATGGATAGGAATAGATGATTGCATGATTGCACCATGAGTCAGATTGCATACTAGTCATTGCCACACATAAAATAAACCAAGACTCCACCACCAAGGTCGGCGACAAGGAATTTGTCCCCCAACCATCAAGGTCGGCACCAGGTTTATTGAGATAGGGTGAGAGTATCGCGTCACGGGCCTCACTGACACTTCTTGCAATGACTCCCATCTAACATAATGAAAGGGCAACCCCTGCCATCTGACACAAGCAAAAGATAAGGAACATCAGCGTGTGGACAGGTGACTCAGACCCCCCCCCCCCCCCGACCTCGTTGGTCGAGACACGAGCCCTACCAAAACCTCCAATGTCAAAACCCATCCATCATGATGGTAGGAGGGATCTGCCGCTCAACGCTCACAAAGGGACAAGGAGTGACGCGATGAAGCCGGGCATAGAGGCGACTACTAGAACCCGACCCCAAAGAGGAACACATATGATATGTCGGAAGACTAGGATGCCTTGTAATCTCTGCCCCATTTATGAGGAGAACAAGAGGGGGTAGATGTTGATGTTCCTTACGTCACAGATCATCTCTCAAAAGAGATGAGGTCCGCAAGCGCACGGAAACTGTCGTGTACCATTTCATCCAAGAGTATTCCCAAGGATATCATATATATCCCAAAAGAAGACAATGGAGTAAAGTAAACACTACTCTTATGATCAAGCTATGGGATACTGTCGGTACCCTGGGTACCATATACCCCTTGGGATTGCAAAGATCTCAAGGGAATATCATCTACTTGATTTGAAGACCTTCGGAGGCCCACATGTCAGACACAATCGGACCCGCTTCCCCAACATGGTTAGACCCAGGGTCGCCACGTGTACTATCAAACCGGAGCTACCACCCACAAGGGGGAAGCTCCGGGCTATGTACCATAGCGGCACCCCCGGACCTAACCCCAGACCGAGGGAAGCTCCGAAACTGACACGTGTTAGGAGGCACCAGACCTATCTGTTCCCCACAGTATGCTCCGGGGCTGCCACGTGTCCAACCGTCGAATCTTCAGCCTCTAACCTCCGAAAGACTCCACAATGGCTCCGGATCTTCAAAGGGGAATCAAGGACTTCAAGACCCGATTAAGTGTCATTAATACTATATTAATGACACACGATCGGACGACCTCATTTACTAGTAACGGTGCTATCAAAGCCCGTAACTCGGTTATTAAGGGTAATTAAGCGCATCAAATGTGTATCAATATTAGTAACCGCCGGGGCCACATGTCGGGCCAGGCTAACTTGTAACGGTCTGCCCTTGTACTATAAAAGGACAGGCCGACGATACATAGGACACGCTGACTGTACGCGCTCACTCTACACTCTCAACTCGTGTTGAGCTCATACATCCAATACAACACCAACACACCCCGTGGATTAGGGTATTACGCTCAGGCGGCCCGAACCACGTAAATCTTTGTGTCTCCTGTGTCATTTTACACTTCACCTTCTTGAATCTCCGCGCGCCCACACCGAACCTCAAACTCCTCCAACACTTTAGTAGTGTCGGGAGATCTGCCGGATCAAAACCACCGACAAATACTAATCAATTATCAAGACATGGGTAAATTGATAATGTATGGGTAGTGACACACACCTAAGCAATCAATTGTAAAGGGTATAGGTCCTAACGAATATTAGACTAAGAGTTGGGGAGTTACTCCTCTAATGCTTCTAATATACATATACATATCCTAGGTTAGATACTAATGAACATGTCAATGGTGAATCCTTATGCTAATATTTTCAACACATCGGCCACGGGTTTACCCCTAGCAATACTAGGATGACTCCCGCCAAGAGCATCTGGCATAACCGAATGTGGAGGATTACAAAGGACATATAGGGTTGTCACCACCTATTGCCTCTCTTCAATCTGTGGGTCTACGAGACATGCAATGCTACTTAACTATCCTAGCACCATGCTAGCATATTAAGTAATTACCTTAAGAGCCGCGACACAAGCCATCCTAAGGCAATGAACTAAATCATCATTGAACCAATGTTGAGACATAGCATAAGTTATTCATATTAACATGATCATATCATAACTACTTAGACTATAGTAAGGGTTTATAGTGTTTATGATGATAGTATAATAACATTAAGGCATGATCATAAAGACTATACCTACCACATAATTGGTATCCACAATCAAACAAGAAACGCTTTATCCAAGTATATGAATAAGAGAAGACTAAAGATAATATATTTATTATGCATAAATTCACAAATATAAGAAAAGATACATAAGTCATACCTTTCCCAATTTGGACTTGGAACTAGAGGCTCCTCTCTACAGACCAACCTCCGCTAAGGAACTGGGAGAACTAGTGTATACAATAGAATGATGTTCAAGTGGTGTGTTGTGTGTTGAAGTGAGGGGTGAAGGGTCCTATTTATAGGTGGAGAAGGGTCGGTTCCAGCCACCAAAAGCACGTGAATCAGTCACCACTGACTTCTTCAAGCCGGGAGGAGCCAACACATGGAATCTGACCGAGTTTGGCGCCAGGACCAGGTTGGTCGACTAGGGGGTCGGCCGACCTAGTCTTTGCACCATTTCGTGTGTGCTTTCTCCATGTCACTGCTAGGTGGGTCCCATCCCTTGATATGGGTGCTACACCATGGATGGCCTCGGCTACTTCTGTTTGTTGGCCATTTGATCCATGTGGTGCCACATGTCGATGCTTGATTGGCTGGGATGATATTTTATAGGATCCATCCCCTTATTTCACTTCAATTATGTATAAAACACCTGCATGCACCAATTTCTCCATGTACAAGTGTAAATAAGTTAAATAGAAAGGTGATGTGTGCAAGAAATGATATTTCCTTCACATAATTGAGTTATATTGATGGGTGGAATTGGTATATAACAGCCATCAACAAACTCCCCCAAATTTATCCTTTGCTTGTCTCGAGCAAAGTCAAGACTTTAGGTTGATGATCAAGAGTTGCTACAATGTTCTACTTTTCAAAAGTACTATGTGCACAAAAAATACTCTACCTAGTATTGCAAAAATTGGCATGGTACTTCACGCATCTTAAGTCATTATGGGGCTTATGCCATTTGATATTTATGAGTGGTTGAAAGATATAACAGCAAATGGATCACACATACCCTAGAAATCAAGTTCCACTCAAATTCTGGAGAGTTCAATTAAGATTTCAAGTATCTCAATTTGATTCTTCCAGTCTCTCCTTTATGTGTAGTGAAAATATGTCCTCACAAGGGCATTATGCCTAAACTCATCCTACCACTAAATAAGTCTTGTATATGGATCTTGGTAGCGATTATAGTAGGCATATTTGCAACACATAATATTGCTAAGTCAAAAAAGAAAGCCTTAGGAGAAATCAATTCAAGACTATTTGATTCAAGACTTGTGCATGTATGATGGAATGGAGGTGGATGTGGATATGTGAGATGACTCCTTTTTGAGTGGACTCTCTTGTTTTGCAGGGATGAAACATGTCCACTTTTTTTTCTTTTTCTTTCTCATGCTTATGATGTAAGCATGCATTTTCTTTTTCTTTTTCTTGTAGCCATGTCTTCTACTCCCTTTTTATGCAATAAACTTGGAGAGAGTACTAAGCATGAAGGGTATGGAGTTTCTCTTTTAATTTGGAATGGTGGTATGATGAGAAATTGCTTACTTCTAGTGTAGAAGTATAGCATGTGCAAGTGAAGTCTTGAATTCAAAAAGTATTGAATGAAATCTCACATAGGTCTATACTAGTTTGACAAAGCTCAATGTGAAGACAAATAGCATATGCATAAGGTCTATCAATTTAATGTATCATATAGATTTGGTAGGTATTTTCGATCAAATGAGAGTAACTTAAATCTTTTTAGAATTTCTCCGGAAATCTAAGTTTCACTTTCAAACTAGGAATAGCAGCCCTATCACTATATCATATCTCACAACAACTTAGGATTGGATTAAGCTTTTTCTACCCACAATTTCTAAATCAAGGCAAAAGTAATTCTAGCCAATGAAGGCTTTTTTTCAGAGAGTAGTAAGTTGTAAACTAGGGACTTAGGAAAATTAAAACAGAGTAACTATTAATCATTTCATCTATGTGAATTCCAAGTCATTCTTATCGCACATCTTTTATTTTATTTCAAAAGCAAATCTACTCTACTTATTTTTAAGTTTTTTTATATGTAAGGTGGATGGTGGGTGAATGGAGAATAAATATGCAAGGGGTATGATACAAGTTACCTCAAGTGGGGGTCCTCCCCCAAGCTTGTTCTTGTTCAAGGTCCGCGATAGGAGCCAAAACCCTGACGAAGGATGTAGGCCATGAGGTTGGCCTAACCTTGTTGCAGCATGGCTTTGGCATGTCGATGTTGGATTGCCTTCCCTGGGTTTCATGAGTGTGGTCGAGGAGAGTGTTGTTGATGTCTCTCATTGACACTTCAAGGTTTCCATAGGTTGGATGTACCTTGTTATTCCTTGGCCAAGGTAATGATAATCCTTAGCTCAAAGGCATGACGTGGACTCAACATGCGTTGAGTGTGTTCCATCATTCTTTGACTAAGGTGCATCATACCGTCTTGTCATAAAGGAATAACTTGTACCCATCATGCATTGGGTGTGATCCGTCATTCCTTGACTAAGGTAATGATACCCTTTAGCCACAAAGGAGTGACATGTACCCAACATGTGTTGAGTACGATCCATTATTCCTTGGATAAGGTACAACATACCTATAACCACAAAGGGATTATGTGAACTCAACATGGGTTGAATTTGATCCGTTGTTCCTTGGATAAGGTATAAAATACCTTCTGGCCATATAGGAACAATTTGCACCCAATATACATTGGATGTGATCTTGTCATTCCTTGGTTAAGGTACATCATACCTTTTAGCCACAAAAGAATAACTTACACCCAATGATGGTGGCAATTACCTTGAGCTTGAATGGGTGCTTAGAATAATCGAGAGCATAGTGCTCTCACATATTCATAGCAGCCCATCGTTGCTCATTGAGGTTTCCATGTCAAATCTCCGGCCTCGTATAGTTATGGTTGACCTTCGGGTTTAATTTCTGATAGGTAGCAACCATCCTCATTTACTTCTTTGCCAAGAGATATTGAAATGGAGTCCTCTTAGGATTTCCAACAATCGGATCTTTGAATGCCTGCATAGTTATTTTACTCCTGCAAACTTCCTCTCTATGATAGAGAGAGAGATGGTTAGCTCCCGATACTTGTACAAATGAATTTTTGGATTAGGTAACCGAATCTTCATTTGTACACAAGGGGAAGAACAAGACCAAAGATGCATTGGGTCCAATTTCCAGTGTATCCATGAACAATGTATGAATCATTGCTACGAGTGGGGCTTTATGGATAAATCAAGTTGAACATTTTCTAAAGATCCTACTCATATCAATGCAAGTGATATAAACTATATGGATCCCTTCATCTTGAAAAATTTCTAACCATCATAGTTTTTTTACAGGAGCAAATATTTATCATTTGGGTCATGGCAAACAAGATTCTCAATTTTATCCTCCTGAACATTTTTAATTTCTTGCTTAGGAATTTGAAATTTAGTGATCCATGCATGAATGATTTTCAAATCAAAATTATGGACATCACTACTCCTAAGTTGCTACATACTATTGACATTTCTTAAGTCATAGATAGAAATCTGCAAGCGCACGAAAACTGTCGTGTAACACTTCCCCTTAAGAGAATATTCCCAAGAGTATCGAATCCAAGGAACGTGTGTGCTAACCTTACGAACTAATCCACCCAAGGACACAAAGTTGTTTTGTAGGCAAGGAAGAGAGAGAGACTCAAAGTATTGATTCTAATTCAAAGGAATTTGCGAGAGCTGCTTGCTTTGGGCACGGGTTTACCCCTAGCAACACTAGGACGACTCCTGCCAAGAGCCTATTGAATAGCCAAAGTGGAATATTACTAAGGACAAATAGGGTTGTCACCACCTACTGCCTACCTCTTCAATCTGTGGGTCTACGTGATATTCACTAGTGATTTCTAACCTAAGCGCCACACTTACGTTCTAAATCACAACTCTAGTTGTTTCGAACACAAAGCTAAAACTAGAGCCTCTAATAAATAAAAGCAATGAACCCACAAGTAACTACTTGTGCAAACTACTATGAATTGAGAGTCAAACTTGAATTGAATTCACAAAGGGCTTACTTGATTTGAGTACACCTTTGTAGAGATACAAGTGTAGAAGAGGGACTTGACAAGCCCAAGCCTCCTTCTCCTAAACTCTCACCACACTCTCCTTCTACTTGGCAGCCTCTAGGACTACTCTAAACCTTAGGAGTGGTATTCTATTCTCAACTTTTGGTGTGTATGTGAAGTGAGTTGTGGGGTTCTATTTATAGGGGGGAGAAGGGTCGGTTCCCGCCACCAAATGCGCGCAAATCAGTCACCCATGACTTCTTCAAGCCGGGAGGAGCCAACACGTAGCATTTGGCCGGGTTTGGCACCACTCCCTAGTTGGCCGACTAGGGAGGTTGGCCAACCTGGTCTCAGCCCCGTTGGGGCTGTGCTTCCTCCAGGTCTCTGTCAGGTGGGTCCCATCCCTTTATATGGGTGCTACACCGTTGGATGTCCACAGATACTTCTGTTTGTGGGCCATTTGATCAATGTGATCACACATGGTGTCGTTTGATTCGTCGAAGTCCAATTTTATGGATTAATCCATGTATGTCTTGGTATTTTGGGTCTAAATTCACCTGCATACAAATAAACACCAACACTTGTAGAATTGGTTAGTTTTTAACCCTACCACTATGTTGTGTTTCTCTCTTGTGCAAATTATGAGGTGAATTGATGATCTAAATATGGCACTTAAGGACCGTCAACAAACTCCCCACACTTAGTCCTTTGCTCGTCCTCGAGTGAAGGCAAGAAAAAGAACTAAGGTGATGTCATAAATTTGCTATAAGTTAGAAAAAGATAATACTAGATATTTCAAATCATACCTCAATTCATGAATTCCCTTTGTGGAATGTGGCTATCGAAGGGTCAATGTGACAGTTCCCCCAGATCTGCTAAGGAGCAGCCCGCGAAGATTCTTGTTCGGCGGGGCTTAGGCCTCAAACTAGTGTTCTAGCGGAAGAGTATGAGACAATTGAGTTTTTTACGTGGTTTGGGCCGCAGGGAGCGTAACACCCTACTCCACGGTGGATTGTATTGCTGGTGATTGTGTATGTGTGTGTGTATCGGAGATTTTGAGTCTTGTCGGACCAAAGAAGATGTTCTAAGTCGGTGGATGCCTGGTCCTTTTATAGTCCAAGGACGGAGAACTTACAAGTGGGGCCCGGGGCCCGACAAGTCACCCTGGGGTGATCTTATCCTGTACAAGATCTAAGGCTTCTTGCATACGCTGCCTTTGACCGCACCTTGAAGACTTGTTGTCTTGCAGCATCAAACGCCAGTGGCTATGCGTAGTCGTTGATGATGGCAGGGAACGTCCCATTTGTCTTGTCGCCGTAAGCTACCCACTTGGCGGTGTGGGGTAGGCTCGCCGCACCTTCACTGCGATATGATTGGATGCAGCAGTACCTAACAGGGGGCGTGTGCAGCATCGTGCGCCTGGGGAAGGTGCGCCTTCAGTGTGCGACTGGACATGACACACCGCCCTTTACTCTTCGGGGCCCACGACTTATTGCAGGTCGTGGGACACACTCCATCTCCAGAGCCCTCCTTGGTGGGAGCGAGGGCTCGATGCTGGAGGTCGCGTGGCATCTTCGGAGCCCTCCTTGGCGGAAGCAAGGTCCCGGAGCCGAAGGACGCGTGGCAGCTCCAGAGCCCTCCTTGGTGGGAGCAAGGGTTCGGAGCCAAAGAACGCGTGGCAGCTCTGGAGCCCTCCATGGTGGGAGCAAGGGTACGGAGCCGGAGGACACCTGGCAGCTCTGGAGGACGTTTTAGCGGGGAGGCTAGGTCCGGACCTTCTTCTTGTATGCGGGGGTACCCGATCTTGAGGGTACCTAGAGTGGCCCCCGGGCCCATCTCGGGAGAGGTGATGATCCTGAAGGTGGGGCCTTCATCTTGTTTTGTAAAAGTGACGCCAGCGGGCTCCTTGGGGGGCACCAGAGCTTCGGAGAAGTGATGCTAGCGGCCCCCTTGGGAAGCACTGGAGCTCGGAGAAGTGATGATGGCGCCCCCCTTGGGGGGCGCTAGAGCTCAGAGAAGTGATGCCGGTGGCCCCCTTGGGGGGGGATAGCCGGAGCTCGGAGGAGTGATGCTGGCGGCCCCCTTGGGCTCGCCGGAACTCGGAGAAGTGATGTTAGCGACCCTGTTAGGGTCGCCGGAGCTCGTAGAAGTGATGCCAGCGGCCCCCTTGGGGGGCGCCGGAGCTCAAAGAAGTGACGCCGACGGCCCCCTTGGGGACGCCAGAGCTCGGAGAAGTGATGTCAGCGGCCCCCTTGGGACGCCGGAGCTCGAAGAAGTGACGCCAGCGGCCCACTTGGGGATGTCGGAGCTAGGAGAAGTGACGCCAGCGACCCCCTTGGGACGCTAGAGCTTGAAGAAGTGACGCCAGCGGCCCCCATGGGGATGCTGGAGCTCGAAGAAGTGACGCCAGCGGCCCCCTTGGGACGCTGGAGCTCGAAGAAGTGACGCCAGTGACCCACTTGGGGATGGTGAAGCTCGGAGAAGTGACGCCAGAAGCCCCCCCACCGGAGCTCAGAGAAGCATCGGCGGCAGTCCCCGTGGGAGCGCCGGAGCTCGAGGAAGTGACGCCAGCAGCCCCCTTGGGGGGCGCTGGAGCTCGGAGAAGCGTCGACAGCCTCTTGGAGGGCGCCGGAGCGAGAGAAGTGACGCTGGCGACTACGACGGACGTGTAGAACATCGATGACAGCTCCCTGTATGTCCTGCACATACGATAGACAAAAAGTAATTTTGCACATCGGTCACCACTTCCCTGCTCTTTAGTTTAGTTATGGCTTACGATCCTTAGCTAAGATACGGGGCATGGGTAATTTGGTGTGACAACATCCAGGGTATGGTCACTGCCTTGCTCAGGGCCTGAGCCATCTGGCCTTCTGTACTCAGCTATCAGCACTGGGAGGCAAGGTGTGCATGCTTAGGGTATAGAACCAGGCTAAGCAGGTTGCACACCCTAGACCTCCAACTCGGCATTAGCCTTTCAGGAGTTAGAACCATTCGACACCATGGACCCTGATCAAGAAAACAATCATCAGACTCCAAACACATTGCAGGTACCTCATGCGAATCCGCCTTTAGTACGATAGCACAACTCCAACTAGGGCGAGATAGTAGAAATGTGATCGGGCATATGGCAGACGATATGCGAAAGTAAGCAAAAAATTAAAGCATAATGTAAATAATTTTGCTCATCGGTTACTCCCTTCCTGCTTTTAGTCTCACTATGTCTTACGGTCCCGAGCAAGGGTTACGGTGCGTGGGTAATTCCGTGCGACGGTATCCGGATTATGGTTATCGCCCTGCTCAGGAGTGTGTGTCGTTCGGCCCCCTGTACTCAATTGTTAGCACTGAAGAGGCAAAGAGTACACGCTTAGGGTGCAGGACAAAGCTAAGCAGGCTGTACCTTCTGGACCTCCCACAGGCGTTAGCTTTTCAGGGGAGTGACCATTCGGCGCCACAGGCTCCCGAGCAGGAAAACAACCAAAGAACCCAAATACATCATAGGAACCTCAAGCAGACCCGCCAGCAGCAGGATTGCATAACTCCACTAAGCGGGAGACAGGGAGAGAGTGTCCGTGCATATGACAGAGTATATGCAAGAACGAGCATAATTTGATGATCATAAAATTTTTGTGTAATGAAATGAACATAAATGGAGCATAGGGCAAGACAGTGTTTCTTCTAACTTGGTAATCATAGGAGGAGGCAGGCTTTACATGTAGGCAACGACCCGCTCCGAGTGACAAGGGAGGAAAAATGTACAGGCTTAGGGTATGGAACCAGACTAAGCAGGCTGAACAACCTCGACCAGACCCACCAGAGCTTAGTTGCTTTGAGTGTTGCTACTAGACGCTATGACGCCCTTTTCTGAAAAACGAAAAACTATCCTACAACTACGCCCAGGGTGAAGCTTTTACCGATGTGGCACTAGGTAGGCAAAGTGTAAAGGCTTAGGGTGCAGGACCAAACTAAGCAGGATGCATACTCTAGACCTCTCACCGTGCCAAAAGTAAAACTTACAGCGGATCTTTAGGTCAAACTTACCGTAACGCCTTGGTTACGTCGTTGTCGCCGTGGTGGTAGGAAACCACTTTACATCCTGCCCATGAGACCTGTTAGAGGCCCCCTGGTAGGTGTGGCCAACTGGTTGGGCACGCCTACCACTTAGTCGCAGGATGTCGTTGGTGGGCCCCCGACAGAGCGTGGGAGCATGGATAGTTGACGCTGGTGGCAATGGCAACGAGGTAGCCACTCAACCGAGGCGGCGCCCACCCTCAACGTGCGTAACATCGACGGTGGGCCCCATCGAAGGTGTCAGAGCTGGATGCTCCGACGGCGCCCACTATCAACGCTAAGAAACATCGATGACGCGCCCCCTGGGAGGTGCCTGAGCTAGATGCTCCAGCATCGCCAATCATCAACGAGAAGAATCATAGACAGGGGGCCCCCTGGGTGGTGTCAGTGCTTGCTGCTCCAGTGTCGCCCATTGCCACTGTAGAAATGTCGACAGCAGGCCCCTTGGGTGGTGCCGGAGCTGGCTCCTCCAGCGTCGCCCATCGTCGCTGTAGAAACGTCGATGGTAGGCCCCCTGGGTGGTGCCAGAGCTGGCTGCTCTGGCGTCGCCCATTGTTGCTTGTAGAAATGTCGACAGCAGGCCCCTTGGGTGGTGCCGAAGCTGGCTGCTCTAGCATCGCCCATCGTCATTGTAGAAACGTCGGCGGTAGGCCCTCTGGGTGGTGTTGGTGTTGGCCGCTTCGGCGTCACTCATCGTCGCTGTAGAAACGTCGACGGCAGGCCCCTTGGGTGGTGCTGGGAGCTGGCTGCTCTGGTGTTGCCCATCGTCGCTGTAGAAACATCGACGGTAGGCCCCTTGGGTGGTGCCAGAGCTGATCGGCCTTTTGTGGCTTGATCTTGCTGCTACTCGCAGGCTTGATAAACACCATGGTGGTGAAAACGCTACCACTTTTTGAGGGAAAAAGCCCCTACCTAGCGCGCCAAATGTCGAAGGGTCAATGCGACACTCCCCCTGGATCTACTAAGGAGCAGCCCGTGGAGGTTTTTGTTCGGCGGGGCTTAGGCCTCAAACTAGTGTTCTAGCAGAAGAGTATGAGACAATGGAGTTTTTTATGTCGTTCGGGCCGCAGGGAGCATAACACCCTACTCCACGGCGGATTGTATTGCTGGTGATTGTGTATGCGTGTGTGTATTGGGTATTCTGAGTCTTGTCGGACCAGAGAAGATGTTCTAAGTCGGTGGTTGCCTGGTTCTTTTATAGTCCAAGGCTAGACAACTTACAAGTGGGGGCCAGGGCCCCACAGGTGGCCCTGGGGTCATCTTATCCTGTACAAATCTAAGGCTTCTTGCATACGCTGCCTCTGATCGAGCCTTGAAGACTTGTTGTCTTGCAGCGTCAGATGCCAGTTGCTATGCATAGTCGTTGATGATGGCAGGGAACGTCCCATCCATCTTGTCACTGTAAGCTACCCACTTGGCGGTCTGGGGTAGTCTTGCGATGCCTTCACTGTGATGTGATTGGACGCAGCGGTACCTGACAGGAGGCGTGTGAAGCATCGTGCGCCTGGGGAAGGCGCGCCTTCAATGCGCCACTGGACATGACACACCGCCCTTTACTCTTCAGGGCCCACGTGCAGGTCGTGGGATACACTCTAGCTCCGGAGCCTTCCTTGGTGGCAGCGAGGGCTCGATGCCGAAGGCCGCGTTGCAGCTCCAGAGCCCTCCTTGGCGGGAGCAAGGGCCCGGACCCGAAGGACGCGTGCAGCTCCGGAGCCCTCCTTGGTGGGAGCAAGGGTCTGGAGCCGAAGGACGCATGGCAGCTCTGGAGCCGTCCTCGGTGGGAGCAAGGGTCTGGAGCCGGAGGACGTGTGGAAGCTCCGGAGGACGCCTCAGCGGGGAGGTCGGGTCTGGAGCTTCTTCTTGTATGTGGGGTACCCGGTCTTGAGGGTATGAATAGTGGCTATCACATCAATTTTTGGTGTTTGAAGAGTGGAATGGTTGGAATGTAGTTCTCTTGGATCTTCCCCTATTGAAATGATCTGATGATTTGCTATATTTGAAGAGTCAAAGAAACAATTGCACTTATCTCTCATTTGGAATCTCTCAAGTCTCTCAAAGTGTTTTCATCCTCACCTTGGCATGTTGTGCCAATTTTGTCCCTATACTAAATATGGCTTTATCTGGAGCTTGGTAGGGATAAATGTGGCACACATTGCAATTCATATATTACTAAGTCCAAAAACTTGATCCTATGAGAGACTTATGCAACAAATAAATTGACAAACAAAATTCCTGTGCACAAGAATGGAATGGATATTTTGTGGACTCCATGGTTTTCTCTCTTTAAGGATGAAACATGGCTACTTTGTTTCTTTTTCTTTTCTTGGCATACTTCCCCTTTTGAAGAGTAGAAGCTTTTTTCCGTAGCCATGTCTTCTAATCCTTATTTTTCTAGAGAGATTTTGATGACCAAAATTTATGGAGTTTCTTTATTTGATGGATGAGTGGTGGATGCAAATTCTCAATGTGAGGAATTTTGCATGAATAGGGTGCACAAGAACTTCTAAGTCAAAAAGTCCATGCATGTAACTCAATTGGGTCACGAGTTTGACAAAGTTCAATGAAAAACAACATTTTCAAGCTTGCTTGTTAACTATTGTTGTATGAAAATTCTGCATATGGCAAGCTCTTGTCCCTACTTTTCCCATGCTTAAAAGCACAAGCTCTTAGCATGTCCTCTAAAATCTGATTGGTCCTCTCGGTTTGTCCATCCGTTTGAGGGTGATATGCTGAACTAAAATTCAACCTCGTTCCCAAAGCTTCATGCAATTTTTGCCAAAACCTGGAAGTGAATTGTGAACCTCTATCCGAGACTATCTTCTTCAGAACTCCATGCAAACATACTATTCTTCCCATATACAGTTCCACCAATTTCTCTCCATTATAGGTGGTCTTTACAGAAATAAAGTGGGCTGACTTAGTTAACTGATCCACAATTACCCAAATTGAGTCATAACCGGACTGAGTATGTGGTAAACCAACTATGAAGTCCATACCGATCTCTTCCCACTTCTATTCCGGAACCTTTAATGGTTGCAATAGTCCAGCTAGCATTTGATGTTCTGCCTTGACTCGTTGGCACACATCACACAATGGTACGTATTCAGCTATGTCAGTTATGTCCTTCTTCATGCTAGCCCACCAATAACACGTCTTCAAGTCTTTGTACATCTTGGTATAACCGGGGTGAATCGAGTATGTCGAGTCATGTGCTTCCTTTAGTATTGTCTCCCGAATACGCTTCACATTAGGCACAACAATCCTCTTTCCAAGCCATAGAGTACCATGTTCATCCTCATCAATTCTGAATTCTCTCCCTTCTTGGGTCCTTTCCTTAATCTCCTGAATTTCCTCATCCTTCGTTTGACCTTCCCGAATTTCTTGCTCTAAGGTTGTGTTTAACTCCATCATCTCTATCTCATTTACAAATCCGAGGTTCAACCGTTCAAACTCCTTACATAACTCGGATGGTAACTCTCGAACTGTGAGTTGATGACTTACTCCTTTTCTACTCAAAGCATCGACCACTATATTGGCTTTTCCCGGATGATAGTTGATCCCCAAATCATAATATTTGATGATCTTCAACCATCTCTGTTGCCTCAAATTCAGATCCGTTTGTGTGAAAATATACTTAAGACTATTGTGATACGTATAAATTTCACACCTATGTCCAAGGTTGTAGTGTCTCCAAATTTTCAATACATGTACTACGGCTGCAAGTTCCAAATCGTGCATTGGATAATTTTGCTCATGTTTCTTCAATTGTCATGATGCATAGGTGACCACTTGAACTTCTTGCATCAATACACATCCAAGTCCTTGTCTCAATGCATCGCAATAAATATCAAAACTCTTGCTCACATCCGGTAGTACCAAAACTGGGTCTGTTGTCAACCTCTTCTTCAACTCCTCAAAACTGTTTTGACAAGCTTGAGTCCATCGGAAAGCCTTTCCCTTCATTATCAATTCTGTCATTGGCTTGGCTATCTTGGAAAAGTCCTTGATGAATCGACGGTAATATCCAGCCAGCCCAAGAAAACTCCTGATCTCCATTACATTCTGCGGGGCTCCCATTTTAACACGTCCCTCACTTTTCTTGGATCAACCGAAACTCCTCCCCCTGAAATGATATGACCCAAAAACGATACTTCTCTCAACCAAAACGGACACTTATTGAACTTGGCATACAATTGATGCTCCCTTAATTTCTGCAGCGTAAGACTCAAGTGTTCCTTATGTTCCTTCTCATCCTTCGAGTATATCATAATATCATCAATGAACACCACGACGAACTTATCCAAGTACTCCATGAAGACCTTATTCATGAGGTACATAAAGTAGGCAGGAGCATTTGTCAATCCAAAAGGCATCACGGTGTACTCTTAAGATACATACCGCGTCCTAAAAGTTGTCTTGGGTATGTTCGATGGTCTAATCTTCATTTGAATGTATCCCGACCTCAAATCAATCTTAAAGAAGACACAAGCACCCTTCATCTGATCAAACAAGTCTTCTATGTGTGGCAAGGTGTACTTGTTCTTGATTGCTACCTCGTTGAGATCTCAGTAATCTACGCACATCCATTGGGATCCATCCTTCTTGTCCACAAATAGAACCGGCGCTCCCCAAGGTAAAGAGCTGGGCCGAATGAAACCCTTCTCTAGTTGCTCCTGAATTTGCTTCTTGAGCTCCGCTAATTCTATAGGAGGCATCCTATATGGCCTCTTAGCTATAGGTGCAGTTCTAGGTATTAAATCAATAGCAAACTCAATGTCTTGATTAGGTGGCATACCTGGTAACTCGTCCGAAAAAACATCCAAAAATTCACACACCACCGGAATCTCCACTATTGCGGCACCGTCCATATGATTCAGCTCCAATTGCTTCAGTGCGATTTGAGATGCTTCAAATTCTACGGTGATCCCTCCCTCATTGGTCAACTTTACCGTTTTCGTGGCACACTCAATAACTCCATTGTGCTTACTCAACCAATCCATACCAAGTATAATGTCCAATCCTTGAGAGTCCAAAACAATGAGGTTGGCGGAGAAGTCTACCCCCCTTATTCTAAGGCTTACTTTTGGACATGCTATATTTGTCCTCATCTCTCCTCCAGGAGACTTAACCAACAGAGTAAACTTCATATGAGAGATAGGCAAACTATACTTGGCAACATACTTCGATGCAATGAATGAATGTGATGCTCCAGAATCAAATAACATAGTCGTGGGGTTGGAGTTCGCGAGAAACATACCAATGACCACGCCATCCGCTTGTTGAGCATCCTCCGTAGAGACATGGTTCACGTTGCTACAAGCAAAATTCTGCTGTCCCCGGTTCCCTTGCGGTTGTCCTCCATTGGGTCTTGGGTTTTGCCTCGACGCATTGCCTCCTTGACCAAGGCCTGACTTAGGACATTGATGCGCAAAGTGTCCAGCTTCTCCACATGTATAGCACTTATTAACTCCACCAGAATTATTGGGACGAGCTTTTTGAACGCTTGCACCAGGAAAGTTAGAACGAGGTGCAAAAGGCATTGGAGGCCTAGGTGCTTGCGTAATGGGGCACTGCTGCACAAACTGAGTTGAGCGCGGTGCAAATCCAGGGCATTGTACAGGAGCAAAGGAGCTGTAGTATGGCGCATTAGGAGGCGCAAAGCGAGGGCACACTTTATTTCCTTGTTGCTGTCCTTGATATGGCGCCTTCCTCTTGTTGTCTTGCTCCATCTCACAAATCTTGTTCTCAATCACAATTGCTTTGTCCACAAGCTTCTGAAAGTTGGCATAATCACAGTTGAGCAATTGCACTTGGATCTCATTGTTCAAGCCCCTCATGAACAAGTATTGTTTCCGGCTGTCCCGACTCACATCCTTAGGCGCATACCTTGAGAGTTGAGTGAACTTATTGAGATATTCACTCACGCTTGATCTTCCTTGCCTTAAGTTCTCAAATCCTTGCCTCCTCAAAATCATAACTCCTTCTGGCACATAATGAGAATGGAAGCTCTCTTTGAATTTGGCCCAAGTAATTCTCTCTTGGTTCTCATGAGCATTGCAATAAGAATCTCACCAATCCGCAGCTGCTCCAACTAGTTGATGAGATGCAAATAGAACCTTCTCCCGGTCGATGCATTGGACTATAGCAAGCTTCTTCTCCACAGACTTGAGCCAATCATCCGCATCCTTAGGTTCAGCAGCTTGAGCAAAGGTTGGTGGCCTAGTCCTTATAAACTCTCCCAACCGGTTATGAGGAGGTGGGGGTGGCGGCAGAGGCATGTGGGGCTGATTGTTGATGTTACCAGCCTGCAGTTGTCTCATAGTTTGTATCATGGTCTGCATGAGCTGGTTCTGTATAGCCAAAAGCTACTCAATGTTGATAGCTCCATGAGCAGGTCCTTGTCCATTGTTGTTCTGAGGTGCTCCATTGTTCTCCTCCTCATCATTGTCATCCCTCTGGTTGCGAGTCCTCACCATCTGAAGAAAAGCAAGAGATAAGAATTTAGAAAATGTCCTCAACTATATGCATCAAGGGATATGAAACTAAACAACTAGCTACTCTAGCCTACGTGGATATGGTAATGCTAAAGCATCCCAAAATCCTCTATTAAGCACACAAGCAACCAAAATATAGCAAACACCACACCCAACAAGAAACACATCGATTCCTGAGTGCTCCTATGTGCTCTAAAGTGTCCATTCTATCTAAGTTGCGTCCTACAGTCAACCTGTGGCTCTGATACCAATCTGTGACTCCCGGTTCCGAAAATGAACCAAGTGAACGCATATGTGTGCCCAGGATGTTCAACACACATACACGAGTGCATTCACAAAAGAGTATACAGAAATTACCATAGAACAAGCTTAATTAACCAAATTTTATTATATAAACCATATCATCCTCGAATATAGGTTCTAATGAATATTAATGACAAGTTCAACTAATGCAGCGGAAATGAACTAAATAAGCAAACTAAACAGCTAGGAAGCATAAGCGATAGGGTATAGCACATCTCCATGCAACACCACAGGCAAGCTGACGGTAGACACGGCCTAGAACTCCACATTATCGCCATTAAACTCCCAATCCTGACCTGCAACTGTTGGGGGGGGGGGGGGGTTGTAAGAGTGAGTACATGTTATACTCAACAAGTGTGGAAAGTATGACATGTGGCTAATTCAAATGACGAATATAATAATGGTTCAGTGCTGAAAAGTACATTAAAACATTTGAAAAGCAATATATTACATGTATACGAAATAAATCCATCATAAACCATGTAGTTATCATAATACCAGTCCATATTCCATATCCATCATCATATACCAATATCCATATTCAATACCGGGATTCAATTCATAACCATCCATAACCATAATACCAACCATAAACATCCCAGATCCCAATTTTCCTCTAATCATGTGAGGTTCTAGGTTGCTCATAACTGGGAGCACGGCTATCATGATAGTTTTAGACACACTCTGCAGAGGTTGTACTGCTTTACCCACGTGTTTGTGATTTTATCACCTTTCGATGACTATAGAATCTCAATTATGCCGTCTCACACTTGCATAGGTGTGTGGCCAAGAGATCACAAAATAGCCTTTACAAAGGGATTACTAGCCTATTTAGACCCCACTGAGGTTTCACCGGTGGCGATGTCTCCAACTGAGTACATCTTCAACCAAGGGCCCCCTCTTAAGCCATTCAGATCCCAGGATAGTCCCACCAATCATCAACAAACCCAATCCGACTACCCCTTCCCTGAGCATCCTTAATGGTCCAAATAGCACTGGCAAATCCCTAATTAATCAGCTACGCCACACCCATACTTGGCCTCATGGTGGCACTGTAAATCCTGGAAAGGTCGCTCCACGAACCGGTCCTTAGATCAAAAGCAAGCAAAACCACCATAACATCAAACCCATCCACGTACCAAGCTTGCTTAAATCACCCATTACCATATCAGATTTAACCAGTTCATGTCAACCTCAATCTCATTAATGCATAATTAAATTAAGTAGTGTAGTTGTCCTTCCATCCCAATTAATTAAGTGAAGCAAAAAGGTAAAAATCCCATCCCGACTCTCTACCATATATTCCAGGTGACAAGGATGGTTAAACAGAGCTAGTAAACTTCCTACCATAGGATTCCCATCAAATTGACACAAGCATGCAGTTTTGCAAACAAAGCATTTATTTAAAAAAAACAGGATCAATATGCTTCAAGGACACTTGCTTTGCTCTTGGCATTGATTCGGGTCAAAGCCTTCAAACTCTTGGTGCTGGAGATTCTCCGCGGCACTCTCTAGCGCAAATTCGTTTAATTCGCACAATAAACATACAAACAACAAACACAATCAAAGAGTGCACGAATATTACTCAATATGACATGATATGCATGATTAATGCAAATGCAAGGTAGAACTTGTTAATAGATTGCTTTTAAATAATCACTATCTAGTTCTAATAGATTTTAACAAGTTTATACAGGTCTGGATTTGATTAGATCAAATTTTAGAATTAATTCAACACAATTTAACTAGGAAAATCAAACTAGTCCGCTAGGGACCGGACAAGCCTGCACTTTGCGAGATCAGCGGATTAGGGTTTTCTAGATCGACGTGAATTTGGAGACTTGGGGTTGAATTCACGTAAGAAAAAGAGAATAAAAGGTATACCAGGTGTTTAGGACTCCAATGAGTCGAGAAACTTGGAGGTAGCACTTGGATCTTGATGATCTAGGGCTGGTGATGAACTTGGAGATGAATTGGTGATGAAGAACGAAACTTGATGGAGATCTTGATCCTCTTTTGTTTCCTCCTCTTCTTCTTCTTGCTTGGGATCTCCTCCTCCCTCCTTGATGGTGGCTCTCCACAAACAAGGGTTTGGGTGGGCTGGAAAAGTTGCAAAGAGAGGTCAAGCCAAGGGGTGGGGTTGTTTATATAGAGGTGGAGGCTAGGGTTAGATGGATTTCGAGTTTGATATGAGTAGAAGCCAGTTTAGAGTCCCACATGGGCTCTAAAAGAGTTAGGCATGACGTCCCTAGGCCCACTTAACATGAAACCCAAGAAACAAGTCGTGAAACAAAAGATCAACTCAGAGTCGCGAAATATCGAACAAGTCCGAAAAAGGCCGGACTAGTCCGAAGTTAGTCAGAAAGAAATCGGACAACTCTGGCCAAAAATTGGACAAGTCCGACTTTAGTCAGAGAGGAAGACAAACAAGTCCGCTGGAATACCGGACTAGTCCGGATAGGTCCAGGGACTTAGCAAATTTTCATGGATTCTTGGAACACCGGACTAGTCTGCATAAGACCGGACAAGTTCGAATGTGTCCAGAGACAAAATTAGACTAGTCCGCAGCAAAAGCGGACAAGTCCGATCGAGGTTAGAGAGAAATCGGACTAGTCCTCACCAAAATCAGACTAGTCCGCACTTTCTAGAATTTTAAGTGTGGTTTTGTTCCAAATCAATTTTAAACTCATTCCTCTTTATGTGGATTAATGTTAAACATGTATATGAATGTATGTAGGGCATGATGCATGAAAATGAGGGTGTTACATTCCCGAAGTTGGCGGTGAACTGGCGACATAGCTCCTCTCAACTGTAGATGGAGTCAGGAGGTAGACTCATGAACCAGGACCTTGCAGTCCCGGTTAGAGCCACAGGGAAGTAGTTGGCCATCACGGCCTCATTGCCTCTAGCTGCGAGGATGGCAGTGGAGTAAATCTGAATAAACTTAACAGGGTTGGTTGTCCTGTCGTATTTCTATGACAGATGAGGTCAGAACTTAGGTGGCCACTCAACCATGCGAAGATGCATGGCAAGAGCTGAGCATCCTCCCCCCCACTCCCAGAGGAGAAGGGTTTTAGCAAGCAACTCATCTCTCGCGAGCGCACGATGTGGACGCGACCGTCCTGCCTTATGTAGCAGCGGTTGAGCTCCGACCGGAGGTCCTGTGTTGGGAGCCTCGATGCCATATGAGTGCGGCAAGCCCCGGAGGGCAGTGATGTCACTTGCTGGAAGGGCACATGTCTCCTGTATAGCAATGTCTGAGGACCAAGTCTACCAGACAAGGTCCTATTCCTTGAAGGTGCCTGCCCAGCATGGGGCGGACCTTGGTTGCTGATGACATTGGTTCCCACCACTAAATGCGCGCGAATCAGTCACCCATGACTTCTTCAAGCCGGGAGGAGCCAACACGTGCCACTTTACTGGGTTTGGCACCACTCCCTAGTCGGCCGACTAGGGAGGTCGGTCGACCTGGTCTCAGCCCTGTTGGGGTTGTGCTTTCTCCAGGTCTCTGCCAGTAGGGTCCCATCCCTTTATAAGGGTGCTACACCGTTGGATGGTCTTGAATACTTCTATTTGTGGGCCATTTGAAATGTGATGACACGTGGCATCACTTGATTCATCAAAGTCCAATTTTATGGATTACTCCCTGCATGTTTTGGTATTTTGTGTCTAAATTCCCCTGCATACAAATAAACACCAACACTTGTGGAATTGGTTAGTTTTTAACCCTACCACTACGTTGTGTTTCTCTTTTTTGCACATTCTGAGGTGAATTGACGGTCTAAGTATGGCACGTAAGGATCGTCAACACATACCAATTCAACCATTAAGTCATTCCATAAGCATCGCCTAGGCAGAAAATGTCTAAGTAAAATTTAGCAATGCTTATGAAATTCTAGGGAGTTGTTTAAATTTATTCCCAAGTAAGGTGACATTCCTTTTTGAAGAATCAAAAAGAGTAATGTCAACACTTACTCTCGTGAGGATGCATAAGAATTGAATGATGAGAAGGTGTAAACCTTCCTAACCAATGTAAGCAAAAATCATTCGATCCTAATGCAATTCAAACGATGGAAAATTTGAACTTGTACCTCAATTGAAGAGCAGTCTTGGTTGAAGGTCGCCGTGTGAGAAATTCACAACCATGAATTTTTGTGTAGCCTTCATGTTTAATGCCAAGTTGAGGTTGGAGTTGAATGGGATTCATCTTGCTCCACCATTGGGCCACCATCTTGAGCATTCCTCCACCATGAACTCAAAATGAGATTGATGGAGGGATATGCGCTTGATGAGGCCTTCAATCCTCTTTGCAAGTTTTGTCCTGGTTGCACTAAAAATCAAGAACAAACAAAACAACTCGAAAATGGGTTACGTTAGCTAAAAGCATGTTGTACACTTTGTCAAATTGTTTTGCCCAACTTGAAACAACTTGAAATGCCATGAATATTTAAGGGAAATGTTTTTGGGTTTGAATTAGGAAGATGAATTCAAGTGGTTATGCCCAAGGTTCATATCCAAATATATTTATTTCTTAATGCAAAATTTTAATTTTATGATGGTTGGAAATTTTACTTTCCAACATGCAAGTGTCAAAATACAAACATGCTAAATGCAAATGAGAATTTCAAATATGCAATTGGGGAAAACAAATATGAGATAACTACCAATTAACCTATTGGCAAGGACTCACCAAATTTTTGAAGTCTGACGAGTGGGACTTACCTCCGTCCTGTTTGGTTTGATGATTTGTTGTCCAATCCCGGAGTTGAAGATGTGGGAAACTTTTATTGATTGACATGCCAAATCTTATTTGGCATGTCAGTTGGACATGTGAACCATATGATGGTCCTAGCCTCCCTGTCATCTTGATGAAGACTTGTTGATGTAGTGACGACTTTCTCCCTCTTGAAGATATTCCCTTATGAGCATGGTGAGGCTTGCCCTTATTTAGGGTTATCATTTCGACCTTCTTGATATTCCTTAAGGTCAACCCATACTTTGATCATGGATCAAAAGTTTCCTTGGGCATCATGACATGTGGACTCCACAATCAAACAATAAACGCTTCATCCACAATGTCAATTGCCCTAGGTTGCATGGGCTTGGTCGAAGGGTAGGGATCCCAACAAGTGATTGTGGGATATCTTGGATCTTGGATGATCTTTAATTTTCTTGTCCTTTCCCAAGAGCTTCATGTAAATGTTGTCTTGATTTCTTGCTTGGACATGGACAAGATACTTCAAGGTAGGCTAGTTGAACTTAAATCTCTTGAAATCCCCGTAGCCTCCTTGGTTACAAGGGTGATGTTGATTCCACCCTTGACCTCCTTGTTGGTGATAGCCATTGGAGTTGTGTTTGAAAGAAAGAATCCTCACGGGGCTTAGGGAAATGATTCCCCAAGCGACCCATGTTGACATGGATTTTCACAAATCATGTGAATGTCCAAGAATTGAATCATCCAAACACTTCTCTGTTGGCTCGATCTTCATGATACATCAATAGGAAGTGTAGTTCCATAGCTATCATGTCTACCTTGCTAAGTGGTGTGCATGCCAAGCTAAGGGAACTAGAGCATTCTTCAATCCACCCCTTGAGTAGAGACCTTATTCTCATCCATGATAGAATAGGACTCCTTCAGCTCCAGCATTAATGTTGTCATGGATTAGTGAGACCAACTCATGACATGAGTGTTGGATGAAGAGCCAACTATGCACCCCATGATGAAGGCAAACCAAGAAGAATTCTTAAAGTCTCCCCCAAGCTTGGGGATGGATGACTTTGGCTCCTACTGGAAGTTGAAATTATTCCGCAAAAGGCAATGGTGTTGCCTTGGGGACATTTGTTGAGGTACGCCTTGAATCATCTAGTTGAGCACTTGCATCCTCGTTGGCCATCCCATAAAATGGGTTAGCCAACACTACCTTGTTTTCACACAAAAGGAGAAAAACAAACAAGGGTAATCCTGTCTAATAACTACTAGTACCAATAGCTTAATCACATGTGATAGATATCCTTCACTTCCTTTGCCTTCCCCCGCAACGACGCCAGAAATATTTGTTGATGTTTCATATGTCACAGATCATCTCTCGGAAGAGATGAGGTCCGCAAGCGCACAAAAACTATCATGTAGCATTTCACTCAAGAGTATTCCCAAGGGTATCATATTTATACCAAAAGAAGGCAATGGAGTAAAGTAAACACTACTCTTATGATCAAGCTATGGGATACTAATCAATTATCAAGACAAGGGTCAGTTGATAATATATGGATAGTGTGACACACCCCTATGCTATCTATTCTAAAGGGTAAATAGGTCATAATGGAGATTAGACTAAGAGTTGGGGAGTTACTCCTCCAATGCTACTATTATACATATACATAGCCTAGGTTAGATACTAATGAGCATGTCAATGGTGAATCCTTATGCTAAGTTGTTCAACACATCGGGCATGGGTTTACCCCTAGCAATACTAGGACGACTCCCACCAAGAGCCTGTGACATAGTCGAACGTGGAGTATTACAAAGGACGGATAGGGATGTCACCACCTACTGCCTACCTCTTCAATCTATGGGTCTACGAGACATCCAACGCTACTTAACTATCCTAGCACCATCCTAGCTGATGAGTAGGTTTAGGCCCGATCTTCCGAAAGGTATGTCGATTGGGGTGGAGAACTCGACGTTGATGATCCGCGGCACTCGAGCGGTTTGAGTACCCCTGCAATCACTACACCACGGCTCTGTTGGTTATCAACCGTGCTGCACATGCTTGACCTCGCCAAGAAGGCTAATCCCTGCAAGTGCAATCGAGAACACGAGCAAGAACGTAGAAGACACGATCGGAAATCGCGAAATTGGGGTCTCACAAACCGTAGAACGGCGATTTTATTGATCTAAGCAAAACCCACCGAATATGACCGGCGGCTGCAGTATTTATAGGCTAGGGTTCGACCAAAACACGATTAGACGCGTCCCTAATGGACTCTTACGGGATACAAGGCCCAAAGGCCCGATTCGGTGGCGCAGCACCGGACAGAAATATGGACTCGACTTGTTTCGACGATTCCGAATGACTACGGAGGAATTTTGAGGTGGGACTAGAACCATTGGAAAGTTTATCTTCTCCTCTTTCCGTGCATATGTAGAACGTCAAAAACGGAGTCCGTATGCCTCCTGGGCGTCTGTTTTAAGGTGGACTGCTCCTGGACTCCGAGTTGAACTCGAGTCCGAGTTGTAAACTGTTTCCATCTACTTGTGGACGTCCCAGGTGGTTCTCCACGCTCCCAAGGCCTCCTTCCTTCACTTTTTGATCTTTTCCATTATTCCTAATAACAATTAAATCATCACATAGCAATCTATTCTCAAACTCACATGCAAAAGAAGTTAAGAACGAATTCACCTGCTGATTTAATAACCGTGTCCGTGCTCTTGTGATTGGTCCTTGCAGTTCAATGCGCGTCTCTGCTGTTGTGATGTCCTCATCATCCTCCCCCTCTTGAATTGGAGTCGTCCTCGACTCAAGTTCATCTTCTTCTCCTAAGTACGGTCGCAAATCTGAAATGTTAAATGTAGGACTAACCCCAAAATCGGGAGGCAATTCAAGCTTATATGCATTATCATTAATCTTTTCAACGATCTTAAAAGGACCAGCAGCTCGTGGCATAAGTTTAGATTTTCTCAAGTCGGGAAATCGCTCTTTTCTCAAGTGTAACCACACCAAATCGCCCGGTTCAAGTTTTACTTCTTTTCTACCTTTACTACCTGCAATCCTATACTTCTCATTCATCATTTCAATATTTTTCTTTGTAGTTTCATGCATCTTAAGAATGAATTCAGATCGTTGTGTAGCATCAAAATTTATAGTTTCAGAAGGAGGCAAAGGTAGTAAATCAATAGGAGCACGGGGATTGAAACCATACACTACCTGGAATGGACTTACCTTTGTCGTGGAGTGAACGGATCTGTTGTAAGCAAATTCTATATGTGGTAAACACTCCTCCCACAACTTCAAATTTGTTTTCAAGACAGCCCGTAACATAGTGGATAAAGTATGATTAACTACCTCGGTTTGTCCATCCGTTTGTGGGTGACATGTAGTTGAAAACAGCAACTTGGTTCCCAATTTATACCACAAAGTTCTCCAAAAATGACTTAAAAATTTTGCATCACGATCAGAAACAATGGTATTTGGCACACCATGTAAACGAACAATTTCCGTCATAAATAAATCAGCATTGTGTGAGGCATTATCATTCTTATGACAAGGTATAAAGTGTGCCATTTTGGAAAAACGATCAACAACTACAAAAATACTATCCCTCCCCCTCTTAGTCCTAGGAAATCCCAAAACAAAGTCCATAGAAATATCCTCCCAAGGTACACTAGGAACAGGAAGAGGCATATAAAGACCATGTGGGTTAAGACGAGACTTAGCTTTGTTGCAAGTAGTGCATCGTGACACGTAGCGCTCGACATCACGCCTCATCTTTGGCCAAAATAAGTGTGTGGACAGCACGTCTTCAGTTTTCTTCACTCCAAAATGTCCCATCAAACCTCCTCCATGTGCTTCCTGCAAAAGCAATAGACGAACGGAGCTAGCTGGAACGCATAGCATGTTAGCACGATAGAGGAGACCCTCTCGCAGCACATATTTATTCCAAGTTCTTCCTTCTCTACAATTTTCAAAAACAACTTTGAAGTCCAAATCAGTAGGATATAATGCTTTAATTGTTTCCAAACCAAAGATTTTATGATCAAGTTGGGACAGCATGGTATAACGCCTAGATAATGCATCGGCAATGATATTTTCCTTCCCTTTCTTATGCTTAATGATGTATGGAAACAACTCTATGAACTCAATCCATTTAGCATGTCGTTTATTCAGATTGGTTTGACACTTAAGATACTTCAATGATTCATGATCGGAATGTATGACAAACTCCTTAGACCAAAGATAATGTTGCCAAGTTTGTAATACACGGACTAAGGCATACAATTCCTTATCATAAGTGGAGTAATTCAGAGAAGGACCATGAAGTTTTTCACTAAAGAAAGCAACGGGTTTACCTCCTTGTATGAGAACACCTCCAATACCAATGCCGCTTGCATCGCATTCTAGCTCAAAGGTCTTGTCAAAATCAGGAAGTTGTAGTAATGGTGCTTGTGTAAGCTTCGATTTGAGAGCATCAAAAGCTTGTTGCTGCTGTTCGCCCCATCGAAATGGAACTCCCTTCTTCGTTAGCTCATGTAGAGGTGCTGCAATGGTGCTGAAATCCCGCACAAAGCACCGATAAAATCCTGCAAGACCAAGAAAACTACGAACCTGTGTGACGGTAGTTGGGGCTGGCCAGCTGGTGATTGCTTCAATTTTCCTCATCCATCTCAATTCCCTACGAGGAAACGACATAGCCAAGAAACGAGACTCGATTGGTGCAAAAAACGCACTTTTCGAGGTTACCAAACAAACGTGCATCTCTCAAAACAGTAAAAACAGCACGTAAATGATCAAGATGTTCATCATATGACTTGCTGTAAATGAGGATATCATCGAAGTAAACCACCACAAATTGTCCAATGAAAGCACGTAAAACCTCGTTCATTAATCGCATAAAGGTGCTGGGTGCATTAGTTAAACCAAAAGGCATGACTAACCACTCATAAAGTCCAAACTTGGTTTTAAATGCAGTTTTCCATTCATCTCCTAGTGCCATTCTAATTTGGTGGTAACCACTACGCAAGTCAATTTTTGTGAAGATGATAGCACCACTCAATTCATCAAGCATGTCATCTAATCGAGGAATAGGATAACGATATCGAATGGTGATGTTATTAATCGCTCGACAATCAACACACATGCGCCAACTACCATCTTTCTTAGGAACCAAAAGAACAGGAACGGAACAAGGGCTAAGGCTTTCACGAATGTACCCGCGGTCCAAAAGATCTTGGACTTGTCGCTGAATTTCCTTAGTTTCTTGTGGATTCGCCCTGTATGCTGCACGATTTGGCAAACTTGCTCCTGGAATCAAATCGATCTTGTGTTCAATGCCTCTCATCGGTGGTAAACCAGGGGGTATCTCGGAGGGAAACACATCCTCAAACTCCTGCAAAAGGTTAGCAACAGCAGGGGGCAATGCAATAGACAATTCATGAAGTGAAAACATGGCTTCTTTGCAAACTAAAGCATAGCGCATCCCCTTAGCATCGAATAAATCAGCAAGTACAGATTTAGTTGCGAGCAATGATGGTGATTTTAACTTAATAACTTGCTGTTTTTCAGATTCTAATTTAGTTGCTTTGCCCTCACGAATTTTACTCTTCTCAAAATGCACAATTTCAGCAGGAGTCATGGGGAGCAAAGTGATTTTCTTTCCCTTATGCATGAGAGTATATTTATTGGTTCTACCATGATGAATAGCATCTGTATCAAATTCCCAAGGACGACCCAATAAAAGAGAACAAGCATCCATAGGAACAACATCAAAATCAGCAAAATCATGGTATGAACCAATTGAAAAATGGATTCTCGCTGTTTGTGTTACCCGAACCTTACCGCTGTTGTTGAACCATTGAATGTGGTACGGATGAGGGTGTGCTCTTGTTGTCAAACCGAGTTTCTTGACGACGTCCGTGTTTACCAAGTTATTGCAGCTACCTCCATCAATTATAGTGTGTACACGGCAGTCCTTGACGACGAGAAACATGTGGAAGAGGTTGTGTCGTTGTAGCTTGTCGTCGGTCTCCACTTTGGAGCTCAAGGCACGCTGCACAATGATGCTCCTATAGTTCTCCGTCGCCGCTGTACCAAGTACCTCTTCTTCGGTGTGTTCGTCATTTGGATCTGTAAAGTCAGTAGCAAGAGAATATTCATCTTCAACATCCGAAGTACTATCATACCCGCCATCGTCGCGTGCTATGTATGCTCGTTTGCTCGGGTAATCTCTCATCATATGACCAAGTCCCTGGCAGCGGTGACACTTAATGTCGGAAGTACGACCCGTAGAAGGAGTGGACGACGAAGGCTTGAATGATGTCGCCTTGCTGCCTTCCGGCACGCGAGAAGGTGGAGCAGCAGGTATAGTTCGTTGGCTGCCATTGGGTGGTGTAGTCGCTGCACGGGGGGCCGAAGATGGTGCTGTTTTGGATGGTGTAGTTGCTGCACGCGGCGTGAAGTTGCTCCTCGTGTGTTGTTGCTGTTGTTGTCGGCCCTGCAATTCTTTTTCTGCCAACATAGCAAGCTGAAACAATCTGTTAACAGTATCATATTCTTTGTAATCAACAATGTCCTGAATTTCACGCCTCAACCCCCCATAAAAACGAGCTATTTTATCATCCATGTCCTCTACTACCCCACAACGCAGCATACCCTTTTGTAACTCTTGATAATACTCCTCTACGGACATGTTACCTTGGTCTAAACGCTGCAATTTTTTGCGAAGGTCCCGCTGAAAAGATGGAGGAACAAATCGAACACGCATAGCTTCCTTTAATCTATCCCATGTTGGAGGATCAGTTCTAGTTTTAACAAGTTCATTCCACCATATGATAGCAAAGTCCTTAAACTCACTAGTGGCTTGACGAACTCTATGTTGTTCAGGAACAAGATGGGAATTAAATTTTTGCTCTACTGTCATCTCCCAATCAAGATAAGCCTCAGCATCATAAGCACCAGAAAACGAGGGTATAGTAAATTTCACTTTAGCAAAAGGATCATCAGGAGGGCGGTTATAATTGTTATGATTATTACCTCCCATACCTCGACGATAAAGTTGCAGTCTTGGCTGATTACTGTGATCTTCCAGATCATCATAAGCATTGTCTTCTTGTCTTCCAGCGAGAGGCAACCGAGCCTCAAAAGTATTCATCTGAAGAGCAAGGTCATCCAGTTTGCGAGTCAAGTTCGCCAATGACTCCTCCGTTGATGCGTTGTATTTGGCGAACATATCACGTAACTCAACATGTTGAACACATTCGTCATTATTTTCTTCTCCTGCCATTGTTAGTAGGAAACAAAAGACAACAAAAAAAAATGTTATCCCTATCAACTACAGTGACAATGTGGAAGGTGGAAGAAAACAATCTCTCTCGCTCAAGCGTCTTACCACGCTCTTACAAGTGTTCTTACCGACACAGCAGGTGGTATGGACAGTGAGATGAACCAATGAAGCGTGGGGTGATTGCAAAGGTACCTGTTATGCTCAAGAGAAAGGTGGAGCTTGGATGGCACAATATGGTGGCTAATAAGCAAAAAATCGTTAACAGCTAAACAAAGTTGAATAAGTATTCAATGTAGGAAATTGTTGCTGGTCAACTGAGTGCCCTAGAGCCTAGCACAACACAAGGAAGTATCAAGGCAAAAGAAAGACAGAATGATATAACCAAACAAACAGCACCAAGTGGTATAGGCCAATTGCTTTAATATGCGTGCTCTTCACTATTTTTTTTCTTTTTTGTAATATTTTTTTGATATTTTTTCTTTACTCAGTAGCACAAATATAAGAAGCACACAAATTTGCAGCTCAATTGGATGTAATATGCGGCCTATAGAAAATCAAGAAGGTTCTTTAAAATTCGTGCTGAAACTTCGGAGGCCGGATAGCCTATCTTCTGAGGGGAATTTGGGCAATCTAATTTCAACGAACGCGGCTATGCCGCGGAAAATCAGATGCGAAATTTCGCGTAGATGAATTTGAAAAAAAAATCGCCCGATTTCGAGTTCGTATGCGAAAGTTATGGCCGTTTAAGGTAGGCTGTCCGAGTTACGTTTTTTTGGATGTTGATTCCAACTCGGTTTGAGAACAGAACTCGCAAACGGATACGAAAACGATCGGGAATTTGCACAGCAACTAATGGGGTGGTGTGTGATGATTCAAGGATGAATGGCACAAAGATTTGTCACCTAATCTAGGGCTGGCGATGCGGGAGTTCACGCAAGGCGGCTAGCTAGGGCAAACCGATGAACGTGGCGGATCGGTTTGTTATTTAGGGATTGTGGAATAGGTGTCGAATAGCAAGAAAACAAGGACGAAACACGATAACTAGGACCAAAAAACACAAAGCTAAACCAGCAACAAGACTCAACCACACGAATGCAAACTCAACAATGCAAACTGAAAAACGAAACTGTAGGCACTATAGTCTGGGAAGCGGTAAAAACGATCTATTTTTTTTTATGGCTTTTTTGTGGACTCTAGGTACGAAACAAAATCGATCTAATGGAAGGAAGGAAAACAAAGATACCTCACGGGCAACCTGGAAATCTGATACCAATTGATGAGTAGGTTTAGGCCCGATCTTCCGAAAGGTATGTCGATTGGGGTGGAGAACTCGACGTTGATGATCCGCGGCACTCGAGCGGTTCGAGTACCCCTGCAATCACTACACCACGGCTCCGTTGGTTATCAACCGTGCTGCACACGCTTGACCTCGCCAAGAAGGCTAATCCCTACAAGTGCAATCGAGAACACGAGCAAGAACGTAGAAGACACGATCGGAAATCGCGAAATTGGGGTCTCACAAACTGTAGAACGGCGATTTTATTGATCTAAGCAAAACCCACCGAATATGACCGGCGGCTGCAGTATTTATAGGCTAGGGTTCGACCAAAACACGATTAGACGCGTCCCTAATGGACTCTTACGGGATACAAGGCCCAAAGGCCCGATTCGGTGGCGCAGCACCGGACAGAAATATGGACTCGACTTGTTTCGACGATTCCCAATGACTACGGAGGAATTTTGAGGTGGGACTAGAACCATTGGAAATTTTATCTTCTCCTCTTTCCGTGCATATGTAGAACGTCGAAAACGGAGTCCTTATGCCTCCTGGGCGTCTGTTTTAAGGTGGACTGCTCCTGGACTCTGAGTTGAACTCGAGTCCGAGTTGTAAACTGTTTCCATCTACTTGTGGACATCCCAGGTGGTTCTCCACGCTCCCAAGGCCTCCTTCCTTCACTTGTTGATCTTTTCCATTATTCCTAATAACAATTAAATCATCACATAGCAATCTATTCTCAAACTCACATGCAAAAGAAGTTAAGAACGAATTCACCTGCTGATTTAATAACCGTGCCCGTGCTCTTGTGATTGGTCCTTGCAGTGCAATGCGCGTCTCTGCTGTTGTGATGTCCTCATCACTAGCATATTAAGTAAATACCTAAAGAGCAGCGACACAAGCCATCCTAAGGCAATGAACTAAATCATCATGGAACCAATGTTCAGACATAGCATAAGTTATTCATATTAACATGATCATATCATAACTACTTAGACGATAGTGGGGGTTTATAGTGTTTATGATGATAGTATAATGACATTAAGGCATGATCATAAAGACTATACCTACCACATACATGGAATCCACAATCAAACAAGAAACGCTTCATCCAAGTATATGAATAAGAGAAGACTAAAGATAATATCTTTATTATGCATAAAGTCACAAATATAAGAAAAGATACATAAGTCATACCTTCCCCAATTTGAACTTGGCACTAGAGGCTCCTCTCTACAGCCTAACCTCCACTAAGGAACTAGGAGAACTAGATTATACAATAGAACGATGTTCAAGTGATGTGTGTTGAAGTGAGGGGTGAGGGGTCCTATTTATAGGTGGAGAAGGGTCGATTACCGCCACCAAAAGCGCGCGAATCAGTCACCACTGACTTCTTGAAGCCAGGAGGAGCCAACACGTGGAAGATGACTGGTTTGGCGCCAGGACCAGGTCAGCCGACTAGGGGGGTCGGCCGACCTAGTCTTTGCACCGTTTCGCGTGTGCTTTTTCCAGGTCACTGCAAGGTGGGTCCCATCCCTTGATATGGGTGCTATACTGTTGGATGGCCTCAGATACTTCTATTTGTCGGGCATTTGATCCATGTGGTGCCACATGTCGGCGCTTGATTGGCTAGGATGATATTTTATAGGATCCATCCCCTTATTTCGATTCTGTATAAAATACCTGCATACACCAATTTCTCCAAGTACAAGTGGAAATAGGCTAGATAGAAAGGTGATGTGTGCAAGAAATGATATTTCCTTCACATAATTGAGTTATATTGACAGGTGAAATTGGTATATACAACCATCAACAATAGACAATGGTTGGGCCAAGCATGTGGCCAAGCCCCCTATAAAAGGCCCCAATGGCCATCGATCGGAAGGAGGACCCTCACCTTAGACAACATCGAACACACATACACCCCAAGAGGCATCGTGGGCCTCATCTAGCTCTCAAACTTCACTCCCTTGTAAAATAGCTTCCCGCTATGAACAAAGAGAGAAGAACATCAAACTGGACGTGGTGCATGTTGCCTAAACCAGTATAAAACCTATGTCCTGGTAGCTAGGCCACCTCAAGGATAGAAGCATGGTGACATTGGTACTAGTTATTTTTCCAACTTCTTTTTCCTTAATGGCTTCATCACGCCCAACCATCGTACCAGCGACCAGGGCCCGCTTCCAACGATGACGACTTGAACACCGCCAAGGGACACGAAGGAATAGGAATGGCAGAGGTGGTGCACTATGCTACCTCATAACCAACACCGTAATAAAGGCTCAAGGCGACTGAGGACATCCACCTCACATCGCTCCACCTCCTCATAAATTGTGTCGTAATAAGGATTGATTGAGACCACAGACGCCCGTGACACGCCTCACCTCTCGCCTCATGCCTCGTGCCAACAGGCAGGCACTCTACCACAACAACCCCCGGGCAAAGGGATCGAGGAGCGCTACTTCACCTCCGCAACATCGACCCACCAAGCCGAAAGGTAAGATCTTGACTTATGCACAAGACCTGACCAAGTCCCGAGTTCGAAGGTTGGCCTATAGGTTTTCGAGACCACCCAAAACAAACCACAGTGAGGGACGGGTAATCGCAAGATGGTCCCACATGGGGCACTTTTGAAGTTAGCGGATACCTTTGACATCTCCAACGCTCCATATCCGAGTCCTAAGTCGGTGATTCCATAGTAGCCCCCTGAAGGGTTGTCACCAAGCCGTCTAAACCTCCGAAAGGCCCGAGTTTTGTGTGAATATATGGAACATGATCTAATGAAATGCGGAAACTGAGTCCTGGCTACAACTACCCATCAAAACGGATGTTAGGTTCTACTCGCCCTTACAAAATAGGGCAACCATGTTTCACTCGGATTCTCCCTATAGGCAGCTCAAGCGAGCTCAGGAACTCGGCCATCGAGGAAGGCTTCCCGAGCTCACCCCCTCCGTGCAACGAATGGCTTGTGGATGGGATGCACAGCGACTTTACCATCACCCACAATGCCAACCTCTCTACCCAGGATGAGTTCCCGACATATGTGCACAACGAGATCGAGCTCTAGGTTCAAAGGTCAGCCCCTAGGGTTTTGAGACCGCCCAGAACGAACTAGAGCGAGGCATGAACAACCAAAAGATGGTCCCACATGAGGCACTTTCAAAGGTAGTGGATACCTTCGATGTCTCCAACGCTCTGTATACGAATCATAAGTCAGCAATTCCATAATAGCCCCCATAAAGGTCACACCGAGCCGCCTGGACCTTGAAAGACCCAGGATTTGCGAGGTATGCCAAATAGGATCTAATAAAACGCAAGCACTATGCTCGGACCATAGCTACCTGTCGAAATCAGGTGTTGGGTTTCGCTCACCCTCACAGATGAGGACGACTGGGTTTCACCGGATTCTCTTGATAGGCATCTCATAGCTGAAGTCGGAATAAGATGGCCCAACGCTCATCAAATCCCAAGGGTAGTGAATGCCCCTGGCGCCTCCAAACGCTCCATGACCACAAACCAACTGCTCAACCCCGCTTTTGCGGTGAATCGTTGCATATCAGCCTCCGACAGAGCAAATTGCTCAGTCGGAGACTCGTGGGCTACTAATGGAGTTTTGTAACCTAACTACTCGTGGGCATGCATAAAATCAACCAAGACTCGACCACCAAGGTTGTGATAGGGAATCTGTGCCTAACTATCGAGGTTAGCTCTACAGTTATCGAGAAAGGGCAAGAGTATCACGTCATGGGCCTCACCTATGCTTCTCACGACTAGTCGCGTCCAACATAACAAAATGGCGGCTCCTGGCATCTCACACAAGCAGAATAAAAGGAACAACAACGTGTGCATAGGCGGCTCAGATCCTTGACCCTCGAGGTCGGTACACGGGCACTGTCAAAACTTCCCATGTCACATCCCATCCGTCATGGTGGTAGGCGGATCTGCCACTCAACACTGATAGAGACAAGGAGCGACGGGATGAAGCTGGGCACAGAGGTGACTACCAGGAACCGATCCCACCCCTAGGAACACAGAAGATATGTCGAAAGACTAGAATGCCTTATAACCCCCACCCCATTTCTGAGGAGAGTGAGGGGTAGATAGTGGTTGGGCCAAGCACCAGGCTAAGCCCCCTATAAAAGGCATCAATGGCCATGGATGGGGCGGAGGACCCTTGCCTTAGATGATGTTGAACACACATACACCCCAAGAGGCATTGTTGGCCTTGTCTAGCTTTGGGACGTCGCTCCCTTGTAAAACAGCTCCCCACTATGAACAAAGAGAGAAGAACACTGAACTAGACATAGGGCACGTTGCTTGAACCAGTATAACCCCCATGTCCTGGTATGTAGGCCACCTTAAGGAAGGGCTCATGGCAAAATTTGTACTAGTCAGTTTTTCAAATGCCGACGGTACTTTTGACCAAGCTCTGGCTCGAGAGCCACTTATTTTAGCAACAAAATAAATAATTTGTTGATAGAGGAGAGGGAAAAGTACTTAGCTTTCTAGTTATCGAGTAGTGTTGTGGTGACTTTGGTCGTCTCGATCGGGTTCTTGGGGTTCGTCTAGGTCGAGCTCAGGTCTGCCGACGGTTTGAAGGCACCAGTCTCTATTGGAGTCAATGAGCCATTTGTGATGGCTCGGTAGGCTCGCTCGTAGCCGTGCAACCTCCCAAATGTCTTGGGGCCAGGGGAACCGAGGCTCGACTTTCGATCCTCGTCATTGTCATAGCGGCTGCCATGGCAGGGTCAGCGCTGTCGGAGCTCGGGTCATGAGTCCTCTAGTTGTCTCTAGGCTCTGCATCGAGCCTCGAGAGTTTGACCAAGGTCGGATGGCTCTACACGCTCATGGATCGAGTCATGCGAGGTAGTAGACGATCTGCCCCTCTCGATCCCGACCACCCGACTTGATGGGCGATTCCCATCAAGGCTTATGCTGCTCTTGTCGTGCCCTTGGCACTTGCCGAGAGTTGATGAATCCTGCTGTTGAGCTAGGGAGCTCTCTACCTGTTGAGTGGTGACCCTATCCAACATGGTACGAGAGGTTCTGGTACGTGTGTCGAGCTTCGGGATTAGTGGGCTCAGGCTCACCGTGCAGCATCGTTGCCGCAACCGCCCATTATGGCTTGCCCGCTCGAAGTGTTGGGGCCATTGACATTTTTGGTGATGTTGGCCTAGACTTGGTGCATGGATGCATGCTATGCCCATGTTGGGGCAAGGGCCAGGTTTCATTGCGAGTGCCACCGCGTCTGCATCCAGTCGAGCTTGCTCATCCTCGAGGGTGACGCATTGTGCCTTGAGCTAGTCGCCTGGCCTGCCGATGTTGCGCCTCCTGCAGCTTGAGGTTGAGTTTTGGCATGATGTTGGTCAGCATGCCGCTACTGGAGTTGTTGCCATCTTCAATAGCATGGCGTGAGGGGGATGCTAACTTCCCTCGGAGTCATTATCGGAACTGGAAGCAAAGCCAACATCATTTTTGAGGATGTGGTGATGCGATGGCAACACATAGTCGACCATCCCCATGAAGGATGGTGTCAAAAAACACTTGACACATTCATGTCATCATTTTCAATCGTCTTGCCCGTCGAAGGTTGGACAATGGACCTCTCGTTGGAGACTTCAAAGGGTGCTAGTGTTGCTGACAAAGAAGTCCAGGATTCTGAAATGGAGAGACTGGTGCTGGGGGGAAGATGGGGTTGGCTTCAAGTTCGCCACCACAGGTGGCAGTGAATTTAAATTCACCAAAGTGGACCTTTGTGCTAGTCATGAAGGCTGAACGTGGTGATGTCATTGAAGAAGCTAAGTAGAACGCATGGCAGCCCCCTACCTGACACGCCAATTATTGGTGTTTGTACTACCGACAAGTATCGATTTCATCGTGCGTTCATCCTCAAGGTGGCCTAGCTACACAGACGCAAGGATTTATACTAGTTTGGGCAAGTGTCCTACATCTAGGATTGATCTTCTGCTCTTTGTTGATCGAAAGAAAGAGAAAGTGTTTGTCGATGTTCATACCACTAGCGAGTATCGATTTTGCTGTGCGATCTATCTTTGAGGTGGCCTAGCTACACAGACACAAGGATTTATATTGGTTCAGGCAAGATCCCTACATCCAACATCTCGTGATATTTGTTGATTGAGAGAGGGGAATGATGTTACAGGGGATGTGAACGATTGATCCATGTGTGCTGAGTCATGTGTGCTTGAGTGGGAGAGACATCGAGGGATCCCTCTCTAGGTCGATCGATCAATTCGATCTTTTGGGATTCATCTCTCCACGAGCATCCCTCCATCATCCTAAGTGAGTGTGTTCCCGTCCTAAGGTGGTCTTTGGGCCCCTTTTATAGGTAGCCCAAGCATGCCTTATCCTATTGTGTATCTACTCGTGGCTCACCTTATAAATTGGGAGGGGGTTACAATGTTCCTTATATCTTCAATTTATCCTCCTACGTGCCTCAAGGCAAGGTCGAATCGTAGAAGTCATTGTTGTGTCTATTCCAGTCTCATCGCCTATCAGTGGCGTCTTGCATTATGCACATGTTGCTGTGTCAGATGGGACGGGGACAGGGAGGATGTCCGCAAGGTTTGTGACCAATATCAAGATAAACCCAAGCGCGGTTATCCTTCCACCGTTGAGGGCATTCGGGAAGCTTGCGCTGCTTTGAATGCTGATACCTCTCATGCTCTCGAACTTGGGCTTGGGCGAGCTCGTTCCGACCTTGATGGTCAGGAGCCGGGTAGAATCGTGAATGTGCTTAGCGACTAGAAGCCCAGCTTGCTCATACCGACGTCGATGGTCAGGTAGCAAGGTTAGTAGTCGGGTACAACTGCATGCCATACCTTGTTGTACCGAAGTTCGGGCTCGAGCAAGCTCGTTATGACCTCGGTGGTCGGGGATTGGTTTGCTGATCTATACCCTCTAGTAGCCAGAGTACAGAACCCCGTGAGTGTTAAAGGGTCGGGAATGATTGGTGTTCGTGTGCTAACTCACGTGTGCGTGTTAGTCATCTAAGTTTGTCCGCCAAATGCCTCTCTCCAGCGAAGGTGACTTTCAGGCCCTTTTTATAGGTTGCTCGGGTGTGCCTTGTCTAATCATCCTATCTACCCCCAAACTCCTCATAAATGGAGTGGGGGTTACAAGGCTCCTTATCTCTTTGGCGTATCTCTCGGCATTCCTTGGCGCGAGGTCCGTTCGCAGAAGTCACCACTATGTTTGCCCAAGTATTTTCCTCTATCAGCATTGTGTTGTAGTGCATGCCTATTGCTATGTCGGATGGGACAAGACATGGAAGTCGTTAGCAGGGTATGTGACCTATGCTAGGATAAGCTCGAGTGTGGCCATCCTTTCATCACTGAAGGCATCCGCGTGGATCACGTCGTATTAAATGCCATCACCTACCCTCCTCCCGAGCTCATGCTTGAGCGGCTTCAGTGCCAACCTTGGTGGCCGAGGGTCGGCCACATTTGTCACCGACCTCGAGGGGTCTAGATGTCAAGCGTCATCTGAGTTGTAAGTCAGATACTGCCACACACTGTATCCTATCAAATCTTGGTCTCGAACCACATCTTTCGGTAGTAGGGGTACGGAACCCTATCACCAGGTTTTGGCACCGCCTCCTATGGTTCAAATGTACAACAATGGGACGAGTCACAATTGGTGTACCTTTGTTCACGTAACGAATATGTTGCCATAGACGTGCCGAGCTCCATAGCTGACGCATGCTTCACATGACCCGTTTGTGATGCCTCTGGCAATAGGTCAGCATCCAAGGGACGTTCACCCTCCGGACCAGTTGCCCTATGATGCAGACCACATGAGAGCAGGACGGAGGGGTAGTGGCCATGCCTCGAAGCATGGTAGACACTTATTGTGTATATTTTATATTAGCGGTTATGTATGTTACTTCACTTTGTGTATAAAACTATGCATCACGGTTCTTTTACTATTAGTTGTCTTTGCCTTATGTTACATACTCTATCGGTAATACTTAATAATTCATTCAGATTCTAAATTTATGTTCAAGTAGGACGAGTAATACCTTATGAAATGATACACTTTTTCGTCCATCTAGTGGCTGAGTCGTCCATAGTAGAACGAGTACACTTTTTCGTCCATCTATTGGACGAGTGCTTTTTTCTTGCATCTATAGACCAAACAACGTTCAACTATAAAAGTGGCACCCCACAAGCAAACTGTGAGTACTTAAAAAATGGTGAGTAGATGTGGTGGTAGATGAGGAGGGAGGAACTTTAGACCAGTGCTCGAGAACTACTTGATGGATGGTCCTGCTTGGTACGAAGAAGCACACGATGAGTTCCCACTTCTAAGCAAGTGTGATGTTGGTCCATTTAATCCTCTTTGACCATATGATAGCAGCAAATAGGAGTGGTCTAAGTGATGATGTGGCCTTGATTGCGTGGTGCAAATGATGGATGGATGAGAGCACAACAGTCGTCGCTTCATTCGTTGCCCTGTTGGTGGAGTAAGTATAAAATTTATATATTCCGCATTCACTCAACATATGTGCATATTTACTAAAATTTATGTTTTTTTGTGCTACTATGGAGAAGAAAATTGTGGATATACAATATGGGTTGATCCACCGGCTATCAAGTCAACTCAGTACATAAAATATTTGCATCATCAAAACCGATAGTTGGTGGGTCAACTAGTTGATATGGAACTACAACAATTCAGCACCATTGCCAGTAGTAGTCACGCGGAAGATGACTATATCATGTAGGACAACAAGTCTTGCAACCAGCCGCTCTGTAAAACCCCACACCTGCACAACACAAGAATGCAAAATGCGAACTTGAAATTTTTTAAGTTAGGCTAGAAGTTCAAAATCACATGAACAATATTAATTAATAGAAGATGTTAAAAATAGAGAATTGTTAAAGCATTAAACATTCCTCAAAGAGAGAAGTGTAGTTTCGAGAAAAACTTGCAAAGAAACAATTCCTAATTCAAAAATCGAAGTCAAATTTGAGTGTGCATTTAAATGTAATGCAAAAGAAAGAACCAAGATTCAAAACAAAGAAAATGTAAAATCCCAAAGCTATTAGGTGTAACTTAGCTCTTAAATTAAGTAAAGAAAGAAGAGAAAAGCAAAAATATTTTTGTGAACATGAGAGGGAAATAAAAAATCAAACCCTAAAAGGAGATGTTCAAACTCAAATTTAAATTTCAATTATAAAATGATCAAATGGCAAATTAAAATGCATAAATGGATTCATCATGTTTCAAAGGGCAGCCCTGTAAATTTTAAATATCTTAGGCATCATTTACCTTGTTAATTAAATTAAGCTTTAAGAAAGGTTTCAAATTCAAATTGGAATTTAATCTCCACATTGACATTTTTCAAAAATTCAATTTTGAGTTCATCACTGGTGTCATCATGTCCACTGTCAATTATCAGAAATTGTAGATCATGTTTGATAAGATAATTAAACCAACAGGGAGGGGGTAAGAAGGAGGCATGGTAGGTCTCACCTGTCAGCCTAACCCATCCAGTACTCTCTGTTTTGCACGAAACAGGAGAGTCCACGCAGCTGCTTGTCGCTGAGGCTCTAGCTCCATAGCAGCTGCCCAGTTCGCCCCTATCCAACCATCTCTACTTGATCTTTTGCTGCACAAGGCGAGACTTCATCGCTACACTTTCTTCCTTGCTCAAGTGCTGCACAGCTCAAGTTCCTGCTCGCCGCTCTACATGCAGACGTCGTCGCTGCTGCTCCGGTGATTGGTGCCATCCGTCACTACCTTGCCCAGCTTTGTCCACCAAAGGACATGTGCGCATCCTCCCCTACTTCCCCGACGCCAAGGTGTTGCTCCTTCCCTGTCGTGCCACACCGAGCCGGATTTTCTTCCTTGACTCTGTTATGGACACCACACGGTTCATCGACGCCCAACCACCTCAGGCTCTCTCCCACTCAAACCATACCTCTTTCAGGTTCGCAACCAACTCATATTTGTACTCTCTGAGCTGCTTAGTCTCCCATCGCCGTTGATCCGTATCCTGAGTTTTTGCGCCAGCAAAATTTGACCATTGCTTGGTTTAACTCCAATTCATCGCAGACACTTAATAGTCGCTCAGTCCAATTAGAAATTATGTTCATGACCTCTTTGCGAAGTGCCTCGGCCAGAAAACATCCAAAACCACCAACATGTCACACCACCTGACCATTTTTTCCTACCACCGGTAAAATTATCTAGGTCGCCGAGGAATCATTGCTTGCGATCATTTTCAGCATGAAATAATCCCTTTTCTTGATCCTGAGGTCATGCTGGTGCTTTACGACCGAAGTCCAAGCTATTTGAGGCACTCCGGTGCAAACTCGACCTAACCAGAGTTCATCTCCCACCACCGCACGTCGCCAGCTGGTTTTCATCCATCACCTCTGTCGACTGTTGGAGTCGGCAGATCTCCTGACACTGCTAAAGTGTTGGAGGAGTTTGTAGTTCGGTATGGACGCGCGGAGACTCCAGAAGGTGAATTGCGGTTTAACGCAGGAGACACTAGCATTTACGTGGTTCGGGCCGCCTGAGCGTAATACCATACTCCACGGGTGTGTTGGTGTTGTATTAGTTTGTCACGTATGATCTCCACGTCTGTGTGCGTGTCCTGTGTGTATCGTCAGCCTATCCTTTTATAGTACAAGGATAGGCCTTTACAAGCTGGCCGAGCCCGACATGTGGCCCCGGTAATTACTAGTATTAATACACGATTAATTGTTGTTAATGATCTTGTAACGGACTCTGACAGTGCCGTTACAGGTGTTAAGATCGTCCGTTTAAGTGTCATTAATATTGCATTAATGACATTTAATCGGGTCTTGAAGTCCTTGGCTCTCCTTTGAAGATCCGGAGCCGTTACAAGGTCTTCCGGAGGTTAGAGGCTGACAGCTCCGACGTTTGGACACGTGGCAGCTCCGGAGCTTGCTGTGGGAAGCAGGTAGCTCCGGAGCTACCTGACACGTGTCAGGTCCGGAGCTTCTCTCGGTCAGGGGTTAAGTCCGGAGGTGCCATTTCGGTACTTGGTCCGGAGCTTCCCCCTTGCGGGCGGTAGCTCCGGTTTGGCAGTACACGTGGCGACCTAGGGATTAACCATGTTGGAGAAGCAGGTCCGGTCATGTCTGACAAGTGGGCCTCCGAGGGTCTTCAATCCGTGTAGACGGCCTTCCCTCGAAATCTTTGTAACCTCAGGGGGTGTACGGTTTTTAGGGTACCGACAACCTCATCTCCCCGATCTCTCCAGCATATTGCCTGTCGCAATTCATGCTTAGGCGGCCAAATTCAAGTAGAGCGGAGCTCGGGCACGCTACTCCGGCGAGCGCGCTGCTACTTTGGCGAGGGGCATCGTCGCTCCCTCCATTTGACCCGAGGATGACGATGACTCCAGTGGACCCCGGATGTCAGCCTAAAGATGAGGGCCAATGGATCTTCTATGCGCACGGGATATGATGCGGCCACATGAATAAAACTGTGGGCTTCCATGTTGCTGCCATCTCATTGGCCCGACCTGTTTAAAACATATTACAATAAGAAAATAATTCTAGATTATGTTCAAACTTTAAAAAATCATCGAGGCCATTAGGAAACTCCAAAAATCTCCAAATAAATTTTGTTAGGTTACCTTAAATTAGTACTTTGCAATGGTGCTATAGAATTGGTATGAAAAGCCCTCGAATTTTCTGATTAATTTCTCTTCTCTAATTCTTTGGGAATTAATTTCCAGGAGCATTGTTCATTTGGAATTACTTGAACTTGGTCAAATTGTTCCCTACATGGTCAAAGACTTCTAGTAAAAATTTCATCATCAGTTGACATTGCTAAGTAGGTCAATAATGTTGTTTTGCTCTAGGTCTAGAAAATTACCAAAATTTGACGGAAACATTTTCAGGAAATGTTTCCAACTTGTAAAATTCATATCTCCATGTAGAATGCTTAGAAAAATATGAAATCAATTTTGTTAGACTCCAGGTGACCCGCCCTACCTGAAAGACATAATTTCATGTATGAGAAACCTCAGATTTTTCTCTGTAAATTCAGATAAAGAAAAAAGACTTAGGGAATTATGTAGACCACATTCTTCCATAGCAAAGTCTGAAACTTGGCTTGCATCTTCCTTAGGAAGTCTATAAACCACTACAAAAATCCCAGCTCCAAGGCCTTCCGCAAGACGGGCGAATTCACCTTGTATTCACTTACACATTTTACCTTACACATTTCCCTTACGCACTTTTCATTTGACACACTTGTGTTCCTGCATTACTTTCTTACGCCCGTGTGCTTTCTGCTTATGCATTACTTCCATACAGTTCTTCTTACTTTCTTAGAGTTCATATACTCGAGCAAGGCTCGCTTGTAATCTGTTCTCTCACCTTTTGAGCTAACAAAGATCACAGATACACTTCCTATGGATGTAGGGCATTTTTGCCCAAACTAGGACAAATATCTTGTCGTTTGCAGCTAGCCATATGTTGACAGTCCTTAAATGCTAAATTTGACCATCAGTTCACTGTATAAAGATTATGAAATTGTGAACACAACATTGTGGTAGGAGTTAATACTAACAAATTCCACAGGTGTTAGTGTCTATTTGCATGAAGGTGAATTAAGCCCAAAAATACCCAAGAATGCAGGGAGCAATCAACAAGTTACCTCTCGACCAATCGGGCGATGGCATGTGACATCACATGGATCCATGTGCCCTTTGCCAGGCGTATCCGAGGGACTCCAACGACAATTCACGCGAGGAAGGATCTTGGGCCCACCAACCAGTGACCTGGAGGAAGCACAACTCGAGGGGTGACAGGACCAGGTCGACCAAACTAGGGGTTCAGCCGACTCCTTTCTGGCGCCAAACTCGGTCAGCTGCCACGTGTCGACTCCCTATGGTGCCCTGAATCTGGTGGAGACTTATTCGCGCGCAAAAGAAGGCAGGAACCGCCTCTACTCTGTGTATAAAGAGGGGGAGAGGCTTCAGTTCTCCGCACGTCATAAGTTTGAGAATAGTATTCCACTCATAAGGTTTAGTGTTGCCCAAGTGGCCAGCCAAGTAGAAGGAGAGTGAGGAAGATCTAGGAGGAGCATGATCGGGCTTGTCGAGTCCCTCTTCCACATTGTACCTCTATGGAAGTTCTACCGTAATCAAGTAAGAAACTTTTGTGAATTCAATACAAGTTTGATTTCGATTCCATAGTAGTTTGCTTACATAACTGCTTGTGGGATCACTACTTTAATTCATTAGAGGCTCTAGTCATAGCTTTGCATTCGAAATAATTAGAGTTGTGAATTATAACTTAAGTGTGATGCTAGGTTAGAATTCATTAGTGGATATCTCGTAGACCCACAAATTGAAGAGGTAGATAGTAGGTGTTGACAACCCTATCTGTCCTTAATAATCCTCTATGTTCGACATGCCATAGGCTCGTGGCGGGAATCATCTTGGTTTTGCCAGGGGTAAACCCGTGCCCGAAGCAAGTAGCTCTCGTAGACTATTGTGGCCTAGAATTCAAACCATTGAATTCCTCTCAAATCCTTACTTACCAAATAAACTATGCATCCTTGGGAGAACAAGCTAGAAGATTTCACACACGTTCCTTGGATTCGATACCCTTGGGAATACTCTTTAAGGGGAAGCACTATGACGGTATTTTTGTGCGCTTGCATATTATTATATTTTCATAAGAAAAACCAACACCATACAAAGACAAACATGATTCAATACAAATTTACTAGTCGTTTACGCAACATCGACAACGCCTAATCAGAGTACCACAAAATTGCCCTCCACAAGGAGGAGCAGTTGGGCACCATGTTCATCACTCCTCACGAATCTTATTGCTACGTAAGGAGGTCGTTCAACCTGAAGAACGCAGGGGCTCCATATAAGTGTTGTATGCAAAAGTGTTTCTAGCAACAAATCGAACAAAACCTAAAAGTATATGTTGATGACATCATGGTGAAGTCCGCAAAGGCATCGAGCCTCATTGCTGACCTTGAGGAAACCTTCACCAATCTCTAGAACAACAACATCAAGTTGAACCCGGAGAAGTGTGTGTTTAGCGTACCCCAAGGCAAGCAACTCGGGTACATCATATCGGAGCGCAGCATCGAGTCCAACATCGAGAAGATAACAGCAATCAACAACATGGGGCCCGTGCACAACATGAAGAGGATACAAAGGCTGATGGGTGCCTCGTGGCCATGAGCTGCTTTGTCACTCAGCTTGGGGAACGAGGTCTGCCACTCTACCGTCTACTGAGGAAGATTCAACCGTTTGAGTAGACAGAGGAGGTGCAAGAGGTTCTCGACGAGCTGAAGGCCTTCCTCACAAACACCACAGCGCTGGCATCCCGTAGCCAAGCGAGCTTCTCCTCCTCTACATCGTAGCAAACGACCAGGTGGTCAGCACCACCCAGATAGTAGAGCGAGAGGAACCCAGTCACGCCCATAAGGTGCGGAGGTTGGTGTACTTCATCAGCAAAGCGTTGTCACACGCTACCCCATGTACACAAACTCTGATAAAGAAGTGCAAGCTCCTTCATTATTTAGGAGCCATCACATAGAATTATTCACGATGCACAAACTCGACATGATAATCAATTGTCGAGACTCTTGGGGACGGATCACCGAGTGGTCCCTTGATTTCATGGGGTTTGACATATCCTATGTCCCACGCACGGCGATCAAGTCCCCGGGGCTCACCGACTTCATCGCTGAATGGATAGAAACGCAGGTTGCACTGGTGCTGACCTACCATGAGTATTGGACAATGTACTTCAATGGCTTGTTGACCCTCAATGGCGCAAAGAGTGGTGTCATCCTCATCTGCACTTCAAGGCAACCAACAACATCATCGAGTGCGAGGTGCTCCTTAACAGACTTTGCATCACAGTTGAGCTCGGTGTGTAATGCATCTACGTGCAAGTGACAATGAGCTGTCACGAGATGATGAAGGAGTCGAGCTGCCATGACCCATGCATAGTCGCCTGCTGTCGGGAGGCACGGAAGCTGGAGGACAAGTTCAAGGGGCTCTTGCTTTGCCATGTCCTAGGGAGGACGACGATGCGACCGACAGCTTGGCCAAGCTGGCTTCCAAACATGAAGCCTCGCCTCCCTGGATCTTCCTCATCGACTTCCACTAGTCTTTGGCTCGAGCCAAAGAAGATTGCCTGACCTCACGACCCGAGCCCAGGCTCAAGCTTGACCCACTGTTCCCGTCGCCGAGCCTTGTTGGTGGCCCCCTTCATCTAGTATTTTTGGCTCCAAACACTTCCAGCTGACAAGACTGAAGCTCGGTGAATCGCACACCAAGCCAAATCATTCATCCTCATCAATGGTGAGCTTTTTTGACATAGTGAATCCTACAGCGATGTATCTCGAGTGCCCGAGGAAGGGTGCCCCTCTACAACATCCATAAAGGGATCTGCGGCCACCACGTGGCCCTAGAGCCCTAGTCGGGAAGGCATACTCGCAAGACTTTTACTGGTTGATTGCCCTCACCTACGTTGATCAAATTGTACGCACATGCAAAGGTTGCCAGTACTTCATTAGGTAAAGTGTCTGCCAGCCCAGAGCCTACAGACATTCCCCATCACATGGTCCTTCACTCTGTGGGGACTCGGCCTCCTCAGCCCCTTCAAGGAAGCATCCGAGGGATTCACCATCCTCCTCGTTGAGGTAGAAAAATTCACCAAGTGGATAGAGGCCAGATCGTATGTCGCGGTCAAATCCGATCAAGTGGCAAGCTTCTTCCACAACACCATCAACAATTTTGGGGTATCCAATACCATAATCACAAACAACAACACTCAATTCACGGGGAAGAAATTCCTTGATCTTTGCGATGACTACAACAACCGAGTCGAATGAGCTTCAGTGGCGCACCCGCAGACATGATCATAAGTTGAGCACGCCAATGGCATTATCCTACAAGTGCTCAAGCCCCGCATATTTGATCATCTCAACAAGTTTGTAGGGTGTTGGGTCACCGAGCTACCTTTCGTGCTATGGAGCTTTGCGCACAGTTGACGATCATTATATACCAATTTCGATCGTCAATATAACTCAATTATGTGAAGGATTAAATATTTCTTACACATTATCACTTTTATATTTAACATAATTCCACTTGCACTTGGAGAAATAGTATATGCAATTATTGTATTGCAGAAATGAGGAGTGAATTATGTGAAGGATTAAATATTTCTTACATATTATCACTTTTATATTTAACATCATTCCACTTGTACTTGGAGAAATAGTACATGCAGTTATTGTATTGCAGAAATGGGAAGTGAAACCAAGGGAGAAATCCTAAAAAGTAATCTCCCAACCAATCAGGCATCAACATGTGGCATCCCATGGATCAACTGGCCCACTTGCAGTGGTATCCAAGAGAATCAAGTTGGAGGGAGCACCTGGGGATGGCTTGAGGACCCGCTTTTCAGTCACTCGGTGGAAGCACACCGCGGGAGGGGCCAAGACCATCTCGATCGAGCTCCATGGTCGTCTGACTCGTTCCTAGAGCCAAACACAAACAATCGATGCATGTCACTCTCTTGTGGCTCCCTGAAGGTGGTGATGACTGATTCACGCGCTAATTGTGGCGAGAACTGACCGAGTTCCATGTATAAATAGGACCCCACACCATCACTTCTCAACACACACCACTTGAGCATAACTCACTTGTATACCCACTTCTCCAAGTCTTTAGTGGAGGATAGGCTGTAGAGAGGAGCATCTAGTTGCTAAGTCCGGTTCAGGAATGTATGGTTCGTGTATCTTTTCCTTTTATTTATGACTTTGTGCTATTTATTAATATTAGTCTTCTCTTATTCATATTCTTGGCGCAAAATATTTCTTGTTTTATTGTGGAATTCATGCATTTGATAGGCTTAGTTGTTCTTATGATAGTATAGTAACCATGTTATTATTTTATCATAAACACCATAGGCCTCCACTATAGTCTAGTTAGGTATAACATGAATATGTTAGTATGAATAACATAGTGCTTACTCCCAACATGAGTTCAATGATGTTTAGGTTAGTCATTGCCTTAAGATGGATCTTATATTGTAACTATTACGGTATTTACTTAGCATGCAAGCATGGTGCTTGGATAGTTTAGTAGCATTTGGATGTCTCATAGACCCACGGGTTGTAGGGGTAGGCGACAACTGGTGATAGCCATGCCCGTCCTTTGTAATTCCTCATGTTCGGATATGCCGCAGGCTCTTAGCAGGAATCTCTCTAGTATTGCCAGAGGTAAACTCGTGTCTGATATGTTAGATCACTAAGCCATAGTATTCACAACTAGCATATCCACATGTACACTATCAGACTATGCATATGTGAACAACCCTTTCTTATCTTAGCTCTCACTAGGACTACCTTATCCCTAGGAGTAGGTTGCTTAGGATTGTGTCACACTAACCTTATTATCAACTTATCCCTGTTTTGATAATTACATAGTACTCTATATCTTGATCATAAGAGTAGTGACATCTTTGCATCACCGCCTTTTTTGGGATAAATACGACACCCTTTGGAATACTCATGGGTTAAATGTTACAACGGTACCTTCCATGCGCTTGTGGATCCCATTTCATTATAGAGATGATCCGCAATGCTAAGAAACACCGACAAGCATTTTTGAAGCTGTTGCCGGGGATAGCTTTGATTGGTTAACTGTTGTCAACATGCACTATGCCCAACCGCTCAACTAGCTTCACACCATTCTTCATGGTGTACGGCTTGAAAACTATCTGACCAATCGAGTTGGAGTACGGCTCGCCCTGGATCAAGGCCTACGAGGAGGCCTGGCTCGAGCAAGCGTGGCAAGACTCCATGGACCAGCTCAATGAGGCGAACAACATCGCACTCCTGTGGTCGGCCAAGTACTAGCAGGCATTACGATGCTACCAAAGTCGGTGAGTCCTACCCAAAGCTTTCCAAGTTGGTGACCTGGTTCTATGAAGGATCCAAACCAACAAGGACACGCACAAACTTTCCTCCCCATGGGAGGGCCCGTACATGATGGCAGGCTTCATAAGGCCCGACACCTATTATTTTAAGGATAGCAATGGCAACTTCTTCCCCAACGTGTGGAACATAGAGCACCTCCTGTGATTTTATGCATGAAAGCACCAAGCTTCGCTCATACCATGTAAAGAAAAAGAACCTAAGTTGTACTCAATTTTTCTTTTTCCATTTTGATTGTTTTATTTATCACAAAAGTAAACTGATCGCGAGCTCGGTCATGGTCCTGACCCCGACCAGGACCTCGACGGTCGGGGCTCGGGGTTACCCCTCAAAGGGCCGCACAACAGAAGGAACGAACCAACTGCCCTGCGATGCTAGGGGGCTATCCACCGGTTAGGAACTCAGTCGTACATTTTGAAGTTCTCATTTTCGAAACATTTCCTTCTAAGTACCCCCTTTGTACCTCACAACCTACAGCTAAGAGCCATGAAATTTCTAAAAGCTATGGTTCGGGTGAGACAAAGGGATGAGACAAAAGGAGATCTTAGATAAACTTTCTTCATTAATAAAAGCCTTTGAAGAATTCATGTCATTACATCCCAAAGAAATATGAAAAGTTACATCGATAACTTTAGGTGAGACTTCATCCTCACTCCTCCATCTCTTGGACGACATCGACTAGGACAAGCTCGCTCAGGGGCGACGTAGCGGGCTCAACCCCCCTGATGAACCCTTCGAGCTCCTTGTTCGAGCGACTAGCTTCAAAGCCCTCCCTAATAGTCTGGAGGTCAATAATGTCGTAGTGAGACACCACAACAATCAGGGCAACACGGGCTTCACAGATGGCCCTGGCAGCCTCGATAGCCGACAGCCGAGTTGTCACCCGACCTGGGACCTACACCAGTTGGTCGTTAAGCAGCACCGCAGAGTATTCTCTAAGAATCAAGCACCACACTAAGTGCCAAGCAACTCAAACCCCTTCAGCTCTGTCTGGAGCACCTCGAACTCCTAGTGAACTACTGGAGCTGAGTCTCCACAAAGACCTCACCCGAGGAGTGGTCTCCTCTGTTGGCCCAACACCGGATCACAGACTGATGTTGGTGTGTCTCAGATCTCCTCCACCTCCCACTGAGCGGTGGAGAGCTAGATGCAAAGCCCCCTAATCTCATCATTCTGGGTGTGGACCCGATCTTTCGCCACTGTCAGAAGCCCTCACACCTCTACATCAAGTGCCCCACAAATTGGATTAGACAACGCACAACTAAGAGAGGAAAGACGAGAAGGGGAGCGAACATGCTCGTGATTTGGCTATTCATTGTGAGTGCGAAGTCCCGTGCCACCCGAGCATCCTCGGCGTTGGCTGCAGCATTCACGATCGTCCAAGCCGCATTATAACGAGCGGTCTTGACCTTGGTGGGGGCCCCAACAAGTTTAGCGTTGTCTACTATCGCCGCAACCGCAGTTGCTTCCACTGAACGGTGCACACTGAGTATGCCTGAGCCCACTCAAGCTTCGTCTGCATCCCTGTCTGCTCGACTTTTGTGCCACTCCATTGGAGCTCAATCTCGCGGAGATGTCATGACTTCTCTACATCCCATTAGGCCAACCTCCGTGAAAGAATTCACGTCGAAATCTGCAAGAGCAGCACAAAAAAAGAAGAAAAGCAATGAAAAAGAGGCAACGGACTTAACTGATCGTTCGGAATCGTCCTCCAAAGCCACTGTAGCGCGTCATGTACACGCTCGCACATGACCATAAGGCTCGCTCGAGCATTAAAGAGCTAGGAGCACAAGTAGGCAATTCCCTTATGGATGCGCTCCCACTCGGCAAGCTCCACAACACCTCTGAGGTCGGCTCCGATCCCTTTGTCCATCAGTGATTCGGGCCACTCTAGCGCCAGCCGCGAGCGCACGACCATTGGGACTAGGGCCTCGGGAGCAAGGTGTGAGACCTATGTGCTAAATAAATTGGCAAATATGCTAAATGTGAGGGTTTACATGTAAAGTTTTGAACATACCAGAGAAGCCCACTTCAGAATGTCCGAACTTGTGGGAACCTAGTCGCACATGTGAGTTGCACGTGTTTTTGATTGGATCGTCCGAACTTAGCTCACATGAGTTGGATGTTATTCACTTATCGAAATGTCCAAACATTTCAATGTGTAGCAAGAGTCACAATTACCTTCCATTCAGTTCGGACTGTTGAACTTATTAAGTGTATATTAGGAGTAACCGATACTACACAGAGCACTTCATACTATCTCATCTACTGAGTAGTTTTAGCTGTTTTGTTTTTAACTTGCAATGTCTTAAACTTGTTTTTTGGATCATGAAAGTTTTCTTAGTACTTTTGGACCAAGTTTTTGATGCGTTTTGACTAATCACGGTGGACAATATTTTGCTAAGTTGTGAAACATGCTTATGTAAGGTGCTCACATAAGGTGTTGTGATTTTCGAAATAACGAGAATCAAGTTGAGGACTTGGGCTCACAAAAATTGGTTGTTAGTTCATGCGCAGGTGTTACTTGAGTTCAAGACATTGCTGGTGGTGGTGATTCATCGAACTAGTCTTAGGGAGAAGATGAGATTCAACAACAAGGCTCGGGAGGAATTGTGGTTGAGTTGATCGGGAGGTCACCCAACATGTTTGGGTCAAGAACAATGCATATGAAGGTATTGTGGACGTTTTAGAAAGTGTTTGCACGTGTGCAAGAGGTGAATGCACATGGAAATATTTTTCCAAGGCGTTTTGAAGAGTTATGGACGAGAAGATGTGGCCAAAACGATCCAACCGGTTGGATTATGCGCTCAGACTGAAGCTAAGGCGATTATGGTTCGTTTATGGAATGTTTTGAGTTGGTTATGGTTAGATTTCGTGTGAGGAATGAAGTTGAGTTGTTTTAGGAATGTTTAGTACGTTTCTAAGGTGTTTGGAAGTCTTAAGATTGATTATATTCGTGTATGGAAGAGTGTTGAGCAAGTATAGAAAGTTTCGGTTGAATCTAAATATGAGTAGGAGTTCTAGCTTGGATTGTGTCGCTTTAGGGTTGGTTATATAAGCAAGATGGTTAGGGATCCTAGAGAGCATGATGTGTGTCTCTTTGTCTTGTATTTCATAGAATAAATTTTGTAATTTTAAAGGAGCTTTTGTGACTTGTTCACCATACTTGTTTTTGGCAAGTTTTTCTCAACAAGTTTCTGCGTAGACTGATGTTGCTTCACTATTTCAATCGTAACTCATGGTTTACAATCCAATTGTCATGATTCTTTTTGTGTTGGATCCACAACTCAATTATCTATCTTCTGGCAAAATTTCATGGTCATTGTCATAGTGGATTTTGATCTACATGAGTTTATTTGAAGCGTAGCAGATCTATTTGTAGTAGGATAGAACAAATTGGCCTTTGCTTAGTCTTTTGATCATAACTAGAGTTCTACTCATCTTTTTCATGTGATTCTTATTTCATTACTTTCGTGACTTGATTCTATACAATCTATACTGATTTTGTCATGGTTGAACACGTCAAAAACAATCACACACACTGATTTCTTTATCAAATTGTTCTTCTGCCGAGGGATTTTTGTGCTTCTGCATAAAAAATTCAAATCTACCATTCACTTCTCTCTGGTAGCTTTTCACGTGCTATTCGACCCTACACAAGGCTCGAGACATTCTGATCAACCTCCATTGCCAGCACCTTGGCCATATGGACTGGGGCCTTGGGTGCGACACCCGAGCTTGGGTCTTGAACGCCTCCAGTCGCAGGCGCCTCAGCCACCAACAGCTCACCCTCAGGAACCAGGACCTCAGAAGTCATAAGCGACACTCGAGCCGGGCCCTGATCGACCCCGGTCACTAGCATCTTAGCCGTCGGCACCTCGCCCACGAGGACCAGGGCTTGGGCAACGATGCTCGGGCTTGCATCTTGAGCGGCCCTAGTCATGGCGCCTCGACCGCTGGCACTGCAATGGTTTCTGAAGGCGCCGCAACAACTTCGACTAGGAGGAGGAACACCTCCAACGATGACCCTGCATCGATCGCCCGTCTCTCGGAGGTAGGGGCACGCAAATGACTCCACGCCTCCCGACACCACCTCGATCGTCACGATGGCGGGCGACAAACAACACCGGGGCGGCTGGGGTCTCGATGACTTTGCCAATGGAGAGTCAGGTCGATACCACACGTGACAGAATAGGTGGCAGTGGGGACAGTTGTTCCTCCACTGTCACCAGTTAAGCTGGGCGAATCATCCCCGTTGGGTCCCTTGAGCACTAACCCCCAGATTATATCCCGTGCGCCAAAACACTTATGAGTAATCATACAAGCCCCAATTCGGGCATAGAAACAAAAAGGGGAGACCCTCACCACTACGAGTGGTGGAGGATCATCCCCGACCCAGACTCCACAATCCGGTTGGGGCTGGAAGAAGGGCTCACTCGGGAGCTTGCCCTTGCCCTCTTTCATGGCTGATTGGCAGTGGGCCCCGCTGCCCACTTTCGACCTATTCGAGGTGGGGTCGTCCTTGCAGTTAGTGCCGCCCTCCAATGCTCTAAATAACGAGTCTGATGCTCGTCATTCTTCTTCTTCCTTGCCTCGACAAGAGCAACACTAGCTACCCTCTTCTCCCTATCCTCTGGGATCTTCGGGAGGCACAAGATCTAGTCGAGCCCCCGAGTGGAGGGCCGATCCACGAATACTGAGAAGCTTTAGGGCTCGAAATCCCCCACAAACAGTGCTACCATGAGGTCTTGCATCCTCTGAGAGAGTTCGGAGGAGGTGAGCACGAATGCAGACTCCCTTTTCGGCTCCTTTGGGCCCGAGTAGAGCAACACCGGGTGGGCACGAACCTGAATGGGCTGAATCCTCCGCTCCACGAAGGTGCGAAAGATGGCCGTGCCGGTGAGTCCCTCCGCGTTCTGGACTTGCACCTGGTTGAGGATCGGCCTCATCTGACCCATTTCCCCCTCTGCGACTGCCCAACGCCAGGATTCTTTGAACATCAGTGGTCTGCCACTGAAGGGGTGGCAGGCCAGGTGCCGCGTTCTAAATATAGAACCACTCTTGGTGCCATCCCTTGAGGGATGATAGTAGGCAGAGGTCAAATATCGTGGATGTTGCATGCGAAGTCAGATGCAAGCACCTCAACATCCTGATGCGGTGAACCCTTAGCGACAGCACGCACCAAGAAATAGTACCATCACAAGTTGAAATGTGGATCTATTCCTAGGTAGACCTAACATAGGGTGATGAACACCGCTATGTGAAGAATGCCATTCAACGCCAGGTGGTGGAGCTCCACTCCATAGTCATGGAGGGGCCCCTAATGGAGGGTTGAGCCACAAGACCCACCCCTCACACGTGGAAGGCAAGGAACAACACCACCTCGTCATGATGCGGGTTGGGAACAGACTCTACGTCAGCGAGGCAGATGACGCCAGAGTCCTGTGCGAACAGCAAACCCCTACCAACTAGGTTAGAGATGCGAGCCGAGTTGCCGCGAGACTTCGTCCACAATGACATCAAGACGCAGGAGGAAGATAGAGGCACAATAATTCACTCTCTTCAAATTTGCCTCACTTAACCTCTCGAAAGCGCAACGCAGGGAAGCAGAAGGGAGGCGTAAAGCACAAGGAGAAAGGAAGGGGCGTGTGACGGGGAGGAGCGTACCATTATGGCTCATAAAGCCGACAACACTACTAGCATGCTCTGACGCTGCCAGAAGACGTGCAACTTCCAATGACTCCTCATAACTAGTGTCGATTTAATTTGGGCACCCACTACAATTTAATCAACACTATGCCCACAATGCGAGAGCTGAGACGTGTGGTGCCCCCTCATTTCCCACAACACCACCCCAGCTAGCCGAGGAAAGTCGGGTAAGTTTCTGGCCCACTTTCGAGGCCTGACCAAGTTTTGGCTTCGAAGGTCGGGCCACGCGGTCCCAAGGCCGCCCAAAACGATTTAGTGCGCTGACACGAGATGACCAATTAGAGGCGAACTCGGGGAATCAAACACCCTCAACATCTCTACGTTCGTACCTGAGTCCCAGCTCAGCGATTCTGCAGTAGCCCCGAGGTTCGACACAGAGCCGCTCGGGCCCCCGAAAGACCCGAGATCTGTGCAAGTGCCCCGAGCGAGATTTAATGAAAATGCGGGCACCGAGCCCCGACCCAGATGATCCTTCAAAACGGGACTACTTGTAACACCCTCATTTTCCATCATCATGCATTGCATTCATCTCCATGCACGGTGAACATAAAGCAACATGAAAAGAAACAAGAATAAAAGGAAATAAAGGCAAAAGAACAAGTAAAACTAATTCTGGGTACGGACTTGTTCGGTCCAACCCCGGACTAGTCCGGTGTGCCCAGTCTGCACAAACTTAATTCAACATTTTTTAGAGCAACAAACTTGTCCGTTTTGTGCAGACTAGTCCAATAACGCTACTGTTTAAGTTGGGACTTGTCTGAATATTTGCAATCTAGTCCAGAATCCCTTTCCTTGTTGTAGGATAGCGAACTTGTCCGCTCTACAATTGACTAGTCCATTGTGAGTACAAAGAGGAAATCGGACTTGTCCGGTGTAAAACAGACTAGTCCGGTATTTAGGGTTTTGACCCGGGTTCAAATTTTCCTCCACGACAGTTTATTGGTATTTGAGATATTTAGATCCTAGAATGTCGTGCCCCACCCCCAAGGAGCTCGAGTGGGACCCCACCCCCACGCGTCCCCACCAAGTCCTACTAGGGTTCCACCCCAACCACACCACTCCTCTATATAAGAAACTAAATCCCTCCTCTAACCTCTGCCAATGTGAGAAAACCTCCACTGCCCTACCGTCGCATAGTAAGCCGCCGTTCGTAAGAGGAAGCTCCAGCCTCATGGAAGGGAGGAGAAGGAAGAGAAGGAGGAGGAAGGAAGGAGGAGGAACTAGCAAGATCGCCATCGCTGCTGTGTTCTTCTTCATCATCATCAATTCTTCGTCATCAAGGTTCTTCATCTACGCCTTGTTGCCGATTCATCATCAATGGATCTAGATGTCAAATTTCACGTGCTACACCCAACCTACGATCCTTGAACCATTGAACTCACGGTAACTAACCTAGATCCAACTTTCCACGTCAATTTTGACCCCCTACTTGAATCAAACCATGCCCTAGCAGGAAAGTTCGCAAAAACCTGGATCACTACAGACTAGTCTGGTCCAGCAGCGGACTTGATCAGCCCCAGTGCGGACTAGTCCAGTGTATGAATTCCAAAAAACCCTGAAACTTCCCCAATTTCTTCGGATATGACCCGAAACTTGCTCGAACACGTAAAACTTAGTTGCAACCAGTTAATAAGCAATAGTAGTGACTTAATAACATGTATTACACCATAATTGCCTCATTCACGCATATCACAACATATTATTTAATATATGAGCATTTACTGATTGCAATGTTATTAGAGCTTGTTATTTGAGACTATTTGGATTATTGTAATAAGGTACTATTTACTTTTTGTGACATGGTTATAATCTGATTGTCATTTGTAATGCACTCGTGTATGTGTGTTGAACGTCCTGGACACACATATACGCTGCACTTGGTTCATTCTCGGAACCGGGTGTCACACTACTAGTTCTGCTCGTCCTTACGAAATGGAGTGACCAATTTCACTCAGATTTACTGGACAGACAGCTCACAGAGCTCGAGAATTTGTCTATCGAGGAAAATCCCCAACCAGCTCATCCCCTCTGAGCCACGAATGACTCACGAATGGGATGCAAAGTGTATTCATGAAAACGTTAACCCGACCCTCGCAAGAGGGCACGAGGGCTCGTTGCAGGGCACGAGAGTCGTGACCACGACTGACACCCTGCTGTTTTGACGCCTAACCCTATGACAATTGTAAGCGAGCCACGAACTCATGCATTTGTCTTCTTTTTTCTCAGGAGACACACTGTGGTGCACAAGCCTTCGACCGATCAATGTGCTCGACCAGAGGCCCGAAGGCTACTAACGAGGTTCTGTACCCCAGCTACCAAATACCGTGGATCTATGATCGAGCTCTAACAGGATATGGTGTGCGGCCGTATTCGATTACCAGCCCGAACAACACCTGGACTTTGACCGTCGAAGTTGGCGACAAACGTGCCCGACCCTTGGCCGTCTAGGTCGGCACCAAAGTTGCTCGAGCCCGAGCTTGGAAGCGGGGTAGGCAACAACATTCAATATGATGTAGAGGACATTCAACGACATTCAATTCTCCTTCATTGCAGAGAGGACAATCACACTCGAGCGTCCTCCTAGCAGAGGCCACATACTCTGTTGACTCCTTACATGCCCCTTCTCATCCGACATTGTAGCGAGCACGCGCTGCAATACGACGCTGACAGACGACAAGACTGGGGCAGGTATGATGGTGACTTCCGCGACCAGCCTCGCCTAGAGGCGCGTCGTAAGCTACGCAGTAGGGATGGAACCCTTATAACCTCCACCCCATTTAAGAGGAGATCTGTGTAGGTATGGTGATTAGACAAGGCATGACCGTACTGCCTATAAAAGAGTCATCTTGCAGCTAAACTTGGGAGATGAGCACTCTCCGGCACACATGACTTAGTGCGTAAACACCGATCGCATGTAACTCCATTTCCCTCTTTCAATCGACAAAAGAGCAGGAGATCGACACTGTATGTAGGACACTCGTCTGAACTAAGTATAAATCCTTCCGTGAGTGTAGATAGGCCACCTCAAAAACAAACATACGATAAAATCGATACTCATCGGTAGTACGAACACCGACAAGTTCTATAACTATGTCTCAAAACTGTACTTCTAAATTATTTTAAAATCATGTCGGAAATTGAATACAACAAATGTTAAAATCCTATGAAAACTGTGATGGTAATACACAATTCATAAATCAATATCTCCCAATTCAGTGTGCAAGAAGCTTTATCTAAGTCGTTCTCTCAACCCATCACATACTATACCCCAATTAGTTCCATAACTATTTTTTCTAAAATATACCTCTACATAATTTAAAACTAGTATTGAAGAATGATAACAATTGCAGTGCATAAAATATATCATCCAACAGATGAATTGATGGACGATTCAGGTATGAACGACAGATCGACCTACAAATGTGGATCCGACGTGGCTGTCTACTGGTTCAGTTATCCAGTAGATGGTCGTCCATCTGCTGAACTATATGTTGGCCACATCAGCAAGTCGGCATGAAGGAAGGTGGCTACAATGGTAAAAATTGAAATCTGATGGTTATTAATATAAAATGAATATAAAATGATGCTAAAAATGAAAAAAATTCCACAAGAATCGGGCGGAGAAGTCCATCGCAGGAAATTTGAACCTGGAAAGCGAGGACGCTCCTGCCGCGTACGCCGCCGCGCGACTGGTACATGGCATGCACCGCATCAAAGACGCAAAGAACAAACACGTCGTCCTGCTGGCCCCGCCGCAGACCCACTGGCCAGCGGGGCCAACGCCCAGCCCAGCGCGGAATAAAAAGCGGATTGGATTCCGGGCCTGGGTCCGGTCCGGTACATGCGGCCAATAAAACTGAGAATAAAAAAATGCATCAAATTTTCCGAAAAAGACACGAGAAAGTCCCCCGTCTCTTTCTCGTCGTGTGGAAGGCAGGAGAGGGAAGCGGCTCCCACTTCGCACGCGCTCAACTTCTGCCGCCGCTGCTCGCCTTCAGGTAAGAGCAGCAGAAGAATCGCATTTTTCGTTCAGCGTACTCTGTTTCTTGCTTGCTTGCTTGCTCGCTCGAGATTCATGCCCCTGCTGCGCGTCGGAAGTGGTTGTAGAGTTGGGTGGACGATGCGAGGGCGGGAACGGAGCTTGACGCCGCTATGGTTTGTCTTCGCGCTAGGGTTTTGCTGAGAGAAGGTGCGGAGGTTACAAGAAGCACTTCTTTGCTATGGTGGGGTAGAGCTCTTGTGCATAGTGTGGAAGGGTGGCCCGTTTGATTCAGGACGCTTAGGGTTGCTGCAAACTTCGAACTTTGTTTGACCTAGATGCTCAGTTGTGCTCTGGTCGGGTCAGTTCGGTTGCGCAATCTGCTTCCCTATAGTTAGTGCGAAAAAAATTTGCGTTTCTGTAAGCAATTGCCCGGAGATGTTAGTGTTTCTGCTACGAATTGCTCTGTAGTTTCATTTCTTCGTGCATTGTCGTCGCCCAATGTCGTCACCGGCCCTCGTAACCTTCTTTTAAATCTTGCAACCCTTGAAGAGGGGGGTTACAATTGTTCATTTACACGTTTGTTTCCTACTTCATTGAAAGAATAGCACTACGAAGTTTATTAAATCTCTGTAATGCTACTGACATAGTCTTAACCATACAGCGTGGTCATGTTTCTTTTCTGCAGATTTGCCTCTTTTTTGGATCCTGTACTTTGTGTTTCATTACAACTTACAAGGGTGACTCTTGTCTGCAGCTAGAGCAATAAGGGTCGGCTAGGATGCCTGACCCAGCACCAGTAGTGGAGGAGAAGGCTATCGCAAATGGAGGAGCAGCTGCTGATGCTGCTACTCCTGAAAAGGACATGGCCTGTAAGGAAGCGGCTGCCGAGAGCAAGGATGCTGCAGTAGATGATAAGAATGCTGAAGAACAGAATAAAGTTTCTGTAAATGATGCTGATGACCCTAAAGATGGTGATGTCCAAATGGCAGAACCTCAAAGTGCTAAGGAGGGTGATGGTGATGTGGTTGCTGCTGAGCAATTGGATCCTGGAGATGCGGGAAAGGATTTAGATGCAAAGGAAGTTAACAATGTCAAGCCAGCAGAAGGCGAGGATGTCAAGATGGCAGAGGCCAAGAGTTTTAAAGAAAGTCGTGGTGGCGCGGAAGAGGCAAAACAGGTGGTTTCTGAAGATTTGAAAACGGATGCAGATGCAAAAGAAGATAACAATGCCGAGCCAGAAGAAGGAAATGATGTCAAGATAGCTGAGGCTGGGAATATCGATGTCCAAGTTGAAGGACCAACGGAAGATAAAGATGAGAACAAGAACATAGATGAGCAGGATGAATTGAAAGAGATAGAAGAAGGTGGTTCAGCTGATCTGGAGGAAAGCAAAGGAAACAAAACAAGTGCTGCTGACAAGCCAGAGGAAGAGGTAGCAGAAGATATGGACTCTGCTGATAAGAAAGAGGAAGATGCTGGGGACCAAACTAATGCCAATGACAAAAATACAGAAAAAGATGGTACAGATAAACAAGGAAAAGACAGTGAAGTGACAGATCAGCAAGTTAGTGAAGCTGACAAGGTGGAAGAGAATAAGGAGGAGACTCCTAAGAACAAGAAAGGGAGGAGTTCTAGGGATAGAAGCCAGGCAAAGGATAAAAAACTAGATGGAGCCAAATCTAGGGAAGCCAAAAGTTTACTAAACACCCCCAGCCCATATGGTACTGATCGCCCTCAACGTGAAAGGAAAACAGTGGAGAGGTTGGTTGAAGCAATTGAGGAGCCAAACAAGAACTTCGTAGTTGATAAGGTTTTTTGCTGTCATTTTATCCCACTATTTTCCCTTTTTATATGCAACATTTTTTTTATAAATTCTATTCTCACAGGGTCGTGGGACTCCTTTAAAGGATATACCAAGCGGTATGGACCTCTCATCGATCTTTTTACTGTTCACTTGCTTCTGTTTATTAGTTCTGCATACTAGGCCTTCACTGTTCATTAAGGCAGCGAGGTTCATTTGCATTCATCATTTGAGGTGTAGAGCATGATGTATTTTTGTACTGAATTTGGAATTATGGATTGAGAAATGGGGGGAAACTAGGTGGTTTCATGTTCTAGTATAAAACCCTTCAATCTTTGCCCATGGTGTCTATCGTCAATATTGATGGATGCATAACTTTAACCTAACTGAAGAGCCAGCTATATTGGAGCTTTCTTCAGTTTTATTGTTTAATGTGTTTGTCTTTGGTAAACCTAATTGTTGGACTGTGTTGAGTTATGTGTTTGGGCCCGGCCTGTGTACCGGCCCATCTATGTATCTATAAATATGTACCCTGTCCTTTGGTTAATTAATCAATCATTCTTCCCCTCTAATATGGTATCATTAGCCAAACCCTAACCCTAATCCCCACCACCCTAACCCTAGCCGCCGACCCCCCTATGGACGGCGCCCCCCCTGGCCGCCGCTGGTGCCCCCCTGGCCGCCGCCGCCGGCGCTCCGCCCCTGGCCGCCGCTGGCGCTCCCCCCTGGCTGCCGCCGGCGCCCACTTCCTGGCCGCCGCTGGCGCCCCCTCCCTGGCCGTCGCCGACGCCACCTCCCTCGCCAGCGGCCTCCTGGCCGGCGCCCCCCTGCACCTCTTCCCCTGCGCGCCTCCTCTGCGCCTCCCCGCCGCGTCCCCTGCGCGCGCCGCCTCCGGATTTGGCGCGGCCGGCCCCGACACCGCCTCCCCTGCTCGCGCCGCCGCCGGATCCGGCGCGGCCAGCCCCGACGCCGCCTTCCCTGCGTGCGCCGCCGCCGGATTTGGCGCGGCCGGCCCCGTCGTCGCCTCCCCTGTGCGCGCCGCTGCCAGATCCAACGTGGCCGGCCCCTTCGCCGCCATCCGGCTGCCGCCGCCCGGTACTCCCGGCCCCACTCCTTCCCTGTCCGGCCTGGATCCGGCCGCCGCCGCACCGGTGCCGTAGTTCCGGCCAGCGTGGACAGTGCATGGTCTCCCGCCGTCTGGACTTGACTGGGTGGTAGACTCTGGCGCCTCGTACCACACCACTGCCGACGCCGGTATCCTCTCTTCTAACCGTCCTTCCCATCCTTCTCATCCTTCATCTATCGTTGTTGGGAATGGGTCGGTTCTTCCGGTCACCTCAGTAGGTGACTTGGGTTCATCAGGTTCTTTTCAGCTCCGTGATGTTCTTGTTGCTCCTGACATCATTCAGCACCTTCTTTCCGTTCGCCGTTTCACTACTGACAACCGGGTTTCCATCGAGTTCGATCCTTTTGGTTTATCTGTGAAGGATCTTACTACTCGACGTGTTCTTTTTCGCCGTGAGAGTTCGGGACCTCTGTACACGATGCGTCTTCCAGCTTCCGCTCCGCCTCTTGCCCTGACTACGACAGCCTCTTCGACCATCTGACATCGTCGGCTTGGTCACCCCGACATTGATGCTATGTCGAAGTTGTCTGGTAGTTCAGTGATTTCGTGTACTCGGGGTACTCACGAGTCTCTTTGCCATGCTTGTCAGTTGGGTCGCCACGTTCGTCTTCCTTTTTCGCACTCTGTCACTCGTGTCGAGCACATCTTTGATCTGATTCACTGTGATCTTTGGACATCTCCCATTCTCAGTGTATCCGGCCTTAAGTAAGTATTACTTGGTCGTCGTTGATGATTTCTCACACTATTCGTGGACTTTTCCCTTGCGGCAGAAGTCTGATACTTTCGGCACTCTCTCTCACTTCTTCGCTTGGGTGTCCACCCAGTTTGGATGCATGATCAGGGCGGTCCAGTGCGACAACGAGCGCGAGTTTGACAACTTTGCGTTTCGTGACTTCCTTCTTTCTCACGGTGTTCAGTTGCGCATGTCTTGCCCGTACACCTCTCCCCAGAATGGCAAGGCTGAGCGCATGATTCGGACGACCAACGATGTCATGCGCTCCCTGATGTTCCAGGCTTCTACTCCTGCTCGCTACTGGGCGGAGGCGCTTCACACCGCCACCTACCTCATTAATCGCCTTCCTACTAAGGCGATTAGTGCTCCCACTCCTCATTTCGCTTTGTTCGGCACCCCTCCTCTTTACGACCACCTTCGAGTTTTCGGGTGCGCTTGCTACCCTAATCTCTCTGCCACCGTCCCCCCATAAGCTCGAGCCTCGTTCGACTCGGTGTGTCTTCCTTGGGTACTCTCCTGATCATAAGGGGTACCGGTGTCTCGACCTTACCACTCGCCGCATCTTGGTCTCCCGACACGTCGTGTTCGACGAGTCCTCCTTCCCTTTCGCTGGGTCCTCCTCTGATTCGGTCTCCGAGTTGGATTCCCTTTTTTCCACTGACCCTAAGGCCGCTCCTGTCCAGCGACCTTGTTTTTTACCTTCTGCAGGTCTTCCTCTAGCTGCGCCGGACACGACCACCGTGTCTCAGACACCACCTGTCGTGTCTCTCGCCGCTCCGGCGTTCTTGCCGCCACTAGCCGTTCCTCCGACGGCCCCGATGTCGACCGCTGCACCTTACGCAACATCGGCACCTGCGGCGACTCCGGCTGTGCCTACTACAGCCACGACACGGCGGTTCACTGACCCTGCTCTCGTCTACCAGCGACGAGTGCGGGTTGGTGCCCAGGCTCCGTCGACCCTGGGGACGAGTGCTGCACCACGCGTAGCACCGACGTCTCCTGCTGCGCCGCGTGCAGCCCCGGTGTCTCCTACGGCTGCACCACGTGAGGTCCCGGCACCTCTTACGGTGGCGCGGCCCCGACGTCTCCGACCTCGACTCCTGCGCCACACGAGGCCCCGACGTCTCCTACGGCTGCGCCACGCACGGCCTCGGCGTCTCCGACCTCGACACCTGCGCCACACGAGGCCTCGGCGTCTCCTACGGCTGCGCCACGCGCGGCCCCAGCGTCTCCAACCTCGACTCCTGCGCCACACGAGGCCCCGACGTCCCCTATAGCTGCGCCACGCGCGGCCCCGGCGTCTCCGTCCTTGACTCCCGCGCCGTGCGGGGACCCGACGTCTACTCCGACTCCCGCGTCACGCGCAGCTCCAGCGTCTCCGGCCTCATCACACGCTGCGCCACGCGCGACCCCTGTTCCACGGTTCGTCGACCCTGCTCTTGTCTACCAGCGACGAGAGCGGGTTGGTGACTCTGCGCCTGCTCGTCCCGAGCCCTCGGTGTACCACCCACCGTTGCTCCACCGGGACCCAGGACACGTTCACCCGATGGTGACTAGACGTGCCGCTGGGGTTCTCCGGCCTCTTGAGAGGTTCTCCGGAGTGGTACTCTCTTCGACGACACCGACACCATCCACTTCCTCTTCGGTATCACCTATACCGACCTCCGTCCGTAGCGCCCTCGCTGACCCTCACTGGCGCCGCGCTATGGAGGAGGAGTATGCGACCCTACTTGCCAACCGGACATGGGACCTTGTTCCTCGTCCTCCTCGTGGCAACGTTGTCATAGGCAAGTGGGTTTTCACGCATAAGAGGAAGGCGGATGGATCCCTGGAGAGATATAAGGCTCGTTGGGTACTTCGGGGCTTCACTCAGCGCCCTAGAGTGGACTACGACGAGACCTTCAGTCCGGTGGTTAAGCCAGCGACAGTACGGACTGTTCTGTCGTTGGCTCTCTCGCGTTCTTGGCCAGTCCACCAGCTGGACGTCAAGAACGCCTTCCTCCACGGGACGCTGACGGAGACGGTGTACTGCAGTCAGCCGACAGGGTTCGTTGATTCAGCCCGTCCAGACTTGGTCTGTCGGCTGAACAAGTCCCTATACGGGCTGAAGCAGGCACCTCGGGCTTGATACAGCCGGTTCGCCTCCTTCCTGGCCTCGCTCGGCTTCGTCGAGGCCAAGTCGGACACCTCGCTCTTCGTTTACAGGCATGAGGGTGACACTGTCTACCTCCTCCTGTACGTGGACGATATTGTCCTCACGGCGTCTAGCCCGACTCTTCTTCAGCGCACGATCTCCGCCCTGCAGCGCGAGTTCGCGATGAAGGATCTCGGCCGGCTCCACCACTTCCTGGGCGTTGCGGTCGAGCACCGTCCGAGCGCTCTGTTCCTCCACCAGCGCCAGTACTGCCTGGATATCCTCGAGCGAGCGGGCATGGTTGATTGCAAGCCGTGCTCCACTCCTGTGGACACCCAGGCGAAGCTGTCTTCGGCCGACGGCGCCCCGGTCGCCGACCCCACCTCTTACAGGAGTCTTGCAGGTGCCCTGCAGTACCTCACCTTCACCAAGCCGGACATCTCCTACGCGGTTCAGCAGGTGTGTCTCCACATGCATGCTCCGCGGGAGACGCATCTCACAGCGATGAAGCGGATTCTTCGGTACCTGCGCGGCTCCCTCGACTACGGACTTCTACTTCGACGTGACTCGCCTTCTGAGCTGGTGGTCTACACCGACGCTGACTGGGCGGGGTGCCCTGATACCCGTCGCTCCACCTCTGGCTACGCCGTCTTCCTGGGGGGGGGGGGGAATCTTGTCTCCTGGTCCTCGAAGTGGCAGCCCGTGGTTTCTCGCTCCAGTGCTGAGGCGGAGTACCGCGCCGTGGCTAACGGCGTAGCAGAGGCGTCTTGGCTCCAGCAGTTACTTCAGGAGCTCCACTCCCCTGTCGCTCGGAGCACGTTGGTCTACTGTGATAATGTCAGCGCCGTTTATCTCTCCACCAACCCCGTCCAGCACCAGCGCACGAAACATGTAGAGATTGATCTTCATTTGTTCGTGAGCGGGTTGCACGCGGTGAGATTCGAGTTCTCCATGTGCCGACGACGTCACAGTTTGCCGACATCTTCACGACGGGACTCCCGACGTCTTTATTTTCTGAGTTTCGGTCCAGTCTCAACATCTGTTGTGGCTAGATGTTGGGACTGCGGGGGGGGTGTTGGACTGTGTTGAGTTATGTGTTTGGGCCTTGCCTGTGTACCGGCCCATCTATGTATCTATAGATATGTACCCTGTCCCTTGGTTAATTAATCAATCATTCTTCCCCTCTAATACTAATTACTTCCTCGGATCCAAAACACTAGTCCATTCAGGTTTGTCCGAAGTAAAATATTTTCAGATTTCCTAATTACTTCACTGTTCATTAAGGCAGCGAGGTTCATTTGCCTTCATCATTTGAGGTGTAGAACATGATGTATTTTTGTACTGAGTTTGGAATTATGGATTGAGAAATGGGGGGAAACTAGGTGGTTTCATGTCATAGTATAAAACCCTTCAATTTTGCCCGTCGTGTCTATCGTCAATATTGATGGATGCATAACTTTAACCTAACTGAAGAGCCAGCTAAATTGGAGCTTTCTTCAGTTATATTGTTTAATGTGTTTGTCTTTGGTAAACCTAATTACTTCCTCAGATCCAAAACACTAGTCCATTCATGTTTGTCCGAAGTAAAATATTTCCAGATTTTCATTAATGGACAAAAGACTATGATTGCTAACACAAGGTTGATGTTGTCAAGGGCATCGGTGCCCAAGACAGCAGGCCCCTGGCTACATAGCCGCAGTCGGTAGGGGCGTCGGGGTTTTTGCCCGACTGCCCGATTGTTGAAGTGGGTGAGATTTAGAGGAGGACAGAGTAGAATAGTAGTTCTTTCTTATTCCTCATGGATACATACTCCCTCTAATTTATAGGTTCATAGCCCGCCTAACAAAGGAAAGTAATCTTTATCGAAGGGAACAAACTTCCCCTGATCCTAATTTATTTCTTTCCTAAAACGCAAAAGGAAACCAATCCCTTTGATCCTGGCTTGCCATGCATGCCGATGGTTACTTATTTCCTTCCTAAAGTGCCGCTACGTTTGAATTATGCGCCTGGTCCCTGGGCCGGCAAGCCGACACTGGTAATGGTGGTCCCACATGACATCTCTCCCCCCTTGACGAGCAGCTCGTCCTCGAGCTGGAAACCGAGATAGCGGTCGATGAAGCTATCAGCATCTTCCCATGTGGCCGACACTGCTATCTTGACCTTCCAGTGTACCAGTAGCTGAGGAACACCCCTGGCCAAGCGAGAACGGAGAACCTGTTCCGTTTCCGGCACGACAGTGCCATTGTGGATCTGTGGAAGCGCTGGCGGTGCGGTCGGTGGAGTGCCCACAAACTTCTTCAGGTGGAACACGTCATGGAGGCGGGCGTTGGGAGGCAGCTCCAGCTTGTAGGAGACATTGTTGATGACTGCGGCGATGCGGTATGGGTCGTAGAAGCGCGACCTGAGCTTCCCTGATGTGGGTACGTGTAGTGATGAGGCGGCTCATTGTCGCAATCGTAGCCAAACCCACTCGCCCACCTTGTGGCGGACATCTCTGTGATGCTTGTCGTAGTGGCGCTTGTAGAAAGCTTGTGCTTGCTCGAGGCGGAGGCGAACGTCAGCCAGGAACTCGTCCCGATCCGCCATGTTCTTGGCGACTGTTGTTGACAGCTGTTATATACCAATTTCACCCGTCAATATAACTCAATTATGTGAAGGAATTATCATTTTATGCACACATCACTGAAAGTTGCCTAGAGGGGGGGGGGGTGAATAGGCTAATTGACCTGCAAATGACTCAATAAAACGAGATTAAATTACAGGGGGCGGACTAGTCCGGTCAGGGGGCGGACTAGTCCGGTCAGCCTGCGTGAATAACCCTAAAAATTGTTTCTAGCAAGTTTTAGGGAATTTTCTCGTTGCTACAAGTGAGTATATGTTTAAGTCAAGTTGAGCAACAACCTACACAAGAGCAAGTTAAGTTTCCACAAGTTTGTAGCAATGCGGAGTATGAAACGAGACTACCAACCCTAGAACAAAGTAATCAATAGAATGAATGCGAAGAACACAAGGGGGCAAGGATTTTATCCCGAGGTTCGATTCCACACAAGGAATCTACGTCCCCGTTGAGGAGTCCACAAAGGACCGGGTCCAACAACCCTTCCCTCACCAAGTTTACCGCACGGGCCTAACTTGGTTCTCCACTAATCACAACGGTGATTACAAAGTTCGTTGGGGCTTCTCACAAACTGAGGCTCCCACACCACAAAGGTGATCAACACAATAAAACAAACTCAATACACAGCCCACAAAGACTCAAAAGAGTGCAAGAGATCAAACCGGGAGCACAAGCGCGATGTTCTTCCTCTTCTCCACCTCACTAAACCCTAATCCACTCAAGAATTAGTTTTAGAGGGAAAGTAGGCAAGAAGGAGGCTTAGGAGTGCTCCTTGTTGGCTGTGGCGGCGCTAGGGTTTGAGTTTTTCCAAAGGTATTCGAAATGAGGCCGGGGGTCCCCTTTTTATAGGGGTCCCAAGCCCAATCTGCTGACTTCAGCAAAAGGGCGGACTAGTCCGGCCACTGGCCCGGACTAGTCCTGCCTAGGGGACCACTGACCCCTTTGTCAGGTCCCGACAGCTGACACACTATCGTCACGCTACCCGCCAAACTTCAAATTCAAACGGTCACTTCCAGAACGGACTAGTCCGGTCAACACCGGACTAGTCCGATCTCACACAGAGCCTTCTGCTCCGTGTGAAAACGGACTAGTCTGAGGACCACGGACTAGTCCGGCCCCTAGGGCGGACTAGTCCGGTCCTCCCAGACTTAGCCACAGAAACACCTCTTCCTAGCCAACCCGGACTAGTCCGGCACCACGGGCGGACTAGTCCGTTCTCACTCAGGACCTCTTGGTCCGGTCCAAAACGGACAAGTCCGTGATTTTGGGACTTCATCCCCAAAACCCACTCACAGCTACCCGGACTAGTCCGGTCACAAACGGACTAGTCCTATCTCGGTCAGACCCTTCTGGTCCGGCCGATAACGGACTTGGCCGGCCAGGGGCGGACTAGTCCGGCCTCCTGCACGGACTAGTCCGGCCCTACGGCCAGACCACTCATTCACTCATTTCTTTCATAGGTTTGACCTCTAAACCACTTTGAGCTCCCAAACTTGATCTCAATGCACTTTACACACACACCCTCCTATTACTACGGCTAGTCTAACTCAATCACGCTAGAAACCCTAGTTTCTACGCTTCGAGTTGACTCCGTTTCCTTCCTTTTCCTTTTTGAGGGTTTGCGTCTCCGATTGAGTCTTCACCTGTGCTAAGATCACTTGAGCTCATTAGCGACTTAATTGTCGTCATCAATCATCCAAAACCCACGGGGAACCTAGATGCACTTTCAATCTCCCCCTTTTTGGTGATTGATGACAACACATTAAGTTCTTCACAAATAAGAGTATAAAGTTTTGGTTTTCATAACATGTGTGCGTATGAATGACTCCCCCTCAATGTATGCAACATGTAAAAGAGATGGAGAAGTTCTTTCATACCCACACACGTTATGGTGGGGTGCCTACGTGATGTGCTCAACAGTTTGTGACAAGACATGAATAACATCAATACATTCATAAGATTGACAATAAAGCAATATATTGATAGTAAGCAACATTAACGTGTCTTGCACAAATGTAAACATCCAAGAGCATAAATATGGTGGGGTGCCTACGTGATGTGCTCAACAGTTTGTGACAAGACATGAATAACATCAATACATTCATAAGATTGACAATAAGAGCAATATATTGATAGTAAGCAACATTAACGTGTCTTGCACAAATGTAAACATCCAAGAGCATAAATATGTTACATGACAGTCATACATCACAAAACACACTTACATGACAGTCATACATCACAAAACACACCCACAAAAGGACTAAACTCACTAAACTCCCTTAACTCTCCCCCTTTGGCATCAAGGCACCAAAAAGGAAAAGAAGGGGGAACAACTAACTAAACCTAGTCCTCATCTTCTCCACTTTCGCTCTCAGTGGCTTCGGAGTCTTCAATGTTTGCCTCTGGCTCTTCGTCGTTGTCGTCGTTGTCGGAGGATTCCCTTGCCGAGGGAGCTGCCCGAGAGGAGCTTCCATCCTCCTGGAGCTGAGCAAGCTCATCGGCAGTGAAGACGGGGAAAGGAGTGATCTCCCCATCACTCTCTTGGCGCCTTGAGATACTTCTCTTGGCGCTTGTGTGCCCTCTGAGCGCGAATCTCTTGCTTCCGGCACGAGGTGAAGATGGCCTTGAAGCATTTGAAGAACGCACTCATGAACTGAGGCAGAGGCGGAGACGGAGGTGCCACTGGGCGAGACGGAGGATCAGCATTCTTGCGTCTTGGAGGCACCGACACATTTGGCGGCTTCTGGGGGCGCAGAGGTCGGTGCGATACATCCTTGACAAAGGACACGCCCGACACCTTCTCAAGAAGGCACATAATGTAAGGGGCATACCCGCACGCCCTGTTGGGGGTATGCGAGATGTTGAAGATGTCGTCGAAGATGTAGTCGACGAGATTGAACTTCTCTTCCCCATCAATCAGAATGAGCAGGTGCCTTAGGTTTCCTTGAATGACCCCTGCATCACCGTCCTTGGGTGCAATGGTCCTCCTAAGTATCCGGTTCATGATGCTGTAGAATGGCTTGATGTTCCGAGCTAGTCCGGCATCAAACGGGAGATGGCTTGGATACATGTAAGCCAGCTCCTCATGATCCACTGCCTTGAGGTTCGAGATAATGATCTCGTGGTCCATGTGAGCCTCAAGACCAAGGATCCTTGCAAACTCAGCATAGGTGACAGAGTATTGTTCACCATGAGTCATCCAAATTATCCTCCTGTCACCTGAGCTTGTGAAATAGATTGTGGAGTAGAATTGGAGAATAACTTCCACATTCCAATCATATTTGAAGGCCATGATCTTCTTGAGATCATGGCGCTCGGCAGCTTCAATCACGGCATCAAAGGCCGAGTGCTCCTTCTTCGCCATATAGTCCCAGTCCACCCACTGAGCCTCTATCACTGGCTTCTTCATTTGTTGGTAGACTAGCCTGTAATAGTCACAGTGGAAGTCACACCAAAACCTGGGATCAGCTGTGCTCCTTTCAAATTTATAGACCTTCTCGGTCCTTAGCCTTCGGGCCTTTTCAGCCCCTTTGCCATGGAACACATTTGCCGACAGTTCCTTTTGCCGGTTGGGATTCCTTTCCGGTGTGTGGACTTCAAGGGGGCCAATAGAGGTGGCCTTCCCCTTTTCCTTGATCACAACCCCACCAGCAGCCCTCTTAGCTGATATCTTGACTGCGGGGTTCTTCTTCTTTGGCTCGATAGGAGCCGGAGCTTTTCCCTTCTTCGGGTCACGCTCGACCCTAGGGACAGCCTCTTCTTGGGCTGGCTCCTTGCCCTTAGCCTTCTCGCCAAGAGTGACGAGCTTCTTCCTCTTTGGGGCATTGGCCTCAGCGGCCTTGGAGTTATGGGCCTCCCTATCCTCTCTTTTCTTCTTTCGCAGCTCATTCAGTGATTCTGCGGTGGCACGGGCAATGGCTTCATCCTCATTGTAGATGCTCGCAGCCACCTTGGATGCTTCGAGTGCCTTGAGCTTTCTTTCCTCCTTGGCCTTCTGCGCCTCCATTAGCGCAGCCTTAGTCCGAGCCTCGGCAATTTGGGCCTTGGTACGCCCCTCGAGGTTGACACGCGGAGGAGAGCGCTCGGAGTTCGACATTCTGTGCAAAGGATGGAGAGAGGAAGATATGAGCCTAGGAAGAAGAAGTATTGCCGAAAAGATCTCGAGAACCAACTAGAAGTAGGGTTTGCCCTGTGCAAACCGGACTTGTCCGCCCCAGGGGCGGACTAGTCCGCCGGCCGGACTTGTCCGCCTGGTGGCCGGACTAGTCCGGGTTACACAGGAAGAACCCTAACCCTAATCGATTCATCGAAAAATTTGTGAACCAATGCGCAATACTCCTAGGCTATGATCGCAAGGGTGTATAGAACAACATTAATGAAGGTGTTCCTATAAAAAACTTGAAGAATCAAGAATGGGACTAGTTTTTGAGGAACGGTGAAATACCTTCAAAAATCCGCTTGAGTCGTCGAAATCGGCGTGGATCTCGAAGGTGGAGCGCGGGGAAGTGATCCCTCACTCCCAAGGACTTCCATGCGCGGATTGGAGTTGAGTTTTGGTGGTTGGAGCGCAAAATCGCCGATTTGGGGGCGGTTGTGCGCGCGTGGAAGCTTGAGAGTCAAGTGAGAGAGAGAGAGGGGGTCCGGGCCGCCTGGGGGTTTAAGTCCCCAAGGGCCGGACTAGTCCGGTTGAGGGGCCGGACTAGTCCGGTCTGCGGACCAGACCCAGACTAGTCCGGGTCCGGACTTGTCCGGTGGAAGGCCGGACTAGTCCGGTGTGCGGACTAGCCGCGGACTAGTCTGACCCGGACTTGTCTGGCCATAGGGGCGGACTAGTCCGGTCCAGCTGGGCTGAAAAACAATATATTTGGGTTTTGCCCATAAAGATAAGTCCTTTTGGACAGATATAGCAAGGAAAACATGACAAACATGATTATGAGTCAATAAAGAACAACTTATGAACATTTTCATGAAGAAAATAGATTTCTCAAACAAATTTGAGGAGAAATCGACATAGAGAGGAGTTTTTCGAAATGTGGCTCAAAATATATGAGGAATGTGGTTTAAGCCACGTTCCGAGAATCCAACACGTTGAGCTCACTTCTTAGCTCACAGAAACGCTTCTCGTCAAGAGGCTTGGTGAAGATGTCCGCAAGTTGATGTTCCGTCCTCACATGCGAAATCTCAATGTCTCCCTTCATTGAGTGATCTCGCAAGAAATGGTGTCGAATGTCTATATGTTTGGTCCTAGAGTGTTCCACCGGATTATGGGCTATCTTGATTGCACTCTCGTTGTCACACAAGAGTGGAATTTTACGCAGGTTAATCCCATAATCCCCAAGCGTTTGTCGCATCCAGAGAAGTTGTGCACAACAACTTCCGGCTGCAACGTATTCAGCTTCGGCGGTGGAGAGAGCAATAGAGTTTTGCTTCTTAGAGGACCAAGACACAAGAGATCGACCTAAGAATTGGCACGTACCCGATGTGCTCTTCCTATCAACTTTGCACCCCGCATAGTCCGCATCGGAATATCCGATGAGGTTAAACTTGGATCCTTTGGGGTACCAAAGTCCTAGGGTAGGTGTGTGTACAAGATATCTCAAGATCCTTTTAACGGCGGTCAAATGACAAGCCTTGGGTGCTGCTTGAAAGCGTGCACACATACACACACTTAGCATGATATCGGGCCTAGATGCACAAAGATAGAGAAGTGATCCGATCATAGACCTATATAGCTTTTGATCCACACTTGGACCGTCCTCATTTAGGTCTAGGTGTCCATTTGTCCCCATAGGGGTTTTGATGGGTTTTGCTTTGTCCATGTCAAACTTTCTTAGAATATCTTGAGTATACTTAGTTTGACTTATGAACGTCCCTTCTTTGAGTTGTTTCACTTGAAATCCTAGAAAGAACTTCAACTCACCCATCATGGACATTTCAAACCTCTCCGTCATTATCTTGGAGAACTCGTCACAAAACACCTTATTTGTGGAACCAAATATGATGTCATCCACATATATTTGGCACACAAAAAGATCCTCGTTGAAGTGCTTTGTGAAAAGGGTATAATCCGCTTTTCCTATCCTAAAACCATTCTCAACTAGAAAGTCTCTTAGGCACTCATACCTGTTAGTAGCTGGATTTTTACTCTCATTGAAGAGAGGATGACACTAGAGAGTTGGAGCAATTTTTCTTGTCTATTCCTCACACAATGCCATACCAACCCAAGGGGTTGAGGCTACATATTTATAGCAGCCCAAGGGCAGCCAACCAGCCAAGCATATGCCTTCTTGCTAGTCCAAGATGCCATGCAAGGTGCTGTCCTAAAGATGCTAACAACCGTCCTAAAAGCAGTCAAGATGCTGCTGTCCTAACTGCTGTCCTAAAAGCAGTCAAGATGCTGTCCTCTAGTCTAAGATGAGTACAACAAGGACCAAAGACCAAGGACTAAGGTACAACAAACTAAGGACAAGGGTACAAGGGACTAGGGGACCAAAGACCAAAGGACTACAAGACTTATTCCATCATTCTCCCCCTAAGTCTTGTACGTCGTCTTCTGGGAGGGTTGGACCATCCCGATCCTGGAGCAAAGTTCAATGAACTTGAGCCTCCCAAGGGGCTTGGTGAGCAGATCCGCAAGCTAGTCCTTGGTGTTGATGTAGATCGCCTTGATGCTACCTTCCTCCAAGCAGCCTCGGATGAAGTGGTACCTCACCCGGATGTGCTTGCTCCGTTCATGAAAAACGGGGTTCTTTGCCAGGGCCAGAGCAGACACGTTGTCCACCCTGAGCTCCACCGCTCCAGTGTCTCTGCCGAGTAGATCACCAAGCAGTCGAACAAGCCAGAGCGCCTGAGTCGAAGCGGTGGAGGCCGCTATGTACTCGGCCTCGCAGCTGGACATGGCCACCACCTGCTGCTTGACCGACTGCCAGCTAACGAGGCACTTGCCGAAGAAGAAGAGGATCCCGCTCGTGCTTTTGCTAGTGTCGATGTCGCCGGCGTGGTCGCTGTCGCTGTACCCGACAAGGTGTGCCTCTCCAGGACACCTCGAGTAGTGAAGGCCGTGATCAAGAGTCCCCGCAACGTAGCGGATGATCCTCTTCACAGCCTGCTGGTGCTCCGTCGTCGGTCGCTGCAGGAACCGACTAACGTAGCCGACGGAGAATGCCAAGTCCGGCCGTGTGTGGGCGAGGTAGCGAAGGCTCCCCACAAGACGCCGGTACTGTGTAGCGTCCACCTCCTCCGCCGTGCTGTCGCGGCTCAGCTTCAGCCTCTCCTCCATCGGAGTGAGGGCTGGGTTGCAGGTTGTGAGCCCAGCTAGCTCAACAATTCGCCTGGCGTAGGCGGTTTGTCGAAGTGTGATCCCGGAGTCGGCCTGGTGCACCTCAATTCCTAGGTAGAAGGAGAGGGATCCCAGGTCACTCATCTGGAAAGTGGCTTTCATCTCTTCCTTGAACGCTGCCACCTCCGCCTCCTTGGTGCCGGTGATCACCAAGTCGTCGACGTAGACACCCACCAGTAGGGTGTTTCCTCCATTGCCCCGCCGGTAGATGGCCGCCTCGTGTGGGCATTGCCCGAAGCCCATCCTCTTGAGCGTGGAATCCAACTTGGCATTCCACGCCCGTGGTGCCTGCCGCAAGCCATAGAGGGCCTTGCGCAAGCGCAACACCTTGCCCTCCTTGCCAGGGAGCGCAAACCCTGGCGGCTGGTGTACATAGACCTCCTCCTTCAAGTCGCCGTTGAGGAACGCCGACTTGACGTCCATGTGCTGGACACGCCAGCCTTCTTGAGCAGCCAGCGCAAGAAGGAGTCGCACGGATTCCATCCGTGCCACGGGGGCAAAGGCATCGTCGAAGTCGATCCCCTCCTACTGCACGAAGCCGCGTGCCACCAAGCGAGCCTTGTGCTTGACGATGGCGCCGACTTCATCCCTCTTCAGCTTGAACACCCACTTAAGGGTGATCGCACGGTGACCGCGAGGGAGGTCAGCAAGCTCCCAAGTGCGGTTCGTCTCAACCGCATCCATCTCCGACTGCATCGCGGCACGCCATGCCGCGTGTTTCTCGGCCTCCGCGAAAGACCGAGGCTCGCCGTCGTCGCACGCAAGGTGCAACTGTGCCTCCGAATCTTGATCATCCAGATCGTGAGGGGCCAGTCCCGGCACCGGCTGGTCGCCGAGAATGTTCTCCATCTTGCGATACCACAGCTGCTCGCCGTCGTAGCACCTGTCGAGGCGCTCCTCGTCGTGGGAGAGCGGAGTGACAAACTCCACTGGGTCGTGCTCGACACAAGCTGGTGACGGAGTGGACGTGGCCGGAGGGGTGGCCGTCGGTGCTGGAGTGCGTGGGGTCGCCGGCTGAGGTGGAGGTGGACGCTCTGGGGCAGGGGTAGACACGCTCGGTGGAGAAGAGCTGCCTACTCCCCCAGCTCCCTTGGAGTAGACGTAGTCGACGATGAAGTCGTCGTTCGTCGAGGTCGAACTATCGTCCACCGCCTTGTCCCATGCCCATCCTCGCCCTTCGTTGAACACAACGTCGCGCGTCGTGCGCACACGCTGTGTCTCTGGGTCGAGAATGCGGTAGGCCTTCGAGCCCTCCGCGTAGCCGATGAACACCCCGGGGGTGCTCTTGTCGTCGAGCTTGCCGATCTGGCCAAGCTCCTTGGCGAACGCGAGGCAGCCGAAGACTCGTAGGTGAGAGACCGCCGGCTTGCGCCCATACCAAGCCTCGTACGGCGTCCTGCCGTGGAGGGCCTTGGTGGGCGAACGGTTGAGGATGTAGACGGCGGTCACCACCGCCTCTCCCCAAAAGACAGCCGGCATTCCCCTCTGCTTGAGGAGGGCCCGAGTCATCCCCACAACCGTCTGGTTGCGCCGCTCGACGACGCCGTTCTGCTGCGGGCTGTAGGGCGCGGAGTAGTGGCGCTGAACACCCTCATCCGCGCAATACGACGCGAATTCAGCCGCCGTGAATTCGTCGCCGTTGTCAGTGCGCAGCACGCGCAGCTTGCGGCCGCACTCCGCCTCCGCAGTGGCCTGCGCACGCCTGATGGCATTCGCAGCCTCTCCCTTGCTGCCAAGGACCACCACCCACATGTAGCGGGAGAGGTCGTCGACGAGCAGCAGGAAGTAGCGTCGTCCTCCTGGTGTAGCCGGTGTCACCGGGCCACACAAGTCCCCGTGAACGAGCTCGAGCCGCTCCTTGCTCGAAAGCTCGACTGTTGGGGAAAAGGAAGCCGCCTCTGCTTCGTCACCACGCAGACGTCGCAGAGCTGCTCCACGTGGTCAAGGCATGGCATGCCTCGCACCATCTCCTTGGCACTGAGCTGCTTCAGGGCCTCGAAGTGAAGGTGCCCAAAGCGCTCGTGCCACTGCCATGCCTCGTCCTCCCGACGAGTGGCAAGACAGACAGGCTGTGCTACCTGCACGTGAAGGACATAGAGTCGATTGGTGCCTCTAGTTACCTTGGCAAGAAGGCGACAATGGCGATCCCAAATCCTCATGACTCCGTCCTTGATCTCCACGCGCGAACCACTCTCATCCAGCTGTCCCAAGCTGATGATGGAGTTTCGCAACGCGGGGATGTAGTAGACTCCGATGAGCAGCTTGTGCTCACCGGACTTAGCGCTGAGGAGGACGGAGCCAACACCCTTGATCTCCACGCCGGAGGCGTCACCAAACTTGACGGAGCCTCGGACATTGGGATCAAGCTCGGCGAAGAACTCCCGTCGACCGGTCATGTGATGGGTGGCGCCGGTGTCGAGGCACCACCCGTCAGTCTTGTCGTTGCTGGAGCCGTCGCCGAGGAGAGCGTGTGCTCTTGGCTCATCAAGATGAAAGAGAGCCGTTGCGGTCAATGCCGCTAGAGATGGCTTGATGCTTCCATGTGCCATGAGCAAAGCTGGCTCCTCCTCCACCTGGGCGACGTGGGCCTCCTCCTCCACTTGTGCGACGTGGGCCTGACCACGTCGTGGCTGTCGACACTCCCTGGCCCAATGACCAAGCTTGCCACAGTTGTGGCAGGTGTCGTCTCGTGCCGGCTTGTGGTTGCCGGCGGCACCGCCCTGGGCACCTCCGCGGGCACTTCCTTGCGCCCCGGCTTGGGCGCCCCCGCGCCCCTTGCGCGGCTTGCCGCGCTTGCGGCCGCCTGTCGAGAAAGAGGACTCCCCCTTCTTCCGGTCACCCTGGCTAGCCTCCCACTGCTCGCGAGTGAGATGAAGCTTCCCGCCAATGGTGATAGGCCCCGAGAGAGGCTGTGGTTCGTCGCTGTCGACGACCTTGAGGCGACCTATCGCCTCTTCGATCGACATCGTGGAGAGGTCCAGCAGAGACTCGATCGAGCGAGCGATCTGCTTGTACTTCTCGGGGATGCAACGGAAGAGCTTCTCGACAGCTCTCTCCTCGTCGTAGGTGTCGTCGCCGAACTGCTCCAACTTCTGCAACAAAGTGTTGAGACGGAGAGCAAAGTCATCGACGTCCTCACCTGGCTTAAAGGCCAGGTTCTC